>CM033456.1:563776-1031276 GCA_019425755.1 Amaranthus cruentus
CCAACTTTAAAATACCAACATCAACACGTTAATATACCAACTTTAATTGATTAACAACTTAACAAGTTAAAAACACTAACTCTATATAGATCAACTTACCAACTTGAACAAGTAAACACACCAACTCGAATAGATTAAAACCAACTTTAATGGTTAAAGCACCAAGTTCAAATATGTTTACACAGGTAATGAGCGTCTGTTTGATTGTTCTAAATAATATATTGGATCGATCCAAATAGACGCGCTTCTCAAAGAAACCTTATCTCACAACAATTTGTTAGAAACTATTGATAATAATTGTGGGTCCATATTGTTTGATTCAAAGAAAGTTGAAAAAAAAGACTTTGGTGGCTTTCCAAAAGGAAAAGTTGACTCAAATTTTTCACTTGATGTCCTTCTAAATTTATCATTCCAGTTAAGATATTTTGTGATTTTAGTTGAGATATTCTGAGTTTTAAGTTTAGACTATAATTGTATATTTGTATGTAATTGTGATTATATGTTATAAATACGCACAAATTACATTATTTAGACGTGGTTCTTACATTCTCGAATCTTTGTCTTAATCAAACTTATAATTTTTTTATATTCTTTTTTCCTCCTCATTTCCCAACACACCAGTAGAAGCAATTCAAGAAAACTTATAATTGTATATAGGCTAGATATTGGATGTAGTTTAAGTTGGATAAACCACTTCAATTTGTTTTAAGTTTGATAGTTGTTAATTTTCATAGTTATGTTGATTCAAGAATTGACATCTATGTTTTCATTTCTTTTCCTATTTAATTAAGATCTAAACATTGATCTTTCACATGTTTAAGTCTTACTTTCAACAATTATACCGGAAATTAAGAATATCCATCTTTTAGATGTTTGGATGGAAGGAAAAGAAAGGAGAGGATTTGGAGGGATGAAAATCTCATTGTTTGGATGGCAAAAATGAATGAGACGATTTGGAGGGAAGAGATTTGAAAGGATTAACTCCCTTCATTTTGTTAACATCCAAATCTCTCCATAAGAGAAAATATTTGTAAGAAAATAAAAATTCCTTTTTTTTCTCTCCCTTTCCTTCCTATGCAAACAATGTTATATTTCTCTCTCTTTTCCTCCCCTTTCGTTTCCTCTCTTTCCTTCTCCTTCCCTTCCGTTTTTTTCTCTTCTAATTTACTATCAAAATATAGTGCTAAGCTTTGTTATCTCATTTATAGCATATGAAACAAGTTCTGCTATGAATTATTGAAGCAACTTGATATCCCCATAACAGTGGAGTGCCTGACTTGTTTTGCGATTTTCAATTGATGATTCACAAGATTTTACATGCGACCGAAAGAGAAGAATTCAAAGCTTAGTCGATTCCAATCCAAGACAAGGAAATTTCCAAAGCTTAAAAGAAGAAACGTTAACATAATAGACATCAACTGTCACTATAGCAACTCATACTCAAGCAACCAAGTCTTAACATAATTTGTAAACTTATTCGATCAATCATCACACCACCCAAATAACACATAACCATCTTTTCATTCATATTTCAAAAAACACAAATCATAAATACATGAATCTTTTGTGAATCACAGCTTCAAAGTTTGGTCGTTTTGTGAATTACAGCTGCAAAGTTTTTTTTATGAATTACAGCCACCAACTTTTGAAAATGACCACCATTACGGCCAAGTGACCGGTTCTCACCGTTGACCAGCAAAATGACCTTTGACTTTCTTTTTTCCTGATTTTACTTTTTTTTTTTGAGTTTTCTTTTTCCTTTTTCCTTTTTTTAATTTAATTCTTTCATCCTCTTCACATCTTCATCTTCTTCCTCCTTCTTCTCCATCATCTTCATCCTCTTCATCCTCCATTAATTTTCAAAGTCACAATTAATCTTCAAAGACCCAATTTCTCTCCAAAGTCCAAACCCTAGATTTCTTTCCCCTTTTCAAGAACCCTAATCAAAAAATACCAAATTGGAAGGGATGAACTTTCTGGGTATTTGAATTTCATCAAACGTTCTGTCTAAATTCAGCAATATTTTTTTTGTATTTTCAGACAAGATCTTTTTGAATTTCTTATAACTCAGAAATTCAAAAAGATCTTGTCTGGGTTTAGACAGAAACTTTCTCCAAAGTCTATCATCTTTTTGAATTGTGATGCAGAATCATCTTCTAATTTAGACAATTTGGTAAAATTCAATTTTAAGAACTTTTTCAATTGAATTAATATTTTGATTTCACCCCTTCATCACATTCATTCAACCCCTAAAATACCTTGTTTGTAAATCTGGGTTTTTCTAATTTGTAAAGCAAGGTAACAGTTCATATGAAAAAAATTACCTTGTTTGAACAAAACCCTTCTTAGTGTTGTTCAATAGAAGACTGAATGAACAAAATCAGAAACCAACATCACCGAAATCAAATTTGGGTATTTCGTAGTTTGTTCTACAGCTTGTGAGCAAAAATCATTGAAAACAATTACCTTGTTCAGATTGTGAGCAAAAATCAAAATTCAAATTAGATTGTTGAACGGTTTTCTAAATCAAAAGGAGGAAATGAGCAGGGAGTGCAAAAAATTCTGAATGAAATGGTGTAATGGGTGAAAAAAAATTCTGGAAGTAAGATTATAAACAGTAGAATTCTGGTGTAATGAGTGAAAAAAAATTCTGGAAGTAAAATTCTGTAATGACGAAATGGTGAAATGGTGTAATGAGTGAAGTAAAATTCTGGAAGTAAAATTCTGGAAATGCTTTAGATTGTTGAACTGTAATGGTGGGTTAAAAGACAGCAAAAGGAGAAGAGAAGGAAATGTGTAAAAAAAAGATCTTGTCTGAAAAGTCAAATACCCAGAAAGTTCATCCCTTCCAATTTGGTATTCTTTGATTAGGGTTCTTGAAAAGGGGAAAGAAATCTAGGGTTTGGACTTTGGAGAGAAATTGGGTCTTTGAAAATTAATGGTGACTTTGAAAATTAATGGAGGATGAAGACGAAGATGATGGAGAAGAAGGATGAAGAGGATGAAGATGTGAAGAGGATAAAAGAATTAAATTAAAAAAAGGAAAAAGAAAAAAGAAAACTCAAAAAAAAAAAAGTAAAATCAGGAAAAAAGAAAGTCAAAGGTCATTGTGCTGGTCAACGGTGAGAACCGGTCACTTGGCCGTAATGATGGTCATTTTCAAAAGTTGGTGGCTGTAATTCATAAAAAAAAACTTTGCGGCTGTAATTCACAAAACGATCAAACTTTGAGGCTGTAATTCACAAAAGATTCTAAATACATTCAAATCATCAATTAAATTCTTTCTCATAACAAGATTCAATGAAATTAACACAACTAACATCAAACTCAATACTCTTAATAAAACTCCAATTAAAAGCTAGAAAGGTAAATTAGAGAAAAGAGGAGATGGCTCACAAAGGGGGAACTAGAAATGGGTGAGGGTAAAGGCGGTTGTTATGGTGGTTTGGAGTACAAAGATGGTGGAGGAAGCTGCATAGGCTGCGTCATAGCTGCTTGCTGCTGTTCGGGCACACAAAAAGGCAGTCGTGGTTGCTGCTAAGAGGGAGGAAAAATGGGTTGTTGCTAGCCGTTTGTGTGGACGGTTGTTGCTGGCTATTCGTGGGAGGTGGCGCCGCCTGCTGCTGGTGTTTTCGTGGGCTGCAGAAGGGCGTGAGGGAGAGGGGAGTGAGAGAAAGAGAGAAGAGAAGAGAGAACAGGGGAAGTGGCGGCTAGATGGGCATGTAGGGTTTGAAGCCTCTTACTCATGATTATTATTATTATGTTTACTTATTTATTTATTTTTATCAAGATTTATTTTCTTGCGAGGCGCAATTATAAGAGACTCATCTTCGTGTGCTCCTACATTTTATATATATATATATATATATATTGATGAGTGAGTTTTATGTCACTCATGGTAGTCATTGAGTCTATTTCTCGCATATTTACTTGCTTTCTACCCTTATTATGTTAGTTAATTGTTCATATTTTGACTTGGTTAGTGATATTTGCATTCTTGTACATTTTAGTTCATTTAGGTGCATTCTATTGCATTTCCCCCCTTTGTCTTTGTTTGCCTCTTTTCCCCCTCCCCTTTGCTCATTTGTAGGTTAGCCTTGGCGTGATTCGGCAAGCATGAGCGACTCCTCTCATCTTTTGGCGAAGCGCGGAATCCATCCCTTGCATCCAAAGAGCCTTCTAGTGCCTTGTAGTCCAGTGCTCGTTCGAGGCACTATGGTGCTCGTTCAAGGCAAAGATACTCCAACAATCAGAAGCTACTGGGCTATAGTGCTCGTTCGAGCGCCTGATTTCCTCGTTCGAGCGTTTGGTGTTTAAAAGTCAGAAGGTCCTGGAAGCTGGTGCTCGTTCGAGCACATGAAATGCTCGTTCGAGCACTTGTTATTTGACAAGTCAGTAGCATCTGAAGGCTAGTGCTCGTTCGAGCACCTAGGATGCTCGTTCGAGCACTCGTGCAGCGACTCATCTTTTGTTTCTCTGGCGTATTTACTCTATTGCCCTTAGATTTTCTTGTATATATATGTAGTCTCCACGAAATGTACCAGAGGGCAGAAACATTAGAATAGAGTAGTTTAGTTCATTTTACTCTTGTCTTCAATTTCCAAGGTTCATTTATGGTGGGATTTGCTCCCTTTTGCTAAATTTAAGGTGAAGATCCAAGGAAAAACGTATCTTAGTTTG
This sequence comes from Amaranthus cruentus, assembly GCA_019425755.1. NCBI lineage: Eukaryota > Viridiplantae > Streptophyta > Magnoliopsida > Caryophyllales > Amaranthaceae > Amaranthus > Amaranthus cruentus. Next base: position 568,457 of record CM033456.1, read on the forward strand.
TGCTCAATCTTGCTCTTACTTCAAGAAAGTAAGATCTTGTAACTACATTCTATTAGTTAATGAAACTTTCAGATTTTATTTCCATCTCTACATTTCTCCTTGCATGTGGTTTTTCTTGCTTGATACTTGTTTCTAGTTGTTAGATTCTACCTTATCCTTAGTTAAAGTAACTCATTGCATGCTTTTACTTCTAGTTCAACACTTGCATGTTAGTTTTTCCTAGTTGTTAGAGCTTCAAAGTGGTCATTCTTACTTTTTGGTTCTTTATTATGCTTGATATGTGTTCCATGCCTATTTTCATGCTTAAATCCATGATTTGTGAGTAGTTTAGCTTCTAGGGCATGGGGTAAAGAAGTTCATCAATATGTAATGGGGTGTATGTACTAGATTTTTGATTATAGAGCTTGAATGTTGCTAGTTTAGTGAGGTTGGGAACATGAGCTATCCCAAGAAGGAGTGCAAGTGTTCCCCACTTCACTAAACTTAGTTGATTTTGTGATTTCTCTTGATGATGTGTTTAGTTATCATTCTTATGTTGATGGTTGAAAAGCCAAGAAGCTTGAAACCATCATTAATCATCTACTAACACAAGAAGGTGTGTATTTGATGATGTTTCTAGTAGCCTTCATATCCTTCAAGATAGTTGCATTACCATGAGCTAGGATTTAAGATAAGACTTATGGATTAGTTGAGTTCAAGGCCAAGAAGCCCACACTCCACCCTAATTTGCATGTCTAAATCACCAAGGTCGAGAAGCCGAGGCGACACATAAGAGCTAGCTTCATTCATTTCTACGCTCATTTTAATCATCATGTTTTATTGTTTGTGTAGCCCCTTGCATGACGAAGAATGGACTCCCCATGTCCTAGCTTATTCTTATTTGCTTAATTCATTATCGCACTAGTTTTCTTGATTGAAGACATTTAACCAAACAAAGTCTAAAAACAACCCCTCCTCTTACCTCTAATATAGTTTAAGCACAAGACCTCCTCCCTGTGGATTCGATCCTGTGTTGCTGATAGCACGCGGAACCGTAGGTCGTTGATCGTTTAACTAGGTCCGGTCTACACAATTAATTTTATTCGCCTTAAATAACCCTAATGACTAGTATTAGCGGTAAGTAAGGGGTCGGTCCACAGGGAAACATTTTCGTGACAAAAAGAGTCTAATGACAAAAAGGTTTATGATTTTTGAGTTTTTATAGTGACAACAAGTTTCAAATTCGGGTTTTAAACAATATATAAAAAGACTAGAGTTTGGGGGTTTTAGCTTCTTAATATGCTAAAGGGATGGGTTGAAAATATGTTTTAACCATTTTATGATAAGAAAGGTCTTTCTAATTTAGCTCCACAACTTCTGGGCATAGGAACTATATAGTCACTAATATGGTTTAGGAGATTCGGCTTCTGGGCGTATAACTCGACCATACTAACTCCCTAATACATGCTCATGACCTCCAATTTATGTTAAAACAAGAAAGAATCATACAAGATGGGCATGGTTCATCATCCTAAGGACGGGCTAGGCCTCAAAGGAATCCTAATAAAGTTAGTTTCTGGGCCACTCATTACTAGCATGAATTCATACTTCCCAAGCATTCAAACAATCAAGCAACATAAATTGTCCATGGATGGAGATTGAAATGAACTTTCGATTCCTTACCATGGAACTCACATATTCTTTCATGTACATATTCATGATCAACCCAGTACACCATAAGCAAAATAATTAGCTAACTACATCCCCAAACTCTAGAAAGAAAACTACTCACTCATGTTTATTATTAACATAAGCACATAAAATATCATCATATTCCTAGAGCAACCAACAACAAAGAAGAAAATTAAGTTAAGAATACTTACTTCCCTCAACTAAGGAGGGGGATGGAAATCACACAAATGAACAAGATCTTTCAATATTCAAACCCAAGGAATATTTCAAACCAAATGCTAAATCAAACCCACAATTTCTGGAAAATGTTTGATGAATTACCAAAGGAAGATTACTACAATCTACTAGTGTTCAACTACAATATTACAATCCAAATGCTTGACTAAAGTACCAAATGAAAGTGTTTAAGTGGAAGAACTACTACAAGTTTCTGGAATGGATTAGTGTTTAAGCATACAAATGTACTAACAAACTTAGAAAGAAGAGAGAATAGAGTAAGTTTCAGCTTGTGGGTTGAAATGGTTTGTGTTTCCTTGAGAACTTTGTGGTATTTATAGCCAATTTGATGAGCTTTTCCCACTTGCATTCATGATGATTGTAGAGATGGTCCAACAAGCAACCCCTTTCATCATTAGTAGCTGAGTCACAGGAGTTGGAGGTCTGAAGCACGCAAGGGGAAAGATTGGAGGAAGCTTGAGGCAAGATATCACGGGCCAAAAAGCAAACAGTGATCTGCAGACCTGAAACAGTCGGGTCGACTGGTACTGGTCGACCTGTCGACTGAAACTGGTCGACCTGTCGACTGGTTTGTACCTGATGCGCACTGCGTCTTTGAAATGCCATGACTTGGTTGTTTCTTATCAGAATTGGGCATGTGACCAGTCGTTTCAAAGCTAACGGACCCAAGTTTAATCTCCAATAAAAATATCTATCAAATTCCAAGTGTGTTGAAAGATATGATCATTATAAGTGGACCTTTTGCATTTGATGATCGAAAAATGTAGCATTTCTTTGGTTGGCCTTCTTTTAATTAATGTGACTTCCCTTTAGTCACTAACTTAGTCCATAAGGTCACCAAGCCTCCGAGACTAAGACGATAAATATAATTAGTACTTGTGATGGCTCGAAAACCTGCAAAAATTGACAAAACAACAAACACTACACCAAAAGAGTAATATCCTCGAAAATAAGCATAAATTGACTAAATCAGAAGAATAAAGCATAAGGATGGCATAATATGAGTGAAAATTAGGGGATAAAATGTACATAAGTCATGCGTATCACTTGCCACTATATCTTTGTATTTTGGTAAAATTGGGTAAAAGTGATCAACGTTTTGGAAGTAACGACACCAAGGTGTTGGCCCTCTTGCACCTTACGCTAGAGAATCGATCACTTTTTGGCGCCGTTGCCGGGGAGGCACGGTTTTTGTTCTAAAAAGCTAGTTATTAGTGGTATTTTGTTCATAGTGTTCATAGAAATTATTTTGTGCAGTTATTCGTTTTTATTCTTTATACATGATTGTCAGTGCTTATGCTCTCTTTCTAGTGTTTGATGCATGAGACCAGGTAGAAGAAGAGGAACTCAACCATTGCAACCATATATCCCGGACATTGATCGATATCTTCGAAACCTCAGGCAATTAAATCAACAAGCTTCAATCCTAGAAGACAACAACCCAATTGTTACACTAGACCAACTTGAAGCAGAATCTGAATTTGAAATGGAGAATCAGAACAATTAGAACCCTCAGCCCTTGTTCGGACAATTTGGTGCTCCTGGGGGATATGCTCCTCAAGGAGGGATTAGGCTCCCTACTATCGCAACCAACTACGAAATTCATCCGCAGTATACCCGAATGGTGAAGGAGGAACTTTTTAATGGTTTGAAGAATGAGTGCCCATTGGAGCACTTGGAAAAATTCCTCGAAATATGTGACCTCATTCCTCCTTGCTCCGATAGTCCCGACTATGTGAAGCTTCATCTCTTCAGGTCAAGCCTAGCAGGGGATGCGAGGGATTGGTATAAATGTTTGGAACCTAATTCATTGACAGCCTGGGCAGAAGTGAGAACATCATTCTTGGAGAGGTTCTACCCTACAGTCAGAACCCAAGATTGGAGGAAGAAGATCGCCGCATTTACGCAAGATGATGATGAGAGCCTCAGTGAGGCCTGAACAAGGTTTAAAAGAATGATCCGTGCATGTCCTCACCATGAGTTTGGAGAAAATCACCTCAACACCTTCTTTTATGATGGCTTGAACGATAGTACAAAAGCTTTGCTTGATTCTAGTGTAGGGGGTCAACTGTCAAAAATCCCTCAAAACCAGGTGAAGAATGCCATTGAAGAGGTAGCAAAGAACTGCTCTTGGGGTGTGAGAGGAAAAAGTAAACAAATGGATTGTTTGAGCTAACTGGGGCCGATGCTATAAACGCAAAGCTAGAACTTCTTGACAAGAAATTGTCTAAGCTTGACTTGAAAACGACAACGTCGCCCTCCACTAATGTTTCTTCAATCAATTCCCCTCCTTTCAGCTGTGATATATGTGGTGATACTTCATATTGTGGTGGTTCGAACTCTGAACATGTGGCCGCAGTAAACAACTTTGGTGGGCAAAACCAAGGCTATGGGCAACAAAACTTCAGCGGGAACCCCCACCACAAGCAGGGGTTCAACCGGGGATACAAGGGAGGGAACCAAGGTCATGAAGCTTACCGAGATCCTCAAGTGAGAAATCAGGGCCAAGGGTTCAATAGTGGCAACAAGGGTGGTTCTTGGGTAAATCCTCAACCGCAACAACAACAAGCCATGGCTCCGGATGTTCAAAGTCAAATCCTTGCGCAACTTCAAGCTCTTTCACAGCAGAATCAACTCCTCACACAACAAATTCAGGAGATAAATGCTCATGGGAAGATGGTAGATAATCAGCTGGCTCAACTTGCAAACCCGCCACCTCCACCACTTTACCCAATTTTACCAAAATACAAAGATATAGTGGCAAGACAGGATCGAATCCACAGGGAGGAGGTCTTGTGCTTAAACTATATTAGAGGTGAGTGGGGGTTGTTTTTAGACTTTGTTTGGTTAAATGTCTTCAATCAAGAAAACTAGTGTGATAATGAATTAAGCAAATAAGAATAAGCTAGGACATGGGGAGTCCATTCATCGTCATGCAAGGGGCTACACAAACAATAAAACATGATGATTAAAATGAGCGTAGAAATGAATGGAGCTAGCTCTTATGTGTCGCCTCGGCTTCTCGGCCTTGGTGATTTAGACATGCAAATTAGGGTGGAGTGTGGGCTTCTTGGCCTTGAACTCAACTAATCCATAAGTCTTATCTTAAATCCTAGCTCATGGTAATGCAACTATCTTGAAGGATATGAAGGCTACTAGAAACATCATCAAATACACACCTTCTTGGGTTAGTAGATGATTAATGATGGTTTCATGCTTCTTGGCTTTTCAACCATCAACATGAGAATGATAACTAAACACATCATCAAGAGAAATCACAAAATCAACTAAGTTTAGTGAAGTGGGGAACACTTGCACTCCTTCTTGGGATAGCTCATGTTCCCAACCTCACTAAACTAGCAACATTCAAGCTCTATAATCCAAAATCTAGCACATACACCCCATTACATATTGATGAACTTCTTTACCCCATGCCCTAGAAGCTAAACTACTCACAAATCATGGATTTAAGCATGAAAATAGGCATGGAACACATATCAAGCATAATAAAGAACCAAAAAGTAAGAATGACCACTTTGAAGCTCTAACAACTAGGAAAAACTAACATGCAAGTGTTGAACTAGAAGTAAAAGCATGCAATGAGTTACTTTAACTAAGGATAAGGTAGAATCTAACAACTAGAAACAAGTATCAAGCAAGAAAAACCACATGCAAGGAGAAATGTAGAGATGGAAATAAAATCTGAAAGTTTCATTAACTAATAGAATGTAGTTACAAGATCTTACTTTCTTGAAGTAAGAGCAAGATTGAGCACAAACTAAGATACGTTTTTCCTTGGATCTTCACCTTAAATTTAGCAAAAGGGAGCAAATCCCACCATAAATGAACCTTGGAAATTGAAGACAAGAGTAAAATGAACTAAACTACTCTATTCTAATGTTTCTGCCCTCTGGTACATTTCGTGGAGACTACATATATATACAAGAAAATCTAAGGGCAATAGAGTAAATACGCCAGAGAAACAAAAGATGAGTCGCTGCACGAGTGCTCGAACGAGCATCCTAGGTGCTCGAACGAGCACTAGCCTTCAGATGCTACTGACTTGTCAAATAACAAGTGCTCGAACGAGCATTTCATGTGCTCGAACGAGCACCAGCTTCCAGGACCTTCTGACTTTTAAACACCAAACGCTCGAACGAGGAAATCAGGCGCTCGAACGAGCACTATAGCCCAGTAGCTTCTGATTGTTGGAGTATCTTTGCCTTGAACGAGCACCATAGTGCCTCGAACGAGCACTGGACTACAAGGCACTAGAAGGCTCTTTGGATGCAAGGGATGGATTCCGCGCTTCGCCAAAAGATGAGAGGAGTCGCTCATGCTATCGAATCACGTCCCGAAGGCGACGAACCTACACAAATGAGCAAAGCAGGGGAGGGGGAAAAGAGGCAAACAAAGACAAAGGGGGAAAATGCAATAGAATGCACCTAAATGAACTAAAATGTACAAGAATGCAAATATCACTAACCAAGTCAAAATATGAACAATTAACTAACATAATATATATATATATATATATATATATATATATATATATATATATATATACACGTTAACATTTAAATTCGTAGATTTAGGAAATTTATTAAGATTAACTCAAAATAAATTAATGTATTTATAAAATCTCCAAAAGTGATTAAAATAATAATAATTAATGACTTCATAAAAAAATGACGGGGTGTTACACCAAATTCCTTAACCCAAACCCTAAACCTTAAACCCTAAACTCTAAAACCCTTAATCTAAAAAAATTGTGGATACAACACTTTGCTTTCTTTGATTGCTGTCACATTGAAAAAAGGAATCAAACAAATTCAAAAGGATTGTGGGAGTACTTAACTACAAAATAGTAGTGCCTTATGTGAAATTACCAGTTAATGTAATAGTCATATTCTTACATGTAGGTCTTACTACATCTACGCAGTATATGAAAATATTTGTTGACGATTATTGCAACAAACACCCTCCCCATACTTTAGTACTTTGGCGAAATTAACACTATGTTTGGATAACAACTTTGGTGGAAAAAGAAAAGAAAAGAAGGAGACGGGAAGGGAGGAAAAGGGAAGAGATATAGTTTGGAGGTTATTCTTAGTTGTTTAGAAGGGAAGGGAAGGGAAAGGAAACTTTGGATAAATTGATACCTTTAACAAAAATCATTCATCTAATCCCTTTAAATCTCTCCCTTCCAAATACGTTTGCTCTCATTTTGTTATGCAAACAAGGGATCCCTCATCCCTTTAAATCCTTCCCCTTCTTTTCGCTCTATTTCCTTCCATCCAAACATAGTGTAAGAGTCCGAGTAACAATCAGTTTGAGCTATGTAGTTAGTTGTACATCGGTAGTCTATGGAACACTGATTTTATTTGGACTTCTTGTTGTACTTTTCATGAACACTTATATAACCAGCAATACATACATTTACATATGCTTGCTCTAGATCAACAATTCACAATTGTTTCAAGGCTGCTGAAAAAGCGAAACCCAAAGAGCTGGAGTCAGAGCTTCCTAAAAAGAACGAAACAAAGGGAGACACCTCGGACAAGTAGTCACATTTGAAAATTAGTCAAGTTTTGAGTTCATCTGAAAATTATCATCTAAACGGAGAAACAGTAGATTTTACCATCTTTACCGATTTTGGTTTCAGTTGAAGCTATGTTTTTGACATGATAGAAAACAATGAAATTATAGTTTGGTTTCTGAATTATGGTTTTTCGTTTCAACATATTGAGACTTTGGTTACTCCTTGTTGTCCTATTTAGATTGCTACAATCATTCAATAAATCAATTCAATTATAAAATACTAGTATAGGTGTCTGTGCATTGCACGGATTATGTTCGTTCAACGATTTATACAACTTAGATTTTAAAGTATTGTAAATATTTATTTTTAATTTTACTTTATTATACTTCTATTTGGCATGACTCTAATAAGTCGTCGTTTGTTATTTTCTAGCTCTTTTATTAGGGTTATCGATTAATAATTTCCTGTGAAAAGAATAGTTTTTTACATGAATAAAATTACTCGATAGCAACCAGTTATCAGTATGTGCAGAGCAGACAAACAAAATCCCCCCTCAGAATAGCTAAATTAGTCTACAAATTAGCCAATCATCCTAAGAACATTGTTTGAGAGAAAAAAAAGTGTAGAGGAAAACATCATGTGATATGTGCTCACAAAAGGGGATAATTTTAACATTCCAATCATCCAAAATGTGAGGAAGCTTATTAAGAGTATTAGTACTTTTCACTCGTCGAAATCTAAATTAATATTACATATGTATTTTGTAATAGGAAAACCCCAATCCAACATAAAATGGTGGTTTAAGTGTTTAATAAAGTGAACTGTTACCTTGTCTTTCCCTCGTTTCTTCTGTTCCATTTTGTAACTTGAGTTTCCAAAAATACTGTGTATAAATTCAGTGGACAATACACTTTAACAAAGAGCTAGCTAATGCCTAATTGAAACTACCCAGAAATACAAATGTGAAAGGCTGTAGTTTAAGTGCCAGCCAACTAGGTGGGTACAACCACATCTGATTTGGGTACTAACTGTAACACAAACAGCACAAACACTAAGACCAGCAAAACCAATTGCATTGCAAGGCATTTTGTAAACTTAATTACCCTTCTCTGCATTTGCAGAATCTCTGACTCCTCACATTGCCTAGCCTTGTTTTCTATTTCTGAAAGGCACAGCGCTTCTTCCGAGATAAACTTTTTATTATCTACCCGGTCCAGATTACTCAAGTCCTTTCTAGATCTTGTTATCACAACAGACTGAACTTCAGCTTCAAGTTTCTGTTTGAAGAGTTCCTGCAGCTCAGCTTCCATCTCCATGCATCTTTTCTTCTCCATTGCACGATCTTGAGGTGACTCCACACTCATATTTGTTTCAATTTCAGCAATTCTCAGTTCCTTTTTCTTCAGATTATCTTCAGCTTCATTCAGCTGTCTTTCCAGTGTTTGGATAATCTTACTCGAGTAGCCATGATTTAACTCATTCCAACCATCACACAGAGAAGAAGCACGATTCATATAAACCAGGGGATCAGGATCAGCAGGCAGAGAACGGACAGCCACACCACTAGTCCTGTCCATGTCATCATATAACGAACAAATTCCCTTGCCTATCTCCCCAAACATCTGTAGCTCTGCGAGAAACACATGCCATTACTTTCAGGGATGATTCATATTAAGGTCATGTCACTACATTTCCCACAAAACAATTTAGTGATCTATGATAATGACAATTTGCAAATCCAAAAATAGTCTTATTCTTTGTGGCAATTACCAAGTAATATTTTGGTGTAATTCGGTGAGGCTCGAGCTCGTGACTTGAAGGTCACAAGTTTAGCCTAGCCAATTATGTTCCCCACATCAATTCCTGTGAAAGGAAACCAGAGTAGGCCTCCACATTACCTTAATAAAAACAAACAGAGTTGAACAGCACATTGCAGATTTAAAGAGCAAGAACATGCTAATTATGTATGCATTTTTTAAGTGCAATTGAATAATGAGGTAATTTGAGCATTTGTATTAAAATGGAAAATTAAAAATAAAAGATATTTTGAGGGGTGATAAACTTTAATGTAAAGTGAATCTATTCTTTAGATAGCCCCTCCAATTAGCATGTGAAAATAGGTCAGTTGAACCCAATCTATTCTGATAATCTAGAATCTACAATCAACCAAATACTACCAAATAGTACATAGGCAAGTCAGAGGAGATGTTTCAGGTATAAACTACTCTTCCAGTTTCAACACCAATCTTCTCACAAGCATTCTCCAAATCATACAGTAATAGTTCTCCCATATTCAAGTAGCATATAGGAGAAATTCAAGATAACCAATGTTAATCTATAGTTGAAGAATAACACCAATACTGCAAAATACGTGCAAAGTGCCATGACAAGAAAACAATGCCGAACAGGAGAGAGTCTAGAAATAATTTATCACCTAGGTCAATGTAATATATTTAAATGAGGGAAAATTATATATAAAAAAACTACCTATTCTATGCTCCTTTTTGCAAAAAAACTACATATTCCGATTTTTTTTCGAAAAACTACCTTATATGATCCAAACGTATGCAAATTTTGGTTTGACCAAACACGTGTTTTGCACGTGATGTTACTAATTGCACTTAAATGACGATCGCTCTGCTCTCTATAGCTTATTCCTTCCATTCTCTTTGCTTCTCATTGTTAATGGAGTTAATCTATGCCTGCAACAATTCATTCAGGGTAAAGATATAGCATTTACTCCTCTAATAATATACCAGTAAGTTAATGGTTCTTCATTGATTGCAATAAACCAACAACCTATAATTTTTTCTTCTCTTTGCTGCATGTATTTGCATATTAATCTGCTTCTCACATTTTCTTACTCCTCGAATTCTCTAATTTTATCAATCTAATGACATAACCAAGTAATCTTCAACACAATTTCTTCTTTAATTTGTTAATATTGGCTAAAAAGAGAAGAGTGATGAAAACTGAAAAGAATTACAATTGATTTCAAATGGATAACTAAACAAGGGTATTATTTTTCCTAGCATTACCTGATTGGTTTTTAGGGTTTAGTGGATGGACCTTGTCTTTAATCTTGATTTTTTGATTTTTGCTTCTTTTGTGTGTTTAATTGTAAAAACTTTGGTTACTATTATTCAAACCATGAAACAATGAAGCCAATCAACATTAGATTGTATTTTGGGGGTTTTTTGACTTAGAATTACAAAAAGAGTATAAAAAATTAGGTCTTAGTTTGCATCCTAACAACGAAGAGGTTTGTTATTCTGAAATAGCAGATTGGATTAAGAAAGAATTAGGATTTGATGAGGTTGGTAGAATATGGTACAAGAGGTATGGGTTTACCTTGTTTGCTGGGAGGCAGAAATCAAGAATGATAGAGGTGAAGAACCAAAACAGAAAACTCAAAACAAATCTGAAAGGAAAAAGAATGATGTTGAGGTGCTAGATGAATTGAATGAGGTGGATGGAGTTTCATCTTCATCAACAAATCCAAATGCAGCAAACATTCAGCTTCATCATGCTACGCCTACCCACTACAACTCCAACAATCTCTACAACAACAAATGCAACTCAAGTAATCCCTACACCAACCACTACAACTCCAACAACCTCGACAATCTATCAATCACTATGCCCATCTCAGGTCATACCATCAAAAAGGGGTAGGAAGAAATCTTGTCCAACAGGGACCAAGAAGCGTGGAGCCAAATCAGTTGCACCAAGGGTCATTTTAAGCCAAAACTTAGCAAGTGGTTCACATAATGTAATAAATCAAAGTAGTCAAGATTAAGTTTGTTCTCAAATTCTCTTATGTTTATGTAGTTAATATTTTCATTGTAGTCAACTTTAATTAGTATTTAAGTGGTTGCTTTTGAGATCTTTATGGTATTTCTAAGAACTTATTTGCATTATAAAACGTTAATTAGTATTCAAGTCATGCAATTGGCTCAAACTTCATTAATACCATTATCAACCTTGGTATTTCCTGTTGAAGAAGATGAAGGCATGGTGTAAATGCAGCAAACAAGAAGATGGAAGAGTCAGGTAATAACAAGGGCTGAAATCTGCCTCAAAACATGGAAAATGGGCTTAATTAATAAGGGAAGGGAAAAAGGGGAAGAACAAAAAACTGGAGGGAAAAATAGATTAAATAGAGGGAAAGGTACATTTAGTAACATCACATGCAAAAGCGTGTTTGGTCAAAAAAAATTTAACGGTCAACAAAGGATTTTGTCACCTGTAAGTATATTGCATACGTTTGGGTCATATGAGGTAGTTTTTGGGTAAAAAAATTAGAATAGGTAGTTTTTTGCAAAAGGTGGTATAGAATAGATAGTTTTTTATAATTTTCTCTTAAAATAAAAATGTACACTAAACAAAAAAAATTTTAAGTTAACTTTTTAATTGAATTTAAGTAAATATGTTAATTATAAAAAAAATTTGGCAGATATATATATATGGATTAATTATATCAAATAAATCTATAAAGGGATGTGAAGTTATCAATAATTTCAATGTCAAAATCTTCAATAACTAAATAGTTCAAATACTAATTTTTTTTTAAAAACAAGGTAGATGTACCATTCTGGAGTTGATAACTTGTTGATCACTTTAGGCTATTAACCTATTGACATTACAATTAAAATGGGAACCGCATATTACTTGAAAGTTGAAAGTTGAAACAAAAAGATAGTTCTACTATAAAATCCTTCGGTTTCTTTGTCATGCGTAGACCAAAAAAGATAAACCACATGTTATCGATTAATCATCCCTAAACTAAACCAATTATCTTCCAAAAGACATATATAAAAAAACCCCATAAAGAAGAAACCATCTGAAACTAAAAGCCCCTGCGTGGTCTTCTACTCCTCTTGAGTTCTTTATTTCTATCGTTCTATAGGAACAATCAAGAAATCAATTTCATTAAACATCATGTCATGGTCTTACATTTCTCTAATTGGGACCAAACCTTAGTTTCTATCACTAAGGAGCTACTCAACCGCTCGAAGAGTTGAGCTAGGTACCTTGCGTAGTTTACATAATATACAAGCATTCTATCTCTCAAAATTCTTCTTTCTCTTCTTCTTCTTCTCTTAATTCAGTTCTTTCTGTATTCTGTGTTGTTGCATTGGACAGGGAGTAGGTGTGTGCATTATAGAAATCTTTAACATTTCTCTAAATGTGTCATATCTTATACTAAATTAATAAACGTATGTGCCTTACCTTTCTTTACCGTAGCTCATTAAGTACTTCCATTAATACTAACACTTTTATTTCCCTCTATATTCTAAATAAAAATCTTTTTTCAATTTGATAGCGATTCTTGTATAATGTGAAAGGCACATAACTTAAGGCGCCCCATGATTGCCATTGAACCTAAAACCTAATCCATAAACTTTAAACCCTAAACCATCTATTAACAGCACCAAATCGCCAAATATCTCTTCCTCTCCTAAAAACTATTGATATTTTTTAAACCATAATTCTTGCAAAACGGTCTTACAAAAATTAACGTCCACTTCCCTCGTCCATCAAGGAGTACTAAAAGTAAGGAGAGAAAAGGATTTCAATAAGGTAACTTCGAACTAGGATTAAACCAACCATTTCCTCAATCTTGTAAACATTTTCTTACTATTGAAGATGAACAGAAAAAGATCTTGTTTACAAATTTTAGCAACCACAGGAAAGTTATGAAAAAAGAACAAAACTATCAAAACACTAAAAAATATCTTCTAATGTTTACCGAATTTAGAGAGCAAAACAAAAATTATGGAAAACAAACCAGGAAATTTTAAAATTGTCAAACAACCAAAACACTATCTTCTAGCTACAAGCTTATATTTTGTCTTTATCTTTATTTTGAAAAAACAATAGTACTTGAAGATATACGATTGTTTTGATATGGTATGGGTATGAGCCCGTATCACCAACTCCATTACCATTATCTATGTATTTGTATCCTTGGCTAGAATAATAAAGGATTCAGCCTTTGACTCGAAGAAGTAGTTCAATGAAATAAGCAAGATGGCCTCAAGAGGGTTTTAGGTTAGGCCCGGCATCCAAGTTTGAGAATGAATGAAAGGTCCATGAGGACCTCATGAGATTACCTCGGGAAGATCGTTCCCATATATATACTACTTATGGCACCTCACAAAGGGATGACCGAGAGTGAACTACTAGCATCTCACTTGGCTAGTTGGCTTTCAAGGTTTTTCGAAAAACATCCTTAAGGTAGTTAGCCTCTGTTTTGTAGCTCCTTTGAGAATCGAAAAGAGCCATGAGCACTTAAGAAACTTATAAATACTCTACAGTTCATCCTTGCAAAGGTGCCCACGAGACCACACCAATTTCTCAGAGGACAGAAAACTTCCTTTGTTAGATTCAAGGATACTTGGATCTTGGAAGTGGGCAACATTAACTTATAACTTATAATGGAACAATTAGCACTAGATTTCCTAAGCCCAAACGAAGAAGCCATGGGACACCTTGCTAATACCAACACCGACCCCAAACCATAGAAAATTTGTGGTACGATACATACTACAAAGCAATCTCGACCTAGGAAGGCCACTCATCGTTACACGCCACACGGTTACGATCCGAGAAGGGTCTCATCAATTGAAGCATAGTTTTAAAATGGAGTAACGGTTGCGATCGCTAGCCTATAATGGAACTGTGATGTTATAACGAAAGTGATGCGATATCATAACACCTAAATATTGTTCGAAACCATAAAATATTCCTTCATACAGTCAAAACGCTGTTTTTAAACCTTTAAAACACAGGTTAAACGATTCATTTTTTTAAACATTAATAACGAGGCTGAGGCGATGTGATGTAGTCTTATTTTCACACTATGAATCGAAGTCCTAGGCTCAAAGTGAAGCATGGTTCGGCCTACATCGACGCTTATGGCACAAGTTATTCGCATTGGACAAGGACAAGTTTTTAGTTTTTTTTAAAAAAAAAAACTAACCCAAAAATAGAAAACTAGAAAAATGATTTTCACTTTTTAGTTGTTAATTTTCAAAATCATCATTTTTTCAATAAATTTAACTATTTTTTTATTCATTTTAGGACATATATATATCATATGACTTTAAAAACAAAAGAACCAAAAAACAGAAAACCATAGTAATACCCAACATGCCCTTGATGTCTTTTGTTTTTGTTTTTAGCTTCATATCTTGTATCGATTCGAAATTCGTTTTGGGAAACATTGCTTCAAACATTATGATATTCATATTATTATTTGTGAAAATTTTCAACATTCATTAACATTACACTAAGCCAAATGGCAAAAGAATGTACTAAACCCACATTCTATCATTTTTCCTAATTGCTTTTGCTACATTGTTGTCACGTTATTATCAAAAAAGAGAAGAGAAAAGGGAAAGGAGAACACAAAAGAAGAAAACAAAATGAAGTATGCAGAAGATACAAGATTTAAAATTGAAGAAGAAAAAAATGAAAGAAAAGAGGATAAGTAAAAGAAAAAAGTATCAAAGAGAAAATCAAAGAAATGGAAAATTGAGAAGAAAAAGACATGTTCTATCATTAAATTAATCTTAACTACACTCACTATCTTTTCCCTTCTTTCTCTAAGGAACTCTCTCGGTGCATGATAATTACCTTTGGCTACTTTCGCTAGTGTCATGGCAAGGCATACGAAAAGGCAAATTCAAAATCTGACACCCAATCTTCTTCTCCGGTGTTTGACCCCCTGACAATGAGCAAGCTAATAAAACTTCACCTAAAACCTGTAACTTTGTGGGTCTGGAATCTGAAATTTTGATCCAAAGAAATCCCTTTGTCATCTGCAACAGCCCGTCTTTCAAGATGTTTGATGAGTGAATGGATTACAATATCCACTGGTTTTCATCTAGGTAAACCTCATGTGAGTTTAATCCATAGCAACCAGTTATCAGAGACAACAGACAAACAAAAGCCCTCCTCTGGATAACTAAGAAACTGTAAAAAAATCCCTAGCATTTCAACCCACCAAGTCGCGATTACCCCACCTAAGTTACTTCAACTCTTAATTTGCTTTATGTAAACGGTAAACCGTGTAGAGGACTCCAATAAGAGGAAAATAAAATACTTACCCGACATTTCAATTGTGAAATGGGCAGTCCAATCATCTTGAGAATATAGTTTGAGAGAAAAAATTGCACATTCCAAGAAAAAAATTATATGTGATAACTGATATGTGCTCACAAATGGGCATGTTAACAGTACAATCATCCAGAATGTGATGAACCTTATTATAGAGTGTTAGTACTTTTCAGTTTTCACTCATCTAAATTAATGTTACACATGCATTCAGTATCAATCACATTCTGTAAATGCAAAACCTCAATTTAGGGGTTTGAAATAATAGTTCCATCGGATCTATGTGTACGGAATTTTAGAAGCACGGATTAATAAACAATTTTTTTCTTTGAAATCTGATATAAAGTGTTGGCATCCATCCATACGGTCGAGCAACATGTCAAGGATAATAAAATCAAAACTAAATTAGAAGTTTTAGTATACACAAGTAGTTTGAATAGAATTGATACCTGTTTGTAGAGCAAGTTGAGCAGCTTGGAGCATGATGATAGAATCAACAAGAGGATCGCGATCCTGATTAGCATTGGAGGAGAGTTGATCTGAAGAATGAGTAGGCTTTGGAGAAGAGTCGAGTTGAAGAGGAGGAATTGGTATTTGATTATTAACAGAATTACAACTTATGGAATCAGATTCAAAGCTTGAAATGGAGGAGAATTCTTTGTGATTATTAACAGTACCTCTGGCTTTCTTACTTGGGTCTGGAGATTTAGCAGTGTTCTTTGTAAGGATCTTGGTCCTAGTCTTGTCACGGAATAGTTGAGCTTTCGTAGAAGACTTGCTGCTACTCCGATGAGTATGGGTATCGTCACTGTAATCAGAATCTGCACCGGCGTTAAAAGTGCCGGGAACGGAAATTGGGATTGGGATTGAGATCGGAATAGGGACTGCGGAAGAAGTATCATTATTTTCATTCAAAATGTTCGCAGATCCTCTCTTCAACATTCTACCTGTGGAATCGGAATCAGAATCCTTGTCCTTGTCCTTCACGGGCGAGTCAGGGACATGATGATCTCGTCTTTTGATCCTTCGCCATTTCTTCAGTCCAATACCCTTGGTAGAGGCGGAGGTAGAGGGCTTCGTTGTCTCCAATTCTCCTTGATGGCTCGAATTCCCACCTTCATTTTCCTCCTTACCGTTTGAAATTGAATTCTCATCCACTTTCTCACTTAAATTCATTGAATCCATGAATCAAACAAAGTGTAAATGAATATCAAGTCTATGAAGGGAGCCTCTTAACCTCAACTGTGGAAATTGTAATAATTGGGGAAAGATAGATGAGTCGACCGTAAGGGAAAGGGAAAATGGCGAGAACGTGCACCTGGTCTGCAGAGCTCAATCATCATATCCTCACATTACCCACTCAGCACTCACCCCTTCTAAACCATTTTCCTTTTTTATTTTCTTATCCTCTATCCTCTAGTCATAAAAAGAGGGTAAGGAAAGAATATTGTTCATAATCAACATTAAAACTCTTTACACTTTGTTTTGCAATACTAGTTTGTTCTTTTTGAATTGCATTTAGGAGAAATTGGTGTATTTTTAAGAAACTAGTACTAAATAAAAAGAGAATGAATTGGGTGAATGAAATTAGAAGAGGGTTAAAATATATGAATGATATTAAAAGAAAGTGGTGGGTCATTATCCAAAAATAGAAATGATGCAGATTAAGTGGGACGGACTAAAATGAAAAATGATGTAAATTTGATAAGCCGAAAGGAGTATGCTTCTTCAACACTTTAGATGGCTTGAACTCCTTTCTCTTCTTTCCTCTTTCCTTTCGTTTTCATTTCAGGTTTGATCTTTGTTTTCATCTGATTTTTGGAATGAATTTTTGCTTTTTTCATTTTAGTTTAAATCTTCATCTGATTTTCTTGATTTTCATTGTTCTGATTGATTTATTTGAGTTATTTTTCTCGTCTGGATTAGTTCTTCTAAGTGTTGTTTTTATTTCCATCTCTTTGTTGAATTTGAGTTTGTTAGAATTCCCTTTCTATTATCCCCCAATTCAATTTTTGAAACCCTAATTTTGCATTCAGATTAAATTTTAAGTGCTTGAAAGTATAATTTTCTGGTATAAATGTTCCTTAGCTTGGTGGTGAGATTAGCACTTTGAACTTGAGGTTCAAAGTTTAAATTCCCTATTGCTGTAACACCCTCATAATTAGGCTAAATTTTAATAAGAATTTTTAAGGAAAACATAAACCAAAGCCTAATCATAGAAGCGTTACCGCCACATCTATCCCTGATAAGGAATGAATGTAAGGCTAAACAACTATATAAAATGATTCTATGCAATACAATTTTTACAACTGGAAGTGAAATTTTAACCGAGACGTGACTACTAATAAAACTAATTTCTAGGTGATTCTCACTCCACGATCCCCACGTGAACAACAACCTGCAAAATAAAAATACAAGAAAACAAGGGAAAACTCCAAAAAATCAGGAAAACTGAGTAATTCCAACTCCATCCCGTAAAACAATTTTAGTCGAAATAATTTAAGAAAACAAACTATAATTGAGTTGGAAATAATTGTAGAAATTAAAATAATATAAAGTTGAGTTAAAGATCGACTATTTGAATATAAATATAATAACACATAAGCCAATTAATTAATTTGACATTTAATGACGACAACACATATATCCAATTTTAATTTGAGGGAACGAGAACGCCAGTAGGCCGAGGCTTTACCCCTATACCTACTTTATCAAGAGGTCGTCACCCCAAATAATTCATCAAGGCCAGCAGAGTAGTCTCAGGTAACCCTAGTGTGCACACCCCTTCTACTTGGATCACAACAAATAGAAGGAAGACCAAAAATCGTATCGAGCATCAAAAATAATAATAATAACCTGTCGGCAGCTATACTAACCAAACAGGGCAACCTGTTCATCACTCTTATACTTGGATCACAACAAATATAAGAGCTTCATTCCCATCGTGTTACACTTTACGTGATTTAATATGTTTTAATAATTAGTCATGAGCACACAATCAGATAGTCGAACATATATTATTTATTTTATTTATGAACACAATTTCTCCAGGAAAATATATCTCAAGAGTATCTATTTGAAACCTCATTTATCAAATCACCCTTTTAATCAATTGGTGATAACAACAATTAATATCATGAGTATTTCTCTTTCTAATCAAATCGTCTTTAAAAACCATTATTAAAAATAATAATATAACTTCCATAAAATCATAAAATCATAAGTAGTTTTCTTTCAATTTAAACCGTATCAAATTTTATTATTAAAATGATAATACAAATTTTATCAGAAATAACAATTATAAATTCAAAGTTTGGCACAAAATAATATTCAATATAATTTGAGAATTAAACATATAAAATATAATTTCATACAGAATCATACAACACATTTAAACAAATTAATATCACTTAGCACATAATACTAACGGGATAATCCTAAATAGAAGGACATCGAAAATTACCTTATGTAAAGAGCCCTAGAACATAAATGTATGTTCCTATCAAACTTCCTTTACAAACTTAATTAATATTTGAATTATAATCATACTTTGTTTGTAATTTGTAGATAAGATATCTAAAGATTGAAAATACTATAAAAGAGAAAAGAAATTGATAATAGGTGTAAAGAAAGAAGAATGGTTAATGAGAGAAAGAGAATTAGTAAGAGAAGAGAGAAAACTAATTTGGTAAAACATCAAATATAAAAAAAATGGTTTAATTTATAAGTATAAAATAAGAAAGGTTAATAGAATCAAAGAAAAGTGGGAAGGATGATACGGTTAAATGGGGAGTTATTTTAGGAACACAAAATCTCAGGAAAGTCCGTCTATAGGATAGACGGACTAAATGGGCCGGCCTAGCTTATGAAAGGCAAGTATCAGCTTTCCTGGAAATCAGCCGTTTTCAAAAAAAAAAAAAAAAAAATTTAAAACATTTAATTTCCTTGAGAACCGCGTGTAATCATATTCCCGTTTCCCAACAGTTACACTCTTACTTCACTCAACCTCTCCTTCTTCATTCAATATTCTGATATTTCCAAGACACTAACCATTTGGTTTCCATTTCAATTTTGTTTGATTTCCATTTCCATTTCCACTGAATACCGTTCGATTTTCATTTCTGAGAGTTCATTTGGTTGTTCAGAGATTTTCAAATCGATTTTCAAGGAAGAGGGCTTTCGATTTTCGGTTTCTTCTACTGTTTGGTTTCGGTTGCTTCCTCAACATTTTTATTGTTCCAGATCTTCAATTCTAGGTATGAATTTCGACATTTTTAATGGTTATTTCAAAATTTAAATGGATTTTTAATGGTATGAATTTCGACATTTTTATTTTATGTTTGATTTTGTTCTCTCTTTTTTAATGGGTATATTTTGGTTTATTTGTTTTTATTTTTTATTTTGGGTTTTATGTTTGATTTTGGGTTTTCTAGATTTTGAAATTTCGGGTTTTCTAGATTTTGAAATTTCTGAAATTTCGGTTGCTAGATTTTATGTTTGATTTTGGGTTTTCTAATGTTCTGAATGTCGAATTTGGGTATATTCAATTGTTCTGAATTTGGGTATATTCAATTGTTCTATTTTAATGTTTGATTTTGGGTTTTCTAATGTTCTGAATTTGGGTTTTCGGTTGCTAGAATTTGGGTTTTCTATTTTAATGGGTATATTCAATTGTTCTGAATTTTAATGTTTTTCTGATACTTTTTTTATTTATTTGATTCATTGTTCTGTTTATTGTTCTTGAATGTCGAATGTCGAATGTCGAATTTGATTTAATGTTCTTGTAATGGTTTATTGTTCTTGAATGTCGAATTTTAATGGTTTTTTCTAATGGTTTTATTTGATTTTTTTGGGTGGAATGTCGATTTTTTTTTGATTTATTGTTCTTCAAATGGGTACTTGAAATGTTCTATAAAGTTGAGTTCCAGGTACTTGAAATGGGTACTTGAATTGACTTTTCAAGTACTGCATATACAAAACTTTCTTTAAATTTGTCGAAATAATGTACTTTTACTGGTATTTTATTTTTACTTGAAATGTCGATTTTTTTTTATTTTTTGATTTATGCTTATTGCTTATTGGTATTTTATTTTTGAAACAGCTCGTGAAAATGTTCACATCCAACAGACGAGGTTCTCCTAAGCAAAAACAACGGGCTCTTAGGCCACAACCTTCATTGGTAACAATAGAGACGGAGGGTGGAACGTAAGTCTATTTTTAGTCTGAATTTACATATACTATATTGTACAATTGGTGTCCTAGTTGAATAATTTTGGAATCATAAAGGCATGTTTTTGGAAACATAATGTAACCTGTGTGTTCCTTGCTGTATAATGTATATTGTTGTCCTAGTTGAAACAGAACCTGTGTGTTCCTTGCTGAATAATGTTCCTTGCTGTATAATGTATATTGTTCCTTGCTGTATAATAGAAGAAACAGAACCTTTGTGTTCCTTGCTGTATAATGTATATTGTCATAGTTTTGTACTCATAAATGTTTTAATTTTGGAATCATAAAGGCATGTTTTTGGAAACATAATGTCATGTTTTAGTAATCATAAAGTAATAGTTTTGTACTCATAAATGCATACTCTTGGTGCTATACTTTTACAGTTGTGTTGTTATATGTGCTATTATAGTAATTTTGATATGTAACCATGTTGGTATTCTATACATTTGTCATCTTTTTTGTGTTTTCTGTTTGGCATTATGTTTTGGAAGCATAAGATATAGTTTTGGAATCATAAATGCATGGTTTTGGTGCTGTAGTTTAATAGCATTGTATGTGCTATTATGTTATCTGTTTGTTGTTATAAGTGATATTTGGAATTATATTTTGTGTTTTCTATATCTTTTTGGTATTATGTTCTATGTTTTTGCATTTTTATATCTTTTTGGTGCTATAGTTTGATAGTTTTGGAATCATAAAGACATGGTTTGGCATTATGTTTCTGTTTTGTGTTTGGATTCATAATTTAAATAATGTATTGTTTTCTTAACAGTGTACATAAAAACATCTACACTAATTGCAAACCCAATCTGTTCTTGCTGATGATTTTTGCGAAACGGATTTTAAAGAATGTAACATGGTATGTGCCCTTTTGTCACAAAATGTAATGTTTTTTATTGTTTGGGGCTGTAATTGTAGTGTTTGGATCTATAATATTATGTTTTTGGTACTATAATGTCTGTGTTTGGGGGTTTAATGGTTTGATGTTTGGTATATGTTTGGTGCTGTAACGTATGTGTTTGGGGGGTTTAATGGTATATGGTTGGTGCTATATTGATTTCGTTTTAAGGAATAATTATTTGGTGCTATATGGTTTGTTTGATTTCGTTTTTGTTTGATGTTTTTGGGGCGAATAATTATTTGGTGTTTTCATTTTCTAGTTCTTCATTCCATAAGCTATGCGGTCACTATATGCTTATCGTTATTGATTTGATTATCAAAAGAATTTGCTATTTTGACAATATTGCGCGTCCTGACGGAGAACAAGCCTATAGAGTTGCAAGCGGAGTGGTATGTTTGATGCTTTCAATATCATGTCATTATTTTGTAGACTGTGTTCACAATGTTTGAAGACTGTTTTAATCTGTTTTTTAATGAATCGTAAATATAGCGCGATATCTTCACCGACTTCGCCGATGTCATGGGGCATGACGAAGCAGCAGACTGTGTCTCTTTTCCTGTTAAAGAGATGAAGTTTGGTTGGACTGTCAATGACGATTCCTTGGATTGCGGTTTATACCTAGCATATTTCATGGAGCAATATCAAGGATCGATGGACATCAATCCGTTATTTGAGGTCTCTATAATGGTTCTTCATTTGATTTTTGTACATGCATTTTTATTTTGTGCCTTTTTTCCAATATTAAATGTGATGTATATATTATGTGATGTATGTTTGTAGCTTCATGATCGAAGGCTATATCGGGCTACCATTTTGTCGAGGATCTTATTGAGCGACCTTAACATGAACCGCGATAAATTGGTAGATTTGTCCAAGCAGTTTGCCAAAGAAAAACCTAAAAGACTACCTGAAATTTTGGCAGCTAGGACTCCCGATCCTCTAAAGGTTGTTACTCCTAAGAAGCGCACAAGAGCACAACAAAAACCGGCCCAAATAGCTGTTAAAAGGCAGAGGAAAAATGCCCCAAGGGAAGAAGACAATATGATTTGGAATTTTTCTGTTGTAAGGAACATTTGTGAACTTGTAAATTTGACTTGTTTTTAGGCTAATTCTTGATTCCAATTTGCTGTTTTTGTACTTGGAGACAAGGCAAAGGAAGAAGACAATTTGTTAAGAGTTTGGAGCTTTAATGACTTTGGAGCTTTAATGAATTAATTTGATTCCAACTTGCTGTTGTAACGAACATAGTTCTTTAGTTTTAATGAACTAATTTTGGAGCTTTAATGACTTTTTATTAAGACTTAAATTTTGGAGTTATCCTATTTTTTTTGGACCTATAATATATAAGTTTTGGAGGTATAATGTCAAGGTTTTGGAATTATAATATGTAATTTTTGGAGATATAATGAACGAGCTTTAAATCTTTCAGGAATTAATTTGTTGGTATATTGTCTAAGTGGAGTTATATAATGACTTATTTTCGGAGTAATAATGTCTAACTTTTGGATTTATAATGGCTCCAATTTGGATTTATAATGTCAAAGTTTTTGAACAATAAAGACTTAAATTCAAAATAGGAAATACTTTATACTCATCAAGTTTTGGAGTTATACTTAGTTTTAAAATACCAATGAACTGGAGTAATGTATAAATCCATACTATAAAACGTCAAAATGAACCAAATATAATACATCAACTACATTATTTATATTATATGTTTTTTAGGTGTTGCAGTGCCGAAGTCCTTTTGGGTCGAGCTCTTTCTTTTTTCAAAATGGCCCTTGATCCTCTTTCTTCGCCCCTTAGTAACTGATTTTTCGGGGTCTAATACCAAGACTCCTACACCCGATACACTATTAACAGACGATTGTTCTTGAAATGACTTATCTAACAACTTTTGTACTTCTTCATATGTTTTGTTACACATTTCATCAACTAACCTTCGAGCATCTTTGTTGTTTTGTGCTCTCAAGATCATATTATACATTTTCCGCATAACATTGTGCCTCCATTGAAGAGATAATAACCTTTGTTGCTTATCATTGTTTTGACTACTAGGATCTTCGTTGTTGAACATCTTTTCCCACACACTTTTTTTTGCACCCTTTGACTACTACTACATCATTTGTCGTTCTTTGGGTGTACTTTTTGATTCCGAAACCCGTTACTCGTGCATGTGATGTGTAAAGCTGCTCTAGTTCTTCTATTGTTTTGGCAGTAATGCCTTCAAGTGAACTAAATATGTCTACGTTTGATAAATCAGTAGCACATTTCTGCTCATTTGCTTCGGAAGCCTCAATTACTTCAGTACAATCATCTATGCAAATATTTAAATAAAAAAATTATTTACCCAAACAATTTATTATAACACCAAACATATACCATTAAACACCCAAATCAAAGGCATTCTAATTCCAAACATATACCATTAAACCCCCAAAAATATACCATTACACCGCCATATAGCCGCAAACATTCCCAAACACATATATTATAATCCCAAACACACATTGTTATAGCACCAAACATATACCATTAAACCCCCAAAAACATTCCCAAACACATATATTATAGAATTAATTCAAGGACCAACTCATTGATCAAACACATGATCATGAAACTCAAATGCATACTAATTACAGAATAAACATCAACTCAGGCATTATTATAACATTATTATAGCAAACTTATTACAGAGTAAATTCAAATGCAAACTAATTAATTAAAAAAAAACATTATTATAGCACCTAACAAATACTATTAAAGCCCCAAACATATACCATTAAACACCCAAAACAGAGGCATTATAACCTCAAACATAGAAGGTGGTAGCTTCAAATAAACATCATTATAGAACCATACATAAACATGACATTTAGTCCATAACATAGACAGTTAGTACCAAACACACGTTATTAGAAGCCCAAACATAAACCATTAAATTCCCAAACACACCTTCGTAGAGGCATATAGCATTGTTAAGGTCGTTCGCATCATCTCCATCTCCATGAACTGAAATACACAAAAAAAAAGGGTCATAATTAAATAGACAATTGATCAAA
This sequence comes from Amaranthus cruentus, assembly GCA_019425755.1. Taxonomy (NCBI): domain Eukaryota; kingdom Viridiplantae; phylum Streptophyta; class Magnoliopsida; order Caryophyllales; family Amaranthaceae; genus Amaranthus; species Amaranthus cruentus. The sequence continues at coordinate 593,220 of CM033456.1, forward strand.
TTTAAGTAATTTTAATTAGAATTTATTATAAAAAAAAGAACAAAAGAAGTCTGCAAATTTGTAGTCTTCAATTAAAGAGAATTAAAGGAGTTTGGAAGTTCTATTTATCACAAAAAAAAAACAGAATAAAAGAAGCTTTGCAACAAAAAACAATTAGTGTTCGTCATTAGTACCTTCGATGGACATTTCATTTTGGAAATTCTCATCCGCCATTGAAGCCATTGATGAAGCTTGGAGAAGAAAAATAAAAAATAGAATTAATTTTACATGAACAAATTCGACATAATTAAAAAAAACGCTAAAAATTAATAAAAACAATTACGTACTATGCGCCATATCCTTTGAATATGTTTGATCGAATTCAGACATTATATCTTCCATTGTTGTTGCAGATTCTTCTCTTGTCTTTTGGTATTTTAATGGAGTTTTGGTAAATTATCAAGAAGGTCTGGAAATTATCAAGAAGGAGAATTAAAAATTAATTTTGCAGAAGGTCTTTTGGTATTCTAATGGAGTTGGGGTCCATTAATTTTGCATTAAGAATCAATTAAGAGTTTTTGGGGAAAGGAAGAAGCTATTACCAGTTCCCCAAAATAGACGGCTGGAAGTTACCAAATTTTGCACGGTTAATTTTGGTTTTTTTTTTTTTCTTTTTTCTCTAAAATAAAAATACCCATTTTGTGATTGGGCTGGGCTATGTGGACTCCGTCTATACAATAGACGGTCTCCCATAAGACCTACTGTTTTAGGAATGGAAGAAGGAAGTTAATTTTAATATTTTAATTTTTTTTTTCCTAACCGTGTAAGAGTTTTCCTAAACTCAATTAATTTTTTTTTTTATTAAAACTACTCCTAAATTTTGTGGTTTTCATTTTCTTATCTTATTTTTTTAATTTTTTTTTACGTGAAACATATATATATTTTTTTTATGTTGTTGTATTTTAAATTATAAATTATTTATTTTGATGATTTTTTTTATTAATTTTTTTTTCAAAATATCTCGGATATTACAATTGCCTTAACTTAAAAGTGATTTAAGAAAACAAGCACAATATTCAGGTCAGATAATCACTATTGTTCAACTATTGGCTGTTGAGGAGTCTGTCATCTGCAAGCTTTGTTTAACTATTGGTTGTTGTTTTCGATATTGTCCTGGTAATGTATGCTCAATTGATATACATCAAAAACCACTATTGATGTTTTGTCTTTCAATTTTCTTAGAAGTAGCTTTTAAATACTATCGGGATCATGACTGCGTAAATGTGGCATATGAATTAGTACATATGTTCCATGTCAAATTAGTGGTTTTTTGATGTGCAAAGTTAGCTAATGATATGATGCCCCTTCTATAAAAAGTTAATGTGAAACTTTACTCTTAACACTTTTAGTTACTCACCCCACATGTTGTGTGTCAAATTTGTTGGCCTTTGCATCTCCTCAAATGCTTGAATTTACCTTGATGTCTACATAGATAATGATGCAGATGTGGTTGACGTAGATGCCTACACTCTTATTTTAATACTGATATCACCCATTATATTGTTTTTTTTCTTGAGTATAGGTGTTCTTTGAGTAAGTGATTTGATCTCTGATGATTAAATTTTACAAAAACAAAATCAAATTTCTAAAAAATGATCCTGAAAATCGTTTTTATGAGAATGGATTGAGAGTTCTAACGTCAAGATTAGTTTACGGAATTTTGTGCTTTTAAAATTGAGGATATGTAGAGCAATGATTTTCCTATTCACAAATTGAGTTGAGATAATGTGGGGAAAAGAGTTTAAAATTTTCCAAATCGATGATAATTTTGTCCCAAATATAATAATAAACACATTAAGATACTAATTTCTCCTAAGTTTTTTAGTGATAGGATCTTAATTCGGACAATTTTGGTGTTCGTGCTTGCTATAATGCATTAGGTCTCGAGTCTTTCTCCCTATTATGAGCTTATATGGCTATGTCAACTTCATCTCACCTCTTGAGGCTCGATACTTTTTTTTCTTAATCTTCTTATCTTTTTTTTGGTTCTTTCTTAGTTGATTTTATTTGGGTTTGTAGCAATTGATACGAGTTTTTTTTGTTTCATTATTAGTTTCGTTTGCATCTCATAAATTTAATATATATGGGGACTCGGATGCAAGTAAATGGAACATAAAGAGTAATATATAGTATGTATCCAAGCAATCATCATCATCATCATCACCCAATATCCCGTTTGAAAGTAGGGTTTAGGTGAGGGTAGGTGACGGACAACCATCACCCCAAAAAGTGCGAGCCCAACATAACGAGGAATATGAATGACACCATTGCCTCAAGATATATTTCCGCCTTGAACCGATGTTCAAACTTTAATGGGGATTGTTGAGTGTTGACTATCGTCTAGAACTCTTATACAAACGAAAAAAGACATTTTCAAGTAGAAAAAGAAATAAAGCCAAAATTACATATTATGTTTTCTTAAGAGCTCACAACAATGAAATCTTCTTAGCAAATGTGTAACTAAAGTCAAACCCCTAAATGCTTAGAAAATTAAAGAAACCAATGAAAGAGATAGATCCATAAGCAATTAAGCAATGTTAAAATATCCTAATGTAGTTATTCATCATTAAACTCTTGCATCACATTGTCACTAATAAAACCTTCATCTAAAGAATCCAATATCACTATAAGTTAAAATATAGAAACGTAGTCCATTGAAATAATATTTTGCAATACATACCTTGATTAAATGATGTTGATGTTTAAATTTGTCCTAGATTCAAAGTTATTTTATGAGAATTATATTTTGATTAAATAAAGAAAGGTTGTTTATTTCTATTAAAATTAATGTTTCAGTATTAGGGTGAAATTTTACTTAATATCACACATAAGCAACGACTGCACAAGAGATTTCCTATTAATACAAACATAACAAACTCTTATTATTTTTTTATGGTGTAGTATCTCGTATATGATGTAAGAAAGTTTGGTTTATAAAAATTGCATTTGATTTGGTGAAATTGAAATCTTTTGCGAAGAATCTTTGATCATAGTAGTTGTTTTTTATTGGAAACTAGCTTTTTCAATACTCACTAGTACCGTTCACTTAGGGGTGTTTGCCTGTTTGGTATGACTATGTGGGATTTGAGGAAGGGAATGTGACCTTGTCTCAAAAAAATGTAAGTCCTGTTTGTCTAGAGGAAATGGAAATAAGGAATAAGATAAAAAAATAGTTAAAGTTCTCAAGAAAAATAACTTGAGAGACGGGTGGGTATTTTGGTTGAGACTTTCAATTTTATCTTCTTCTTTCAAGTCCCTCATATACCAAACAAAAGATGAAATTTTTTTATCTTCAAAGTCTCATTTTAAAAGTCTCGTCTTAAAATCTTACAAGTTTCATTCTGTTGTACCAAACACCCTTTAAAAACTCATATGATAAGAGCATGTTGATCCAGTGACGTCCTGAATCCTGATAATATATGACGTTTTTCATTGGCTTTAATAGACGTAGAAAAAGTAGTACTACTACTAGAATTTCTTGGCAAAGAAGAAACACAAGAGAAAAGACTGCAAGACCAAGTGGGTAGATGGGAATTGTGAACGGGAAGAAGAAAACAAGTCATAACTCATCTCTTCTCTTTATTTTATACAAGTATAAACCTTTACTATTACTTTACTCCATTAAACTCCTCATTTTTCAAATCTCAAAATCTCAAAATCTGAGAATCACAAAGTCGGAACTGAGAAATGCATCTCTACAATTCATGGCTTCCACCTCCAATCGTCCAAGAAACCATACGAGAGAAGGAAGCCTTTTCAAGAGTCGTCCTTTCTCTTAACAATTCATATCACCCTGGAGATCCTGATTCCGTCTATGCTACTCTCAAATGGATTTCTGTAATTCACCTGTATGTCTATTATACAATTACTTCTTTCATTTTGTGAAAACCAATTCGGATTTCATTTTCAATCATTTTGTGAAAACCGTCTAAATTATTTCTTCAGACTTGACCTTTTCCGATATTTATGCCATGTTAAAATTCGCTGCTACTTGTGGGAAAAAAATAATCTCACTTTTCCAATTTGCTTTTGCTTATTGTGTCACTGGGTGACTGCTTCTTTTTCATGCTGTTTCCAACCTACAAACTAACGTTGTTTGCATTACCCCAATGCCATCACCTAGGTGGGGTTTGGAGTAGGATACCTTTGTCACTGATAACAAAGAAGATGTTTTGGATTCACTCTTGGTAGTTGGTACCAAACATCATCCACAACTTTCTTAAATAACAAGTGCACATTGTTGTCCATTATTATCTGAAATATGTGAAAATTATGTTGCAGTTTCCTAAAGGCCAAAAGTGAGTTGTCCCTTGAGGATGTAGAGCTTCTTGTTAAACTAGGACTGGACATTTTTCATGCATCTTGTCACAAACTCTACGCCCAGGTATTCTTGTCTTTTTTAATGAGTATCCCTTTTTGCTTGCACTGCTTCAGTTGTGGTTGATACTTCTTTCTTTGGCCTGATTAGGGTAGATGGGGAAATTTACTTGTAAAATTTATCAACAAGTACAGAAAGAAGTTATCTCTCACCATTCAGTGGCGCCCTCTTTATGATACCTTGGTCCGCACACATTTCAATAGGTAAAAGTTGTTAATATCCTCCAAGAAAATGTTATTAGCCATACTTGGACTAATGTTAGAGTGACTGCCTGGACTTTTACAAATTCTTGTTATCTGTTATTCTTTTATATCAATGTAGCCATAGGTTTGTCTAGTTATTTAAGTTTTCAGCTATGCCAATTATGATGTCAATAATTCAGATTGGATATGTTCCACTTAACCACATGCTTGTCTTCTATTTGCTAAATTTGCTAAAACCTCCCACAACCCATGATATGTAAAATTGTGACATTCTCTTTATTGACCGTCTTGTGATTGTTTCCATTGAGCGAGACAAGTAGTATTAATTCTTTAGACATATTTTTCCTCAATTTCTCTCGTTTCTTTGATTACCCTAATATAACCATATAAACGATGGGTTATGTATGATAAAGTTTAAGTCTTTTGTGGTTTAATGGGGGTTAACGTTAGGTGGGGTTATTGGGAGCTTTGAAAATTGTGTTTTGTAGGTAAAGATTGGATCTTTTAAGGTAGGAGCATATGGTAAGGTTATAAGGGTGAGGATTTATGGTTTGTTGAAGAAATAGATTCAAGGATAAAACTTTTTATTTGTTTCATCTTTGACGCAAGTTCTTGGGAAAAAGATGGTTATTTTTGGCATTATATGAAGATCGAATCTTTTTGGGATGAAATTTTGAGGTATGATGTATTTTGTGTGGATCTATGAGTAGGTGAAGAAAATGTTCAAACTTCAAAGATTTTTGAGGAGCTACAATTTTACGCAAGTCACGGGGGTTGGAAGGGAAGATCAATGCTTTTTGTGTTGATTAATGGAGGATGGGTTTTAAAAATTTTGATCCATAAGTGGATGGAAAAGTTTGATTAAAGATCGAACTTTTGAGATGTTTTGATTTTGACACAAAGAGGAATAAGGATGGTGGAATTATGTGATGATTCGTGAATGAATCTTTATGGATTATGGGTGTTTGGAAGGTGATTTAATGGTAGTTTTAGGAGGGATAAATTTAGGCTGAAATAAAAGGATAGATTAAGCACATTGCTCTTCATTGATATAAATAAATCACCACGGTTTCAATTGAAGGTTTCCAAGTGCACAATTTACAAGCGAAGGACAAATTTATCTTACTCTCAGTATCAAAAGAGTTGGGTTTGAAAAAGACTGTTATGTTTTAATTCTCTAGAAAAGTTTTGAATTGCATAAAAGTCTGAATTTTCATTTATCCATGTTCGTATTGATTTAGGCAAACAATAGGAATAAAAAAGCTTGAAAAGGCTCTAGTAGTTTCTGGTCTTATTTGTAAAAAAATCAGAAATTATTTTGCTAAAATAAAAAAAGAAAATAAATAGATGGATTAAATGTGTGGTTCCACATTTAGAGGGAAAACTTGATCAAATTGACTTATTCTTCCTTATTTGTAGAACGACTACTAATTTAATGCTTCTAGAAGAGGATTCATGCTTTACTTTTGATAGTTTCTTGGACGCTTTGAGTTTAGCATCCTTGTTGATACCCCATGGACTAGGACATTTATCATACCCTTAATTGCTTGTTCTAAATTTTTTAAATTAATTTGATTCTTAGTGTCCTTTAGAACAAAACCAACTTTTTACTTGTAGGGAACGCCTTGTACTTCTGTCGTAAGGGTGGTATCTTGGATGCAGTTTGTTTTCGTTGTGGTGTGAATCAATGCGTTGAACAGTCCCACATTATTGTTGTATAGTTTTCAAACAAAAATTTAAGTTAATGGTTTGAAACACATTCGCTCTCAAAATACTCACGTACACATGGTGTCCCTATATGACTCATGGTCATGAGGTTCCCTATAGATGATAATTTGATCACTTGCCCATAAGATCACTTGATTACGGGACCCACATAGTCGCTTAATCAAGGAGTAAGAAAAATACTTCATAAATATCATAATATGATATATGTGTACCTAATAATAGCTCAAAGTAAATCTCAAAAACATAGACTTTTTCACTTAAATTACAAATATGCATTCATTCGATTCACTATGTATTGTTTAATGAAGGAGATAAGTATACCCATTATCTACTACCTCAAATATGGCTCCTCCTCAAATTCCAAGTCTATAGAATATATTATTCTAGTAAGACAAGGATTGAGGTTCATTTTATACATAATATGTTATATATTTGTCATTTATTTGGAAAAATTGACATTAATTATCCAACCTATTATCCATTAGTTGAAAATAAATCCACGTTTTGATTATTTTCAGATTAATCTCACCTTGCGTGTGCTGTTAAAAGTGTACACACCTAAATCCAAATTGGTGTTTTAATAGCTTAGAATCTTGTTTGAAGAAGTATAAAGAATAAAAAGAATGAAATTTTAAGGTGATTAATGACTAAAGTAAGATGTAAATATAAGATGAATTATCTAGATTGGGTACATTTTCAGCGCACATGTATAATAGGTGGGATTATTTTTAAAGTAATTGAAAAGGTGTGTTTATTTTCAGCTAATGGACAATAAGTTGGATTAACAATTTCCAAATTTTCTATTTATTATTGCAGTTGTAATTTTATTTGATTTATTTTTTCTATTTTGTTTTGCCTTAAGCATATGTCAAAATGGACATATTTTCAGTCAAGGCCTTGCCCAAGACGCGTTCCAAAATCTTGACCAAGATATTTACATTCCAATCTTAAGTCTTCACTTTTTATTTTAATATCATTATTATTTTCTAAAATCTCGATTTCTAGTTGATAGATTAAATCTTGAATTAACTTTAGTGGCTAAAATGATTAAAAAAAAGGTAAAGGTAAAGTACACTCCTAGTATCCCACACAAGGCAAGATTCGGGTGGGGGATTTTTTTCCTGAAAGATGTGGACATACCATACCTGTTCCGTTCAAGGAGAGAGTAAAGAGGATGCGCGCAGTCAAGAAACCCCCCAGCTGATATCTACGCCCAGTAGGGGTCGAACCCCAAACCTTCGCATTTGCTCTATCCCTTGTGCCACAAGCGCTTCTGGTAGTAGCTAAATTGATTCTGAGACTTATAATAATTTATTGACTTGATTGAAGTATTGAGTTTTATTTATTTGTGAATTTATAATATTATATATTGTATTATATTTTTAACTTTACATATTCACTCAAAAATTTATTTTATGTTTATGTTTATTTTTGTTTATTTTGACTTGTTATTTGCATTATTTTATTTAGTTATAGCTTATTGGTTGTGGAATGTTTGCTATAAGTAGTTTATACGATCCAATACAGGAGTACTTTTTAGGGTCAAGTTTGTGGATTGTAGGTAGGTGAGTTGTGTGTACGAATTGAGTTAGAATTTAACGTGCTTCATGAGGATGTGAACATGCCAAATTGATTATTTTACATAGTGTAAAAACATGACAATTGCACGGCTTCAGATTACCAAGATGCATGGTTCATATATTTGGGAACCAACCCTTCAGTTCCTTTTTTGCTTATTATCAATGTAACATTTGGTCCAAATATGCCAACTTCATACTTGTCAACCATAGTTTATAAATAAGACCGCATTGCATCGTGTCAGTCGCATTGTCTTGGTTTTTAAAAAGCCTGATATTTCCCGCGTTGTGAAGGTGTAAAAAATCGTGTTTTGGGACGTATCAAAGGATTTAAGGTGTTCATTCGAGTCATCAGGTTGATTTCGGATTGATTTAAAATCAGGTCTTGTATTCACATTGATTTTTATATAAATTTAGATTCATTTTGAAGTCGGGTAAGTCGAGTTTTGTCACAAGGTTGGGTGAATATCGGGTTGTCGGGTTTGTTTTAAACATCTCTACAAGGGATATCTTATGGTTTTGACCGACATTTAGGCGTTACGATAATCACATCACTCCTGCATCTTTGATTGTTACTACGATTGCGTCTGCTACTGCATTTTTACATTATGTTGTCAACTAAGATTTCTTTGATTACAACTTATAAGATCTCATTCAGGCATAACTGAGGGAGGTTAGAAGTGGCATATAGTTAAAAGTCTATTAGTCAAAGCCCTTACCTTGCATGATTACAATAATGCCAAACCCTGAATCCCCGAAAAGTAGGATCGACTACATGAATAAATCAATGGTGCTCATCCATATCAATTCTCTTTCTCCATTTCTTCTGATTATCTACATATCAACTCATAATCTAGATCTTTCATACCCTTTTTCACTCATGTCCTTCTAGGTCATCATAAGTCTTCCTCTTCCTCTTCCTCCTTTTAATACCTTAACTTTCAACTTTTACCTTTATGATGTTGCTTGATTACATGGAACAATTAAATAGATTATGATGTCATGTCTAGGGATGTTGTTTTTTTAATATATGAATGGAGCTGCACAAGAATACACCTTTTTTATTAGTTAGTCTATTAATGAATGTAATAGAGTGTTCTAAACTGACTAGTCTCGTAAATCTTGGATTTTTATTGCCTAAGATATAGTAACACATGTTATAAAGGTGAGAGAAAGAAATAAAGAAAACGATTTTCGATAACTAGAATTCTTTATAAAATAGTCATAGTTCCGTGCAGTGTAGCCAGGATCGTTGCTTTAGCCTGTGAACGGCGTTCTAGATCGTTCGACCTGAATCGCGGGTCATTCACGATCTGGATTGCTTGGGTTCATGATCTGGAACGTGATATTAGTCGATCCATTTTCAGTCTTCAAAGGAATTTAAACATTCCAGAAAAAAAGAAGAGAAAGAAGAAAACAAGGAGGAGAAGAGAAAAAGGAAAGAGCAGGAAAAAGAAAAGAAGAAAACTTTCATTATTAGTGTATATAGGAGCTTTACATCAATGGCATGGGTATCTCCTTGAAGATGAAGCTACTGCAGTAGCTATCGCCGCCTACTTGTTTAAGACTTTTAGTCCCGTTTTTAGGGTTTCATTTGTTTTTTATATGATACATACATATATATATATATATATATATATATATATATATATATATATATATATATATATATATATATATATATATATATATATATATATTAACAGACAAGTGGTAATAAGTAGTTGTAACAGATCGTCAAGATCCGCTACCGAAACTAGATAGTTTGGACACTTCGAGTCTGCCCAATGACTCCCATAGGACAATTCAAGTCCTCTAACTCCTAAAGAATGATCTTTATTTTTATTATTCAAAAAGACTCCCCATTATTACAGGGGATGACTCTATATATACCCTAATCCCCACAAGACAATTTACGAAAATAACGACTAATCTAATTACAAAACATAAAGACTAATTAATATGAAAAGATGATAATGCCCTTTGACCCCTTGACCCGAGTCATTACAGTAGTACAATTAGGTTTTGGGCTTTGGGATACTAGTATTTTAAGCCCTATTCTAACCACACACATTCTAATTTCATATTTTAAAAATTTTCAAAAGTAAAACTAGTCGGTTCAATTCTAATTTTTTTCTTTTTTTTTTCTATTTCTTTTTCTTTTCTTATATTCATCCTTTGTTTTCATAACTATTTATTTTAATTTAAAGTAATCGATTCCAAATCGTACCTCGATCCTAAACAAAGCGTTCCACGATCCCTTGAATCACGAACCAAAATTATTTCGATCCCACCTTAAAAATTTAAAATTAGCGAATTGCAATCCCGATCCCGTTCCGCGACCCGGATCGTACCTCGATCCCGGTAACAATGGTTCTGTGTCTGAATAAAATGAAGGAGCGTGTGAGATAAATTTCTGCGGTGTGTATACCCACGTGAGCATCCAATCCCTATGAACTCTAAACACAATTACAAATTTCCTATATCTTAGTGCTAAAGTGTGATTATTGACTTCATACCATCTACATAGTGTTCCTGGACAACAATATTTTTCTTGTGGTCAAACCTTGTTCTGCTCCACACTACTCCACATTATTGTGTGTCTTATCCTCCCTAGCCCATAGTGAAGGTATTCCTGTAAAGTTCACTCAAGATATTATGCAAACAGTCTAAATAGTCTATAGCGAGAAGTGTTCCCGGAACATTTCTTAAGACCTTCTAGTCTTATTGGTATTTCAACTAAAGGATTCACCAGTTGGTTCAATGTTATAAAAGATGAATTTTTTAGCGTTTTTTATAGTATAAGAGCACTTTGAATTTAAGGAAAGAAATAGTGTTAATGTCGAAAAACTAAATATGTTTAGTAGGTATATCAACTCAATTACGGCATGCAACTTTGTATAGCAAGGAACCCCATTTTTTGTGGTCCAGTTTTCATTCGAGTCCTTTATCCAATTGAAAAACTAGTTATTTATGTTGCGCTCACATAAAAAGCAAACATTCTTGTTGAGGACTAATTTTTCCACGGGGTTGTTTTCAAAAAAAAAATTCTTTGTTTATAACATATTCAATCAATTTTTTATGAGAAAAGGCGACATGAGTCGGGTTGATTATGAATTGGCTCCAAGCTCCAATGAACAAGCTTCTTTTAGCGATTTGGAACTATGTTGAGGTATGTTATGCTAGTTTAAGTCTATCAGTGTGTTAGGATGCCTCATGTGCTAAGAAGTCATAGGTTACACAGGAGAAATAATTGATGACCAATTAAATCCCATATGCTTAAGAAATTATATTTGAACTAGAATTTCTGTTTATGCCTCCAACATAGGCACATAAGATGTTGTACGCCATTGAAAGTGTCATTTAATGAAATTGAGCTAAGGGCCAAGAGTTAGAAATTGCAAGTGAAACACAAATGTAAAGTGCTTTTAATTCTTACACATAGGTAAAGATCCTAATAGATATTCCCTTCTGTTTCTGGTGAATAAGTAGAAATAAGACACTAAGAAGTGCAAAAAACTAGAATGTCGTATTTATCTTAGGAATAAAGGAATTTTGTTAAACGAAACTTTTGTTCCATTAATTTTATACTTCGTGTTCGCTGTGTTCAATTTCTTTGATTCTTTACCTTCTGTTTACCTTGCTTTGTTGTATTCTACATTTGAGAGATTGATGATGTCATTTAGAAATGTCTATTCTACAGAAGTATTGGCCCAGAAGGGTGGAGAGTTAAACAAAGACACTTTGAGACCATCACTGCTCTTGTTCGAGCTTGTAGGAGATTCTTTCCAAAGAATTCTGCTTTGGAGATATGGTCTGAGTTCAGGTAATTATTGGTAACCTAGTTTTGTTGTTGATATGATATATGGTCTTGAATTGTTAGACTTTGTTGTGAATGATCTATTAGAGCTATGTATCTTTTCATCTTTCGTAGTCTTATCTAATTCAAACATTTTTGTTGTTTACAACTATAGCCCCCTTTTAGAAAACCCATGGCATAATTCGTCCTTCGAAGGTTCTGGATTTGTCAAACTTTTTCTTCCTACCAATTTGGACAACCAAGGTTTTTTCTCTCGGTAAGTATTTTGATGCTTAGGAACGGTCTCGTGTTTGTGTATGCTAATTTAAGTCTTCTTTCTGGAGGAGTAATTTACTCTTGTTTGGATGGCAGGGCTTGGATCGAGAAATGCTTGGAAGTATGGAGTTCTATTCCAAATTGCCATTTTTGGAATAGTCAATGGGTTGCTATTCTTGCTCGTGTTATAAAGAACTATGACACTATTACCTGGGAGCCTTTGTTGCCTATCCTTTTTGCTAAGTATTTGAATATGTTTGAGGTGAGGCTTTTGTATTTCTGATTGGCATTGCATTTAGTAAGTGTCTACTTTTTCTTAGAATGATTCATAGTTTCTTTAGTAAAGGAATGGTAGTGGTGCAGCTTAGAAGACAAACTCTATCTATAAAGATCATGGAAAAAAAACTTTTTGATGAAATATAGAAGTTTTCTACTCACTTGGTCTTAGGAAAGAAAAGATCATCGAGAATGTCACAATCCATTATCAATAGTTGATGAGGGAATTGTCACAAGGGATATTTGCTAAAGCTGTTCTTATGAATACTTAAGTTAAAATCAAGTGCTTGTGGAACATCTTTCATTTGAGGTTTATATACAGTTACATTTAGGCCATCATTAATCCATTTTGAAGGACGTAGGCCTCAACCATATTACCTGCCTTTTATGATTTTTACCTCAAGTACACTTGTTGGACTTTTGACACTTCCACAAAGGCATGGAGTCCTAAATGCTTGAACTTTTCCCAACCACTATATTATCTTTCATGAATTCCCTGGCACATGTGATTTAGATTTGGAACCTTGGTAGGTTTACTCTTGAATATGTAGTTAAGCCTATTGGCTCTATGACTTGTTCTTCTATCTGTGTAATACCATGATGCTCTCAAAGTCTATTGTAAGCAATAAATGACTGAAGCTTGGGTGGTGATAACTCACGACTTTGGAATGTGGAGCATATTGGGTACTCCCTCCTGATGTCATAATTAGGATAGAGACAAAGAAAGAACCAAAGAGAGTTCAAATTTACTTGAAACTATTGAAATCCAAAGACTCAAACAGTAGTTCTTTGGTTCATGTAATTAAAATGCAAACACCTACCTAGCTAAAGATTCAAGCTTTGTTTCTAAAACACAAATCTAGTTTACCTATTGCAGGACCCTCAACCTTTAGTTATAAGCTTCATTTGAGACTTCTTTGACCTTTATCACATTCTTCACTCACCCTTTAATCATAGTTTTATACCCATCCAATTTTCGAAACATGTGTCTTCTTTTCTGAACTTGGGTACCTGCTAGACCGTAGTGTAAAATCTCAGTCGCGGTAATAGTCGCAAATGACTTTCACGGTTAAGCAAATAGAAATACGGTTTTGTGGTTTTTTTGGTCTATATTTCAGGCATGTAAAATAACCTGTACAATATGATTATGTAAGCGATATTTTGCACTATGTATTGGACAACCATTGCCCTCGAAATTTTGAGGCTCCCAATTAGAATTCCTACACATGTAAATGGTTTCGCGATCAAGGTAGGCATTTGAAGATGGCATATACATGAGTACAGGATGTTTTGAGGCTTGAATTTCAGGGGCTTTTTTTTAACAGAAGAGGAATATTTCCTTTCAATCATCATTCTTGAAAAGATTCACATGCTAGCTCTTTGATATTTCCAGGTTCCTGTGGCAAATGGGGCTAGTTCGTACCCATACTCTGTTAGTGTTCCAAGAAATACTAGGTTCTTGTTTTCGAACAAGACGTCCACTCCATCAAAGGCCATTGCAAAATCTATTGTAAGATCTTGTTACTCATTTTAAAGTATGCTCATTCTTCATACTATAGAAAGAACCTAGTATGTTTCACATTGATCATACTTGGCTATGTTTTAATGTTTTGTTTGATACAGGTGTATCTACTCAGACCTGGGAGTTCAGCTCAAGAGCATTTTGACAAATTGATTAATCTTTTGGAACAGTGAGTACTCTCATGCTTTCCTCTAGTGTCCAGAGTCCAGACTCTATTAGTTACATTGAACAGAGTGCTCATTTGAGAGTCGCTTTTGTTGGTGTTTCAGATATTATCATCCTTCTAATGGTGGTCGCTGGACCTACTCTATGGAGCGTTTTTTGTTGTATCTGGTTATTATGTTTCAAAAGCGCTTACAATATGAGCAGAAGTAAGAAACCCACCCTTCATTTATATCATTTATGTCAATAGAAAGGTTCCGTTAGCTCTTATTGCTCTAAAATGCTTCATGCAGGATTCTTAATGATTCCAGAAGGCCAGAGCTATATTTGGGAAAATCGGAGAGGATTTCCTTTGTTAATACTGTGTTAAAGCTGATTGACCGTGGCCAATACAGCAAAAATGATCATTTATCTGAAACGGTTGCTGTAGCAACTTCAATTTTGTCTTTTGTAGAGCCCTCTATTGTCCTTCCCTTCGTAGCTTCTCGATTTCATATGGCTTTGGAGACGGTTAGTAAACTTGCTAGAAATCTTCCATCCGCATGGGATATGATAGTTCCCTTTGCATATTTTACATAGAATAATAAATATAGTTCTCTTTCTTAGAAAAGGGCAATGAGATAGTGATGGCGTTCTTTTATTCCTTTATCTTTTTCTTTTCCAGATGACAGCCACCCACCAGTTGAAGACAGCGGTTACATCTGTAGCTTATACAGGCCGGTCTTTGTTCTTCACATCTCTTTCATCTTCAGCAGAAAGCCCTGATGATTCTGATTATCCAAACTCAATAATTGATCTATTAGTCATCTCATTATCAAATGCATTGTTGGGCATTGATGCCAACGATCCTCCAAAGACTTTAGCAACCATGCAATTGATTGGTTCCATCTTTTCCAATGTAAGTGCAATTTTCAATAAATTTTTTTTTAATTTTTTTTTGTCGTAAATGATAGTTTTACATCCATGTTAAATCTTTTCAGATGGCTGTCATCGAAGATAGTATCGATGATAGGACGCCAATCTCAGCTATCCGCTTCTCGGAGTGGCTTGATGAATTTCTCTGTCGCTTGTTCTCATTACTCTTACACTTGGAACCAAATTCTGTCACGTAAGAATGCTTTTGTCATATTATTTATTCTCATTTGTAACATCCGATCCAGATATTTCATATTGGATCTTGCAGTTATATGTGAGAATATAACACCACACTAAAGCATGCCATCTCTATATTTTCGTGAAAAAAATGTGCATGCCTTGTTGCTTAAAAACGGAAAAAATCGTAATAGGAGCATCATTGCCATATCTTATCAAGACATGAACAACTTTGGCTATTCACATCCTTGGGTTCAACTTTTGATGTTTACATGATGATAACTGGTAGTAGCTAGTCACACTTGCTTGCGAGTTGCATGTGAAGTTTAATAATTTTGATTTGATGTTGAAAATGACTTCTTTTGATAAAGATGAGACTTGCATATTGAATAATATTTGCAACAGAAATTGAATAAAAGATTCTTATCGAAAAAAACTTAATTTTACTGATTTTATTTAATTTTAAAAAGGGATCTTTTATATAGTCAATGATGGCATTTTTTTCAAAAACAATTTAAAATTTTAAAACAGAAAAACTACAAACCACATCTACTCCAATCTTGCATCCTAGCCCACCATTCCATTGCTTAACCCAGCCGCTGACAGTCCACAACCAACCTCTCTAGCCACCAATTAACCTTCCGCCACCCGTGAGACAATCCCTTCCCTATCCACGGGCACTGCTCCATCTTAAAAGCGCTAAGAAAACCTTCCATTGCCGTAAAACCCCTACTACCACTTAGTCCTATCCCAACACAGATAAAACGATCGAAAAAACAGTTTGCAAGTGGAATCAAGGTGATATGCTGGGCGTGTAAAGGGTTTGCTGGTTGTGGGGTAGGGCGTTTTTGGCAACGGGGGATCGTTTTCTTGGTATTTTGAAGGTGGAAAAATGGTTGTCTTAGGGGAAACAAAGAGGATGGATTTCGTGTGGAATAGGGTTGGTTTACAGGGGTGTGGTGAGGGGAAGGGGTTGGGGCTGGGGAGGGGGAGAGGGAGGTGGTTGTGGCTGATGTGTGGGAAGGGATAGGAAAGGGTGATGGGCAGGTTTCTGGTTGGAACTTGGAAGTGGTTGGGGTTTTGATTACTTGATGATCTAAAATGAAATTATAAAAATACAAGGAATTGACAAAGTTGAGCCCACGACAAAAATATCCCAAGTTGGTTCTAGTTTTAGAAGACGCTAGATAGAGTAGACTCTCATACCATATGGTTTTTAATTTTAACTTTTGTTATATATTAATTTATTCGGTGATATATTTGTTTTTATTTATAGCAAATTTTATACTAATTTTTTTTTGGAAAAATTACTTGGAATAATACAACCTTTTGTTTATTTCCCTACAATAATATCAACTTTTGATTAACCATGAATAATACCAACTTATGGGGGTGTTTCCCTAAAATATACCTAACATGTTAAAAATCAAACTATAGGTGATTACATGACCAAAAAAATTAGTAAATTGGTTAATAAACTAAAGTTGGTATTATTCTAGGAAAAAACACTCCAAAGTTGGTATTATTCATGGTTAATCAAAAGTTCGTATTATTGTAGGGAAATTAACAAAAGGTTGTATTATTCACGGTAATTTTTTTTTTGTCATTACGAAACTAAAATTAAAAATTATATCAGAAAATGAACTCAAACAACATATGGCACAAGAAATGACCATCATTCTATTACTATGTAAAATTGCTGTTATCGTCGTTATCATCTGAATATGACAAATTTGATTACAATCATCCCCTCCAAATGTTTAATACATCGGCCACCTGCATGAATGATGATCATCATCAAAGCTATGCATACACCGCAAAAATATAGTATAGCTTGTTCATTAGAGCAGATAGTTAAAACTAAGTAATCGTAATGTTATTTGTTGTTATCTCTAACCATATCTAGTTTAATCCACGTGAAGGGTGAAGTTTCACAAATTTTGATCTTATTTTTGAGTGTTGAATTTGCTTTAAAGTGATATTCCAAAATAAATGTGTAAGAGCATTATAAGGACTTTGTATATATTTAAAAAAATATCAATATCATACGTCCATGATTTGTTTTTGAAAAATTATAGAATCCACTTCACATGTGTTGCTAGATTTTCTTTCCATTTTTAGAAGGAAAAATTACCTGGAATAATACCAACCTTTTTTGCTTATTTCCTTACAATAATACCAACTTTTGATTAACCATGAATAATACCAACTTATGGGGGTGTTTCCCTAGAATATATCTAACATGTTAAAAATCAAACTATAGGTGATTATATTACCAAAAAAATTAGTAAATTAGTTAATAAACTAAAGTTGGTATTATTCTAGGAAAAAACACCCCAAAGTTGGTATTATTCATGGTTAATCAAAAGTTTGTATTATTGTAGGGAAATTAACAAAAGGTTGTATTATTCACGGTAATTTTTCCTTTTTAGAATATGATTTAAACGATTTTTAAATATAATTAAGTTATGAGTCAGTTCATGAACCGTTGTTTCTGTGAAATTCTTTTGCATGAGAATGTACACTAATTGGGAACAAATTAATTGTTTACGATACTAGGAATGAAGGACTTAATTCTGTCGCTACCTCTGGTACTTTTCTTGTTGAAGATGGTCCATATTACTTCTGCATGTTGGAAATCTTATTTGGAAGACTGTCAGAATCACTTTTCACTCAGGTCTTGGCTTTGTATCCTTCAATGCTTTGCCCTAAAAAGGACATATTACTCCAATTATTCCATGTTTACAGGCGTTGAAGAAAATTTCCAAGTTTGTGCAAACGAATATACTTCCTGGGGCTGTTGCAGAGGTTGGTCTTCTTTGCTGCGCATGTGTGCACTCAAATCCAGAAGAGGCTGTTGTTCAGCTTGTTGAACCAATGCTCTCATCAGTTATATCATCTATGAATGGGATGCCTCGAACAGGCTTTGTTGGTGGGACTTTTGCTTCCTCTTTTGTAAGCAAGTCTTTTACTCTATTTTCTCAAAATCAAAAAAAATCTAATTTATAATTGGATCTTTGTTGGCTAATGTGATTTTGAATTTTTAGGAAATACCTTCAATTTCTCCAGCTCTTGAAGTTGCGATTGATTATCAGTTGAAAGTACTGTCAGTTTGCATCAGTTATGGGGGTCCTCATTTGTTGCGATGCAAGGATCAATTCAAAGAAGCTATCAACCTAGCATTTGAATCACCATCTTGGAAGGTTTCTTTTGGCTTCATGCTTTGTGTTGGGTGTATTAGTTTTACGTTGAGTAACTTATTCACAACTATGCTGGTCAAAAGTGTTTTTTTCTACTTCTCAAATTATGCGGGTTTGTTTTTGTGTGCGGGACAGATCAATGGAGCTGGTGACCATTTACTCCGTTCTCTCCTTGGTAGTTTGGTGCTTTATTATCCTATCGACCAGTACAGGTGTTTCCTTTTTGGCCTTGGACATTCACATACAAATGCACACTTATGAATTTGTTGATTCCTACCGCCTATTATTAAGTAGTTCACTTGACACAAATTGAGTTCATAGGTGTGCTTTGCAACATCCCGATGTCCCTCTCATGGAGAAATGGATGAGCACCAAAGATTTTTCAAGTGACAAACCACTAATCGGCCCAAAATGGCATGTCCCAGTGCTGGAGGAAATTTCATATGCAAACGAGCTTCTATCCCTCCATTTTCAATCTGTGCTTGATGCACTAGATTCACTAGTGAGAATATGCCCAGATAAAATTCATACTAGCGCAGGTGATGACTTCTCTTTCCTTTATAAGTTCACTTAATTTCTAAAGGCTTAATCTTGATGAAGATTTTTAAATATCATTGATTTCTTCTTCAGTTTTTCTAGAATTTTTAAAGATAGCTCTAGCCATTGAAAAAATGGACTCTTCTTGAGATGAAGTTGACTCAAGACCCAAAATGGCCCATCAAGAACTCGACTCAAATCAAACACGCCCAAAGTCAACCGAATCCAAAATTACCCAAACTATACCATTAAAATATGCTTGAACTACTAAAAAGTATATCAATTTTTTATTGGTTTCATATATTGTTAGTTTGTTCATATCCATTCTAATTACTTGTAATTTTTACCTTAAAATTATTTTCTATGAATTTAATTTTTTTTTTAAGATTTACTTATCTAAATCTAATAGTCTTGACTTAAACAGAATAACAATGACAATGGCTAAGCATCAATCTCTACTGAGCTACTCGAACCAAAACAAATCAACGACAATGTCAGCTTGACACACAAATTTATGTCTCATTTTTTCCAAAACTATATTCAACTGTACTTTGTTTGCCTTGTTATTCGTCTAATATCAAGTCAATGTCTTTTGTCACCCGTGTTTCATCAAAGTACTTTTTCAATCTATTTTTGATCTCTTCGTCTTGGATTGTGATGTTGATTAACATACTTCATTGTACTAAGATTCTTTCTAAGCGCTTGTCTCCATTTGGTCATCTTCTAATGATTTGTCTCCTCTTCTCTCAAGTTCAAATTGTTGTTTACCTCGTACACTTTGCACATTGCCTCACGTATCCCATGTTTTGTTTAAATTCCGAGTTCCTTGTATTTTTGCAATATTTTACTCACTCCCACATTTTCTTAACGCTCAGTAACATTGAGTCTTTTTCTTTATTACAACCTTCTACTTAGCTGTATGAATGATACAATTCATCACCATTATCTAAGTGAATTTTCATCCTCCTTGCTTGTTCAATTAATTTCTTCAAAGACTATATCTACAATCAACATTCCCCCTTGTTTTAGGTTCCACCATTTAATTCTTCCACTTTTTGAATATAAGTATTCCAAATGATATTGCTATAATGATTCAATTGCCGCATTTAGTTGAAGGCTAGCTTTGTCCTTTTCAAAATTATAGGTTTACTTTGAATTAGATTGTCAGTTGTCTTTGGTATGACCAAAGTATTTTTTTTTTGTTTTGATTCCTTTAGTTGTAAATCACGAATGTTTAATTGATTTTCTTAGAAAACAGATTTAGAGGCTCATTCATTTATGAGAGAATATCTGACTAGTATGTGGCGTTGCGCAGGAAATGAAAAAGACTACCTCAAGGTGACTCTTTTGCGAATTGATTCCTCATTGCAAGGTGTATTGTCTTGCTTGCCGGATTTCAATCCCTCTCTTGTTACCGATAATGTTGAAGATACAGTGCAAGATCTATTCTTGCTCGCAGGCGCTGCTGGAGCTAGAGTTGGCAGCGCGGAGATGCGAGTAAGGGCAGCACAGGTTATACATGCAACCTGCCGGTAGTGTCCCAAAACATTTTCGTGTACTTTATGAGATTACTTCTTCCTTTTATAATGGTTAAAAAAAGGAAAATGGATAACTATAAATAAACCAAAAAAGGAAACTTGCATAAGCATTGAGTTATTGTGCTAAACCTAATTGATGGTGTTGCTCAGATACTTGCTGGAGAAAAAACCCGATGATAGCATATTACTAATTCTCATTATCCGTGTTATGGATGCTCTAATAAATTATGGTAAGTGTTTAGATATGTTGAAGGAGGGTATAAGATGTTATTATTACTCTTTTGTTTACTGACCTTTTGATGCGCTAAACTGCATTTCAATGAGCTGAAATGAATTTCTATGAGCTAAATTGGATTTAATAATGATTCCGTGAGAGATTTGATTCGCGAAGTAATTTGTGCATTATTGGATTTCTCTTAAATATCTAGTATCTTATTTATGATTGCATTCCTTTTGTTTCTTTTGTTCTTGGGGAATCAGGAGGCTACTATTCCTAATAAAGAGGGGAATAATTTTAGAAGAAATGACCAAAATTGTATTGAAATAGGTATACCTATGAGTTTGCCTACTAAGTGATTATTGGGGGCCTGTAGCACCTCTGATTTACTTAGAAAAAAAAATAAAGAATAAAGAATATAGAAAATAGGAAAAAAAGTACAAGCCTTAATTACAATGGTGGAAGCTAATACCTAAATAATGACTATTACTGTCATACTCAACTACAAAGTCAAGTGTTAACGGCTTGTGAAAGTCCATAGCTATAAACATAAATTTGATTGATATAAGTCTTTTAAAATTAGTTTCGAATAACCAATAACTTGACATTGCATAGCTTTAAAACCTACTATCAATAACAACAATGCCAAAGTCATAAATCATCAAAGGACCATCATGGTTGAAAAATTTGATCGCGAACACTTGTAAAATAATAATTAATATAGGAAAGTATCCCAAAGTAAATCACATTCTTTAAATGTTTGGTGTTCCCTTTAGATATAACTCAACAAATGTCCTAATGTAGTCTCTTATATACAAAGCTTAATTAAACAAAATATTGTGGCGTACTCATTGTCATTGTCACCTAGCCCTCACCACAAGTAGTTAACATCAATAAATCAACTATACCAAAATATTAATACATAATCACCAATAAAAACAATAACTATAACTATAAGGCCAAATCACCAATAAATGCCAAAGTAAATTTGTCATATTTCTTCTTAATATTTAAAGGGGTTGGTGCTAATAATATATTAAAGTTAACCTGCAAATTAAACTGATAACAAATGAATTAAGTTATAAATGAGGCACAAACCTAGTTGTATGAAGAGGGAAAGTAACAGGGGTTTCAACAATTCAACATCATACTGAAAAAACATGAAGGTTTGTATTTGCAAAGTTATAGAACAACCACTTTTCATGTCAAAACCGCTTAACTTCTATGCTACAACACACTCTGAGTAATCTTGCTTCAATAAATCTGCAATTTTATTTTTCTTAGACTTGTCCAAGCTATATTTATTTTTCTTTTTTAGCTAAACTTGAATCACACAGTAAATTCCTGACAAAGCTCTTAGTATTCACTGCACCTAAGAAAACACTATATGGGAAAGTTGGAATAGGTGCTTGGGTCACTCACTTGTTATCATGTTGGCTAACATCCCATCTACTTGTAAGGCTGACTCTCCATTTGAACTCGTATTTTCTAAGAGTTGCCTAGAGAAAGAAATGTACTTAAGAAGAAGCCTCGGGTAGGATAATACCAAGTTGTATATTGTTGGTCTTTTCCCAAACTAAAGACCTCTATCTTGGAGATATGCTGTCAGATCTTCTCTGTTGCTCCCGCAAGCTTAATAATGTTGTTAGGAATGCTACTTCTTTCCAATCATAAAGTGATCTACAGAAGGATGAGTTCCTCTACATTGAAATACCAACTCCTTTATCCACATTCTAGTGTAACATATCTAATGGATCTACTTTATAAAGAGTTCAGAACAGAGCGCTTAAGGTTGCTCGGTGCTATGTAACACATAATAACCATATTTTTTTCATTCCATTCTATATCTCAAAACCAACCACACTAAAATTCTCCAAACCCATTAAGAATGTAGATGATCACGAGGATAAGATATTTTTTTACTCCACCAACCTAATCTCTCTATGGTTGCAATTTTTCTGGATGAAAGACTCTTGATGACTGAAAAATCTAAAGTTATATTGTTTGTGCATCAAATAGCTAAGATCTCAAAAGGTCTAATGCCAAGTCCTATGATTGGTGCTCAATTGTTGACTTGAAAACCTATCAATTAGACACGTGCTAGGAACCTCAACCTTTCAAGTTGGTGTAACGTTATCACCACATTATAGAACAATATAACAACTTTTGAGGAATAGTGTCAACAACTACCTAAAATATTGTGGCTTGAATCAAGTTAAGGAGAATTTATAACTATGTTTAACTGAGAAAAAGGAGGTCAATAGAAGGGAAGTAAAAAACCTGATTGCACTAATTAGTAGGGTTTACATGTTGGATATTTGGCCAGAAAATGACTAATGTTTAGTTACAAATGTATAATAGCAAATATTTGAATTTATTATAAGGGGTTTGTTGAAAATTTGGTGGTTGCTCACAAAACTTGATATCATGATATGCATAAGGTGCTTGTTGACAAAGTTTTTAAAATTTTTTGTTACTATACTGTTCAGAGTATTTTTGTTGTGACATATGTTTAGGAAATTTGCATATTTCTAAATAACACTTATAAGGGAAGATTTGAGTCTAGACTTGCCCCATATATCATTCTCATCCTATGCCACATCGAAGGAATGCGAATTTTTAATTGTACTAAACCTTGTTGAATGAAAATAATTTTCCTTAACAGAGTTAAACTAACTTTGCTTTATTTTTACAATCATAACCTCTTTATTCAATCTGGATGGGCCCTTAGACTCTTATAGTTCTTTTTCATATTATAATGGATTTTGTAAAATGACTCATTATATCATGTGCACTTATTAGTTATGTGGAATTGCATTTACAATCAAAGTTTAATTGGAAACAACCTCTTTGCTATCACAAGGGTAAGATTGTGCATATCCTACCCCCATACTTCATCTAAGTGGGAGTCTAGGACTCTAGGTGGGAGCTACTCTATAGCATTGGGTCAATGAAATGTTGTTTACTATCTTAGGTTCTTTTCTTTATTTTGTTGATGCAGGAAGTCTTGAATTTGATGAATGGTCAAATCATAGACAAGCATGGAAATTGGAATCTGCTGCCATTGTAGAACCTTGTATTAATTTTGTGACATCTTCTCATTCAAATGGGAAAAGAAGGTTTATCTTTATCTGAATGCTCTTTTAAATGCAAGGTCTCAGTTTTCTCCACTCAAATTTTGTTTTATGTTTGAATTCAGGCCACTCTGGGCACTTGTTGACAAGGCATATATGCACAACACATGGAGAGCTTCACAGTCCTCTTTTCATTTGTATCGTACCAGTGGAAACGTCTCTCCATCAAGTCATGCAATACTTCTAATGGATGATCTTCTAGACCTTGCTTTATATAGATATGAAACTGTTCGCTCGTGAGTTCCCTTGGCCTTGTATTTCCTAATATTCACATTTATGATTCTTTAGCCAGAAAATTCATAATAGTACAATTCTTGACACTTAACTCTTCATTTGGTACCTCTTAAATATTTGTTTGGATTGAGAAACTGTGGATGAATTCCTGCAAAAAAGGGTGTTGTAATCTTGGTTGCTTGAAAGTGCTGAGATATGCTACATATTCTTTTACTTGGAGACATATTTAGTTTGTGGCTTTATGAACCATATAATGTGATTGTTTTTCAAAGAGGTTTTGTTTATTTTTCTTTTGAGGCTTCATGAATATGCAATGACTGTATGGAATTGACATCGGTAAGGAGTTAAGGACTTTGGTTGGAGTTTCACATGAATATTATACTCCAACCTATTCACCCTATTAGTCCCATTTCATTTTGCAAAAATATTAAGAAATTGGTTGTGACCACTTAAGTAGGAGAGAGAAATGAGACATTTAGGGCGATTTAGCCAAAAATATCTTACCCCTAACCCAACCAATAGGAATCGAGACATTTAAAGGTGAAAAAGTAAAAATCTAACCCAAAATAGTTATGAGATATTTAGGGTGACTTAGCTAAAAAGAGAAATAGGACTAATACTGAAGGGTTCTTTAGATTGGATGAGATAGATACTTATATTGTAGGTTCTGGTGGTGGTATGCTGCTTAATAAAATTTGGATTGATGAGAATGAGAACTCATCTCAGTAGTGACTTCTAGCGAATTTAGTATATTAGAGATTATGTTTGGCAATTTGAGGGTAATATTTTTTAAAAATTGTGTCAGATCGGCATAACTTTGGCTTGATTTTGGGAAGTTTTTCCGTGAATTAGGTTTAATATCTTAGGAGTTTGTTACATTAATTTTGATGTAGTTGACTTTAAGGAATCATTGGCCTACTGATCTGTATTGTTGGGTATATGTTTAAGTTTAGGGTAAAGTGTCTCTAATGTGGAAGTGTTCATAAAATTTGGGTCTTCTTTTGTTTGTTAGTCAACTAGCTCTCATAAATTTATAAATGATAGGGAAGAGAATCATGTCCATTATTATATGTACCAGTTTTTCTCTACTGTGCGTATTCTTTTGTTTCTGAAATAATATGGAAATCAGGCTTGCTGCAAGGAGCCTCCTGAAGATGTTAAAGAGATGGCCGTCAATGGTCTCAAGGTGCATGGCTGTCTTGACTGAGAAATTAACAAACCCTAGCTCACCTGAATATGTTGTTCTTGGATCTTGCACCATTCTTTCTGATCGAACGCTTCTTAAGCATTTGACCATGGTAGTTAACTGTTTACTGTTATAAAAAAACATTCAAAAGTTTGTTTTCTAAAATATTCTTCTCGTAATTTTTCAGGATTCAAAGGCTTTCACTTCCTTTTGCATTGGTATTTTGAAAAGGTATTATGGTATATGTCGGTTCATCCGTGTGTTTTTAAGTTCAGTATATAGGTTTTATCTTATTTTTGTGTTCACCTGTTTAGTGCACATCACGAATCCTTGAAAGCTCAAAAAGCAATCACTGAGGTAATCTCATGCACATTAAATTCTTGGGTTTTCTCATCTGCTTTTCTCTAAGCAATGCCTTTCCTTACTGAATCAAATTTCTGATTGACCACAGCTCTTTGTGAAATTCAACATTCTTTTTGCTGGAGTACCCAAAAACCTCTTCAAGGCATCAAATAGCCAGTCAGATGGGCAACTTTTTATTGATCTGATTTCTCAGATAGGGTCTATGAGTTTCGATACAAATAGCTTGCATTGGAGGTATGATGCATTTAACTTGATTGTCAAAGATATATTGCTGAATTTATGAGAGAGCTTCATTATTATTATGATCCCACAAATTCACTTCAGCTTTGTTGTTACCATACCTACAGGTACAATCTAATGGCCAATAGAGTCTTCTTGTTAGTGGTGATGGCATCTAGGAATAATCCACGCTTCTCTACACAAATTTTAAGCGAAACTGCTGGTGAGTGAGCTTTAGTTAATTTGTATCCTATTGTATATGAATGGATAGAAACAACAACAAGGTTAATGCCTTGAACCTTACACTATGAGGTGGCTACATGTAACTAAACAAATCAGCTAACAAAGATTATTCAATCGTTTCGAGTATTAATATAAATATGTAATACTAGTGTACGACTTATACATCATTTTTAATTATCATCTACCTCTATTCTCCTCTTCATTCCTATTTGTTGCCATGCTCTTGTAGTTTGGGAATTCTAAGTCTTTTAAGTCATTCTTCACTTAGTTATTCAGGTCTTCTTTGGCTTGTCTCTTTCTTTCCTTAGCTCCTCAATGTTCCAAAGTTCCACTCTTTTGACTTGTGCTCTTTTGTCTTTGCACCTGAGCAAACCAACCAATATAGATAGTCTTCTCTCATTTTTTTCTTTATTATTAACAGGTTCTAGACCCTTTCTTTCTGTCTTCATTTTGAATTTATCATTCAGGATATGTCCACTCAACTATCTTAACATACACATTACAACTACCTTTGTGTTTCTACAATGATATCTATTGAAAGCCCATTGCATATAATATTGTTGGTTTATTGATAGAGAACACTGAAACAGGGTACTTCAAACATTCACTTGGAAAGGGCTCGATTATATTTGACTTTACAACACTTAGGATATGAAAAATGATGATGTTGACAAATAGGGATGGACCCAACCTAGATTCATCGATTCATATCCGTTTCATAGGGTCTCGATCTCAACTTTTTGACCCCGACTTATCTAGGTCGCATCGGTATCCTTTGATAAACCTGTGGATCTAGGTTTTGATTTTGTATTAAATCCAACGAATATCTGTAGACCCTTTTTCTTCTTTTTTAAAAACTTTTTTCTCTATCATAATTTGAATTTTAAATTAATAATAAGACTTGTGTTTTAGTTAAAATGTGACCTTGTTTTCTTTTGCTTTTAAATGTGACTTACTAACTGTGAGTTTGTGATCTTTTCTGTTAATTATTATTCATAGATATCCAATGAAAATTTTTCTTTCTAAAATAAATAAATACGATCACTTTTACTTTATTTAATAAGAGCAGTATGCCAGTATATAATTTATAGTGTTTGCGAATCTGTAAATGGCTAATTGATATTATGTTACTTATGTATGCGGTAATTAGTTCACCTTTATTATATGAGTGGTCACATGGGTTTTGTTAATTTAGTGGGAGAGAGGGTGCGAAGGGGGTTGAGTATTCATGTGTGGTCTTTGTAAATGTTGGTCACATTTTTTTGAATCATTATTGTTCTATGCTATGTGAAATTCTGGCACATGCTAAGTTGCTAACCACATCCTGTTTCTTTGCAGGACATTTCTTAAAGAACTTAAAAAGTCAACTTCCTCAAACGAGATTTCTTGCAATTTCAGCTCTCAATACATTATTAAAAGAATCGTCTCATAAATTGTTAGCTGAGTCATCCCCAGAAAATGTTGAAGGTGTCATTCAATCTTCCATTGAAGGAGCTTTAGTTAAAATTTTTCAAGAAGAGGGATTCTTTTATGAGACCTTTAATAGCCTTTCCCATGTTCACACAATTAGTGATGGTGATACTACATCTTCTAGGGGGAATTATGGAAATGCTTCCTTTCAGAGCGTAGCAGACAAATCAATTACCTTTTTTTACTTTGACTTCACAGCTTCTTGGCCACGAACTCCTAGTTGGATTTCTTTGTTTGGAAGTGATACTTTCTATTCAGACTTTGCTCGATTTTTCAAACGATTGATTCAAGAGTGTGGAATTTCTGTTTTACAAGCTCTAAAGAGCCCTCTGGATCATTTTGCAAGTTCTCAGGAAAGATCAAAGCAATGTGTTGCAGCAGAAGCATTTTCTGGTATTTTGCATTCTGATGTGAATGGTCTTCTTGAGGAATGGGATGATTGGATTATGTCTAAACTGCAGGATATCATCATGGCACCATCAGTGGAATCTATACCTGAGTGGGTATCTTGCATACGATATGCTGTGACCGGTAAAGGAAAGCATGGAACACGAGTTCCACTACTACGACATAAAATAATGGATTGTCTGCTTAAACCTTTGCCTCAGACTGCGAATACTACTGTTATTGCCAAACGTTATGCTTTTTTGGCAGCTGTATTTATAGAAGTGTCGCCTCCTAAAATGCCAGAAGCTGAACTACTGCAGCACCAGAAACTACTAAATGAGTTGTTGCTCAATATGAGTCATTCATCTGCACAAGTAAGTCGTTATCTTTTTTTTACATGTTAGATTTGTCTCTTTGTGTTGTCACTTGCATATACTGTAGACGACAGAAAGAGGTGTTTCTATTATGAGCTTTGCGAGGTGCTAAGGTTAAATTAGTTCATATGTGCTAGGATTCTCTATACCTTGTTTAACATCTTGTTTAATTATTATGGACTGCATTTATATGTTTCTTAATATACATCTTTGTAACTGATGTAATATTTACGTTGGAAATTATCCATATCATAAGGAAGGGTCCTATTGATAATTTATGGAGTAGTTACTATGTTACAAGTTGTCACTGTGATAGTTGCTAATGCAGAAGATAAAGTTGTTGAGCGCAAAACAAACCTAATAACTTATTATTGGGAAGTGGTAACTTTTATTTGAACAATCTTTAAGATCTCAACATAGTACTAGTACAAATGCCCAAACTTTCCAATATTGTTAGAGGATGCTGTTATCATTCTCTTCAATGCAAATCTCTTATGGACATTACTTGTCTTGAAAATCTAAATTGACTTTTAAGTATGCTTACTATCAACCTGAAAACTATTGTCTTCTGAATTCATAGCCTCCACCACTTCGTTGTAGATTGCATAGCTTGCAAATTTCTTCTAGGTCTCACTTGTCTTGAAAATCTAAGTTAGCTTTGAAGTATGCTTACCATCAACCTAAAAGCTACTGTCTTCCAAATTCTTAGCCTCCGCCACTTCATTGTAGTTTGCATAGCTTATTTGATTTTGTCTTCATATTCATTTACTACAGTTCTTCTCTTTTTAATTTTTTAATTGCATCATGGTATTTCAGTAGTTGTCTTCAGTTTTCAATTTGGTTAAATAATTTTCTTGCAGTGATACTTGTATTGCTCGTCTTATGTTATAAGTCATAACTTTGCAGCTCTAAGTGTGACCAAATCATATGAAATATAGGAAATTTATTCGGGACTCAAAATTAGTTAGCATTTATTAAGTAGATTTGCTTCATAACATGCTTTTACGTCATTCGTAGTGAAGTGAATTTTTTTTTTGTATTCCTTACTCTTTCTTTTTTTCATGTTGTAGATGGAGCAACATTTTAGTTTTAAAAAGCGCGTCTCTAAGGACATCCTCTTTTATGTGCTTTTTGCTTGTGTATTTTTTCTTTGTTCACTTTTTGGGGATAAAAAATTTTTAAATTTTGAAAAATGAGACTAAATAATTTGTCTTATTCAAAGAGAGACGAAGAAAAAGAAAAGGATTTTGAGGTTTTCGAAGAGACAGAAAAGGGGAAACAATAAGGATTTGCTTGGAGGCCTTAAATTTCACTGAGGAAGCGTCTTTTTTTTCACTTTTGCATCTCTTCAGGCTTTTTCATCTACTTCTCTCTGCTAGTTTTTCTTTAATTTTTCCTCTTTATTCTTTGAAATGAAATTATTAAGAGGTTCAACAATGGAAAAACAAGATGAGAATTACAAGAAAAGATGGACACAATTGTTTATGAGGTATCTTGGTACCTCCCCCTCAAATAAAGTTTATTTATAATTGGATTCAACAATATAATGTATAAATAACCCTCCCCTATCTTGAGAACAATTTTCTCAAGATCACTATATTCTATGAAGAACACTCTCAAGTTTCTTACAATGAAATAGCTCTCTTGCAAGTTCGTGTGTTTGTGGTACTTTTGTTCAATGAATTATGTATTCTTTTATAGGCAAGGAGTACATCATTCTAGAACCACACATTAATCACCATTAAACCACACAACTTACACCTACAATAAACTTAATAATTAAGTATGACAATGAACATAGCAATAAACAGAAAATAAATCACCCTCCAATGACACCCACATAGCTGAAACTGACCAGAAAGCATCCAAGGCAGAGTGCTCGAACGAGCCCACATCATGCTCAACGAGCACTCTAACCAGAATGCTACTGCTTGCCCACGAAGTACTGC
This sequence comes from Amaranthus cruentus, assembly GCA_019425755.1. Taxonomy (NCBI): domain Eukaryota; kingdom Viridiplantae; phylum Streptophyta; class Magnoliopsida; order Caryophyllales; family Amaranthaceae; genus Amaranthus; species Amaranthus cruentus. The sequence goes on from CM033456.1 coordinate 623,323, forward strand.
TCGAATGAGCACAACAGTCGCTCGAACGAGCAGCCTTACTGCTGCCTTCTGTTCATTTCTTTTCACGTTGCCTCGATCGAGTAACCATTCATCCCATGCCTTGACTCGTACGAGGCATGGTTCCTCACCTCAATGGAACCTCTAATGCTCCATGTTAAACACCTCATGAACCGTTCCACGCCTCAATTCACTTACACTCGACACATCCTCATCGTTCCTCTCTAAAGTACAAGCTAAGGCATGTTCGATTAATGTTCAAAGTCATGAGTTTTGGCACTTACATTAACATTCTTCTTTGAATTTTCGTCTTGTGCTATCATGCATTATATTAGTGGCTTAGAGTAAAGATAATTGTGTTATCGATCTTATATGCAATTATAATGTGTATTTGATGTTGTTTTATGTATCAAATACGCTTAAGAATTCTTTTATGAGATTTGGTGCAAAAAAAGTGTGCCTCACCTAGAAAACTCTGCTTTCGCCTTGTTCCTTGCATCAAAGTTCTGGGACCCTTTTGTGCTTTGGTGTGGTATGCGCCTTGTAAAACTGAGGCAAGGATTCGTGTTTGTTCAATTTTATTATTTTTACATGCTGTAAATATTTGACTCATAGTTGGAAGAATCATTTGTCTTTGCATCTTTTCATAGCATTGTCTCTGCCTATAAATTCTGACTATCAAATTGCAAACTTTTGTCGGACAGGTAAGGGAAGCTGTGGGTGTTATCCTTTGTGTAATATGCTCAAATGTTCAGCTCCATAGATTATATGCTCGTTCTTATCCTGACCTAAGTGGAAGCCGTAGTGTGGGTGAAGAGATAGCTGAGGGTAGTTGGAGTCGGCTTCTGTTGGATCAAGCTACTGAATGTGCCATTAGAATTCAGAAAACAACTCACTCCGACCATATTGATGCAGACGCAGATGTATTCCAGGAAAACAGGATCCCAAATGATTCTGTAGAAGATGTAAAGAGGATGGAAACGGTATATCATTTCTTCCTCGAGAATAAGTATCAGCTTGCTGTAACTCTATGGATAATCTAGTTATGCCGTGGTTGGAGGAGATCAAACATTACAACCTCTGACGTGGAAGTCACTGGCTTGGATTCATCCAATTGTGCGATCGCGTGATTTATTACAGATTCAAAACTGTATAATCATATTTCTAATTTATTGTTTTTACAATGTGCAGTTGTTCCATTTTGTCATTGCATTGCTGAAGTCAGGCAGAGCCTTGTTTTTGATGGAGACAATTGTCGGCATTCTTTACCCTGTGATTTCTTTGCAGGTGTGCTAAGTGATTTCTTGTTCTCGTTGCTTCATGTCTTATATGGTTGTCCAGTGTCCTCATTTATTGAATAATTTAATTCCCTTTTTTCACTTTGCGTCATAGATAACTCTTTCATCAAGACGTTGGTTCTGTTGTAAATAATGATAGGCTGTCATCAGCTTACATTGAAAATAGTTTCTGTCTGTCTTGTACTTCTGACTCTTTATCTCCTGTTTTTTCTTTTCTCTTTGAGATCTTCTCATCTCTAGAGAGGAGTGAAAATTAAAGGGACCTTTATCGGACATTTATCAAAAAAAAAATAAAAATAAAGGGACAGGAAGAATCTTATTTCCTAAATATGCATAAGAAAAGAGTTTGAGGTAGAAAGACCATAATAAAATGTCACCATTCCATTTTTTATTTTTTTTATGCATTAAGAAGACATTGGGTGAAGTCTGAACTAGAGTTGTGTATAAAAGCAGAGCATGTAAACTTGTTAAATGAAATACTGTTTTGGCTTTTGAAGGATATATCAAATAAAGAATTATCAACATTGGCAAAAGCTGCTTTTGAATTGTTAAAATGGACTATCTTTGAAGAACCACATCGTAAAAATGCTGTTGCTGTTATCCATAAGTCAGCTAATGATTCTAATTGGCGGACCAGATCTGCTACATTGACATATCTTCGTTCGTTTATGTTTAGGTAATGTTTTAGCAATCTCGTGTTATTTTACTTTCTGATCTACAGTTTTTTTTTTGGTTGATTTCATCTTTGCTCTTTTGTTCATAACAGGCACAATTTTGTCCTTTCACATGCTGAAAAACTACAAATTTGGACTATTGTTGAAAAGTTACTCATAGATAGCCAAGTAGAGGTAAGTTTCCGTCCTTGTACCCTTGAATTGCAATATGTTATTTTCTATGGTAGATCGAAGTTGATGCATGTATTCATTTCCTGCGATAAACTTTTGAATAGTTTCAGCAAGCTGACGTGTTTTATTACAGACGTGTTTTTAGTTTTCTATGGAGTAAGATGCTCAGACAAAGGTTGATTAGTGTGCTTCTCTACTTTTTGTTAAAAAAACATGGAAAATTCTTTACAGAATGGTTGTTTGGATTCTTTTGTATTTAGGTTCTTAAATGCTTGATCTTAGTAGTGATTGTTTGTGACAATCACTCTCTGAAATGTGCTGGTTAGTGAACCTATGTGGATAAGACTACGCAAAGAAGGAGACATATGGAACACACAAGGAGGGCGGTAAACAATTAGTATATGTTTCAACTTCAAGGTGTGGTATGGGAACATGGATTTGCTTCATCCATACTTTTTAGGAGACCTGTTTGCGAGATATATGTACAAACTGTTGTGCTATATATGCATCTTGTACAAGAGATAACAAACTTTTCTCGATACATAAGTCAGTGGCTCAGTGGTTCACAAGGCCTTCATAACATACCAAATAATAACCTAAGCTTAAGCTACTGCAATTTGACTTCTACATTTTCTTTGATTTATGATCTAATTCTTTAACTTCTAATTATCTATAACCCCATTTCATTCTTCATATCTCTACTACCCAGTTTTTAATCTGTTAACCAATGTCAACCCATAATGTTCATCCCACTTACTATAGTTGTGAGTGGGGACAAGGAAAAAAGTAATTGTGTTTTTGTACTTATGGTGGGGGAGGAAAAATGTTTAGAAATACCAGAAGGGAATTAAGAGTGGAAGAACTTTATTGTATGTCTGAAACTGAAAGTGGGAAGAACATTATGTGACGGAAGAATCATACATTAACGTTAAGGCAATGGTAGCGATTGATGACCTTGAAATACATGCCTTTTGTTTAAGTGGCATTTGTATTTATGCTTTGAGCAATCAGTCTTTACATAGAAGAATAATTCAAATTTGTTCTTCACGGATCTAGTTTAAAAATGAATTTTTATATAGTACTTTTTGTAGCTTGAATTAAATATTCTTCTTTTTTGGTTTTGCTAATGTTTATAGGTACGAGAACATGCAGCAGCTGTTTTAGCTGGTCTGATGAAAGGTGGGGATGATATTCTTGCTGAAGACTTCCGTGGAAGAGCATTTAGGGAGGCAACTCTTATTCTTAAGAAAAAACAAAGGTGAGGTCTTTGAAAAGCGGCCTTTTCTTTTTAGTGATAGTGTGGTATGCTGTGGGCCTGAGTCTGACCGAATATGAGACACACTCTCTAGCTTTGCACAGCACAAAATATAGAAGGGTAGGCAGTGCATGACCACTAGCAATTTCAAGCATAAGCCTCATGCAAACCCACTAGGATCATGGGGCCTTCATTTTTTAATTAAATATAAATTTTAAGAGAATAGAACCTATGATATAGTCTGCTAGCCTGACTTGATCTGCAGCGTGGATGGGCCTTGGCTTAGTTTTCCCTTGCCTGCTACGATTGCTTTAAGAGCCTTGAAGCTCATGGCCTTTTTCAATCCATCCATTTCTAGCTCTAAATATGTAGTAGTATCTGAATTCTGAATACATTTTTGAGGGCCATCGAAGTTCCAAGTCTTCTGTGTCCTGATGATGGCCATCATCTCTTTGTACACGTCCCATTTTTGGTATGATGTCTTAAGTAGAACCGGCTGGACAGAAAAGAAAAAAGATTCATGCTTCTTTCTTCTTCTATAGAGATTCTAGCTTTTGATATATTGTTTTCACAAACTCATGCTCCGCTTCTCCTCTAATACTAGTATACTGCTACTGTATAAAAATAATGTGCTCGATATATTAAGTGGCAGTTTTCTAGTGAGCATCTTCTGCTCGAGTCATGACATTATCCTATACCTTTAACAGAATTAATTTTGGATTGCCTATTTGCACTGATGCTCTGAGCACTTCAGGGTTCAGTGTCTTTGTTTGCTGTATTGGTTATGTGAAAATTTCTCAACCGTTTTATTTTTCTATGTAAAATGGCAGAAAAACAGCATATTCTGTTGCTTTTGTTCATGGTGCTGTGCTTGCTCTGACAGCTTGCGTCCTGTCTGTTCCATATGATATGCCAAGGTAAATGTGGAAGTTCCTAATTTTATCTCTTGATTATTGCTACTGCCTACCAGACATTATTATCCACTTCTGTATATTTTGTAAACCGGGAGATATCTTGTTTCTGGATATGTTGTTTTTCTTACCCTGAACTGGAATGCTTCTTTTTTATTCTTTGGTCTTACTAGATCATGTTTTGTGCGATACAGTGCATTCATTAAAACCATAAATATTTTTGTGATGGTAAAACTTGTTGATTATTTAAGGAGGGGGAATATTTGCTGATAACTGGTCAATTATGTTCAGAACTAGAGGTTTTTAACAGGGTGGGTCGACCCTACGGGTCAAGGGTCGGTCACATTTTAACGAGTCATTAGCAGGTCGGGTCAATAATGGGTTGGGCCATTAACGGGCCTTGGTGTAAAGGGTCGAGCTGGGCTGGATAATTATAGGAATTGGTTGCGAAAAATTTTACCACCTTTTTTTTATATTTTTATATGATATTATTATATACATAGGTGGGTCGACCCAGGCCAGAAAGTAGAATAAAAAAACTATTATATGAAGTTTAAAAAGGGTCAAAGTGGGTCGGGTTTAAACAGAACCACCTGCCCAGCCCGTTTAAATTTGACATACCCGGCCCAACCCAGCCATTTAAAAACTTTTCCCGTCTCGGCCCGTTGAACACCTCTATTCAGAACGATGTTAATGCGCTCCTGAATTTTAGGGTTACATGAGGAGGCCAATCTGAACTTTAAACAAGAAGCAAGATGATTCACAATATAATGTAATTTCATGCAGTTTGGAAACATTCCTTTGCTTTACGGAAAATCTTTTTAAATTATAATTTACATCGTTTTCAAATGATTAATACCAATGTTAACGCTCGAAATATAGAATAAGCATTTGACTAAACTATAATTCATTTTAAACCAGAAATCCAAAACTATATTAATAGGCAGGATTAGTATTTACTAATCCTACTATTCCCAAAAAGTCTTTCCACTTGCTGTTTGCAGTTACCTGGGAGATTTAGAAAAGTGGATGAATGGGTAATTGGGAATACCATATTTCTTAGTTTTAAAAAGCGCACCTCGCTTTGCGCCTTGTGCGCCTCGAGCTCAGGCTCAGCTGAAAACTCCTCGGTTGGGTGACGCGAAGCCCACTTCAAGAGGCGTGCGCCTTGGGGGCCTTGATGCGCTTCACGCCTCGTGCGCCCGGTGCGCCTCCTTCTCGGGTTGGGTAATTAACTTATCCTTGTTTGTTCGGAAAAGAAATAAAACTAAAAACTCTAATTTACTGAATATGAAGTTCGAAAAATCGTTCCTTCTTTATGAAAAACAAGAGGCATGCAAATATGAACATAACTTTGCGAATTCTTCGTATTCTCATTATAATAGTTTTGTGCTAAAGTGGTGTTTGACTTAAGAATAATAAATGTTTTCAAGTTTGTTGACACTAAAATATGAATATCATGTTATTTGAAGTAATATATATGTATTAAAATTGAATTTTAAGCTTTAGCGAAAAAGTGCACCTCGCATACAAAAAGCTCGCGCCTTCGCCTTGCGCTTTGCGCCTAGGCTCTAAGGGCCTTTAGCGCCGGTGCGCCTTGCGATTTTTAAAACTAAGCCATATTTTCCAGCTCATGGAGTAGAAGATTTGTATTAATTCATAGGATAGCAGGGATGTTACAGAAAGAGCTGATTCAAGAGCTGACTCAAGAGGGGGGAGGGGGAATCTGTAAGGTAGTGGCAGATCTTGGCTGTAAGCTAGAGTGGGCTCATAGTATAATCTGACATTAAGAAAGGTGCATGAATTGGTTAAAGGATTCAATGCCATTGAGAGCATGTGAGAGGAGGCCAGTAGCTCACCCGCAAAACACCTGGTAATGATCAACATTCAGCACTCAGCACACACCAATAAGTATGCATTTAGCGCATCAAGCAAAATTTCACTTGACTATCTCATTTCTTATTATTAGTGTTTAATTATTCGGTTATATACAGTTATGGTATAAGTACGCTATGGTCTTAAGGATCATTGCAGTAATATTTGATTAATTATACAAAATGTTCAATTTGTTGTATGTTTCAAAGTTATCCACCAAATTAATAGTGATGTGAGAAGCATTAATTTTACTTTGAGCCAAAAAATCCTAAACCAAATATAGTATATCATTTATCCTTCTTTTTTTGAAATTCTTTTTATAAATGTTGTAGTATATGTTTTGCAGTGATACAATATGCTCCAACTTTGATGATCTTTTTCAATAATTTTGTTAATTTTAGGTAAAGCAGTAGCAACCTGAACATTTTCAAAAAATGTTTGATGATTTTGAATGTCGTCTTATTGGGGAACTCTTTTGATCTTTCTGTTTGAATTTAGCATGGAGATTAAGAAAAACGGATGAATGGGATAATAATATTTGCACGTTCATGGAGTAGAAAATTTTAAGAGAAAGTACTACGAATTGGATCCTAGTATCACAATTAAATGGTTTTTTGTAATAAAAAAAGAAAAAAGAGAAACAGAAGATCTTTTGGAGACAGCTAAAAAGAGGGATAGTGAAAGATCCTTGGGTACAAACTTAGTATTAACTTGTATTTTCATAGTACTAACATAGCACCTCAAGTCTGCTACAATGGCACTAAAAACTTTAAACATCATGTGTTGAAGCCATTTCATCAGCCGGCTTCACGGCTCTGCTAGAGTTCGAGAAGAGAGAAGAAATCTATATTGAGCCACTAGCATATGTACATAACTCATTGCTCATTAAGTATTCGTCTAGCATTATATTCAATTGGTACTTGTTGCTTTTGTTTGGTCTTTTGACTGGAGTGAATATTTTGGTTCAGTTGGCTGCCAGATCATGTTACCTTATTGGCTCGCTTTGTTGGTGAGCCATCACCTGTGAGATCAACTGTTACTAAAGCTGTTGCGGAGTTTCGACGAACTCATGCAGACACTTGGAATTTCCAGAAAGAACAATTTACTGAAGAGCAGTTAGAGGTATCTGAGTAATCTGATTTTGAAGATATAAAAGTTTGTATTGCATAAACCATACAACAGATGCTGGTTGATATTTCATTAACTGCTTACCGCTTTGCAGGTTCTTGCTGATACTTCATCTTCATCCTCATATTTCGCTTGAAATTTCACAGTTAGGAAGAGGCTATAGATGGTAATTACTACTTATGCTAAAGCCTTTGTAAATGTAGCTTATTACAGTTGTAATTTCTTTGCAAGGGCATTTCAATGAACTTGTGTTAGGAGAAAGATGACAATTTAAATGAAGCTTAAGAAGTTTTGTGTGAATATTTTTATTGAGGATAAAAGTTGTGTATGTGTGTGTGTTGGTGCAAAGTAGAAGGCCAGCCATCATAAGTTTTAAGCACCCTTTTCAGTCATTCCCACGCCACTTGCAAACATGCTAAACACAACTCATAAAACCCACAAATAGATTGAGCACCTAATGCCTAATTCTACCTCTGAATGAACTTTTGGGTGAAAGATCGAGTTGTCAAAGGTTTTGATCAGGTAAAGAATGAGGGGGGCAAAGGTTAATTGTGTTTGTTGGACTACGATAATTTACTTCATTTGGAAACACTCCTATGAATTGTATTTTGAATTAATGCCAATGATATGCACCATCTATCACTATTTTTTTTTGAATTAATCCTATCACTAATTTATTTCACATATGATCTTATGTTAGAAACTATCGCATAGCTTTGGTTTAATTTTTTTTATTACTGATATGGTGTTATAAATTAATTATTGACAAAACAAAGAAGTGGAGGAACAAAGAAGTGGAGGAGAAGATTAAGGACAAAAACAAGAGATTTAGGGAGCTAATGAGTTGCACGGAGGAAGAAGATAGGATAGAGATGAGAGAGAGATACAAGGAAGCCAAACGGACGACAAAGAGAGCTGTATAGAGGCGAAAAGTCGTGCTTATGATGTCTTGCATCAAAAGCTTGGTACCAAAGAGGGGGAGAAGGATATTTTTAAATTGGCTAAGTCTAGGGCCAGACAGCGTCAAGACTTAGGTGCAGTGAGATACATTAAAGATGAGGGAGGGCGTGTTCTCCTGAGATAGGAGGAAATAAAAAGCAAATGGCATCAGTATTTCGCTCACCTACTCAACGAGTCTAGGGAGCCTAAGGAGGACGATAGTCAAGCTTCAGAGGCACAAAAAACACAAGATGATGGGCCAGCAAGGGACATTACAACCAATGAAGTAAAAGAAGCCCTCAAAAAGATGGGAAGAACAAAGACAGTCGGGCCAGATAACATACCGATTGAGGTGTGGAGGGGACTAGATGAAGAGGGCATCCGCTGGCTCACTAAACTCTTCAATGTTATTTTGAAGACACATAGGATGTTAGAAGAATGGAGGTGAAGCACTCTTATACCTTTGTTTAAAAACAAAGGCGATGCGCAAATATGTGGGAACTATAGGGGTATCAAACTCCTAAGCCACACTGTGAAATTGTGGGAAAGAGTGGTAGAAAGGAGAATCAGATAGGACACCGTGATTAGTGAGAACCAATTCGGTTATATGCCAGGGAACGGAACGGAAGATCTGCATATGGTGTTCATAGACTTAGAGAAAGCGTATGATAGCATACCACGATGCGTTATCTGGGATAGTCTCAAGATCAAAGGTATTTCTCCGGTATACATTGAAGCTATTCGGGATATGTATGACAGAGTTCCGACTAGCATTCAATCACCCGTAGGGATAACAAGACCTTTTCCGGTAAAAGTTGGTCTACATTAGGGATCGGCTCTAAGTCCGTTCTTTTTTGCGGTCATTATGGATGAAATATCCAAATCTATCTGGGAGACGGTTCCATGGTGCATTCTATTCACGGACGATATTGTGCTGGTGGCAGAAACTAAAGAGGAGATTAATAACAAATTGGACGAGTGGAGGGAAGCTTTAGAAGGTAAAGGGTTGCGCGTTAGCCGCACGAAGAAAAAGTATTTACGCTGTGACTTTAGTGGGACATCACCGGTAGGCGAGCCAGAGGTATCCATCGGCGAAGAAGTTGTTAAAAGTACGTCAAAGTACAAGTATTTGGGATTGATCATGCAAACGGATGGGGAGATTGACGGAGATGTAAACCACCGCATCCAGGCGGGTTGGCTCAAGTGGCGAGCAGCCACCGCGGTGCTATGTGATAGGAAGGTCCCAAGCAAGCTAAAGGGAAAATTCTATCGAGTGACAATTAGACCTGCTTTGTTATTTGGGACAGAATGTTGGCTCGTGAAGAAGAGTTTTGAACATAAGATGCAAGTCACAGAAATGCGTATGTTGAGGTGGATGTGCGGCGCACGTTGATGGACCGAATAAGGAACCAAGAGTTTAGGGACAAACTGGGGGCTCCCCTATCTCTGAGAAAATGCGTGAAAATATATTAAGATGGTTTGGACATGTGCAGAGGAAGTCTTTCGACGCCCCTGTGAGAAGGGCTGAAAGCATCATAGTAGAGGGTAAAAGGAGTCGAGAAAGGCCTAGGAGATCTTGAATTGAGCAAATAAAGGCGTCTTATACATGTTTTAGACTAGTGTTTCTTTTAGAGTTTCTTTTGAGGGGCATGTTCTCTCGCCGTTATAGTTTCTTTTAGTTTCTTGGTTGTTGCACCGTTTCTCTTTAGTTTATATTGTTTTTGGTTTTTTGGTATCTTTTTCGTTTATCTACACGTAGCAGGGGCTTCTCTTAGTCTTTCTTGAGTCGGGGTACTCCTTCTTTGGTCGCGCTCTCCTTCATGGGTATGAGTTGCCGTCGTCCTTCTCTCCCCAGACCCTATCCATAGTTTTCTATGTGCGAGATACACTGGGTAGGATGATGATGATGATGACACACACACACACACCCACCCACGCACGCACAGATATATATATATATATATATATATATATATATATATATATATATATATATATATATATATATATATATATATAGGGGAGAGATCCAATGAGAAGGGTACCCTTGATTTCACTAGAATAAAAAAATCTATGATCACGATTGAGCCAAAAACACATAATTGTAAAAGTAACTATGTGTAGCACCCTCATAATTAGGCCAAATTTTAATAAGAATTTTTAAGGAAAACATAAACCAAAGCCTAATCACAGAAGCGTTACCGCCACATCTTTCCCTGATAAGGAATAAATGTAAGGCTAAACAACTATATAAAATAATTTTATGCAATACAATTTTTTTTCAACTGGAACTGAAATTATAACTGGGACGTGACTACTAATAAACTAATTTCCTAGGTGAACCTCACTGTACGATCCCCACACGATCAATAACCTGCAAAAATAAGAATACAAGAAAAATAAGGGAAAAACTCCCAAAGTCAGGAAATTGAGTAATTCCAACTTCATCCCGTAAAACAATTTAGTTGAAATAATTTAAGAAAACTAACTATAATTGAGTTGAAAATAGTTGTAGAATTTTAAGTAATATAAAGTTGAGTTAAAGATCGATTTTATGAATATAAATATAATAACACGTAGCCAATTAATTAATTTGATATTTAATGACGACAACACATATATCCAATTTTAATTTGAGGGAACGAGAACGGCAATAGGCCGAGGCTTTACCCCTATACCTACTTCATCAAGAGGTCGTCAACCCAAATAATTCATCAAGGCCAGCAGAGTAGTCTCAGATAACCCAAGTGTGCACACCCCTTCTACTTGGATCACAACAAATAGAAGGAAGACCAAACATCGTATCAAGTATCAGAAATAATAATGGTAACCTGTCGACAGCTATACTAACCAAACAGGGCAACCTGTTCATCACTCTTATACTTGGATCACAACAAATATAAGAGTTTCATTCCCATCGTTACACTTTACGTGATTTAATATATTTTAATAATTAGTCATGAGCACAAAATCATATAGTCAAACATACATTATTGATTTTATTTATGAACACAATTTCTCCAAGTAAATATATCTCAAGAGTATCCATTTGAACCCTCATTTATCAAATCACCCTTTTAATCAATTGGTGATAACAACAATTAATATCATGAGTATTTCTCTTTCTAATCAAATCGTCTTTAAAAACTATTATTAAAAATAATAATGTAACTTCCATAAAATAATAAATAGTTTTCTTTCAAATTTAAATCGTATCTAATTTTGTTATCAAAATGATGATACAAACTTTATCAAAATAACAATTATAAATTCAAAGTTTGACACAAAATAATATTCAATATAATTTGGAAATTAAATATATAAAACATAATATCATACAAAAAGCATGCAATACATTTAGACAAGTTAATATCACTTAGCACATAATACTAACGGGATAATCCTAAATAGATGGACATCGAAAATTACCTTGTGAAACGTGTCTAGAATATAAATGTATACTCTTATCAAACTTCCTTTAAGAACTTGACGTTTGAATTATAATTTTTGTTTGTAATTTGTAGATAGGATATCTAAAGATCGAAATTATATAAAAGAGAAAAGGGATTGATAATAGGTGTATAGAAAGAAGACTGGTTAATGAGAAAAAAGAATTAGAAGAAGAGAGAAAACTGATTTGGTGAAATATCAAATATGAAAAACGGTCTAATTTATAAGTATAAAATGATGGAAGTTAATAAGAATAGAGAAAAAATGGGAAGGATGATACAGTTAAATGGGAGTTATTTTAAGAATAGGGAAGGAAGTTATTTTTAATATTTTTTTGTTTAACCGTGTAAATGAGTTTTTCTAAACTCAAAATTTTTTATTTTATTTTAAAACTTCTCCTAGATTTTTGAGTTTTCATTTTCTTACTTTTTTTTTTATTTTTTATTTTTTACGTGACTTATTTTTTTTTAAAAATATCTCATGTATTTTTTTTACATTAAAAAAATCAAAAAAAAATTTTTCTATTCTTCTATTTTAAAATATTCTTATTTAGGATCAAATGAGAAAGATGAGAAGGATTTTATTTGATTTTTTTTTAGTTACTATATATACAAAAAAGGATATTATGTTATAAAAAAAGAACACTTTAAAATTTATGTCATAGTTACTTTTACAATTATGTGTTTTTGGCTCAATCGTAACCATATATTTTTTTATTTTAGTGAAATCAAGGGTGTAGAATCTTTCTTACTCTTCTTATTTTCAACACCCTTCTCATTGAATCCCTCCCCTATATATATATATATATGTGTGTGTGTGTGTGTGTGCGCGCGCGCGCGCGCGTGCGTGCGTGCGTTCAAAATGAGAAGAGTAAGAAAGATTTCACTAAAAAAAAAAAGAAACTATGGTAATGAGACAAAAACACGTAATTGTAACTATGTTGTGTAGAAAAATAACTATTACATATTTTTAGAGTGTTCTTACTTTATAATATAATATCCTTTCTTATATGTATAGTAACAAAACAAAATCAAACAAAAACTCTTTGCATCCTTCTTATTTTAAAATCATTTTTATTTGATTCTACACACATAAGTAACATATCATGTAATCGATTGAAGTGTAAAAGTAAAAAACTTAAAATGATGGTTCCTCCTAAAAATTATGGCTATTGTTGTGTAGTGTTGTCAATTGATGTTGTTCAGCGGATGTGAAAGTTGTGGACATTATTGTTGAAAATTTGAAATAGATAAGATTTTTAATCAAAAAAAAGCATGCAATAAGATTCAAATCAAACTTATTTCAAATATAAGCGCCGGATACCCCAGAGCACAGGTTCGGGTCTGTTCGCACTTAGTAAGTGCGAACAATAATAAACTCGTAAAAAAAAATCAAGTGTCTGTTCGCACTTAGTAACTGCGAACAGGTCAAACAGGGTCAACATGCTTATTTTAAGACAAGAGTTGTTCGCACTTAGTAAGTGCAAACAGACTGAAAAACTGAAACAGGCTGTTCGCAGTTACTAACAGCGAACAGCCTGTTTCAATTTTCAGTCTGTTCGCACTTACTAAGTGCGAACAACCCGAACCTAAGGTTTGCGGATTACACGCTTAGTTTTGGAATAAGTTTGATTATGATCTTATTGTATATTTTTTTTGATAAATAATCTTATTGATTTCAAATTTTCATTATTGTTGTTGTTGTCTTATGTTTTGTTACTACCTAAATCCAAGTACATAAATTACCTAGCTTTTATGAACTTTTAGATTTCATAGTTCCCCATGTCTTCGGAACTTCTCTTGAGATACAATAGAGTAACGTGGATTTGTTAAAACAATTATTACAAATTTTCAGGAAGACCGTCTATCCTATAGACCATTAAAATGGGTCAGCTCATTTCCCATCCCATTAACTGATTTTTTAAATTTAAAAAAAAAATCTAAAAAGAAAAAAAAATTGATTCCCAATGTTTCGAAAGAAGGAACCGTCAATTACTCATCATTACTCATTTCATCTTCCTAAACTACTCATCATTACTCATTTTGAGAAGGAACCATCCATTACTCTTCAACCTTCACGCCATTTCGCCATTTCTTCAACCTGCAGGCCTCTGTCTTCAGATTTTCATATTGTTCCAGATCTTCTCCTGCAAAACAAGTAAACAAGTTCATCAATTCTAGGTATGGTTTTTTCATTTTCGACATTTTAATGAGTATTTCGAAATTTTCAGATTTTAATGGGTTTTTAACTGGAAATTTTGAAATTTTCAGATTTCGAATGGGTATTTCCAGATTTTAATGGGTTGTTTAATGGGTTTTTTTGTTTTTGTAATGGGTTTTAAACTTTTTATGAATTTAAATGGGTATTTCGTATTTCAGTATATGAATTTCCAGATCTTCTTCTTAATTTATGAATTTAAATGGTATTTTCTTAGCAGCACTAACAAGGTCATCGAACACTTGAGGAGCGGAACCACTGTCTGTTTGAGATCCTTTGGGTGTGGCTTCTTGGCTCAAAGAGAGTTGTATGCTTTTGCAGGCTGCCAAGTGAGCAGGTTGAGAAATTGTGGGAGCTGTGGCTTCTTAATTTTGTTCTCTTGGTTCATCTGTTTTGTCATTTTATTTTTTCTTACTTAGCAATGTACTAAAATTCATTATTGAAGAAGTTGAAGTATATTTACTTATTTGGCACAACCCACTGTGTAAGTAACTCTTGATTTTACTCCACTTCTTAATATATTTGGGGACATATAGTTGCTTATAGGGATTTATATACAATTATATTTGGTATTATAATTGGGTACTTGACATAAAGTTGAACGTCCGGACTTAGACAATTACGTGCTTATTGTCATTATAACTCCAAAACTTAGTCATTACAACTCCAAAACTAAGTCATTATAACTCCAAAACTTAGTCATTATAACTCCAAAACTTAGTCATAATAAATCCAAAACTCAGTCATTATAATTCCAAAACTTAGTCATTATAACTCCAAAACGTAGTCATTATAACTCTAAAACTCAGTCATTATAATTCCAAAACTTAGTCATTATAACTCCAAAACGTAGTCATTATAACTCTAAAACTTAGTCATTATAAATCCAAAACTCAGTCATTATAATTCCAAAACTTAGTCATTATAACTCCAAAACTTAGTCATTATAGTTTCAAATATAGTACATTATAGTTTCAAATATAGTAATATATAGTTTCAAATATAAAAGATTATAGTTCCAAATTCAATATATTATAGTTTCAAATATAGTACAATATAGTTCCAAATATAATACATTATACTTTCAAACCCAATAGATTATAATTCCAAATATATTGCATTACAGTTTCAAATATAGTACATTATAGTTCCAAATATAAAAGACTATAGTTCTAAATATAGTACATTATAGTTCCAAATATACTACATTACAGTTCCAAATATAATATATTATAGTCCCAAATATAGTACATTATAGTTCCAAATATAGTACAATATAGTTCCAAATATAATTGTCGGTCATATAGATCTTCATCTTCATTGTCTCCGTTTTCATTCGATTTTTTTGCAGCATCTTCATCTCCAACCGCCATTGATGAAGATAAAATAAAGAAAAAAATAATAAATAAGTTATGTGTGCCATGGGAATTCATTAGCTTCGTTGTTTACATGTAAGTGCTTTTGTGTTTTCACCATGGAAATTCACTGACCTCATCATCACCACGAGAACAAGATCGATTTCTCCCAATCGCAAACGTGAGTCGTATAATGAAAAAGGCTCTACCAGCAAACGCAAAAATCTCAAAAGACGCAATTTCGGAGTTCATAAGTTTCATAACAGGAGAAGCTAGCGATAAATGTCAAAGAGAAAAAAGAAAAACTATCAATGGTGAAATCTAAATTTTGGAGTATGATGAACAAAAAAAAGAAAAAGAAATGAATAACAAATCATGAACAATAAAAAAATTTAAGAAAAATGATGAACAAATCATGAACAATAAAAATCAATTCAGTAACATACCTTTCGCCATTGATGAACCGCCATTGTCTTTTGGTGTTCAAATGGTTTTGGGGAGAAGGTTCACCTATGCAGAGGGAAAGATGAAATGACAGTTATGAATTGGGTTTCCAATGTCTTTTGGGTTTCCAATGTGATTTTTTTAATTGTTTTTCCTTTTTACCTTTTCTACAAAAAAAAAACCTCCTGAATTTTGTTGGGCTGGACCTTTGTGGAACCCGTCTATAGAATAGAGCGTCTCCCATGAGACTTACTGAACAATTATAACATAAACTACATATTCTTATGAGCCAACATCCAACACTACAAAAACAAAATCAAGATAACTAAAAAACAAAGAGTGGCTTCAATTCTTCAAGAGAATATCTAACCTAAGTAAATTGGAGTAGACAAAAGTGGTCAATTCTCTTATAGTTAGTTCAATTGTTAAGGTTTTTGAGTCATTAGTTTTTACATAATTAGGAACTGTTATTAGGTCAACTAGCCCCAACTTTATAGGCTAGGTCAAAGGGCCCAATGATTCAGTCAACACCTCAAGAGATTCCATTTAGGGGGCGAAGTAACAAAAATACCCTTTGAACAGTCAACTAAGAACATTTATTGCTTTATAAATACCCCCATTTATTACAAATTATGCTTATATATGCTTTTTCTCTCTCTAAACCACTCTCTCAACTCCTTGCATTTATTTCTTACTTGACTTGAGCGTCGGAGGGGCTTTTCGGGAGACAGCCACCGGACAAGTCACTTTGTTTGTTTTGCAGGACAACAGCCCAACTCGATTCAAGTATTTGGACTCTTCCAAAGTCGAACTCAATCACAAACAACCCCTTCATTCCTGATTTAAGTTGACTCGATTTCTTCGCGGAAACATTTGGCGTCGTCTGTGGGGAGAGAGAATAGTACCTTCCTTTTCACGTCAGAACCAAAGCCACAAATTCTAAGCCAAACACCCAAGCTAACACACGACAATCTAAGCATCATTCTGCTAATTCGGTCCATGATCGGGAGCTGAATCAGAATCCTATTCCGCCGCCAAACCTTGTCACTCTGCAAGATTTGGACGCCTTCGCCACAACCATCATAGCCCGTTTCCAAGAGTCCCTACAGCAAGCAATCAAAGCATTTCCCCTCAAGAACATTAGGGCATTTCCCCTCAAGAAGCAAATTGACTACCTTTGTGATAGAACACAATAAGCTATCAGCAATTGCCGAAGCTCTCCCTCCTAGAATATCCACCAAATGCTTAGCCCTGAGCCCATACCTGCCGCACGAGGTTCCTTTAAGAAAGCTATGTACTCTACACAACACCTCGTCTTTGGTCACGGTAAGAGCGCCCTCATTGCAGGGGATGAAAGATGTGACTAGAAAGGGGGTGAAAGGATGCTTCGTTTCTAGGGCCTGAAGGGTGTCTAGGGACAAAGGTGCCACCCCAGATGAAGACAACACCTTGATAGCAGCGGTAAAATGTCCATCCTTAAGCTTACGTTTGCACTTATGCAAATTGGATTCTTCAAGGCTAATAATCTTCGAAGCACTAGTAGAGGGGGAGGTAACTCAGCTAAACGATCCAAAACCAAACGAAGCCTGTCCCTTGGGTCCCGCCATTGAGAAATGGCCCTTGAGATACTATCAAACTGGTAGCGCCCCATCATACCTGACCTTCGTTCGGAACTACTTTTCGGCAAAAAAGTACCCAAGGCACACCACAGTAGAATTAAAAGTTGTACGCAAGAAGACACTTCACTTGGGTATGCCAGGATAACATCAAGTGACTCACATCCTACCAAAGCCAAGACGCAATTTAGAAGGGATACTTTTGACTGTCTGAAAAGTTTTTTAAAAAAGACATTGTCGTTCCCAATAAATGCTTATTTTTACTAATCTAATGACTTTGTATATTGATATACTATAATTTAGTATATAGTATAATAAAATATACATTATTTTTCTTCAAAAAAAATATGCATATCCAATTAGTTACTTTGTGTCTTCTTATTAGCATTAGTTGATAACTAACATACTATTTTAGAGTAATAATGTATGTTAAATTGACAATTGTTCTATCGAGTTTATTATTTAGGTATAATATTTTATTAATTTGCAGAAACTAAAACAAGTACTCTTATTAGTTTGCATCTTTTTTAATTAAAAAAAATATTACTCCTTTTTTTTAATTATTTAGGAGTAATAATTTAAAAGTTGTGAGCAATAATGTATGTTAAATTGACAATTATTCTCTAGAGTTTATTATTTAAGTATAATATTTAATTGGCATAAGATTTTTAGAACAACTAACCTTTTTTGAAAATTTGAAATAGATAAGATTCTTAATCAAAAAAAGTATGCAATAAGATCCAAATCAAACTTATTCCAAATATAAGCGCCTGATACCCCATAGCATAAGTTCGGGTCTGTTCGCACTTACTAAGTGCGAACAGTAATAAACTAGTAAAATAAAATCAAGTGTCTGTTCGCACTTAGTAATTGCAAACAAGTCAAACAGGGTCAACATGTTGATTTTAAGACAAGAGCTGTTCGCACTTACTAAGTGCGAACAACCCGAACCTAAGGTTTGCGGATTACACGCTTAGTTTTAGAATATGTTTGATTATGATCTTATTGTATGTTTTTTTTGATAAATAATCTTATTTATTTCAAATTTTCCCTTTTTTTTAAAGTTGCTTAAAATGATAGATATGTTGATCTATTTAATTAACAGCCAGTCTTGGGTAAGACGGTCTTATTCTAAGACGTGGCCCAATTTCCAGCCCAACAAGATATTTAACTAATTTTAAAAAAAGGAAAAGACTATATATATATGCTTCCAAAATTAAAACTGAAGGAAATTAATCTAAAAACTGCAAGATCACGCGAGAGAAAGGGGGCGAATCAGTTGACATTTCCTCTTTCAATTTAACGAGAAATTGCTGCAATTCTCTGTCTAATTTCAAGAAAATCAACATTCAAACATCAAAAAACCTAAAAACATCTGCAATGGAAGATCTTATGAAGGAATTTGACATGGAAATGACATCACAAGCATCAAGAATATATAAAGAAGAAATTGAAGGTAATAATTGCAATAATTTATGAATTATGATATTAATTATTGATGAAAGATAAATAAGATGTAATTGAAAATAATAAGATGTAATTTCTCAGATTTAACGTTTGATAAAGATCAAATGATTGTGAATTATGGAGAAGACGAAGAAGATAATGAAGATATTGACATAATTGATACAGGTATACATCACTTATGCCATTTAATTGTTCAGTTTCATGATTAACAAGTTCAATTCTGTAATGTGATTTAATTTTGAGCATCTCTGGTTCATAATCTGCTGATAAATGTCTAAGCTGTGAAAATTTACAAATTGAAGTATTAGATATTTCAATTATACTTTTACTTTGTTAGATAATGCAGTGATATTGTGTGCTCACAAAATTTCTAAGTCTCAAATTCAAAAACTAACATTAGTAAAATGAATTATTGGAGCCGCGAAAATATATAAATTGAAGTTATATATATGTCAATTATTTTTTTACTTTGTTCAGTTATGAATTGAAGCTGTGCAAATGATTGAATTTAAGGAGAAAATGTATTTGATATATGTAATTGAATACTACAAGCAAGCAATTGATTTACATTCACAACAACCACTTCAATTATGCCATTTAAGAGTTCAGTTTCATGATTAACAAGTTTAATTCTCTAATGTGGTTCAATTTTAAGCATATCTGGTTGATAATGTCATTCACAACAACCACATCAATTATGCCATTTCAGAGTTCAATTTCATGATTAACAAGTTCAATTCTCTAATGTGGTTCAATTTTGAGCATGTGTGGTTGATAATGTAATTCACAACAGCCACTTCAATTATGCCATTTAAGAGTTCAGTTTTAGAGTTGTTCATGGGCGGGCTTGGGCGGGTAGCGGACCGGGTAGCACCTAAAAATTCTACCCGTGGGCTCAAATATTCAAAAGCCCGTATTTTTTTGTCGCTACCCGCCCATTTTTAAAGCGGGCGGAACAAACAAAATATAATACATTCTCTAAAATACTCTAAATATATATAAAGTCTCAAAATACTCAAATTACATGAATATTGAATATAGACGGTGGAGTCGGCTACTTGTTCGAACTTTGATAGTCGATTGCTTGAGTGCTTTCAGGGTTAAAAATATTAAAGTCTAAAATAAGTAAACTTTAAGGCTAGTAGAAAAGTAATAAACTAAAGTTGGGTATGAGTCATGTAGTAGTGTAGTTTAATATTTAATAGAATTAATTATTTAATAAATAATATATTAACCTAAGCGGGCGGGCGGGTATACCCGCGGGTATTTTTTTGGTGTCGCTACCCGCCCGTTTATCTTGGCGGGCGGGTATTACCCGTCCAAACTTTAAATTCTTTTGAAAAACGTTGTCCATGCCCGCCCGTTTTTCGAGCCGGATTGGGCGGGCCTAGCGGGTAGCCCGCCCATGAACAGCTCTATTCAGTTTCATGATTAACAAGTTCAATTCTCTAATGTGGTTCAATTTTAAGCATATCTGGTTGATAATGTTATTTACAACAGCCACTTCAATTATGCCATTTAAGAGTTCAGTTTCATGATTAACATATTAATTTCTATATTGTGGTTCAATTTTAAGCATCTCTAGTTGATAATGTCATTCACAACAGCAATGAAGAAGCAAAAAATGTAGTAGAGGCACTATACAATACAACAATTGATGAGGTGAGTAAAATAATTAAGAAGGATAGTAATGAAATTGAAGTCGCAACAGAAACAGAGAAGCATCAACAACATTACAGTTAACGCAAGTAAGAGATCCAGAAAGATCGGTCACAAAGGGGAGAAAGAAGAGATTGAAGGGACATTTTGAAACATCGCAGAATAAGGGATTTAAGAATTCAAAACAAAAAGACTCAGCAACAAAAACCAGAAACAAACATATAATTTGATACATTTTTACACTTACACAATTTGTATATATATCGTATTCTTGTAACATATACTTACAATAAGTCATTCATTAATATGTTACAGTTTTACACTTACACATATCAAATGTTGTCTAAACTGCCTCAAATATCATAACAATAATATCATAACCCAAACATGGACAATTTTAAACAGTCATTCATGGACAGTTTATCAATATTGCTTAATGTATTACAATTTACATTACAATTGATATGATATTATCAAATTATCAAATCAATTAAATATTTTAAGAAGACAATTGATATGATATTAAACTGTTTAAAATATTGACTTAAAATACAACAATTTCAAAACTAAAGACTTCATATTATAAACATCAATGTTTACTAGCCAACATCAATTTCAGAACTAAAAATCATATTTTTGTATATCATATTCTGTAACATATACTTACAATAAAGCATTCATTAATATGTTACAGTTTTACACTTACACATATGAGTAGAAGGTGAAAACTGTTTAAGAAGACAAACTATCAAATCAATTGAATATTTTAAGAAGACAATTGATATGATATTAAATTGTTTAACATTAAACAACAATATTGACTTAAAACACAACAATTTCAAAACTAAAGACTTCATATTATAAACATCAATTTTTTACTAACATCCATGTTTACTAACCAACATCAATTTCAGAACTAAAGACGGTAGAATATTCAATACAGCTAATGTTACAGCAAAATGCATTGTTTCTATAGAACGATAAAGTTCCATCAAAGCTGAATCAAACAACTACACCAATCTAACATAACAAATCATTTACTTTTGTTTCTTTGTAATCTTCTTCACAGGAACCAACTTGTTCCTGCTGGTCCTCTTTGGTCCCCCATCCTCATCCAACTTCCTCTTAAACTCATGAAGACGCTTCAACTCTTCCTCCTACTTCTTTTGTGTAGAGGGCCAAAGTCGTTATCTCCCATGAATTGCTCCCTAAAAAAGGCAGCATAAACACTAGATTCATTCGCTTCATTGACAGTCCAAGACATTTTAATAATACTCAGATTGTAATTAAGAACTTCATCCACACAAGAGTGCTCAAATGTATCAAGGAAATCTGAAAAACATCCCACAATGAGCTTTAGCAAAGTTGTTGCATCCTTGAAATCCTTCCTCCTCTTGATATTGTCCAAATAATGAACAATCTTGCGTGTTGTATCAATAACAAACACCACGTGGTGTTATTCTTTTTCAAGAATCACAGGAATGAAGAACTATAAATAGCAAAACAATATTACAATCATTAGTAATAAATTTAATTAAATCAATACTATGAGAAAAGCAGTAGAATAGGTACTTGTACATTTAATAATGGTCTTAACATATTCAGTTTAACTGTTATGAATTTCAGTTTCCCTTTTAAAACTTACAGTTTTCCTTTTAAAACTTATTCAATAACTATAATAAATTCTTTTTCATAAGATTGACCGATGCAATAACATTATTGAGACATATAATATAAAAATTGACAAATAATTCACATAAATTATACTCTTATATCTAGCAATTATCTAAATATACTAGTCAATTCAGAAAAGTCTCAAAAAACCCAGTGTAAACATACCATAAACATACATTAACCACAGGTTTTTAAATTAAATCAATAAATAAAAACAGTAAAAAACACGAAAATTAAAGAAAAATGGCTAAAAAAATAGAAAGTCCATTAACAATGATAAACATAAAACTAAGAAGATAAACATACATTAATCACAGGTTTTTAAATTAAAAGCATAGATTCATTTTTACTCGTGAAGAAGAAAGAATTCAGAATAATTAAGGATCCAATAAATGAGAAAAAACAAATAAATAAACTGAAAAAAATACCTAGAAGAAGGATCCAACGGTGAGATTCGAGAATTCAGAATGGCTAAAATAAAAAGGAAATCTACTGAAAAAACGAAACAAAATCAGTAAATAAAATAGTAAAAAACACGAAAATTAAAGAAAAATGGCGAAAAAAATAGAAAGTCGAAGATGAAGACCGATCACAAAATATAAACATGCAAAACAAAAAAAATAAAAGAACTTAGCAGTAGCAACAATGGAGGAAGATGAAAGAGGAAGATGAAGGTGGAAGATGAAATTATGAATGAAAGAGGAAGATGAGAGAATATCTTCTGAAATTATGAAAGAAGATAGAAAAGTGTGAAGGGAGAGATATGAAAAGACTACTACAACATATCAGGAAGTTATGCCATTTTCAAAAAAATAATTAAAGAAAGTGAATATTGAAAGAAAATTCCAGTGCGTGTATGACACGCGCCAGCATTTGGGCCGGCCCTAAACTGATTTTATTCTAAAACCGTCTTACACGAGTTTTTGTGTTTCACTTATCATTTTACACCAAAAACAAACATATGGCAAGGAGATGAAGATAACTTACTCCTATTAGTTTGCAGAAACTGAAACAAGTACTCTTATTAGTTTGCATCTTTTTTTATCTCAAAAAAAAAAGTTTGCATCTTTTTTAATTAAAAAATTATTACTCCTAAAAGGCAGTGAAGCAGAGTTGAAGTTGGAGAGAGGCCAAAGCAAAGTAGTCTTTGTACAAGTAACCTAACACCATTATTATTGTTTTGATTTGCTTTGATTTGATACGATATCAAAGATGAAGATCACTGTTATGACTTCTGGTGAACAGATCATCACTTTAGACGTCGACCCTGATGAAGCTGTAATCTTTTTTTTTAAACCCTAATTTCTTTTTCTTTTGATTTTATACATTTTCATTTGCAATTGCGGCACTTCTGATTTTCACTTCTTCAATTCAATATTCAATTATGTAGATCGAAAATGTCAAAGCTTTGCTTGAAGTCGAGGTAATTTACGAAACTCTTTATTTTTTGTTATATAATTTGATTTGGAATTAATTTATTAATTTGGATGACAGAGTGGGGTGACTCTGCAGCAGCAACAATTGCTGTACAATGGCAAGGAGATGAGGAATCATGAAAAGTTGAGTGGACTTGGTGTTTCCGATGGAGATTTGATCATGATGCTTTCTAATGCCACTTCGCTTTCCAGGTCAATAATCTTTCCTTTTGGAATTTCTTATTTCGAATTTAGATATCCACAATTGTATTAGAATTTCCCCCAAACTAAAATTCTTATTTTCCAACATACTTTTTTTTTACTGAATCTAAAAAAGCATGATAAAACCGACTACTAGTTTCAGGATCGGTTCTATATGACATTTTATAATTTATACACATACGACTTATTATTTATTGATTGGAATTGGTACAATATTAGAATATAAATATTTGGAATTGATTCGGAGTCAGATTTCTTTTCTTCAATTCGAATTGGATTATTTTTGCGAGTCGAGTTGGATTAGGATCCGTTTCGAATCTAACTGCCATGGAAGTATATCATCTATTTTTGACTTCAGAAATTGTGCAACTTTTTTCTTCTTTTCCAACCGAAATACATATCAAGTTCTTTTTTAGAAGGTGAAGGACAATGTCATTTATTCTACCAATGCCTTGTGTTGCGTAATTTATTGTGCATTGTGCCATGAGGACTCATTTTGCTAGTGTTTGTGTTAATTATGTCCTCACAATCAATGTTAGTAAAAGCTGGAGGAACTTTAATGAGAGGGAATTTGGTGGAATGAACATCTTTTTGAGGGAATGCCACTTCTTTACCTTAGCAAATTTTTTTTCAAGAACTTAGAACCTTGCTAATGAAAACATTACTATTGTTGGAATTGGGAACATAAATGTAAATACTAGCAAATTGATGATTCATGTCTTGATTGAAAAGTGTGGTAGGCGCACGAGGTTTTACTTTTTAGAGGTAAGGTTCTAGTTAGAGAATGTCAAGATGGTCCTTGCCGTTTTTTCTAAGTGAAAGGGATGAGATACTCCTCTTTGTTGCCACCATAGATGTATACCATCGTCATTATACCCAGTGTATCTAGCTCATAGGGTGTTACGTCACAATCAACATTATTGCTGCCTCCATTGGTTCAAATTCTTAAATTGCAACCGGTTGAATATATAAGTTGACACCTAAAGAAATGAGATGCATTTTATGTTTGTTAGTCAACTGTTGAAGCATAACTTTAATTTTTGTCTTTTAATGAGGATGATAAAGGCTTAGTTTTAAGTTAGATTATGGATTTGGAATACGAATAACTTAGCATGGCAAGGGAAATACATTAATGAACCTACCACAAAGAATCATATGATATAATAAATCATGGAGGATAGAGAAAGGAATTTCCGGTTAATCTCCCTACTTTGTTTGCGTTTTTCTTGATTCTCCCTCTTTAGTAGGATGTATGTTTTGCATTAGATTATTATTTCTTAATAACTGTTTGGTTCACCAATTTACCTTAAAGACAAGTTCTTCTTAGGAGAAATTAATTTTGGCTAAAATTCTTTGGGTATTCTCTAATGTCATTCTACCATGCATATGTAATACTGCCTTAATCACAATTCCAATTTGCTTTTTATAGTTTTGAAGTGCAAATAGAGCTCGTAGTATGTCTTACATTTGTATACATTTATTCTAATCCATATGTTTGGTTCAACAGTCCATCTTCTAATGACCTGGGCCTCAATCCAGATGGATCTGCTGTTAACCCTACTGCTTTTCAACAACACATTCAGCGTGATTCTAATTTGATGTCTCAGCTATATCAGGTATTATTTTGTATACTTTATGAGTCTTTAATTGATGAGCATCCCTCCATGAAGACAGAAAAAGTCACGCTTTTGATTGTTCTTCTACTGATATTTGATTTGTCAAATTGTGGCTTTGAATAGTCTTCTATCAATTTGTCGAGCTGTGTAATTGTGAGTTTCATTTGGTTGGCAAATTATGCTACACTAGTTTACATAATCCAAGGCATTGGTGGCACTTTTTAGCATTTCCTTTGTTTGAAACCCCTCTTGGAGTTGGCTTAAATCTAAGCTTTAGAAGAAGTAAATCCTTTCTTTTTTTTGTTGTGTTTTTGTGGAGTTTCTTGGAAGCATCAATCTGAAGGGAATTTTATTTTTCTGTAGTTGCTCGTTGTATTGTCACATGATGCGGAATTTTGTGGTTTTTTTTATTTTGAAATTCAATTGGTTTTTAATATTTGCAGAGTGATCCGGAATTGGCACATGCAATATCTGGGAATGATCCGAACAAACTTCAGAATATTTTGCGGCAACGCCATCGTCAAAGAGCCGAGTTGAGACAAAGGGAACAGGAGGAACTGGTATGTATATTTTGTTTATGGTTCTTTCTCCACTAATTCATTTTATCGATATATGATATTTCTAGTTTAATTTTATAATGGCATGAGATTAAGGAGTAGTATTGATCTTAATGAGTTAATGGAGTTTTATTGAATGATAAATTCTCACAAGTGGACATCTTTTTTTTTTTTTTTTGATTTTTATGCCTTGAATACTTGTAAGTTGTAATTTTTAATGGGCAAGAGGATTTTTATTGCATTTATGGCTATTCAATAGTATTTTCCCTATATTGTTGGATAATGAAATGAAAACACCTTCGTTACATACGCAATGCACGTTATGTAACCACTTTGAGAGCTGCTATGAATACTGCTAAATCATGGTATATAACAGTGCATGAGTTTTCACGGTCAAAACTTTGTGTTGTGCGTTACGTAATGGGTAACGCCTATTACGTTATTTTACCGTTACAACGATATTTCAACGTTACAACATGTTAGTCTCTCGTAAAATCCCATTAATTCTTATTAACTTTAATTTTTTCAAATCATTAAAATTATAATTACTCGTAGTTTTTAGTCGTTAAATAAAATAATTGACTAATAAGTTAATTAACTATAAATAACTAAAAGTAAATTAACTATTCACTAAAAGTACCTTATATAGTGAAATTATAATAGCTTGGGGTATATTATTGCATAATAATAGTACAATTACAAAAATGCAATTATTAGTTCACTCCTTATGTGATTTGTTTTAAAAATTCACACCGATCGGTCGCAATTAGCCTTATTGCTCCGTTATAGGTTATAGCCGTTTTCTGCGACATCGTGGCTGTTTCCCTAAACACATCAGGCATCAACGATTGCAATTTTTTACATGATTGAGATTAACTGATTAAGGATTTCGTAAGGGTTTCATCAAATATGACCTCCGAATGCTCCAAAGTCAATGCATTACCTAGACCAAGTTATGAATAGTATAAGGTTAAAGGATCAATATTCTTACACTAAAATATTAAATATTCAATTGAAAAGTATTAAAATTTATACTAACCTTCCTCCATTTCTTCAAGTGCAAGCAAACTCTCCTTTATTGCTAAAGAGTCCTAGAAATACAAAACCAATCTTGTGCACAAATAAAGGCTTCGGCCATTCTTGGAGTCAATGAAGTTCTAAAATCATCAAGAATACGACCACCATTACTGAAAGTAGATTCGGAAGCAATGGTATAAATAGGTATAACAAGCACATCTTTATCCATCTTTTGAAGAATGAAATACCTTTTTGTTTGATCTTTCCACCATGGTAAAATCTCTAAGTTAGAATCATGAGGTTCACATGCATCTTCTAAATACCTATCCAACTCACATTTGTTTACATTAGTTAATGAATAACCTGTCTCCATTTGATATCTTGAATTTATCAATTCAATAAGGTCCACCTTTCCCATTCCTTGAGTCCCACTTTGAGTAAAAATGGACGAGGTTGAAGAGGTGGAAGTGGAGGAAGTAGCCCCACTTGTCTTTGGATGAGGCATAGAAGAAGCATAAGAATCAAACAAACTTTGAAAAACCATTTTAATCTTTAGTGACAAGAGAGTAACTTTTGTGGCATCATATGAAGCACGCACAGTCCAATCAACATAATTCTACTTATGCCTAGGGTCAAGGAGAACATCTATAAACACTAAAATATTGATATTATCAATGTTTCCATAATATCTGTCATATTTCATCATCATATTGGTAGCCATTTTCTTCATACCCTCATCATCGGCACTCATGTTGTTAGCAAGCAACAATCTAGTCCCAGAAATCTCATGTGCATTAGAGTTTCTAGTTACATAACGAGAAGCAGAAAATCTCAAAGTTGCATCATAATGAACACTTAAGAAAGGTAAGAAATTAGACACTTTCTTCCAATCCTCTTCAGTAGGAGCACCACCAAACTTTCCAAGTAACTTAACTAAAGTAGAATCTTTCATGCATAAAGAAGCAAATAGCTTTTTAAATCTAATAGCAGATTCAAGCATTAGATATGTTGAATTCCATCTAGTTTCAATATCCAAAACAAAAAGACTTTTGCTCTCCTCTTTCTCCTCTTTTATGCATTCCTTAAACTTTTTAAGCCTAGCTGGAGAAGACCTTACGTACTTCACAAGAGCTCGAACTTTCAAAACTGACAAATCAACTTCATTCAAACCAGCTTTCACAATCAAATTCAAAATATGTGATGAACATCGCATATGTAGGTATTGACCCTCCAACAAACCAGTCTCCCAAATGTTAAGTCTTTTCTTAAGGTAATTGGCTGCTATGTCATTTGTACTTGCATTATCTACAGTCAATGTCATGATATTTTTCAAACCCCAATCAATCAAGCATTTTTCAACAGCTTTGCCATTAACTATTCCCTTGTGACCGGTAATAGGACAAAAGTTTATGATTTTCTTTTGCAAATTCCAGTTATCATCAATAAAATGTTAAGTCAACATATATAACTTAAATTTTGCCCCCATTCCAAATGTCTGTGGTTAGACAAATTTGTGACTTCAAGTTCTGAAAAAAGCAATATCAACTCGTTTCTTTTTTTAACGTAAAGACTATAACAATCTCTAGTGGCAGTGCTACGAGAAGGAATCTTATATAAAGGATTCAAAGCCCTACTATACTCACGAAATCCTTCACGTTCAATAAAAGCAAAAGGCAATTCATCCACAATAAGCATTGTAGCAAGTTTTTTCCGACACAAATCATAATCAAATTCCCACAATTTCGGAACACCAACACTATCAACACTACCATCCTCATTAACTCTTGCAATTTCAAATTCAATTTTCTTTTGCTTGATATCCAAATTTGGAGGATATTTTTTGCATCTTTTAGTATGATTAGCCAAAGAAGTTGTTCCATTTTTGCTATGACAACCAATAGAAGTTGTGCAATACTTCAATGAGCAATTGTTGGATCCAATTCATTAACTGTGTAATGATCCCGCCATTTTGTCCTATTACTCCTCGAACTAGTAGTTGCACGACATTGATTTTTGTGTTTTTTATGTGATGGTCTTGTATTTTCATCTTCATCGAACAAGAGATCAACACTCTCTTCAAATTGAGTTCCTTCATGCGATTATGAAATTTCATTATCATCAAAAGATGACCCCATCTTATATACAAAACTATAAAACATACCAATATATTAAAAACATCAAGAATTTGTAAGTTTACAACAAATGAATTTGTTATTTGCAGGTTCACAGTATGTGGGAACAAGTTATCCAATTCAAGAAAAACATTAATTAATTTTGTTGAAAGAGAGTAGTAGAAAGAATTTAGAATGGGAATTTATCTAAATTTACTAATTTCAAACTTAGGGTTGCAAGATTTGTGTACACAAAATAATGGAAATTTGTTGTTCATATCAGATCAAAACTCCAGCAGATTACCAATAAGGTAATAATAACAGTAATCGACTGATGATAGACAAAATTAGCATTACTAATAATTCTTCAGACAATTATAATCTTACTGAGCATAAATGAAGCGTCCAAATATTTTCAAAATACTTTCAGCAGTTCTTTGTAAAAAATAACAAAAAATGGTGAACTTTGGAAAAAAAAAGTTACCCAGTCGAAGACCTTTGGCCGTGAAGTCGTGGACTGTCGATGGCCGTGGCGTGGAGTTTTGGATTGTCAAGCTTAGCCAGTTGAAGAAGAAGGGGAGTGAAATATTAAAGGAAGAAGTTTTGAGGAATGGAGAGTTGGAGACTGGTTTCAAAAGTCTTGAGGAATAAGAATGAGAGTAAGTATTCACTGAGTAGTGACGGCGCAGATATTAGAGTTACAAGTATAGCTGGATAAAAATTAATGGCCCATCAGAGTTTCCAAAGTATTAAAAAAATACAAACCGAATATCAGGTATTTGGATTTTCATAAAGAGCAATCCGTATATGTCTTGAATACCCGGTATTTAAACCGGGTACCCGGTCCGGATTATCCATATTTTGTTAATAGGGTGAATTCGGGTTTTTCAACTGGATATTTTTGAACATCCCTACTACCGCTCACGTTTCGTTGAACCTTTTTGCTATCACATAGAATTTCTCTTATTTTGGTTGCTTCTTTTCCTCTATGTGTTAGTTTACTTGTTTGGATAGAACTATGTTTAGAAGTGCTTCTCGGTCCATTGCTCATGATTTAAGGTTTTGACTGATAGTATATTATGCTTATGCAATTACATTTCTTTGAGTACATTTCTGTTTCGATTACCTTTGGAAACTAATAGCAACTTGCCAACTGGCTTGGGGAGTTTGCTATTAGTAATAGGGGTGTTCATAACCCAGTACCCGGAATTTCGGGTAAACGAAAAGTCGGGTACCTGGCTATTCGGGTGTTTATTTTAATGGCCCGTGTCCCGACCCGATTTGTCCGGGTACGCGATATTCAGGTAATCGGGTCGAGACATCGGGTACCCGATTAGATTATTCCTATCAGTGGCAGAAACATTTGTCATGTCCAGATTCTTAAGCAGATGTTTCCTATTGAAGTTCTATATTAGTTTCAACTTTCAAGACTTATTTCTTCTTGAGAAGTTGACTCAAAACAAAACTCCTCTCTTGTACGTTTACTTTTAAAGGCAGTGTCCATGCCTTATTTTTGAAATTGTTTACCAGAAATCTCTTACCTGTGAAGCTATTTTCAAATGCTCCTTCTGCATTGACTTCTGAACTTGATTTTTTTTTTTGGTATTATTATTAATTTTTTCTTAGTCTAACAATTGCAGGTGGACGAACAAATTATACTTCAAAAAAAAAAATCATCTAATATTACGGGTCGACGGGTACCTAGTATAATTTATATTGAGGCCCATGACCCAACTCGGTTAATGCGGGTCGGGTACCCGACCCGTAACATATTATTATTTTTTGAAATTACTCGCCATTTAAGGTACGGGTCGGCGTGTCGACGTGTCGGGTCAAGCGGGTCGGGTTTTTTTAACACCCCTAATTAGTAAAGGGTTATAAGTCTATAGAATTGAGTAAATCTTCACTGCATGATAATTTATATTGTTTTGTATTGTTTTTACTCTATAATAGTCTATCGAGTATTAATGTATGAATTATACAAAAAAAAAAACATAGATATTCTCATAGGAATGTTCTTATTGCTAGGAGCTAAATAAATTGAGAAAACTAGGTGATTATCTGCCGTCATTTGCAGTTTTATCTTGTTAAGCTATTGTGTAAAGATGTTGATAAATTGATCTTTTGTTATTTTTATAGGCATTGCATTATGCAGACCCTTTCGATGTTGAAGCACAAAAGAAAATTGAAGCAGCCATTCGTCAGGTAGACATTTATTAATAAGGGTTCCTTTATGCTCTGATTTTTCAAATGAAATTGTTTTTTATTTCAACCTGTATGTCTAGTAAGTAGTAACTAGTGTTACCCTTATGAATGTGGAAATTTTTTCACAGGAACTACTATTCATCTTATAAATATAGTTTTCACTGTATATTGTTTGCCTTTAGGCTCTAATATATTTTACAGTTGAGCAATATTATGTAATGTAATGGATTTGAGGCTATTGTAAGGTTATTAGACTTTGTCCCACATTGGTTGTATGGGCAACTATTGTGGGCTTACAGAGTAAATGTACTCTTTTACCTACTAGTCTAGTCTTTTGGATGAGTTTTCTTGGGTATTTTATAACAATGGTATCAGAGTCGACTCAGAGTGGTGGCATAGGTAAGCTAGCTAGACCAATGTGGCCATGAGGTCCATGACCAACAAGGATCCAAATCGAAAGTGGTTAATCCAACCGTGAGCCCGTGACCAACAAGGGATGTTGGAACTTATAGGGGTTTGAATATGATGGACTGGATTTAAGACCGTTACAACATTATGGGACTCTGTCCCACATTGGTTGTATGGCTAACTAATGTGGGTTTATAGACTAAATGGGTTCTCTCACCTCCTAGGCTAGTTTTCTGGGAAGTTCTCTTGTTTATTCTATAACATATTAGTGGTCCATTTTCGATCCTTGATGTGTATATCAATTTGAATGAATCCTGTCTTCACTTTTCTACTTCTAAATATAATTATACTTGGGCTTGACCCTTGATTTGTATATCAATCTGAAGGACTCCTATCTTCACTTTTCTACTTCTGAATAGAGTTATTACTTGGGCTTGCGATCATGTGGGTTGGCATGGTTTTCATAATATCAAAATGAACAGGCAACGTATTTTAAATGAACATATATATTTTTATTAAAACTTATCATATGATGTTTTCAAAGTGAATTTAAACAATTTCATTTAGAATATGTCATTTGTTCATTTGGAACATGATAATATTATTTATTTGAATATATTGATTTTGAACATATTATTGTCCTTTTTTTAAGGTAAAGGTATCATAAAAATATTCATGCTCATTTCCATATCCCTATAGATGTGCATGGTATTAGGTCCATGTGATATATCTGCTAGTAATGATTTTTATTATTCTTGTGTTGTTATTTTGCAACTTCTCTAGATTTGGCTATGCATAATTATGTATGAAAGCCTTTTGGTGGTTTCTTATTTTGACTTTTTGCTGCCTTCTTATCTTCTATAGAAAGGAGTTGACGAGAACTGGGCTACTGCTCTTGAATATAACCCTGAAGCTTTTGCTAGAGTGGTATATACTTTTTCATTTCTCTAATGCTTCTATTTAATTGTTGACATACTCAAATATCTAATATTTTTATTTAATTCACAGGTTATGTTGTATGTGGATATGGAAGTAAATGGTGTTCCATTAAAGGTAGACGCAACTTGTATCTTCCTCTTGATTCCATTCCCTTTAAAATTTGTTAGCTATTTGTTCTTTGGTTTGGTTGTGGCAAGTCCAATGTCCAATAGATACTTTAGTTCATTAAGTGTTTTGATGAGGTTCATTAGTAATTTTTGCTTCTCAGCTCTCAGTCAAACTTATGGCACACGATTGTGCAAAAACAAGGCCACATTACATCGTATCTGCCGCATTGTAAAGGATTTTAAAAAATTGAATTGATATTTCCCGCATTGTAAAGGTATACTAAGACTACGTTTGGGCCGTGTCAAGGGCATCAAATGTTGTCGTTCGATATTCAACGTTACTATAACCGCATTTATCCCATGACAACATCACCATGTCGTTACCGCGATCGCGACTGTCACTGCATTTTACACTATGGGCACGACTACAAAACACACAAAGGAGATTCTAGGGCTTGATTATAACTCCCTTGTGTTCCAAATTTTTGTTTTTGATCTGCATTACGTGCTAAGTTATATGGAGTCTCCAATGAAGTATTTAGGAGTGCAGATTTCTTATGGTTGCATGTCAAGGTAATATGCATATTTCGGGTTGATTATTCCCTTATGTTCCAAATTTTTCTCTTAATCTGTGTTCGGCTTTAAGTTTTATGAAGTATCATACTTTTGATTGTGATTTGACACATATCAATAGAATACTTAGGAGGGTTTTCTTTGGATTGCGAATATGCAAAATTTATAAATAGTTGTCAAAGCGCCTATTTTTTTTTAAAAAATATCTAAAGTCTAGTCCCTCCTTCCCTTCGTTTCCACCAACGTTCTTGCTTTGTGTCTCTTCGATCTTGGTTTGTGCTCTTTAGCTTTCTATTTGGACAAATTAAAAATGTGACTTCTAAATGCTCACAAGTACTCGCTGGTTTTGTTTATCAGGCATTTGTTGATAGTGGAGCCCAATCAACAATTATATCTAAGAGTTGTGCTGAGCGGTGTGGGTAAGTTTCTTTGTGTAAAATTGCTTTATTTGCTATGCTTCTAGTGTCACTTGCACTACTCATGTATATATAGATCTCTGACTGCATACCGAAATATGTATCTACAAGTACCAACCACAACGAGTACCTACTGTAAGCTGGTTGGGTTAGACTTAGTTTTTAAAATGTGCTTTGGACGCCCCTTGGTGCATCTCCAAGGTAGGCTCTAGAAAATCACTTTTCTTTGTATTGACTCATCTAGTTATGAAAGGCGTGCTATTTTGTGCACCTTGCGCCTTTTGTGCTACATGCGTTTGTTTTTGGGGAAAAACTTTTGTGTTGTGTTTGGGAACTACGATTGCATTTAGAAATCTATATTTGTTTAAAATTCAATGTGTGGCAAATCAAAAATTTTAAATTTAGATTTGAGTCAATTCATCTTTATATAAAATATAATTAAAGTTGAGAATTTGAGATTGATTACTCAAACCTCGTCCTTCTCAAATTCTTCATTTATGATTTTATAATTAAAATCTATAATTTGAAATGAATTACTTGTTCTCAAAAATAACTTAATTAAAAATTGTCATAGAACAATTGCATAGAAAGAGTCGGTTCTTCTTTGAAGAGAGAAAGAAAAGGAAAATGGATTTACTCTTGTTTTCAAAAAGAAAAAGAGAAAAGGTATTTAAGGATTTGTTTGGTATCATAAAATATTGCAGGACTTTTCACACAATGTCTCAACCACCACTAAGTACTTTCCGTTTTTGTATT
This sequence comes from Amaranthus cruentus, assembly GCA_019425755.1. NCBI lineage: Eukaryota > Viridiplantae > Streptophyta > Magnoliopsida > Caryophyllales > Amaranthaceae > Amaranthus > Amaranthus cruentus. The sequence goes on from CM033456.1 coordinate 657,795, forward strand.
TATTTCTTTTTCTCTTCTTTCTTATGAATTATTCATCCTTTTATTTTCTTCTTCTAGATTCTTCATCTTTTTCTTTCTCTTCCTCTAGCTCCTTCAATATAATGTCTTCTTTCTTCTGGTCTTTTTGCTTTTAGCTTTCCTTTTCTTCGTTAAATTTCTACTTTCTCCCAGTTTTTAACAATCAGAAATAAAACAATTAGACATAATGCTTTATATGTGAGTCTTGTGCTATTTTAGTGGCTTAGCGCAATGATAATGAATATTTAGATAATTTATGCAATTGTAATATGAATATCATATAGTTTGAACATCAAATATGCTTTAGAATTGTTTTATATGTTTTTTGAGCTAAACATTGCACCTCACCTACGAAAGGTTGCACTTTCGCCTTGCTTGCTCCTAGGCTCTAGGACTCTTTTGTACTTCAATACGCCTTTCTCCTTTTCAAAGTAAGAGTTAGGGAGTATTTTCCTTTTTTTGTGTGCGCCATTGTGTTTGCGTGCTGGCGGGGTGGTGGTGTTAAGGTTAAGTTGCTGTTGTGAGGCAGAAAAAGGATTCAGCATATGAATGGATGGCAGGTATATTGGCCTTATGATAGAAATTTAGGCTATTTTCAACTATTGAATATCTGTGCAGAAGACTAGAGGTCTTGATTTTGCATAATATTCTTGTTTAGATTCTATCATCATGTCTGCTTATTCGACTGAATTAAGACTGATAATTCTTGGTGTTTTATCAAGGAGTGATGCAATCATGTCATAGGAAAACAAACATCTTACATCGATTTTTGAAAATTCCAAGTGTCAAGACTTGATGCTCACTCTGTACCTTTATCTGACTTCAGACTGCTGAGGCTGTTAGATGAACGATACAAAGGCATTGCTCACGGAGTTGGTCAGACGGAGATATTGGGTCGGATACATGTAGCTCCTATCAAGGTAGTGAAAGAGAAATCTCCTATTTGAAATTTCCCTTTTTCTTTTATGTATCTGTACACATGTAACATATCTGTGCATTAACCCCTGCTGCTTCTCTGATTTCAGCATTGGTTTTACTTTAAAAAGACATTGAAATGTAGGATTTTCTCTTTTCTAAACGTTCTTGGAAGTTGCTGCATTCAATTCTGTTGAATTTGAAAAAAGTTGATCGGAATCTAACAAAACTTGTCCACTATTTTACTTGAACTGCTGTTACTTATGCTTTTGAATCTGTATTTATCATGTATATTCATACTTTTCGCTTAATTTAATTTGCTTTTTCACTATCATTCCCTGTGATCTTTGGAAGATTGGGAATGTGTTTTACCCTTGTTCCTTTACAGTCCTAGATTCAGACAACATGGAATTTCTCTTTGGTTTGGATATGCTTCGTAAACATCAGGTATTACACTTTGTTGTATTTTTATTGGGGTTATGATTTATGTAGCCCTAAGGGCTATATATAAGGCATTAATTATATTAACTAATATAGCTTTAAGTCTGGGACTTTATTACCAAATCACGTGTGGGTCAATAAAATTAATGCTTTATATTTTCATATTTAGCTCCTTATACATTGCACTTGTGGACATTAATCATTTTCCTTTTAATAGTTCCTTTAAGGTTATAAGGTAACTGACCACGTTTTGCAGTGCATAATTGATTTGAAGGAGAGTGTATTAAGAGTTGGTGGGGGAGAGGTTTCTGTGCCGTTTTTGTCTGGTTAGTGTTCTTTGTCCATTTCGAATTAAAAGTTCAGTCGAAAATTATTTATAAAAACATATCTATTGTTGTTTCCAGAAAAGGACATCCCTTCTCGTTTTCTGGATGAAGAGAGGTATTCAAAGCAAGCTTCAGGCTCAGGAGCTCAGGTAATAATTCTCCTTATGAGTTCTTGTAATGGATAGAATTCGTAATAAATACATATGAAAGGGTCTTAAAGATATTGAAGATAAAGTGATAGTAAATTGTTTCCTTGGTTTGGTCATGTGCAAAAATATCTTAGCTATAAACAATAGCGTATCTTTTGATGGCTTCAAAGGGGCTCGGCCTCCCTGAAAATTTTTTGGGGCATTTTATATAACCAAGATATTGTCTAGTATTTATAATAATATATGTGATTTAGTGGTTAAGAATATAATGTTTAAACAAGAGGTTGGGAGTTCGAATATTGGCCCCCCTAATTTTCTGTTTGGATAATAGCTTTGGCCCCCTCTTAACTTTACAGCCTAAGACCTGCCACTGGCTATAAAGGTGGATAGTTAGAAATTTAAGGAGCTTAAAATATGCTAAGATGCGTACATGAGTGAAGAATGATATGAAAAATTCGAATTTGCTAGAGCGTATACTATAAACAAATATGAATGGAGAATAATATTTTGATGATCATGGAATTGTTTTGTTAGTTGTTGATTAGTACTTCCATTGGTTTTCAATTGTTGCTATGGTCACCGTAACAATTGTTGTTCATCAACTAATCTTATTTGGCATATACTTCTCTATGTATATTTTCATAATATAACTTTAGAATTTTTTATCTTATGAAGTTAAAGATATTAAAGATTATAAATTGTGCATTCGATAACGTGAAAAACAAAAATGTAGTAACTATTGAAAAATCAGAGGAAGTATTAGTTAAGGCCGAATAAATATAATCTTTGTTACTGCTGATCTCTCACATTGCCTTATTATGGTTCATGTAGCTGACTACATATGTTAGAATTAAGTCTTTGACGTCATTATTGTTGTTGTTGAGTTCTATTTGCCTCATGAATTATGTGAGTTTCAACTAACTTGGATTCCTGCAGGTTTCTTCTGGAAGCAAAGGCAGTATAGATGTCCCGGCCGGAAGTCATTCTTCTGGTGAGTTACTCTTGTTACTTTTTTTTTTGAATTATCGGATAGGCTGAGAAACGAAAGGGCTAAGTAATAATCGAACCTAGGACTTTGCCAGAGAAAGTGTCACTTGCTCCAATTGAGACGAGACCCGATTCTCATTCTTGTTAATTGTATCTTACTTCCTCCGTTCTAAGATACTCGCTACATTTGTATTATCGACACTATTCATCGTTCAAGCTTATTTTATATATTGCGTCTAATGTGTAAGAAAAAATATAGTCAAGTTAGATCTTGTTTGAATCGTCTAATTGCATACTTTAATAATATTTAATTTTTATAAATTTTAGCTAAGTGTAGTTTAAGATATTAATGAACGAAATTGTGCATTGGATTGCGTAAAAAAGTGAAATGTAGCAAGTATTATGGAACGGACGAAGTATATTCTTATGCGTTGAATTACCTTTTAAGTTGCAAGGTGGATTCCAGATGAGGAACCTTTGATGGAAAATGCAATTACCTAGAACTAGAAAACCGTTCTTTAGATCTAGGGGCCATGCTATATTCAAGTGGCCTTTAAATTGTTATCAAACCTTGGAGATTTTCTGAAAACTTAACAGCAAGTCTTTAATGTTAATTTGTGCGCTTTTCTATTCTTGGTGGCTTACTGGCTTAGGCTAGTTATCTGGTTGCTTGTAGTTGTGTCGTTTTGTATTTGGACAGTGCTATTGTGCTATCTATTAAATGACACCCTCATTAACTTTCTTCCTTATCTGTTTCCATCTGTTGCTATTGTCAAAAAGAATGAGTTCACGACCCTAATTAGAGTTTTATATCATCACAGGAGGTGCTGGCGGGAACCCTGGTCAGGTATATGCTCTGGAAGCTTTCTTGTATTTTTTATTTCGCCTTACAATTTGATAATATTGGACCCATGTTTGCATCAAATCATTTATTACCTGCAATCATTTGAATTGCGTGTTATATTGAGGCCTAAAGTACATTAACTGACTTTTAACGTGGTAGACAATATTTTTTTAATCTGCATGGTGTCTTGAGTGTAGTTTTACACTATTAGACCTCCGTTACCTCCTTGAGATTTTCCCATTTAACTCCGTTAAGCTCTAAATCTCCCACCAAAAACTACTTGTTACTCATCCTATAAAAACCCAACATGACATAAGTTCTTCACCCAAATGCAAAATCAGTGCCAAAGCAAGTATGAAGTAATAACCAATAATATTGCTAAATTAGAAAACACCAAAATCAATAGCAAAGCAAGTAAAACTAAAACAACTGCAACCTCTTTCAAAATTCAATTTGTAAGTTTGTTTCATTCTTCAAAGTTCCAACTTTTTTTCGAAAGCTTAAAGTTGGGAGAAAATGGAAGGTATGACGGATGATAGAAATGAAGGTAGAGGGTACATTGGAGTCTTATGAAGAGGATGCTTGTAGAGTTTTTGTAAGTTTTGAAGTATGGGTGATACTGTAAATTCATCACTTAATGGGTTATCTAACTTTTGTCTACCAGTAGTAGAGGACTGAATGTGTAAAACTCAGGGTCAGCATGCGGATTAAAAAATTTTGTCTACCACGTGAAAAATTCGAAAATTCATGATTACCTCGTGGAATCTCCCAAAATTTTATAGTTGCACCATAGGACTATCTCCCAAAATTTTATATTTGCACCATAGGAGTATCTCCCAAAATTTTATAGTTGCACCATAGGAGTAGCTCTATGTAATGCATAATAAGAAAGTGAAAATGGCAATGAAGATGTCATACAAGCCAAAGTTGCAAGGCTTGTTGAGCTATATTTACTCAATGTTCCCTCGCTTTAGGGTTCTGATTTTGAAGCCAAAGTTGCAAAGCTTGTTGAGCTAGGATTTGAAAGGAACGATGTCATACAAGCCCTCAAGCTTTTCAATGGCAATGAAGATCAAGCTGCTGGGTTTCTCTTTGGATGACCGCAAATCGGCATTATTCTGTATTGTTTTTCTGCATTCCAAATTTAAATCTGAATTTTTAACTTTCTTTAAATTTTGCACTTAATATACTTATTTTCACTTATAATCTCAATCTTACTTTATGAATTCAGTGAAAATGGAAAAAGTCATGGGGACCAAGAAAATGAACATGTTTAAATAGCAAATGGATTGGTTCTGTGTTTTTTTCTTTTTCTTTTGTAGTTGAACTTATCTTTAAGGCATGTTCTCTTTGTCTTATTTGATTGAATTTGATTTGAGATTTAATCTGGTCTGAACGGGTCTGATTTAGTCTAGTCTAATCTGATATGAATCTTTCTAATCGACTCTGATTTAGTCTAATTTGATCAGATATGAATCTTTCTGATTTGATTTGGTTTGATCAGAGTTGGTCAGATTTGGCTGGTCTTTCATATAGTTAATGTTATTGTAATATTTAACAATAAATAATAGTAGTTAAGATAATATTATTATTGTTATTGTTATTTGTTATTGTTATTGTTGTTTGTGATTAATTATCTAGAATAGTCTAACCTTTTCGTAAATTTTCTACAATAATTCCACCTATCGATTAACCATGAATTATTCCAACTTTATGGTTTATTTGTGTAAAATAAACTTTAACCTGCCGGCTTGCTATGGCAATTTTTTTTAAAAAAAATGATAAATTAAAATAAAATGTGGAAAAATATTGAAAAATGTTAAAAAAAAATTTGACTTTTTTATAATTGATTTTTTTTTATTTTGCAAATTTTCAAAAGTTTTGCTCTAATTTTACTTTAATTTTCAATTTACTTTTTTAGTGGGTTACCTACTATAGCTAGTTATGGGTTACTTAAGTTTACTGTAGACAAATACCCCTGAAGCTGAGATTATTTATGGTTAATTAATAGGTGAGATTATTGTAGGGAAATCATGAAAATGTTGGATTATTCTAGGTAATTTATTTATTATTATTATTATTATTATTATTATTATTATTATTATTATTATTATTATTATTATTATTATTGTTATTTTATTATTATTATTATTATTATTATTATTATTATTATTATTATTATTTTATAAAAAGAGACTTTACAAAAAGTTGGTGGGACGCCGAGCAACAAGCTGGGTACCAACACCCTTCTGAATATTAAAAGCTAGTCTCTGAAATATTCTATTCCGAAACAAAGCAATTACAAACACCAACGGGCAAAGCCTAAAAACAAGAAACAAATGCTCAAAATGAAAGGTCAACACCATTTAAGTGTTAAGGATACATGCTAGAAATCCCATACTTGACATCGCTCTTCACAGACTTCAACAAAACACTTGGTATAACCAATTGAAAATTTCAAACACAATCATTAGGAGCCTTCTAAATTTGATAAATGAGACTGCATAAAGAAGTGGTGATCACCTTCTTTTTAAACTTGGACACTTTCCATTTGCTTCATTTGCTAGAAGAGAGTGAGCTAATATTCACCTCAAGCCATGAATTAAAGAGACACTGATCTCACCACACATAGGACAAATATCATCATCAATAACGCCAACAGCCTTCGGCCTATCTCTCGTCTCCAAAAGACAAATCGTGCTTTAGGTATAGAACACCACAGCACAATATGTTTAGAATCCAACAGATCTTTATAAACTATGTTAATAACATAGTTTCTACATCTCGCTTGATTAGTAGTACTCAATGGTAGTAATGGAAATGATTTATAGTGTAAAATTTCATCAAAAGTTCCATATCATTCCTATGGTAATGAAACTTTGATCACAAAAAAGTTTTTTTGGTTAGAAATTTCCATTACCACCTGATACCACCTCTCCCAATGGTAGTACATTGGAATGAATTTTATGAAGAAAATGAGAAGATTGAAGTTGGATTAGCAAGTTAGCTAAGAGATTCTTTAACTAAAATTACACTAGTTTTTCATTCTCACTACCACTGTTTATTACCACATACCAAACGTGTCGCTAGTACTCAACCAATCGCTGATCTTTTCTCGAACCTAAGAAAGTTTCCTGAGTGACCAACTAGCTGCAGGGGGGATTGAAAATCAGCCAGTTACCCCCTTTTGTGGAGACACCATGAACCCAACGTACCCATAGAAATTCAAGTAGACAGCTGATGTGCTAGAAAACTTAACCAACAGCAGCCAGATTCCATAATTCAAGATTTCGGATACCAAGAACTCCCTCTTTATTAGGCCTACATAAAGATTCCCAGCTAACATTACTAGGTCTGGTATCTTGACTATCAAAGTGCCAGAGGAAAGCCCTACAAATCATATTCTTCGCCTTTATCACTTTTTTATGAAGGAAGATTTAACACCAATACAAAGTAATATTTATGAGAACAGAATTAACTAGTTGCAGTCTAATGGCATATGATTATTTCTTCCCCTGTCAACCCTTAATTCTGCTAGTCATCTTTTCCACTAAGTGTTCACAATCAGCTATAGTAAGACTACGAGAGTTGAGAGGAACTCCAAGATATCTAAAAGGAAGATCACCCTTCATAAGATAAACACCATCCAAGATATATTGCTGTTGGGCATGAGGAATACTAGCAAAATGTATTGCACATTTTGAGTCATTAGCATGTATGCCTGAAGGATCAAAGGTAGTGCACTTCAGCATTCTTGATAAAATACTCCATGCCAATAACAAATAGGAGAGGCAACATTGGATCCCTTTGACGTAAACCACGCTTAACTTTCAAGCGTCTAAAGGCTTGCCATTCAAAATCAAAGAGAAAGTGGAAGTGGAGATGCATGTAAATACAATCTTCACAAAGTGATCCGGAAAGCCCAAAGCCAACAGTATATCCTTAATAAAGTACCAATCCATCGTATCATATGCCTTCCTCAAATCCACTTTAATGAGACAGATGGGGGAACAATGCTTCCTTGAATAATGACGGATAATATCTTGACAAAAAGATATTATGGATAATTCTTCTCCCCGCAATAAAAGCTTCCTGATTTTGCCTTATCACATAGTTCAATGCAGGACTAAGTTTAGAACAAATGAGTTTGGAAATGCATTTGTAAATAGTGTGACAATAAGCAATTGGCGGAAAGTCACCTAGAACAATAGGGCACTTGGTGTTGGGAATAAGAGATACAACAGTTGTATTCCAAGCACATAAAAATTTCCCAGTAGCAAAGAATTCCTAAACTGCAAAGGTTTCATCATCCCCACCCACCAATAACAGGCCTGGTCGCTTTATAGAACAGACTATTATAGCCATCCAAGCCAGGGGCTTTGTCATCAGGTATGCTCCACATAGCCCTCTTAATTAGGCCTGTTTAAAAATACCCGACCCGACCCGCCTCATAAATGGCGGTCAAAAATTTAAAAAAATTGAAAAGTTCGGGTGGGGTCATGGGCCGATTTCAAAAAGATCCGGGTACCCGTGAATGACCCGCCTAATATAAATACTTATGTTTTAGGGTTTTCAGTTCACTTTTCATTTTCAAAAGAAACCTAACCCTCTATGCACAGCAACCGCCGTTTTCACTTCCTTCTCAACTTCATCTTCATTTTTTCTTCATTTTCGAATCTCAGTTTTCAGAACAAACTTTGAATCTTCATCATCATCATCATCAATTTTGAATCTTCATCTTTTAGTAAATATTGTCTGTAATGAGCTATAACATTTGGGTCTTCGTGATCTAATACCAAGAGCATGTGTATCCATGGAACAATCCAGTAAAACTCATTTTGAAGCACCCATCTATAGTATGAAACTCATTGCATCATTGCATGTTAATAGCTGAAAGTAAATCAGAAAGAAAGTTAAAGAAAAAGGCTTTCTTTTGATAGTGGGATGGCCTGAAATGTGTGCACTCACAAAATTAGCTAATACAAACTTCATCTTAAGCTCAAGTTTACTTGTCCCATTGAGTGCATACAGTATTGAATTTATGATTGAGTGCCTAAATCTGCCCAGAATTATACTCCCTCCGTTTCAGTTTACTTGTCCCATTTCCTTTTTTGCAATTTCATACTACTTGTCCCATTTCCTTTTTTGGCTATCCTTTTTTTACCTAAATACCCCCACTTTTCCAATTCCCAATACTCTACTACCACCTTTACAATTAATTTAATCAATTAAAATTACCCAACTACCACCTTTTTAATGGACCCCACTCAACCCTTAAAATCCGTGAAAAGTCAAATGGGACTAGTCAACTGAAATGGAGGGAGTATATTAAAATCTAAATTTAAATATATTGAAATAATCAAAAAAATAAAAACCAGGTACCCGATGTGTCCCGACCCGTCTTATCCGGGTACCCGAAAATTGGGTACTTGCATCAAATAGGCCAGGACACGGGCCGTTAAAAAAGGTACTCGGCTTTTCGGGTACCCGAAATGTCGGGTACCCGCCAATGAACACCCCTACTCTTAATATCCGACCAACATGAATAATATTCATGTTGATTTTCTTCCTATCACTCATAAGACGACATAGCAAGTCAGAATAAAAGGAAGTAAAAGCTTGCTGAATTTTATGAGGATCACTAACCGAATCTTTTCCCTAAATATGGTAATTTAGGAAATTATTTCCCATTCTACGTTGCAGGGAAACTTATTTCCCTAGGTACCGTCCACGTAGGATGGGATTTTTTTTATTTAAAGGTCTCAGACAAAACCGCTATGTGAGATAGCGTTTTATGTGTAAAACAAAAACGCCATCTCATATAACGGTTATACTTGCACCATGATCAGACAAAACGCCATATGAAGTGGCGATTTATGCTCACATATAAACTGCCACCTGAGGTAGCGGTTTTACCTGTTTTGTGCCTTCTATGTAAACCGCCACCTGAGGTAGCGGTTTTACCTGTCAACCTGCATATAGTATGCTTCTTGTATGATGATCAATTATCCAGCTCAAATGATCAAATACCATAGGCTTACATTGAATAAAAACAGATAATGCAAACATTAAGTATGAAAATATTACAATTATCCAAAATGATTCTAGTTGATATATATACAAGTCATCCAAAGTCTATCGAATTAAAATTCGCGACCTCGTTTGTTGCGCACACCGGTGGATGAGGATGGCGTACACTCATCAGCCTCCGTGATGGCATCAAGGGTAGGGGCTCGTCTTTGACTAGCACGCTGATAGGTTATTATCGAAAGCGGAGGTGATGGATTAGGAGGAGTGGACAAGGAAGATGGTGGCACAAATGGAGACATAGCTCCTGATGTTGATGATGGAGTTCTTGAACGTCGACCTCGCGTAGATGAACGACCAGAACCTCGTGAAGACCGGCTACTTGAACCTCCGGAAGAGCTACCTCGATGGCTCGAACCCCTTGTAGAAGGAGTGTGGAACGTGTCATCATCCGTAGTGGGGGCAGGAGTCGGAATGAGATAATCATACCCCGCTTGATTTAATACCTCACTCAATGACGTGTTGATTGAGCCCAGGGTCTGTGTACACATCCGAAAGCCTACATCAATAGGCAATGTAGTTGCACCGTGTATCGTGTCATTGCATTGTATAAGAACTGATCCGATGCGCTCAGCCTGCATGTTACAAATAAAGTGTTAAGAAAATCACATATATGTATTATTATATTTTTGATCTTTAGAAGAAGAGTTACCAATAATGTAGTTGTAGGATGATAATGTGATCCTGGCCGTGCAAATGTTGGGCTCGTGATCCGTAATATGGAGATCTGCCTGTACCACGACATGTACGCACCCAAGCTTTGACCGGTATAGTTCTCGCCCTGAACTAGTCGAGCTGCTCGGTCATTCCACGCATCTACATGCGCTTTATGTCGTACCGAGTAGTTCTTGTCCGCTGTCCTTCGATCTATCGCATGAAGTGCGGCTTGGGTGTCACAAGCATCTGGAATAACCTGCTCCAAACCAAATTGTCGCAATACACGATCGGGCAGATGAAACTCGACGATGTCAAAGCAAATCAGTGGACAACGCGCTCTCCATACACTCTGGCCTGCTCTACATATCTCGGGTAGAGCCTCCATCTTCGCCACTGTGTAAGGTTGCCAAGTCATCTGTAATAGAAAACAATAAATTCAGTAGTTTGGACATTTTATTTAGATTTAACACAAACACCAAATCGTACTAACCTGATCTTCCCTCTGTCGATCGAGCGAGTCTCGATAGTAGACTAAAGTATGTGGTGAGTGGGACCTCGATAGATATACCCGTAGCCAGCTGCCAAAAAAGAGCATTGTGTCATATATCCAAACAAGTTGAAATTATAGAGTTTAAATGCATTATCATTACCTCACTGCTAACGGATCCCTCCCACGTCGGTGCTGCGAACCCAACACTGGTTCAAAATCCTCTGCATCATCATCCTCATGATATTGCCCAGCGGGTCGAATAGACCGAATCACAGGCCTCCCTATGTGAATATGTTCCCATGACCATAGCTGTAATAACAATAAGCAACCTCCAATGTCCTTGGCACCCTTACGTGAAGCCCGACATAGGTTACGATATAAATAAGCAAGTGTAGCACTACCCCAGCTATAATCGTCAACCCGTGCTAAGTCTCGTAGGAGTGGGAGATAGATCAACTGTACGGAGTCACCACTCTTGTCTGGAAACAAGATGCATCCAAACATATACATAATGTACGCCCGGGCATGTCTCTCTACTGTAATGTCATCTGCATCTGGCTCGATCACACTGAAATGATCTCTTAGCCAGGTCAACTTCAATGAAGATCCAACGATGATCTTCGTCTCAGCTGGGTCTCGAGGGTTTTCAGGAAAAATCCCCAATAATTCATGAACTAAAGCTCCCCAGTGTCCTTTCCCATGTCCAATCATTGCATGCCCATTAGAATGCCTCAGACATGTTGTAGTTCTCACTCCATATCGATAGCCACCATCATGTAGTAAAGTCCATTGGCGTTCAGGAATAGAACCCTCTACTAGGTACTTATATGCCTGCTCATTATACTCCTTGAGGCGATTCATGTAGAAATTATATTTCCGATTTTTTGTTTGTTCAGAAGCTTTTCCAAATAAGTTTTTAATTGCTACGTTCTTGAACTTTTTTTGCACATTTGAAGCAAGGTGTCTTTTACAAAACCGATGGAAGGCATATGGCTCTTCCCAACCCTTTCCAACCCTATTCATTGCATGCAAAATACCCTTGTGACGATCAGATATGACACATAAGCCATGTCGTTGAGTTACATATTGCCTAATACAATCCAAAAACCAACTCCAAGTGTCGTTACTTTCTCCCTCAACAATGGCAAAGGCAAGTGGGAACAATTGACAGTTTACATCTATCGCCATAGCTATCATAAGTGTGCCTCTGTACTTTCCGTACAAATGTGTTCCATCAATGGATATAAGGGGTCGACAATGGGGAAAACCCTTAATAGATGGTCCAAAAGCCCAAAAAACTCTCTGAAAAATTACTTTGGAAGACTCCATTGTTGGTTTGCTTTGCCAATGCACCACTGTACCACTATTAGATTGTATTAACGCCTGCAGGTACCTTGGAAGCTCCTCATAAGACTTATCCCAATCCCCAAAGACCTTTATTATTGCCTTATTTTTCGCCAACCAAGCTCTCTTGTACGTTATAACGAATCCGTATTTTGTATGAATAAAATTAACAATGGACTTCACCTTGAAAGCTGGATCGACTCTTATCATATCCACAATGAGATCAGCAACAAAGTTAGAAGTAAGAAGGGGATGGTCATCACTGTAATGCCCCGAGCAATCTTGTTTATGATCCTTATATCGCACAATCTTAAATGAACCAGTGGCGGTCATGATTGCTCGCAACCTCCATTCACAACCTTTCTCCTTCGCATTAGTACATTGTATAACATACTTTGTAGGCTCCGACTCAATTACACGAAAGTTTCTACTATTACATATTGCCCATGCTTTCACATTCTTCTTAAGGTGGTCCAATGAGTTAAACTCTTGCCCTATCCTAAAATCACATTTCTCCGTCATTAAGTTGTCATTATTCCAAGTCATCCAGGCATCAATCAATCTTTGATCAAACTCATCGATTCGAAGCCAGTCTTGAGATGGAGCACCTTCCCTAATCGCCGCATCTAATGCTTCTCTTTTTTCATCATCCTCTTCTGGATCAGAATCAATATGATCATCCTCTTGATCTAGAGAGTCCACCTCATTGGCATTTTGATTACCCAAGTGTATTGGAGAAGTAAACTCATCTATATGTTCATTCACGTAATTTGGGTTTGTTAACATCTCCGTAAATGTTTCATGGCGCACACTAGGACCCGATTCAGGAAGTTGCATGCTAGTCATGACTTCTCCATCATTACCCGAATTCGCAACAATTTCAACATAAACCTCCATTGCCGTTCCAAGGGCTTGTGATGCCGCATAAGCAAGCGCACTTATGCTTTCATCATTCTTAACCGGGACTAACACATTTTTACCAGTGACCGGATATTTCATTTCCATTTTTAATCCATAAGAGTTGCGATGACAACCAATAACACCATACACTTTGCTAAGAAACACCTCATAAGTCGTATGTTGACGATGGATAAAAAAGCATTGCATTCATTCCTCCATTATACACCATATCAACTCCTTTATGACTAATTTCCCCACCCCAATATACTATAACGGGATAATGATCCATGTTCTGCACACACAACCATGTCACAAATATGATACAACACACACTTTTTTGTTTACAAGAATGATTAAGTGAAGTGTCAATATGTAACATTAATTGAATTAATTCAATAGGCATAAAACTAAGCTTACATTACCACAACAAATAACAATAAAACTAAATTGAGCATATATGTATACTACACACATTACATTACTACAACAAATTGATGAACTCCTCATTGAAGCATTTCATCAAACACTTTATGTGCATACAAAAATATTAATGTAATTCAACCCTAATGGTGTGAAACTAAGCTTCAAAATCAGAAAATAACATAATGCCACAACAAACAATTCATTACAAACCAACTACAACAATCATACATATAAAATCAAAGTGCAAAATTAAAAAAAAAAAAAGAGGGTTAGGGTTAAAGTTTACCTTGAATGATGAAGAAATGGAGAAGTAATCAAAAGCTAAGTTTAGTGTTGATGATTAGAAGTAGATGAGTGATTATTTGAGTGAGTTTATGAGTGATCAAGTTAATCAAATTTTTTTTTTAAAGAGGTTGTCGAAGAAGAAGGGGGTTTTAGGAGAGAGAAGTCGTGTGTGCAGGAAATGAGGGAAGGGGAATTTAAATCAGGTAAAACCGCCAAATGAGATGGCGGTTTAGGTGTTTTAGAAATTTTGCAGTCATTCTCATGAACCGTTATCTCATATAGCAATTTTGTTATTTTAGGTAAAATTATCTTTATCGCCATATGAAACAGCGGTTTATATTGTGTAATGAGGTAAAATCGCTATTTGAGATAGCGGTTTATTAAAAAAAAAAAAAGGAAAAAAAATGGTTCAAGGCGTATTTGAGGAAATATTTTTTCCTTTGACGTACAATGGGAATTTTTTTTTGTAGGAGCATTATTTAGGGAAATGGTTCTCACTAACCAGAAGACCATCAATATGAAAAACATTAATGGTATTTCTAATTGCATTTGTGTCTGAGACTTGGTGAAAGACTTTGGTGTACTCATCTCCAAAGTTGAGCCACGTTGACCGTGAATTTTGACCAAACTAATCGCCCGCTGTTAGTAACAGCGGCCCATTGATTTTCTAATTTATTTGTCCGCTGTTATTAACAGCGAACAGTTACAAACCTTAACTCCGTCACAAAAATGCTTAGTTTGGGAAATAGTTTCAAAATTTGATTGTTTTTTGATTTTTTTTTTTTTTTTTTTTGCTTATATGTTTCAAATTTTCATATATGGGTAGACCAAATCCAATAAATGAATAAGATAAGGAATCATTCTATTTATATCACAAATTTTGGACAAAAATAACATTATTCATCTTCATTTTAATATTTTAATAATGTTTATACTTCTCACATATCTTCCACTAACTTTTTTTAATATTTTTATATTCCTTATAATCCTCACATGTTTCTCAATAACTTTATAAAAATATTATTTTATTAGTTGTGGTTCTCATAATTTTTCCACTAACTTTCATTTATTATTATTTTAAGGAAAAATTATATAAAACTACCTATTCTATACCCCAATTTTTAAAAAACTACCTTATATAAAAAATATTGCGAAAAAACTACCTTATATAATACAAAACTTTGCAAAAGATTACCTTTCAAACAATTTTGTGAGTTGACCGTTAAATTTAACCATTGACCTGCACGTGCCCTTTCAAAACCACAATCTCCTTCCATTAAAATCCAGTAACAAGAACCCAACATTCCCAAATTCTTCTTCTTCTCCATTAAAACCCTAAAATCTATCTCCATTAAAATTCTTCTTCTTCTCCATTAAAATCGGGCTTCGAATTTGATGATGAAGAAGGCGAATTCATTTGGGAGCAATTGAATTAGGGATAATGAGTGAGATAGATTTTAGGGTTTTAATGGAAAGAGGATTTATTATTCATCTCTCCATTAAGCTAACAAAACCATTTTGTCACCTAACCCAAAATGGGTCATTTAAGCCAACGGCTGTTCTTTGACCATGAAGCCTCCAAAGTCTCAGTAACTCGATCTTTTAATAAGCTCTTTTATGCGTAAGGTCAAACAAAAGAGCAAGTCAGATCCAAACGTATGAATGGGAGGTCTAAAACTTCACTAAACTAAGTTAATTTAATGTTCTTTTAGTTTTTTGTTATTCACCATTGTAATCTATAGTTAACAAATGAGGCTCTTTGCTCTTAATAATTAGCTTATATAGTCAGCAAGAAAAGACAGCAGCAAAATGTCTTCTACAAGCTACTTGAGAGTAACAAGAATTGGAGCATGAAAAATCTCTTAAAACAGCCTTGAAGACCAGTCTTAATAGAGCTCATTTAAGCTTTCTCTAGCTCTTCAAAAAACCATTAAGACGGCTCAAGAGTGGAAGGAGATGGTGGTTTTAAAAGGGCACGTGCAAGGGGCGTGCAGGTCAATGGTTAAGTTTAACAGTCAACTGACGAAATTGCTTGAAAGGTAGTCTTTTGCAAAGTTTTGTAATATATAAGGTAGTTTTTTGCAAATTTTTTTATGTAAGGTAGTTTTTTAAAAATTAGGGTATAGATTAGGTAGTTTTATATAATTTTTCCTTATTTTAATGTTTATGATTCTCGCTTTTTTTTTCATCAAACTTATTATTCAATAAAATAATACTTTCATATCCACTATTTAAAGCATTTTATATTTCTTAATTAACGTGAATATTTCATGTAAAAAGTTCGTAAGAAAAGGGATGGAGTAATAATTTTTCCTTAAGTTAGCCAAGAATGTTATTGAAAAAAAAACTAAAAAGTAAAATTAGACAAGTCTTTGTGAGTGATGTGGAGCTTTGTGTTTGTTGTTACTTGGGTCTCTCCATTTCTTAGGTTCCCCAGCAACAGCAATGTAAAATGTTATTTGTCTGCTTTAGATCAACCTTTTTCTATTTCAAATCTCTCCTTAGTCCCTATCACTATCACAATTTTTCATCTTTCAAAATTGAATCTTCCATACTTTTCTTCCCTTCTCTTTTCTTTGTTTTACTGGCTTTATTCTCTTTCAACATTTTTCGATTTGGGGTTTCAAGATGATGATCGTAACATTTTGATCACTTTCTTTTTTTTGACGTTTTTAGGGTTTCGCCGATCTTTAGGGTTTTACGACGTATAAGGTTTGTCATCTACCTTAACAGTGATCGATTCATGCTCTCCTTTTGCCCTTTATTTTTGTTTATATTATTTTTACTACTTTCCGATTTGTATTTCTCCATACTTACCTCCTTGGTGGGAGAAGTTGTATAATACTCACATCTGTAATTTTTGGGTCAATTTTAATTTATTGTGGTATCTACGTTTGTTTAACTTTAGTGTTATATGATGAAAGTTTTAACCTTGATTGAAAATAGCAGTCATAATGCTTGATAATTGATGCATAATTACATGTTTTCTTTTTGGAATTAATAATAAAAAGAAAAAAAAAATAGTATTCTGTAATGATTGCAGTGTGGTTCATCTAGACTTTTCCAGGTGTATGATACTCATATAGTTATGTATGTATAAATGATGATTATACATGTATGTTATGATTAGTTTTTGTGTTGAACTGTTATATCCTCAAAGATTTTCAAGTTCCCTAACTTCTGCGGAATTTTCTTTAACATTAACATGTCTTTGAATTTCTTGAACGGGTCAATGAGGAACTTTTGTGGTCTTTATCAGCCGGTTATTGCTGTCAGTGACAAGTATTTTCTTACTTTATTAAGGTTATATGAATTAACAATAATTGATGAAAGAGAAATAAGTATGATGATAATGAACTCATGTTCTGTGCTGATTAGAGCAAAAAAACTCTTTCCACAATTGGAAATAATTGAGTTAAATAGGTGCTTAGAAGCGACATGTTTCAAAGCTTTCTGGGAATAGTAGGTTCTTGCTATGTCTGATTTCAATCTTTCGGATATAGTCTGTTAGTTATCACAGCAAATAAGTGAAATAATTGAGGCAAAACAAGGTACTGAAAATTGATATATGAAATTTACAAGCTCATTTTGGGTGGATCATATTGCAATGCTACTTTCTACTTTTGGAGTAAAGCATTAATGCAATGGGCTTTCTATACGTCTTATTAACTTCAATTTTTTGGGATGTTATGTGGGAGGCTAACATTCATAGGTGCTTTGCTTTGTCAACTCTAATCTTCTCTCGTCTGATTCTTGACCTCCTAGTTGTTACTGTTAGTATCGGACTTCAGACCGACTTTGATGAGCTTTTCACTGTCCTTTTATGAATTGGTTGTTGATTCTTTTTTGCAGAAGCCTTTAACTCTTAAAGACAAAGTTGAAATTGAAATATGGTGCACTCTGCAGAACGGCCGAATAATACAAGTTCTCCTAAGATTGGGGTAGGAGAGATAGACACCAGGGCTCCATTTCAGTCTGTGAAGGATGCTGTCAACTTGTTCGGTGAGGTTGCCTTTTCTTCTGGAGAAAAACATGCTATTAAGAAGACCAAACCACATTCTGCCGAGGTTTGTTTGGTCACCTACTTGTTTACTACCTGCAACAAATGATCTTTCTTGTGCAATTGGGTAGCTGAGTGCTTGTACTATTCTTTGCATCCTACTTCACTTGTTTTTTTTAAGCTTTCTGTTCTCTGTATCTCTTTTCTAAATCAGAAAAAGGAAAATGCCTAGCCTCTTTTTCCTAAGTCTCCCTTTCTTGGGGTGTTAGCCTGTTGGCAAGAGATGTATTCTTTTTTCTTTTGGGTGAAGAGGGGGGTGGGGGGCTCTTGGGCTTTATTTGCTACTTATATTCATCATAAAGCGTCATAACTCATAATGACTGTATTTTATATTCAATGATCTTGATCCCAAATCAATAATGACTATTGATTATATATTGCACCTTGACAATCTTTTGCACTGCAAATGCAAAAATCTACCCGCTAAAAAAAGAAATTTAGAGCTTTTAAGATCTTAGAAGAAGAAGATAATAGATATTGGTGAAAAATAATAAAGATAATAGAAGTAAAGAACTTGTTGAATCGGGATTTGCACTTGCATATGGCCATAGGTAGAATAATTGTTTGTAGATAATGATTAGAACTGATTTTCTTAGCGGTAAATTATATTAGATTATTACTAATGACTAAATAAAGTATAATCTTTCTTACCACTTACCAACGATCACATTTATCGAGATTAAGGTTTTGGCATTATTGTTGTCGTACTTAGACTTTTGATGCAGTACGATTTTGAATGCTTTTACAATGATATAACCATAAGATTTCTCCTTTTCTATATGCTAAATATTTTGTTTGGGAATTTTAAAGCTTTAACTTCTGTTTTGGTAATGGAACGAGGAAGTGTAAGAGACACTTTAAATACCTAAAGTGGAAATGTTATCAGCGTCAACGGTCAACGAAGTGGAAGTGAGATGTAACCCTTCCGTGGGAGTGACCTGAAGTCCTACAACGCAATATGTTAGCCTTGCCGGGGTGATCTCCCGGAAAACCCCTCAGATGCTCTAGTCAGGTCGGAGATGAGAGATCGATGAATGAACGATAATAAATTGGATGCAAGAATACAGATATCAGGATAATGGTTGTTTGTATTTTGGTAGCTTAATGAAGATGATAGTGAGTAGGGATTTTGGCAGAGTTTCGGTATGGAATTGTTTTTTAGGGGTAAATGATGTTGGTTGCTTCTATTTATAATGGTGGAGAGGGAGTTATTTCTGGGAGAGAATAGGTCATCATGGGTGTGATGGATAGTAGTGGGTGTTCATTTTAGGGTTAGGGAAGTTACTTACTTGGTGACCAAGCAAGGTAAATGAAAAGTCGTAATAGCCCCTTGACTAAGGTAATATCAAGGTAATAAACAATAATATCACAATAATAATTAATTACATAAATAAACAATTAAATGTTACCATAACAACTTCAATTCATTATCTTTTTGTTTATTTCTATCATTTTAGCAGCTGTATCATAGTTCTTAGAAAATTTGGCAAGTTCTTTAGGATTCAAATAAAAATTTCAACTGATCAACTTGAAAAGAACTTGAACATTCCACCACCTGGTGATTGGTATCAATATTTTAAATTTGGTTTGCTAGCCAAAAATTTGTGGGTACCACTCACAGGAAAGATTAATTTGTTTTGACCAAATTTGCTGAGCATCTTCCTAGATATAGGAGTCATATGGCTGAAAATTAAATTTCATGTTTTCAAGTAGGCCCTCCTGCAGAAATGTAGTAGCGGTATGGGTCTATATTACAAGGCATATCATCACATTGACCGGTTCAAATTGCTGAGTGCTCTCAATTTCCTCAATGCTCTCAAGTATATTGTTTTGCTGCACTATTTCTGTTGATATTGCTTTATGATTCAGTTTGTTTCTGACTGTAGTTTGTCTATGAACTATAATGTTCATTGTTCAATGTTTATTTAAGGTGCTAATATTGTGCTATTGCAGAGAGTTCTGGCTAAGGAAACTGAACTTCACCTGGCACAAAAGGAGCTGAACAAGTTAAAAGAGCAACTTAGAAATGCTGAAAATACCAAAGCTGAAGCACTTATAGAACTTGAGAAAGCAAAGAGTACTGTAGAAAATCTAACTAACAAGCTCAAAATCTTAAATGAATCCAAAGAAGCTGCCATTAAAGCAACAGAAGCTGCAAAACAACATGCAAAGCAGCTCGAAGATGCAAATAGCGGCAAACATGCTGTGACCAATGGTTTTGATGAAAAAGAATTTGGAGATGCAAAAGAACAGTATACAACTGTAATCTCAGAACTTGATGCTGCCAAGCAAGAGCTGGCGAAAGTTCGTCAGGCTTATGATTCATCTTTGGAAGCAAAAGTTACTGCCACCAAGCAAGCAGTAGAAGCCGATTATGCTGCAAAAGCGAACAAAGAACGGGCTTCCAAACTTGAAACGGAAATTTCTTCTCTGAAGGAAACAATTGAGCATGTGAGACAGGCTTCAGTTGTTGCACAACAGGACCAGGCAAATATATATTCCGAAAAGGATGTTGAGAGACAATCTTACAAAACCAAATTGGAGGAATCTGCAAAGAAGCTGGAAAATATGAAGAAAGTTTTTGATCCTGATGTTGCCAAAGACCTTGAGGCTAAACTGGCAGAAGTAATGAGTGAAATTGAGGCTTTGAGAAAGGAAGTGGAGAATGTTAAGGCATCAGATGTTGACTCTGTGAGAACTGTCACTTTGGAGTTGGACGGTGCAAAGAAATCACTTCAAAAAGTGTTGGAAGAGGGAAGTTATCTCCAGTGCTTGGTGGATTCCTTGAAGAACGAACTAGAGAATTTGAGGAAGGAACATGCAGAATTGAAAGAGAAAGAAGCGGAAACCGAATCTATAGCTGGAAATATGCATGTTAAGCTCCGGAAATGTAAGTCTGAGCTTGAGGCTTTCATGGAAGAAGAAGCTAAAGCTAGTGGAGCGTCAGATGAAATGATTGCAACATTGAATCAACTAACAGCAGAAGCAGAAAATGCTAAACGTGAAGCCGAAGTAATGAAAATCAAGGCTGAAGAACTTAGAAAGGAAGCTGCTGCCACTCGAATATCTCTAGAAGAAGCTGAGCAGAAGTTAAATCTAGCACTTCAAGAAGTTGAGGAAGCAAAAGCAGCTGAGGCAAGGGCACTAGATCAGATTCAGGCCTTGTCTGAGCAAACAGATGCTGCACGGTCCTCTACCTCAGATTCGGGTGCAAAAATCACAATCTCACGGGATGAGTTCCGGTCTTTAAGTAGGAAAGCAGAAGAATCCGAGAAGCTTGCGGATATGAAGGTAGAAGCTGCGATGGCACAAGTGGAAGCGGTGAAGGCAAGTGAAAATGAGGCACTTAAGAGGTTGGAGGCTGCTAGAAAGGAGATAGATGATATTAAGGCTGCCACAGAAGATGCCTTGAAAAAGGCACAAATGGCTGATGCCGCCAAAAAGGCTGTCGAGAGTGAGCTTCGAAGATGGAGGGAACGAGAGCAAAAGAAAGCAGCTGAGGCTGCCTCCCGCATTTTGGCAGAGACACAAGTGGTACAAGCTCAGGTTCACTCACCTATGCAGACGCACACACATTTGATGTCAACTAAGTCAGGACCAGTTGATTACAAGTTTCAAGTACAATATGAATCAGAAAAGGCCAACGGAAGTAAGTTGGATAAGCCGAAAACTTCAGTTTCAAAGAAAGTGCTATTGCCTAATCTTAGTGGCATATTTCACAAGAAGAAAAGTCAAGCAGAAGATGGATCACCTTCTTATCTTCCTGGTGAGAACTGAACTTAATGATGTTTCATGATTAAGCAAAGGAAAAATATATTGCATTTTGGATACTTGTACATTTTGGTAGGAAGATGGAGTTTGTGTGCTGTTATTACATGTGCTTTGTGAAGAGGACATGAAATGGATGTGACTTTACAAGTCATCCAGCTAGTCCTTCCTGTATAGAACCAAGGTACTTAACTTAATAATTGGCTTTAGTTGATTGTAATTTGATATTCACTGTTTATTGTCTATGCGTGCTGGGAAAATATGATGACATAAGGTCACTTGCTTCTCTTCTCCTTCAACACGGTCCTATTAATTGTCTTCTTTTTATTGATTAATTAATAGGGCTTTAATATTTCAAGATGTTCTTAATGAAATTTGGTTCTGGTCTAGTTGGGTTATGAGGGCTTGTGTCCCATGCCCCGTGCTCGCCAATGGGTTAAATTTGGATTTGGGCTATCTTTTTACATCCAATTTTCGATCGAAATATCGATAATATTAACACAAATATTGTATGAGGTGATCTGTTAGGTGCACTCTACACATGAGTCATATAGCTCTAACTAATACAAATTACTCCTATATGAAAATATGAGCAGCTCTTTAATTGAAATTATCTCATACTATTTAAGCTAAGTCTAAAATAAACCTAGCTCATACTATTTTTATTACGGTCTCTCTTGACATACGGATCACAAGTCTCTTAACTAATATCTAAGATAAATTTTTTTAAATTTCTATAAAATCTAAGCTGACATTGCTAACTAATACATTTACATATATAGTACTCACTCTGCTTCTTTTTGTTTGTCCACTTTTAGAGAGAGAAATTGAAATTAGATTTTTGACGTATGTATTGATGATAAAATATATTCATGTGAGATCTTGTTAGATTTGTCTCGATGTAAAGTTTTTTCATATGTAATTTTTATAAACTTTTATGATGTATACTTAGCGATATTAAGCCTTAAAATTTGCTAAAAAATGCGTGCAAAAGGTAAAGTAAACAAATAAAAAGAACGGAAAGGATATTTAATTACTGCTAAAAAATATACAACTATTCAATGTAATTCTCTAAGGGAAATTCCACATGGTAGCATCGAGTTTTAATGAAATGCCAATGGTAGCACTTTTTTAAGAAAATTCCACATGGTAGCATTCAGTTTATGCACTATCTAATTGCCGTAGCATTTTCCGTTAAGTTCTTGTTAAATTCCTTTAAATTCATCATTTTGTAAGTTTTTTTCCACATGGTAGCATCCAGTTTTTGTTAATTTACCATTTTAACTTTATATTCACCATTTTAATGTTTAATTCACCGTTTAATTCATTAACGCTCATAAATGTTTAATAATTTTATTGAAAAATTATAAGAAACTATCTAATCGGGTTGAAACAAGTACTTATTCGCCTAGTTTTCGATACGTGAACCGAAAAAGATATTTGGCGTCATTTTTACCTGTCATAACGATTTTTTTTCAAAAAACGAACGTTGCAAATACCCTTATGGGATAACTCTTTCAAAAATCCGGTCGAAACAAGTACTTATACGCCTATTTTCCGATACGTAAACCGAAAATGATATTTGACGTCTTTTTTACCCATCATAATGATTTTTTTTGAAACAACGGACGTCGCTACTATCCTTATGGGATAACTATTTCGAAAATTCGATCGAAACAAGTACTTATTCGAAAGAGTACTTGTTTCGACCGATGATTTAAATATTAAAATGGTGAATTAAATGTAAAAACTATTTTTCCGTAAAATTATTTAACATTTATAATTTTCTTTCAATAAAATTATTAAACATTTATGAGCGTTAATGAATTAAATGGTGAATTAAACATTAAAATGGTGAATTAAAAGTTAAAATGGTAAATTAACAAAAACTGGATGCTACCATGAGGAAAAAAAACTTACAAAATGATGAATTTAACGGAATATAACAAGAACTTAACGGAAAATGCTACGGCAATTAGATAGTGCATAAACTGGATGCTACCATGTGGAATTTTCTTTAAAAAGTGCTACCACTGACATTTCATCAAAACTGGATGCTACCACGTAGAATTTCCCATTCTCTAACTACTCTCTAAGAAAACAAAGACCACTCCATTTTAGAATTTCTATAAAATCTTATTTTTTGATAATGTAACAAATCATTGTTAATTTATTTTACATACTAATGAATAGAGTTTGAATTATATCTTGAAATACATTCACATTTAGTTAAAAAAGAATATTATATTAACATAATCAATAATAGAAGTATTACTTCCACGTTTGATATTATTGCTAGTGAATAGAGTTTGAACTATATATTGAAATGCATTCACATGTAGTTTCAAAATAATGAATTGATCATAAAATATCAATAGGAGCAATTTTTTTTCCAATTAACATAGTTCCATTTTAAAAACTTTTCAAAGTCAAATCGTTGCATTGCTGCCATTACATGATTGTTTGTTTTTGCACACGTTTCAAAGCATATTCTTAGTCTACTAACTCTAAATAGGCATTATAAAAATTATTCAAGGTTAATTAAAAGTTGAGATTATTGTTGAAAAATCGGTGAAAGGTTGAAATTATTCTCGACAATTTTCCTCAAAATCTATATATTAAAACAAATCTAACAAGTTTTATATATATATATATATATATATATATATATATATATATATATATATATATATATATATATATATATATATATATATTATATATAGGGGAGGGATCCAATGAGAAGGGTGTTGAAAATGAGAAGGCTGAGAAGGACTCTAGACCGTACTACAATAAAAAAATCTATGGTCACGATTGAGCCAAAAATACATAATTGTAAAAGTAACTATGTTACACAGAAAAGTAACTATGTCAAAATTTTTAAAATGTTCTTATTTTTTTACATAGTAACCTTTTTTTTATATATAGTAACCAAACAAAATCAAACAAAAATCCTTCTCATCCTTCTCATTTTAAAATCCTTCTTATTTGATCCTACATCTATATATATATATATATATATATATATATATATATATATTTAAAGAAAAAATTTTTTTTAAATATCCTAATTGGATGAAACATTAAAAGGTAAAACAAACAAGTAATAAAAGCTCAAATGGAGTACATATTTGGATGGCAATTTTGTAAATAATTAGACATTTGCTAAAAAGGTACATATACTCTTAATAAGGGTACATAATCAGATGGCATTTTTGTAAATAATATAAACTTTTTTCTTCACAAAAAATATGTACACTTATAAGTAATATGTACCCCTTTTGCTAAATATGTATACCTTGTCTGGTTTAACGATTTAATTATAACAAACGGATCGTTTGGTTATAAAGAAAATAATAATGCTAAAAAATAAAGTAGATATAAGGGTTTGGGGTTATGAAATGAAATAAGGGCTAATACTTATACAAGATCAAGTAGTCTAATCTAGGAAACAAAATAATTAAAGAATAATTACACAATCAATAATATTTCCTAAATATGTTGAATATATGTTCCTACCCCCTCCTCAAGTTAGGTTTTCAGGTCACTAATCCCTAACTTGCACAATGTATATTCAAAAACTTCTGAGGTAACTAACTTTGTAAGAATATTTGTCAGCTGATCTTTTGATCATACAAAGGGAATGCTTATGATCTTCTTCTTAAGTTTCTTCTTTATGAAATGTCTATCGATCTCAACATGTTTGGTGCGGTCATGTTGTACTGGGTTTCCAGAGCTAGTGATTGCTGCTTAATTATCACAAAAGAATTTGCAAGCCTTCTTTTGTAGGAAGTGTACGCCGAAAGGTGTAAGTGATTATTTTTCCTGTGTAGAATGCCCCTGCTGCTTGTACCTTTTAGATACCTTCGAATCCTCATAATTCTTTTCATATGTTGTATCGTGGTTGATGCATAAACTTGCTCACTACTCCAACTGCATATGCAATATCTAGGCTTGTGTGAGAGATAGATAAGTTTACCAATCATTTTCTAATATCGCCCTTAGTCTGCCAGTTTATATACTTCAATTATGTCTTTGCAGGCTTACAATCGACCATTATTGTTTTTGCTAACAAGTCAAGAACGTACTTCCTTTGGCTATTGTAGATACCTCCTTTCGACCTCAATATCTCGATGCCAAGAAAATTGATAAGTGCAATTATTTGCACTTATTTATATCATTTTATACTCATTAATGATGGTCATTGTTAGTATAATTATTTGCAATTATTTGATTATCTTGAAGATTTATGCTACGTAACTCGATTTAGTTATTCATGTTGATTTTGAGTGGTTTTGATTGTTGTAAGTATAATTTTTATGGTATTAATAATGACGGAGATCACTAAGGAGATTTTAGCTCGGGTGAAGATGTTCTACAAAGAAAATGCGCCAAAGAGTAGAAAAACGTTTATAATGCAAAAGTTTTAAGGTGAAATTTGATACATGTCTACTCATTTAGCCATAACTTTTGATAGGATGATCGCATTAATTCAACATTTGTGGCACTGGAAACTAGACTTCAAGAGCTTTTCAACAGTGTATTATGTGTCCGATTCCGACAACCGAGCAAGAAATGGCGACCGTTAAAGTTTTCTATAACTGTCAGCC
The DNA here is from genome assembly GCA_019425755.1 of Amaranthus cruentus. Classification (NCBI taxonomy): domain Eukaryota; kingdom Viridiplantae; phylum Streptophyta; class Magnoliopsida; order Caryophyllales; family Amaranthaceae; genus Amaranthus; species Amaranthus cruentus. Next base: position 684,099 of record CM033456.1, read on the forward strand.
AAAAAAGTCAACTTAGCTTTCATGTTTTTTGGTGCTGCGGACTCGGCTATGAGTCCCTGTTTTGCTGCATGGGATTTCACACTTTTCCATTAGTTACTTTTAAATTTATCCTTTAATTTAGTTTTTCATTAAGTCCACCATTAACCTTCCTTTGAGCATTGTAAGTTTTCTTTAGCATTTAATTTCCTTGTCTTTAATTTCCTTATATTAGTATTAAATCTTCCTTTAGTGAACTTTAATTGTCATTATTAATCATCCTTTAATAAAAACTAGTTTTGTTCTTCATTTATTGTTCTTTGAATTAATTGTTGTGTGCTTTGGCATTCAATTATTGCTTCTCTTGAATTTGCCATTATTCTCATATTCATCCATGTCTAGCATTATCCTAGGGTTTGTGTTTATTGCTTTCACCATGATTAGCGTGTAGATCTATTTTCTGGGGTTAGAGTTTGAACCTAAAAGTTAAGTATGATTTAATGATTTAAAGTGTCTATGAAATTATGATTAAAGTGGTTAAATTGTGCTAACAATCCCAAATTAAATATGTTTTGTCGGACTAGTCAATAGAGCTAGCGTGTGAGATTAGGATCGACTTTGCTTTAGTATAAATTTTAGTTAAATTCTTATTAATTCGTTCAATAAAACTAGCGTGTAAGAATTGAATTAGTAGGGTCTAAATCTAATAGTTAATCAACAGAGCGAGAGTTTGAGATTAACAAGATCATACTTAACAATGTAATTGATCCGACATTTCATAGACACTAATGAGAATTTGATCATACAAGACTTTAGGGGATTCCCGACACCCTATGCATTTGTAGTTTGTTAGAAAACAAACAACTAAACATTTTCTCTTTGAGCAATATAATTACCAGATATTAACAAGTTTCTTGCCCTAACTTCCTTGTGTTCGACCCGCGCGCTTGCGATTAAATAAAATTTGCACATCAAAAATACTATAGTTGTCCTAAGTCTTTCATTTCAAATTCAGGAGACAATTATTCCTTGAGAATACAAATCTCTTCCTTATCATCTACAGTAATAATCATATCATCCATATAGATAATCAGACAAGTGATACGATCATTCAGCCTCTTAAGGAACAAAGTGTGGTCAGAGTTGCTTTGTTTGTAGCCAAATTTTGTCATTGTTGCAGTAAATATCCCAAACCAAACCCTTGGAGACTGTTTTAGGCCATAAAGAGTTTTGTTCAACTTCCATCATTCCCCTATATTATTGTCACCGGAGAAACCCGAGGGAGCCTTCATATACACCACTTCTTCAATTTTCCCATGTAAGAAGGCATTCTTCACATTAAACGGGTGTAGTGGCCAATCTTTATTTGCGGCAATAGAGAACAAAACCCGGATTGTATCAATTTTTGTCATTGGAAAGAAGGTTTCAGAGTAATCCACCCCATAAGTCTAAGTATATGCTTGTGTTTACCAATTGGCTTTAAATCCCTTAATAGTACCATCAACTAAATATTTGATAGTGTATACCCATCTACATCCAACTGTCTTCTTTTCCTTTGGCAACTCACACTTCTCCCATGTTTCATTTTTGTCAAAGGCATAGATCCCTTCTTTAATTTCCTTTTTCCAGTTCGGATCCCGAAGAGCTTTTTCAACATTATTATGCACAATACTGGAATAAAGAGAAGTATTGAAGGCCAATACTATTTGTGAAAGAGCTTCATTATTGTCTCTATTTATTGGATATATAGACCTCTGTGCCTCAAATTCAGGATCATATCTCCTTGGAGGAATTTCCCTTGTACTTCTAGTTGGTAACTCATATCTGTTTGGTATCTCAACATTGAGCATATAATCTTCAACATTCCAACATTGGGCATATCATTAATCACATCATCAGTCAATAGCACATCATCAGAAAATAATTTCAAGATTAAGTGTTAACTATAACACCCCGGCCCAACAGACCTGTTGGTGACTACTCATGTAGACTATAGACTGGCCCCACAAACCAACACAAGTCTTCCCTGTGCACTTTTTGCTTACTCGTGCGCAGCCGGGAAAATTTCTCAGGAGGTCACCTATCTTAAGGTTGCTCCCCACCAAGCACGCTAAACTGTGGAGTTCTAAGGATTTGGCTCCCAAGAAAAAAATATGCACGTTGTGACCTTTTTGAACCGCATTGTCCATATAGTATAAGCCTACTTTCTCATTTCCACGCACAATAAGTCTCTCGGTCTGAGCATTCTGCACAATACACCCAGTAGAAGTCATGAGAAAAGTTCTTTGGTCAACTGACTAATTTATAATAATTTGTGGGACAAACAAGGAATTGAAAGACAATTGTTTAAATGGAGAGACGGTGAAATATCAATAGGTCCAGAGTGATCAATATCGACACATGCTCCATTTGATGTTTGGAAGTAAGACCGAGAGATAAAAGATCTCGAGGTTCATCTGTCATAGTATTTGTAGTACCACAATCAAAAAATCCAATGAGAAGTTGGTTTGCATAATAGGCCCACGCCTCTAGCAAAGTAATAGAAAAATTGAAACATATAAGCAAAAAAATCAAAAAAAATCAAAAAACAACCAAATTTTGAAACTATTTCCTAAACTAAGCAATTTTTTGACGGAGTTAAAACTTATAACTGAACGCTGTTAATAACAGCGAGCAAAAGTGTCAAGGAAACCAATGGGTCGCTGTTAGTAACAACGGACCATTATTTAAGTCAAATTCACAGTCTTAATCGCCCGCTGTTATTAACAGCGGCCCATAGTCGACTTAAATTCCAACAGTCCTCTTCCTCTGTTCATTTTCCCCAATTTCACTACTTCAAAATCCGCCATTTTTCCTCCATTAAAACCCCTCAAAGCTCTCAAACATTTCCTTCTTTCCATTGGAGGCTTCTTAATTGATTTAGGATAAACTTGGATTGCGTAAAGGTAATTTTTTTTCTTTTTTATTGTTATATTCGACATTTTTAGGGCAAAGAATACAATTTTAGTGATTCTGAATGTAGGTGTTCTGAATTTGCATATGGGATTATTGACATATATACTCAAACTTTAAGGATTATGCTTGTTTTGCTATGGAATAACTTGAATGTTGATACTTGATTTATGGGATAAAACTTCTTGCATTTTATTGGTGAAAGTGATGGCTTAGAATGGTGATAGTTGATTACATATATACTAATTTCTTGGATTTTAACTTGAATGTTGATACTTTATAACTGGTCACTACATTGTTTATGAATGTTTAGAGTGATGGCTTAGAACATAGACCATGTAGGAAGATTGTCACTGGGAAGATAGTTTAGAGTGATGGCTAGTAGCCAATTGTCCATATGATCTGTTTTTTTTTTGTCAGTAGTAGTTGAGGCTTCTAGTGATTGATACTTAGCAGAGTGACCAATATCATTGCTTTGTAGATCGACATGGATCCAGCAGCACCCGACCCTAGTGACCCTAGCATCCTCACATTGCAGGAAGACCATAGAAGCACATTATTATGGGATGCCCAGGTTTCAGACACTGATACACTATACTGTAGGCATCCCGACTCAGCGCCATGGGAGATTGATGACTCCACGACATGTTGTTGCTGCAGCCCAGTACGCACCCGCTGCACCCATGATGACTGCATTCGTAAGTACTATTTACTTTATGAAATTAAACGATTATAATTCATTCATTTTAATTCTAGATTAATTACAAACATTTATTTCCTCTTGTTAAAGGCACAAGGAGTGGCTTCTGTGATCCGCACAAGTCAGGAGGTCCCCGTCAAAGAGATGGCACAGACTATTCTTCGGGGTTCTCAATTTGAGAACTTCATTCCTGATGTCGAGGAGCTCGCTGCTCAACAGACAGATGAGGAGCCGAGTCCATCTCCACCGAGGCATTTGGACGAGCTAGACGTATCCTCATATCCACATGATGATGCGGGATCATCACAGGCACCTGTTGTGCAATAGCAATCACCACCTTTGCCAGAGCGTCACACCACAGCCTCTTACTATCGTAAGAGGCGAACTAGGCCGTCACAATTAGATAGGGTGGACGAGGAATGAAAACTTGTTATGGACGTTTTGTATATACTGAATTGTAAATAATCTTTTGTATATATTTAATTGCTATATATATATTATTATATTATTATATATACATTTTGTATACATTAAATTATAAATATATATACATATATGTATACGTATACGTATACATATACATATACATATATACATTGAATTATAATTATATATACATATATACGTATACATATACATATAAATATACATATACATATACACATTGAATTATTATATATACATTAGTTTACAACTGTTCGCTGTTAATAACAGCGGGCAAATAAAAAAGAACATCAATGGGCCGCTGTTACTAACAGCGGTCAATAGTTGACTTTGAATTTTGACCATTCTGATCGCCCGTTGTTAGTAACAGCGGCCCATTGGTGTTCTTTTTTATTTGCCCGCTGTTATTAACAGCGAACCGTTAAAAACTTTAACTCCGTCAAAAAAGTGCTTAGTTTGGGATATAATTTCAAATTTTGATTGCTTTTTGATTTTTTTTTATTTTTCTGTTTATATATTTCAAATTTTCCAAAGTAATAAATGGGTTGTGAATTATTTTGTGGGCCAAGATTGCAGGTAAAAAGGGATAATGGGCGGATCGGTTCAGATTTTTGTAGGGTATTCTTGAGGGTTTTATATATCACAAAAACTTGCGTAAGACCGTGCTATTTTAAGATCACAATTGGGCTGGCCCATTGCGCCTATTTTCCTCCAAAATTCTATTATTTGTTTTTTTTATTTTCTGGGCATTTTTCAAATTGGACCTTAAAGGTATCAATTTTGACCTTAAAGATATCAATTTCAACGTAACATAGTACTTAAACATATCAATTAAAGTAAATTTCAATTTGAACCTATAAGTGATCAATTGTGGCGTTAAACTGATCAATTTCTAACTAAATTGAAATTGATACTTTTAAGGTCAAAATTGATACCTTTAAGAGTAAAATTGAAAAATGTATAGAAAATGAAAAAGAAGAGAGAAAGCATGTAAGGAGCCCGAATTGGGTCGACCCACTCTTGTCTCAATTTGAGACGGTCTCACCCAAGACCAGCTGTTTATATATATTTTAATGGAATATGATTGGGCTTTCATATAAGAACCAAAAAGAGTAATAACCATAGTTATCAGAATACCGATTCTGATCTACGATTCCACGATTCTACGATCTAAAAATAGGCTACCGATCCAAACCGTAGGTAGAATCGTGCGATCCTACTTAGCTCAAAAAATTTAAGTGGTAGGATCATAATACAATTCTACGATTCTACGATCCAATGATCTGATCGTATAAGGGTAGTTTTAATTGTAAAAGGTTTTCATATAATCAAGATTTCATTTATGTAAAAATATATATATTTAAAATAATTATATTAATACTTTTATAAAATTCAAGTTTTTCTTGATTTGCAATTATAGTAATTATCAAAAGTATTTTTTTTAAATTTAATAGATGAAGTCAAATAAGTTTTTACTTACACCTTAAAACTTAAAAAAATCAACAAATTAAATTGATAATCAGTATTCCAAAGCTCATTAGTGCATATATGTAGGATCACACAATCCTACAATTCGATTCTACCGATTTCGATCCTGATAACCTTTGCCAGTAACGTCTCCTCCCAAATGTTGGAAATTGTTTGTGGTGAAAAAATCACAAAATGTGATTTTTGTTGTTGTGATTTCAGGTCCTCAAAAATCAGAAATCCAAGAGATGATAAAACTGCATGTAAGAGTAAAGAGTAGTGTCGTCACTATTTCAACCAAAATTACATTAACTATTCATTATTTCTTTTAATCTGAGTATTTAATATCGATTATCAAACGGACCATAAAAAGTTAATTTCTCTCTTTTGCTAGTAATAAAGATTTTTTTTAGACTACTTGCCTTGGAATTAAAAAACTTAGAGGAGTCATAGTAAGAACTAAGAAGTAAGAAGTGAGTCATAACTGATAACACTAACAGTACACTGGTACCAAAAAGAAAGAAAGAAAACCCTCAAGTTGTCGAGTGCATAAATCCCAATTCCCAAATCAGAAAGAAAAACCCTTGGAATCCAAAATCAAAGTAAGCAATCATGTCGAGCAGCAAAGAAGAAGCAAGTTTAAGCTTTTCAAACCCTTGTTCATCAGAAGCTGATTGCGCAAGTAATTATCTGATTGATTCTTCCTCTCAATTTAGCAGTAACAGCGCTCCTAATAGCTTTCAGAATGATAATATCCTCTTCTATGATAATGAACACCCTGACATTGGCTTTTCTAGACCTGATTTTCGCCAATCCAATTTATTGGGTACTGTTCAATTCTATCGTCGCCATCTTTTTCTTTGTTATAAGAACCCTCCTAATTGGCCACCTAGTATTCAAGCTGCTGAATTTGATCGTTTGCCTCGTCTTCTTTCTGCTGCTTTGGCTTCTCGTAAATCTGATATGAACAATGAGGTTTTCTATCTCCTTCACCTTTTTGTTTTGAGATTTTTTAGGTTAATTTTATTTGGGCGTATTTTTATTTTTCATTTATTAACTGGATTTCTACCTTTTTTTCCTCCCATGATATCAATGCTAGATGTGAAATATTTGAACTCATTTGCTGAATAGTAGAACTTTCGTTTAAACTTCAATTGTTTAATTTTGGACTTCATTTTAATTTGGGTATGTCTTATTTTTCGTTTATTGACCTGGGTTCGTATTTTGTTTCTCCAGTGATTGTTGATGTGGGTGGTTTGCAACTCATTTTGATATATAGTATTTGTTGAACTTTTAATATGAACTTTAAGTTGTTTGATTTGATTTGGGCATGTTTTATTTTTTTTTCCTGTTATTAGACTCGTTTTGCTTTGCTTCTTTATCTGATCATAGAGTTGCCAAGACAGAAAGTGAATGTGGGTTTTTGATCTGATCAAGAACATTGTTATTGTAATGATTTGCTTTGGCAAGTTGTCTTGAACATCATTTATTTTTCAGTAGTTTACTGTGTGCCAGGTTGTTTTGGTTTGTGTGTGGGTTGTTCTGATACGACTATTCATGTGTACTTTTTGTACATGTGTGGAGTTGTTGGGCTGTGAAAATGGTGGCAGGTTTTAATTGCATAAAGCTACTCTTTTTTATCTAGAAGATCCATCTTTCGAACGAGTTGAACTAAAGTTTTGTTCACTTACTGATTTGTTGAATAGTCAATAGATGACTCTGTCTCAGCTTATGATTATACCGAGTCACTGTTATGAAAAATAGATTGAGCCGCTGTCTTGTGGAATTGGTAGACTTATCACTATGCGAATATGAAAGTGAAACTTAAAAGGATGCAGTTCTGAACATTGAAGGCTTTGAAACACTGTCTTCATAGGATGATGAACTCATTTTGGCATTTATGCACTCTGCTTTCTGTATTTTATCTCCTGTGCCCTCTTCTTGGGAGAGAAGTTGTGTTACTGGCTCACTGCCTTTAATACTAATTGTAGTTGTTGGTACATTGTGAGTTTGATGGAACATTTTGTGAGATCTATTCAATTAGTCATGGTTTCTTCATCTAATGCATACATTTTTGTTGAGTAGATGCTTGCATGTTCTACTTCCCATTGTGCTTGTTTAAGTATCCTTGTTCAGGTATCTTGGGTTCCCTTGTTTCCATGATTACCCTCATTATGGCATCCACAAAAAGCTAACATATACTTCTCTGTTTCTTTGAGTTTGCTCCTTAAAGGGATGACACGGAGATTAAGAAATTGGGTTGAGTGGGTTATTTTCTTGTCCTCGAGGGGATGGCACGGAGATCAAGGGTCAACTAAAAAAAAGGTTGTTACGTTTGATCGCTATACCCCATCTGGATGGGAACCACTTATTGGCATTGGGTAATGGAGGTTTGTTGTAGCAATTAGCATTTAGCACTTGCAATACTTGCAAAAGTAAAGGCTGGGAAGCAGGTCTGTCTAAAAGAACTTGGCTTGTCAGAAAATTGGCACTTTGATTTGAATATTAATGATCTCATAGTGTCTATTACGATTTGGTTCACCTGTTGAATTTTAATGACACTTGTTTGCGTCTGGGATGCTAGTAAAAGTAAAGTTAGAGAAGGCTATATGGGAAGCAGGTTTGTTGAATATAACTGACCCTTCAAATTGAATAATATGATCTGAAAATAAGTATTATTAGATACGGTTTACTTGCTGTCTTGTTGATATTTGTCTACACATGGTTGTGAATTTTCTCTTGGAAATAGTTCTGTCAGTTTAACGGCTGAGCAATCAGCTAGATTTTTCTTATTTTTAAAAGAAAATTTCTTTTGTGTCGCAGACCCGCCTAACAATATGTGAGGGGCGTGATGGAACTGAAACATCCAATGGAGATGTATTAATTTTCCCAGACATGATCAGATACAGGTGCCAAACCCTATCATACATGTTTTCTGTAAAATTGAATTATTTATCTGCGATCTTCCTGGCATTGTGGTGGCTTGTGGCGTTCTTAACCTTTGTCACAAATGCAGGAGATTGACACATTTTGATGTCGATACTTTTGTCGAAGAAGTTCTTATTAAAGATGGTGAATGGCTTCCTGGGAACCCAGAGAAGCTGAAAGGCTGGTATATTTTTGTATGCTGTCATGGGAGCCGAGATCGTCGGTGTGGTGTGTGTGGACCTCCTTTAGTTGCTAGATTCAAAGAAGAGGTCAATTTGCGTGGTCTTCAAGGAAAAGTTTCCATTAGCCCATGCTCTCATGTTGGTGGTCACAAATTTGCAGGAAATGTGATAATTTTTGGATCTAGGGGCGACAGGAAAGTCACTGGACATTGGTAAGGAATATGTTGATTGGATGTTCCTTACAATATATTTAGGGTAAAAAAATGCCTTCTTTGAGGTAGGATCTTTGAGTTGGTTTGTTAACAAGCAATGGTAATTTTCCCAGGTATGGATATGTTACCCCAGATGATGTGCCTAATTTGCTTGAACAACATGTTTTGAAAGGAGAAATTGTAGAATGGCTGTGGAGGTGAGTTTTCCTTTTTCAGCCCTCCAGAACAATCTTTGAAAGCTTCTAGGCAGTGCACATAGCGTCCTGCTTCTGCTATATTTTCAAATATTTTACGTGCAACCTTCATTTGAAGACAGGAATTGGGAAGCTGTCAAGCTGTCCCATGATTTTGCAAAATAAAATAAGTTCCCTTAATTATGGTTGCAGTTCTATGATCTCCACCAAGTTTTGACTGTGAATCATTATGTCATTTCTATCAGTATTGGTGTCAACTTCTCTCGAACAATCTAAAATAAGCTTTCGTGAAATTAAGATGTGTGACATATAGCAATGGACAGAAATGCAGAGAATTGGACGAAAGCAATTTGAACCTGGAAATCTAAAGTACTCCCTGTATCTCACGAAATTTGCTTCACTTTCTTTTTTAGTCATTCTGACAAATTTGCCTCATTTCTCTTCTTGGCCATGACTTACATGTTCGTTCTTTCTTTGATTTTCATTCACACATTTAACTTACCTTTTCATCTCATCCACATATTTCTCTAACTAGCCCACAAAATTTATTTTTGTCACCTTTTTTTTGGTTTTACTAGATTAAATTGTGTACTGTAAGAATAATTAAATAAGACAAAAGTGATTAAATTGGATGCTGTCTTATCTTTTATTTGTCTGTTATTTGCATTTTCAGGGGTCAAATGGGTTTATCTGAGGAAGAGCAACAAAGAGCTCAAGAGTTGAGGCTCCATAACAAAGAGGGAAACCATAGACTCACTTCAATGGAGCTGCCAGAGATTAATTCTCCAGCATGCGGTTCTCATTCAGGAACCAACGGCTGTTGCCAGGTCCAGGCGAAAGGAAATGGTACATATGTGGAAAAGGAAGATGATTTAGAAATCCTTCAAGTAGAGAAAGTAGTAAGTGGGAAGAAGGGCAAAAAGGTGGTTGTACGAAATAATAGCTCCGCCTCCAATGGGGTTGGAAAGAGAAAGGTGTGTGCGATGCCTTCATGGTTTGAGAACTGGGAGCGTGAAGATACATACGCAGCACTTGCAGTTGTTTGTGCTGCTCTCTCAGTTGGCATTGCATATACTTGCTACAAGCAACTATAACAAAGTATTGTTGCATTGTTGAATGCCTATGGGCTATGGCTATGATATCATAAATTTAAGAGGAGAATCAGATATCAAGATTTGTATTGTAAATGTTTAATACTTCACTTCTTTGTAAATATGGGTTTCTTATTCTCGTCTGAATCAGATATGCTTTTCAATTCAATCAATATAATCCCTTTGCCAAAAACAGGTGTATACTTCTACTACTAGTAGTACCGGGTAATCCGTAATCAATAATCCAAATGAATACATCTAGTTAAGAGGCATCTACTACTGAGACCATCAAAACTCCACAACCATGGGATGGGTGCACAAATAATTTCTATATTTTCATTTTTTTTTTTTTTTTTTTTTTTGCCTTTTGTCATTTCTATTACTCTCGGTCCCATTAATTTATATAGCAGTTGATAAATAAGTAGGTTGAAAAAATAAGTTAATAAGATCAAAAGGGAATTGTCAAAACCTTTATCAAATGAGGAAATGGTACAAAGGAAGTAGAGACAACTATAAACAAAATTAGGTATAAATCAAATGAAAAAAAAAGGATTAATTTCCTCGATTAGCATTTTACTTTTCAGTTACCTATGTAGAAGCTACAATTCCACAACCATTTGCTTACTTGTTACTTAATAATTACTACATACATCACTTTCATGACCTATTTCATTTTCTCTCACTCTATTTTCTTTTTCAGCCGTTTCTCAAAGAAACGTCCTTAGGCCCAACCTATTAAAGTTTATTTTTACTCTTAGTCTCTTACTCTACATTCTCTTTTATGGGAACGACCTAATTAGAAATGGTCTTTCAAAGAGACCGTCTCTCACAAGAATATATGTTTTTTTACTTTTTTATTGATATAACAAACGGATATAAATAGTAAATATTTTGATTATTACACAAAAACAATTATTATAGAGAAAGGTAAAAGGTAGAGATTTTATATTTAGATATAGATGACAAAATTAGTCTCTTTTATAAGGGTGATGACAAAAAAAAATTATTATATGAATATTGGCACAATTTAAAAAAAATTTGTATTATGTTTATAAAACCTGAAAAACTAATTTAATGTTGTTGGTTGTAGATGCCCAATCAGTTTGGCAAGCTTTCCATTTAATGTATCAAACGAAATTTGAGAAACCAAGCAACTAATACAGCAGCAGTAGTACTACAATAATGTGTTTTGGAAACCAACCAAGCAAATGTCACTTTCATTTGTTACAAATCAAACATAATAGTTGTAGCTTGTAAGCTCAGCTTCTCTTTGAATTACGTTGTATATCTTCCTAACAAAAAACTTATAAATGTTACAAACTCAATGAGACGAGTGAGTATGATTGTAAAAACGGTATTGATCAATCAGATCAGATCCGATCCGATAAGGGGTGGGGTCGCGTAGAGTTGGTAATATGCTACCAGCCTTCCACAATATAAAAAGTATAATCATGGAGTAGATAGTAATTATTAAGAATGAGGGGAAATGCATTTATAATCATTTATCACGTGGCCGAAAGAAATTACATAAGATACTCATAATGTGACCTGGTCCATGTTCAGTTTCTGCCTAACATACTATATGTAAAGATACAACATCGTCATCCACTAAGGGTGTGTTTCGATGCCTCGACCACATCCCAATATGCCTGCATTGAGGTAATGCAAAGCAGTGGTACTATATAACGAAAGACGAACATATCAACTCTTCAAGGACTGAAAGCAGCCATATTTAAGTGATTTGTGGTCCCGAGAGTATAGGTCGGTTTCTAGGTGAGCTGACGGACAAAAGGGTAAACGAACCATCTGAATTTTATCCAATATATCAATTGATCTTGATGTCTAATCCGCTTAACTGTTTTGAAAGCGATCTTACTATCCCATTTTGATCCTTCTGATCCTCTAATCGATGAAACTCGGATTCTATTGTTTTCGCAATTTTTGCATCATCGGGGTCAGGCTCAGGGAACGCCACATGAAAGGATCCTTGTTTCAAGGGTGCTGATGGAGCCGCTTGCTCCTTAACATAATTGTATAGCTCTTGATGGAATGGATGGTCAAATGAGAAACAATTATCAGTCATTCCATTTCTAGAATGTCGAGAAGACCCAGATCCCTCTTTCTTGCAAAAGTGAGGCAGAGACGCATAATCCATTATCTGCAACAAGGTTAGATATCAAATAATAGTTAGGTTTGGTCTACATAAGTAAACTTCAATTTCACATACCAACTTAGAAGGAAGTCGAATTTGGCATAGCACTGACATCAAGCAAGTACAGGCTTAAAATCAGGATGGGCCATACTTGATTAGCTCTATACCACATTTCAGGCTTAAAACATATCACAATTAAGATTTTTACAATAATAATTAAGCCCCTAATCCTATGCCCTGTCCAATGTCAGTCAGATTCTTCGTTCCCATCCAATACTCAAGTCTACAATTAAACTTGAGCACTAAACATTGCAGTATCAAAATTATCAAAAAAAAGAAAAAAGAACTTATACAAAGCGGCTTTCAACTTTCGAGCCAGAAATCTTTCAAATGGCATGTAAATCATTAAACCTATCGAAAGGATGACACTACATTTACCATTTGCCTATTTGCTAAATATACCCCCCATGGAAGACATAGTAGCTTAGATTCATGATTCATGAGAGAAAGCTGAAAAACAGGTACAAATGCATTGGAGCAATCCAATCTGATTATTTAAAAATCAACTGTACAGCTAGCATATATTATAATCCACCTTTCCATCAACAATATCTTATTTAACATGATTATCTTTAAAATTGGCGAATAAATATGGAATCCAAATAAAAAATAATGTTGACCTATAACATAAGAATTTGGTAACATTTAAAGCACACACCAAATAACATATTGTAGTCCATGTGAAAGGCACAATGAGCATCAGAAAGATACCAGACTAGCAAGAATTAAAAAACAAAATAGATGAATTATTATTGCACAGCTGACTTAGCACATAGTAGTACATACTACATAGTGTCACAATTAAAAAGTTTACCTTCAATAACTCATCCTTGCCACACCCTTGAAGAACTTGAATTTTCTTGCGAGTTCTCTCTTGCAAAAGAGGCCTAACAACCTGCCAACATGTCATTACAACTTAGAAGGGAACCACCTATAACAACATTTACTATGTATGTAGGAAATTGCAAAAAAAAAACAAACCTTCCAACATGCTGAAAATATATATGGTGCATTAACAATGAAATAAGTATCTGTCTTTTCTGGGTAGTTCAAATCATCAATAGTAGTTATCACAGTTAACAGCTGCAAGCGAACAATCACAAAAAATTGTCAAGAACCTTCATGAAAAATAAACAAGTTCAACGATAGGGGAAGAAGGAAACAAGTAACAAGATGATTAGAGGATTCCCTAAAGCATTGGTACAGAGAAAAACATGAAATATAGGATATGAAGAAATGACACGGAAAAGGGCCAGAGTGGAGATATACTTTATTAAATTGAAAGTAAAGACTCCAAAGATATGTTTTCATCGCTGCTAATGGGCATGGCATAGAATCTCTGTAGCTGTTCCCACAAATGGGATGGATCTTGGTAAAGGTTAAAAGGTGGTATGAATGGTTTAAAACACAAACATCCATGAAAATGAAACCAACCACAACTCAAAACAAACGGAGACAAGGTCTAGACATACTTGTGGCAACAAATGTGATGCTCAAAATTGATATCAAACAAATCAATCAAGTGGAGGATAGTATAATGCTCCTCCACAAGAATACAGCATATGCTTAGATAAGAGTCACCAATTTTGGTCATAGTTTCATCCAAGAGCTAATTGACACAAGACGGGCAAAAAATCACTGGTCAGTGGACCATAATTTACAGAAAACTAAGTTTAATCAAACTGATAATGATAACAGGTAACAAACAGATGAAGGCTAAGAAAGTGTCTGATGCCTCTTAAACCTACACAGCTTTCCAGAGTTATAACTTCTTTTCCACACTACAAAAATAAAGGATATATTGAAGCAGAGGGAAATGAGATGAAAACAGAGAACATCTTGAAAAGGTACCTTTATTTGGTTGAGGGCCGAAAATTTCAAACCAGTCATATCGAGTACCTTAACACATGTACTAATCAGTCGTCCATACTTCTGTGATGCATAAGGCTGCAAAATAGTAATCACAAGAGCCCTTTAGAAACAGAAAACATGGATGAGTACAAGACTGCATCAATTATAGCAGTAATACTAACCAATACAACACGATCTCTGTATTCATTCATTTGGATGTGTGACTGCACATAGTAGTGGACCTACAGAATGACATGATTCCATTAAGTGATAATAAGAGTAACAATTGAAATACAGGCCATAAATTAACCCAAGAAATTGGAATACAAATCAAAGTAAGAAATTACTGAGCTTAGAACAATATAATGTAACTATCAAAGCACTAGATAGTCTATCCAAAGCAATAGAATAACCAAATCATGAAGCATCCATCAATGAAATAAGAAAATTGAAGAACTTGCAAAGCTCACAACTAACCACGAGGCATGTTGACCTTAGAAAAGAACATTAACTAATCAAATGAAAGGTTAGAATCCCATTTACATTTTTTGTGAACATTAAAAGTGAGAATGTCATCAGAAACAACACATCAAATGATTAACTTACGGATGCTTTGTCATAAGTGCTATGCCCCACACCAATGGCGATGATTGGTAGACCCTGATAGAAAGCCGAGTGCCCGAGTTAATGAATTAGAAAAAAATGCCAACTTTGATCAAGAACGCAATCAGAGAAGAACTAAAGGTAGCAGTTTTACCTCCTTTGAGTAACCTGATAGTCCTACAAGCTGTGAGTCACGTACTTTTCGGTAAAGCTCAGCAGGGACAATTGGTTTCTGGTTAATCAAAAGACAGGATTAGAAAACTTGGTCATCCATGTAAGCCCCTCAATTGAATAATTATTAAGAGACTGTATTTGAAACAAACATGTTGGGTAATTTAGGCACATCAAATATGGTATAAATATACTCCACTATATTTTATATGCATCGGGCTTCGGTTAACGTGAACAAGAATGATGCAAGCATAGTGATGCTTGAAGTTCGAATAATAAGACCTTCCAACTTTAAATGAACTGCTTCACCGTCTATTTTTATTTCTCATCTTTTTTAGTCATAGTTAAATGTTAAATCATATATACAAAGAATATTGCTGAATCTTGAGTTGTAACCAAAGTAAAGATTACTAGCTGCCACTTACTGTTAAAATATTATCAATCTCATTTTGCACCCTCCAATTCAAACTATCAACTAACTGCAGAAATTGAGCAATGTCAGACAAGACTTCAACAAGAAGTGCTCTAACGAAGATAAGACCTTATTTTAGCTTAGTGTCGACTGAAATCAACATCTATACCATTTTGTGTGCTTTCTCAACATTCCAATCCCTAGCTTTGAGAAACCGAACATAAGTCTCAGTTGGATCTCCCTGATGCATATTCTGAAATGCACAATAAAAAGGACAGCTAACTGTTATAAAATAAGCCAACCTCGAGGACAAGTTCAAATGAACAAAATCATGATCACTGAATCAAGTTTCATAACTACACATCAACTTAAGCTAAATGTACGCAATAAAAATAAATAACCAAATTGAAAAGTAATAATATTTAAGTCAACATCATCAGGCAAAGAATAGTCAAGAGTTACAATAGTAACTCAAAACTACCAGCCATCACCAATTCACCCCAAACATCAAAAAAGATAAAATGAGCAAGAAACCAACAACTTTGATGATAGTGTATATAAACATATGTCGGAGCTTCAACCATCGGCTTAAACTTTAGGTTAAGTTGGTTCCTTTGACACTCATGTGACAGGGCATAATAATGAAGATCAAGCAGACACAAAACAACATAAATTTCTCTCAGAAAACAGGAATAAGATGGCTCTACATCATCAGATCTTTATAAAAGGATAAATGGTGAATAGTTGATTCTTTAATCGCCCACAAAACCTACAAGATCAGAGGCATTGAAGCCAAAAAAAACCAGTAAGCAGTGTCGGTGCTCCAGCAAATTCAAGTAGAAGGAGGCAATAGTTACCAAAAGTGACCCAGTCACATAGCCATTATTGCTTTTAAATTATTCATGTGAAGATCAGAAAAGTCAAAATTGACGACTTCTTGACCAAGAAGATGATAACTATGTACAAAATAGTATGAAATCAAATGAATCAGAAGATGTAAAGCAAATCACTAAAAACCAACAAATTAAACAACGAAAACCAGATCAATACATAAAATAATTATGTATTAGAACACAGTAGAAACAATTGAACTTACCTCAAAAGTCTTCTTCAGTGAATCATCAACTGCAGGTAAACAACCACATTTAAAAAAAATTAGAAAAAGTAGATCAAAGATCAGAACTTTAAAAGTAAAATTGCAAAATAGAGTAAGAAAATACTAACTTCCTTCCATGGAAGACTCGAACTTTTTGACAGCATCATCGTTGGCAATACCCATTTTCGATTTCTCAATTTAAAACCCACAGTATCAAAATTAATCAAATCAAACACTGAAAATCCTTAAGAACACTCTCCTTTTATGATGATATGAAAGTAAAAAAAAAAAAAAAAAACAAAGAGAGGTGTAGAAAGAGAAACTGCAGAAGTGTAAGAGAGAGAAACCTCACCCACTCTCTCTCTATAAATTTGAAACACACACCTCTGCAATCTGGATTTTCCTCCACGCCTTTTATGATGATTTAATAGTAAAATCTGGGGTCTATTTAATACGCACAAGATTTCACCCTATTATTACTTTTCAAATTTCCAAAATATACTTCAATTTCAATATTATACTTCCTGAAAAATGTCACTATTTGTAGCAACTATTAAAAACAAGAAGTATATTTTATCAATAATAATAAAGTGAAAGAGAAGGAGCGAGCGTGTTCAACATGTTCGATCATATAGAGTCCCAAAAAAATTATAGACCTTAAAATTAGTTTACGTGGTATATATTAAGTAATAAAAGATACAAAATTATTTAAAACAATATTATAATATTTGAAATTCTATACAGCCTCGTGCATTAATGTTAATATCTAAAATACAAATAAGATGAGATTTGATTTTCTCTAATATTTTTGTTATTACTCCGGCTCCCTCCGTTCATATTTAATTGCAACAATGCCTTTTGTTATAAGTATCAAATGCATAATATCTATAATACTCCCAATAATAGTAGGTAAAAATTAATAATGTATAAAGTGAGAATAAAGTATGGATAAAATAGAAAATTATTTAGTTACGATTAATCAAAAAAAAATAATTTTGCAAGTATTATTAAATGTCAAGGAAAGTATTGCAAATGAATTAGAACTAAAAAAGTATTCCAACATAAAAAAAAAGTGAAAATTAAATTCAAAATTCTTAATGACATTTGCTTTTAAATTTGTTTCTAAAAATTATATGAACGTATTTTAATTTTTGTTGAATAAATGAATGTATTAATATATGTTTACTACACAATACTCCTCGTCAACAATATTATATTATTACTGCTACTATATAAAAAGTTCGTTCTTTTTGTTTTTTTTTGACGGTGGAATAAAAAGCAGTTCAATGACTTCATAAGTCACACAACTTACAAGTGGGTCACAAAGAAAATGCGTTTTTACCAAAAACAAAAATTGCTTTCTTCCTAATTTTGCTAAGATCTAATAATGTAATTGACGACCCAAAAATAAAGAGTTAACAGATTAAAACTTATAACAATTCAGTTATTCAACTCATATTTTTGAATTGCATTTTATGATGAGACCGTTTCACGTAAGAATTTGTGTTCACATAACAAATATACTAATTTATGGACTTGTCTTATTATGAGACAATCTCATACAGAATTTATTTTGAATTTATGTAAGTGCGATTTGATAACAAAATATGAGATCATATATCTACTTACAAGTAGAGGCAAAGACAAAATATTAGTTAATACAGTTTAAAATTTTCAAAAAACGTAGTATAAATTTTTTGGATTAAGTTTATTTACATGAAATTTAAGCATTCATTATTTGATTTTATAATAAATTAATATAGTAAAAATCAGATATCATAACTTTTAGAGAATCAAAAAAACATTAAAGTATCTTTTTGCAACTGGAAAACAACAGAGAATTTAGGATTAGTTCATGATGTTTTTTTTTCATGTTTCATTGAAGGTGTTTGATAATTTAGAGAAGATTAATTTAAAGATAACTTTCAAAATATTTAACTAATTTTTTTTGTATTATTTGACTTTAACGGTCTAATCGGTATTAATAAATATAAATGTAGTAATTTTTTTATATTGAAAATTTTTGTTTATAAAATATCAATTTGATGTTAATTATTTAAACTCATCTAACATAAAATCTAAATCTGCAACTGAGTATTAGTGTAAAAAAATCAATAAAATAAAAGGAAAATGTATATTGAATTATAAATGAAGTAGTAAACAATTTCAATAAAATATGCACCATCGAAATGATTCGTATCTAATCTTTCATTATGTATTGTATTGTATTGCATGCATGAAGCAATTATTATATTTATAATAATTTAAGGGAAATAAGAGTAGTTTAAAATGGTGGTGATAAGAAGAGAATAAAAATAAGGAAGTAAGGATGAGTTAGCATGATGTAAAAAAATAGTCCATTAATGGACGAGGGTACATATGCCCACCTTATTGTGTTCTTTTAGTTGACGTTGTTACCAAGAATATTCATAGCTTTAGCCACCTCTTTAGTTTAGCAATGGCCAATATTATTTTAGATCACCACTTTTTTTTTCGAGTATTACTTTATCATTTTACAAAATATTGTATTTAATTTGTAGCAAACAACATGAATAGGCAATAAACAAATAAAAAATCATGTGATGTAATCCTTTGTTATTTAAAGAAATTCTCATTTGTAATTTTGGATGTTTTATATGTTATTCTTACAGAGAATTTTTTCAATTATGTCATATATTTTCGACAAAAATAACCTTATTTATATTCACTTTAATATTTTTATAATGCTTATGTACCCCACATAACGTAACCTCCATTAACTTCAATTTAACATTTTAATATTCTTTATAGTTCTCACATGTTTCCACTAACTTTATAAAACTAATTTTTTATTAGTTGTACTGGTTTTCATATTTTTTCCACTAACGTTCTTTTAATATTTTTTTAATGCTTATGGTCCCTACTTTTCTCCAATCAAATTTATTATTCAATTAAAATATATATCCACTATTTAAAATATTATATTTTTCTTAATTTCCGTAAATATTTTTTTTAGAACTTTATTAGAAAACGGAGGCACTACATTGTAAAGGTTGGGAAGTAATATTGAGCATTATCATTTATATATAATAGTGGAGGTGGAAATAGCCTAATAGAAGTTGAATTTAATTATTGTCCTTTACAGCATCGTTTTATTTTTATCCTTTAAAATTAATTTAACTTTTCAATATGTTCAAGTTTGTACGAAATTTTTATTTTGCGTCTTATTTATAGTAAATATATTTATTTTATTAATAAACTTAACATTTTCTTTAACTTTTTCATAGAGAAAGATGAGACCCTGTGCGGTCGATCACCTCGCACATCTTCAAAGACCCCTCTATTTATAGTTGAATCGTTACGTTTCCGCTCGATCATACACGGCCGGCCCTAATAGTTTATGTTTGATCCTCATACACTAGCTTTAATTTAATCTATGTTATTAAAGTGGAGTTGTTACGGCTAATGGTTTAAGAGGCTTCACTTGATATTAATCATTTGATCGAAATTGATTCATGTGATCCTATGATTACGGTTTCAACCTTGCGATCAAAAAAAATTTAGTATTAGGTCATGATCATAGCCATTAACCCAACATTCTAAATAAAGAGGATAAAATTAGAGGAGAACCCGTAGACAATTAAACCCTAAGTATGGAGAGCCTTACAAAGGGTGAGATGACTCACCAAAAAATCCATGAGAGATGTTACAACTGCATAGTTTATTACATATTTCTTAAGCTAATGGTCGAAGTCATAGATATGTTATATGCTCTAACAATGTATTATACAACTTTGATATTAAAAAGTAGTTAAACTTTTATATTAACTAGATGATCCCGTGCAATGCACATTTTTTCATTTTATTATTTTTGATTATTTTAAAAAGAAAATAAATTGTAAGTTATTGGTTATTGATTTTCAATGAATTAATAATTGCATATGATAACTAATATTTAATTTATTTTTAATTTTAAAAATACTATTTTATTTGTTATGTATGATGTTAAATAATCTTATTTTGATATTTATATTTTACCAACTAATCATAACAAACAATGCTAAAAATAAATTCTAATATTAAATAAATTATTTTGAACATATATTACAATATTAAATTAACCGAACCATGTTAAATGATAAAACATTTATGTATAATAAATAATTTGAATAATTATACAAATAAAGAATTAAAAATACTTTGTAAGGTTGATTGCATTGACCAATTCCAATAGTGCATTAACATATTTTGACTAAATAAACCAATTTCAAATGCCTTTAGGCATTGTTGAGAAAATTGACCAATTTCAATGTATTGATTATGATAGTATTTGTTAGGACAATCAATATTAATGAACACCATTGGAAATCCAATTCCATTATATGATAGTGTGACATCATCATCCTATATTGGAGGGAAAACTTTACTCCATAAGGTGACACCTCATAAGTTTGGAGGTATGATGATGTCAGCGTCTTTTAATTTAGTCATATATATAGATAGATTTAATTTGGCTAATAGGGATCACAAAGATGACAAAGTTTAAAGCACATTTCTCAACAGTCAAGATTAAACAAAAAGGCAGTTGATTGTATATAATCTAATAGGAATTAAAATTGTTCATTTTTGTGTTTTTCACAAAATATGTTCTAAATTAGGTACTCGTACTCCTACTAGTAAGGGTTAGGCGTAAAGTGAAGAGCTTTCAAAGTTAAAAGCCTAATTAGGAGTATTAACTGGTAATTAGCCACCATGTCCCATCTCCTTTCTTTTATTAATTTCAATACGTCTTCTAATTGATTTTGAACATAGATATATAAATATAAATATATAAACCACACAATAATGTCAATATTCATGTATTCCTTCCCAAAAAGATGCTCATATAATGCAAACTACGTATGTATTCTTTCCCAAGCCAATTATGTAATTAATGCACTAATGCTTCAAGTTTTGCATATGCACTAATGTCAAGGACGGTCAATTTTATGCTTTCAATGGATCATAAAGATAGAATAAAAGATAAGGTTGAAAAGAATAAGTCAAAATATGAAGGTTGTCAAGCTAAGTTTCAATTTAAAGCTGCTCGACATGGAGCCATTCAAGTTTAACTTGGTTTTTGGGACAAGTGTTTAGACAAGCAAAGCATATTATAAGCCTCCATGCCTTGTAATAGTTTGTCAATGCTTGGAAGTTGGAATTATTCCCAAAATTTCCCTTGAAAATTATATGTATGTATCAACATCTTGTCCTTCCTCGGCAGTTGGCTCAATTTCTAGTAATACATTCCATTTTGAGGAGAATCCTCCAGCTTCAGAACCATTCATGAAACTTATTGTCATTCCAATTTTATCTATTCAAGAAAGTTATGTCGTGGGGTGGCCAAATTATTGCAGTGAGAATACCTCGATACAAATTTGACATGAATAAACAACATTTTCAATGTATGGAGATTGACTTTTTTGTTAGGTGACCCAAAGTGGGTCTTATTAACTGATTTTACACACCACAAGCAGCAAAGCCAAATTACTTGTATACTCTCCACCCATGAAAATCTTGAGTCAGGGCTTTGGCAGGTCAGTTAGCGAGCCGACTAGGCTCATTTACACAACACCTCTAAAATTTAAAAAAGAAAATAACAAAAAAGACAAGGCCAAGCCAAATGTCAAACTTGAAATGTGGATAGAAAATAGAATTTGAAACCAAAGATATGCAAACACCAAAACATCTGAAACCATATATTTGCTATTTTCGATGCTCTATTACGATTTATTAGACAATTTACAATATCTTGAAACCATCCAACTAAACTACGAAGATATATAAAAAAAATAAAAAAAAATAAAAAAAAAGACTACCTGGTTCTTCAATCTTAGCTATTCATTCAACCACCAATCCCCATATAGTAGGATCTAGGCTTTGACATTTGTTGTACAAGTTTGGAAAGTTGTGAGCTATGATCTTGTCATGTCCCAAGTACATCCAACAAACACGGTGCAATGATATGGATGTTCAATAGGGATGTAAAGGATTACTTCATTACCTTTAGCCTCATCCAAGCTTTGTAGTAAAAGACAATACATAATACACTTTCTCCATAGACGAAAAAAATGGTTTTAAAAGGATACTCCATCAAAACCAAAAAAATAGCACAAAAAAGTATAGCACAGCTGCATGAAACTAGAAAACCACATGTACACTACAAAAAAATAACAAGATGGCGACGGCATAGAAGCGAAGCCAATTCGAAGCCATAAGCCATTTGGCTTCGGAAGGGCGACGGAAACGTACCAAAGCCAAATACGGCGTAGCCAAAAAGGATTACCGTAGTCATTGCGAAGCGATTTATGGCTTCAGTATAAATATCAGTAGCCATTCTGACGCCATTTTTATTGTCCAGCTTTTTTGTACAATTATTATTATTATTTTTATTATTTTATTTATTAATAAAATTTTAATATTAATTAGTAAAAATTAGGATTTTATAATTTTAATTTTTTTATGGGAGTCTATAATTTAGATTTTAAGTTTTATTTTATTTAAAATAACAATAAATAAAAAAATAAAACCAATAAAACAAAAATAATAGATAAGATATATACGACAAAAAATATAATTAACTAATTATATTTTTTTTGTTTTCAAACTAAATATATAAATAATGAAAATATTCATAAATACATTACAAAAGTTATAAAATAACTAAATTTAATTAGTAATTGTTTTGACGAAATATTGAATTTCCTAAATCATCTAATTATACTGTCACCATTTGCACCACCACGCCTAATACGATATCCGCCCGAACCACCTGAAAAAAAAAAACATTACAAACAAAAAATAAGGCATAACATACAAAACAAACAAACCAACAAATATTGAAAATTCAGAAATTAAAAAAAAACACATTATAAACTAATATAAGATAAAACAATCAGAAATTATATATAAAAAAAACATTACAAACAAAAAATTCGAAGATTGAAGCAAATAAACAACAAAAACCGTACCTTAAAAATCATACAAAAAATAACCCTAATATAAAAAACTGAAAAAATTCGAAAATTAAACTAAAAAAATTCGAAACACAAACGGTTGATATATTAAAACTGAAGATTGAAACAAATAAACAACAACAAAATTGAACTACAAAAAAATAACCCTAATACAAAAACCCTAATTCTAAACATCAGTTGAAAATTAAACTACAAAAAAATAACCCTAATACATAAACCCTAATATAAAAAATTGAAAATACCAACAAAGTAGACTAATGAGGAAGGAGAAGTGTAAAGGAAAAAGGAAGAAGGAAAAGAAAAGACGGGTGATTTGAAAAGTCACTGCAGAAAATTTTTGGAAAATTGTGCATATCAAAGGGCTTCGGTAAGCTTCCGTCGCCATTCCGAAGCCACGTGCAAATGGCTTCGGTATGGCTACGGAAAGAGTGTGTAGCCATTGTATGGCTTCGGAATGGCTTCGCATAGTGCCGTAGCCATCAGTGGCGACTGTAGATGTCAGTAGCCATTCCGAAGCCATGCACCGCTACGGATTGAAGCCATTCTAATTTGTTTTTGTAGTGGTAGCTTTACTTAATAGAAATTTGGCCTGCTCATCATCCTATACCAGTGTTGAAAACGGACGTCACAACGAGGTTCAACAATGAAAAACTCAATGAAAAATAGAGCAAAAGAGAGACAAGTGTTTATGAGGTATCTTTGATACCTCCCCCTCAAATGATGTTTATTATATTGAACTCAACAATTACAAGTATAATAAACTCTCCCTATCTTGAGAACAATCTCTCAAGATCACAAATACTAGTGCAAAGAAGAACACTCCTCTAGTTTCTAGCAATGCACAAGTATACTCTCAATATGTGTGTTTTTGGTGTATCTTACTCTAAGAATTATACTCCCTTTTATAGATGAAGGTGGGTGTGATTCGTAGAGTCTCACATTAATCACCATAAACTCACAAGTAACTCCCTATTAACTATGCTAATAAACATCACAATTAACATAGAAATAAAGCAACACATTAAACAACCAATTAAGCAACCTACTAAATGCTCCAAAACAGAAACAACACAAAATGGAATCCAATGTGACCTTCTGACAGCCTCGCTCGACCAAATTTGGGTCGAGCCGACCTTGCTCGGGTCGAGCCCATCTTCCAGAATGTTACTGCCTGCTTTCTGACTCAGCGCTCGACCAAACTCATCTCGCTCGACTGGTCGAGCGACCTTCAGGGGGTCGAGCGAGCTCTCTGATCTTCACACTTTGTTGCTTTGATCAAGCAACACTTCATCAAATGACCCAAACCTTAAACTTACGTGACTCGACACATCTTTATCATCCTTCTCCAAAGTACAAGACAAAGCATGTTCGATTAAGTGTTTAAAGTTAACGTCCAAGTCAAGAGTATTGTTACTTGCTTTAACAAGTGTAAAAGGGATATCTTCAATATGAGCACTCGTTGATTATAGGGTTGATTATTAAGTGGGTTCAATAATATTTTAGTCAATTATAAATTGAACACTCTAATCACAAATCAAGTAGATTGTGCGGTAAGGATGATAATAGAAGACATTTACATACCGAGTCATTTTCTAATTAAAGGCAATACCCAATCAGCTCACATGTATCAATTATTTATATCTAAGCACGAGTATATGTACATCTATAAAATTTAAGGAGGGAATACACCTAAGGGTGTGTTTGGTAGGACGGAATTAAGGTTAGGGATTGGAAATTTGGGGTAAGATTATAAAAAGTACCTTGTTTGTTTGAGGGGAATGGAAATTAACAAAGGTTAGGGATTGGGATTTGAGAAGGGAAAAGTCCCACAAAAAAAGTCTTGGGGGAGCGTGGTATTTTGGGTTGAGACTTGGGTTAGATATAAAATGTCCTTTTTGCCATTAATGAAAGTGAAGAAACACAGAGTTTTATGGACAATTTTGTAAATATAATCATTTTTGTTCAATTCCTTATCTCTTTTTATCATTTGCCAAATAAGAACATATGATATTTATTTTTAAAGTCTCAGTTCAAGTCACATCCTAAAGTCTCATTCCCACCTGCCAAACACCCCCTAAACGTAGTTAATAGTTCTAGGGTTTGAAAAGAGCGAAGGATGTTGATGAGGAGGAGAGTATCGTATGAGTTGCGCCCAATTCGTTCCACTCCTAAATCATCCAAAATTATCAAGCGTTCTTGCAAAAAGAACAGATCCAGGCAAGTTTTTGTTGGTTTGGTGAACACTTGTTCTAGCTCTGATAGAGCCTTGTATGACTTCATCAAGATTGTCTGAGTATATATATGTATATATATTGCGCTCGTCTTAAATTATTCATTAGAAAGAAATGTTTATCATTGTTTCTAGGTAATTTACAAAGTATTTAGAATTTAAAATTCTACAAGGTGTTCAAGAGTCATTTATTAAAGAGATTATCATGACTGACTTGTTATTCAGTAGTGGATACTAAATTCGCTAAGATTTCCTACATCTGATTTCTAATCCCAATTAAATTATTTTCTTTTATTTATTGATTATCATGACTGACTTGTTATTCAGTAGTGATAGCCAAAAGAGAGATGGTAGTGTGGGAAGTTAACAAAGCAAGACAACTCATATATATATATATATATATAATATATATATATATATATATATATATATATATATATATATATATATATATATTATATATATATATATATATATATATATATATATATATATATATATATATATATATATATATATATATATTGTCAAGTTAGATAGAACCAAGCTTATATGAAAATCGTGAGAACCAATCTCCCTGATAAAAATGTGTTACTCTTTTACAAAAAATGTGTTACTTTTGAATAAAAAAATGTTACTTTTGCTTTTTTTTAAAAAGCTAGAACTTTTTAGCAAAAAAGTGTTACTTTCTGAAAAAATTATTTTTTTTCAAAAACACAAACAAATTACAAAGTAACACGTTTTTTTCGAAAAGTAAATATATATATATATATATATATATATATATATATATATATATATATATATATAGGTTTAGGATCAAATAAGAAGGGGTGTGAAAATAGGAAGGATAGGAAGGAATTTCATCCATTAGATCTTAGATCAATGGTCCATCTTGCACGCGTTTGAAAACAGGAAGGATAGGGGTGTGATGCTTTCTTAATTATTATGTGATACTTTCTATATAAACATGTGATACTTGAAAGTGTGATGCTTTTTAAATTAATGTGTGATGCTTTCTTCATAAATATGTGTTACTGGATCTGCTGCGTTGACAAATGTTTTTCGACCGTTAGATCTTAATCAATCAACGGTAGTTACTCCTTCCTATCCTTCCTATTTTCACACCCCTTCTTATTGGATGATTTAGAGGAACTCACATCACCAATGAGATATAAGACACAAAGTACAAAGACTAATAAATTGCTTGAACAAACATTTCAATTTCATAAAGCTTAAATTAGCATGAATTCCTTAAAGCAACTATAATATTTCCAGTAAGAATGGCACAAGTGTTCTACAATGAAGTCTAGTTGAAGTGGGTGCCAAGGCAAAAGAGAAGAGACAACTCACATCACTAATACGTTGATTGGACCATTTGAAAATCATAAAACTCCTGCATAATGCTAAAAATTTTAAGTCATATATAACTCTTGCATAATGCTAAAATTTCATAAATACAAATTAACTTTTACTTGGAAATAAGAAATTAGAAACCAGTGGTGCAACCAACACTTTATCAAAATGCAACAATTAATTTGAAACATGGATCACTCGGAAATAAGTAGAAGTATAATTTGATTACTGATAAAATAGAAGCTAAAGCTATGGCTATGATGCCTTTTCTTTGAACCGTCACATGTTGCAAGTGTATTGCTCATATAGATCTCAATCTTTTCGTCATGTGAAAAAATGTAGGAAAATGACTATCACCATATCATCATGATGATTTATGAATTCTAATAATTGCATTTTTCTTGAGCAAATCATCATTGTATCCTTTCACATTACCCACAAGCAGATTGGTTGTTCACAAGAAGCAAAGTTCAGTTGAGAACACATATATTTAGATTAAGTACAATCACACAACAAGCTTAAGAAATCATTTACTCACCATATTAATTTGTTATCAAATTTACTCACCATACTATTCTAGCCCCCACAATCACACCCAAATAAACAAGCCTTTCATTTTTAACAAATAGCACCTAAATTTAACAATTTATAAGTTCGAGAAAAAGAAATTAGGGCAAAAATAGATGATGAAATTTTGCAAAACTCTTCAAAAATTTAGGGCAAAAATAGAGTAAGAGCTTTAACCAAAATTTCTCCATGAAAATATTAGTTTCCATGAGGATTGCAATTTTCATTACTTAATTTATAGGTAAAAGTGAAAACTTGTACCTTCTCTAAACCAGTCACTCATGAAACATTGCAAAGCTACCTCATCCTATCAAATTTGAATGTCTTACTCCTAATTGCCTTTAAACTCCAATATTCTGCATTAGAAGCCATTATAAATCAACACAAATATAACATAAGTTAAATTCAATCATGTTATCTCACAAAACTATAACATTGCAAAGCCACATTGATATCAACAAAAATGTTGAGATTTTGCTATTAATCTTTTTTACTCCTTCATTGTTTCTACTCAACTGAAAAATACAAGTAAATTGCAAACACATTAGAGTAACAACAACAACAAAAACGTTAAGTAATGTTAAAATTTTAATTTTATTTCATAATAGTATATCCAATGTATCAAATTTTTTATGTTGTTAATGTTCAATGTAATGTTAATCACAATCACAATTAACAAAATGCATAATATGATAATCACAAGCTTAAAAAAAAACTTTTGTGGGTTTTTTCGTTGAAAATAAATATATTGATTGAATTTCATATTAATGGTAGGAAAATCAATGATGGGTAGTAGACTTATTATCAATTGCAAGCTTATCATTAGCTACAACAATGGATGAAAGCAATGTACGACCTTCATTTGTTGATTATCATAGATTAGTAGACGATTATACATTTGCTGATATGCAGCTTGCAGTTTTGAATTGTTTAGAGTGGAAGCAATAAAACTGAACTAACTCTCATCAACATCAAAATAAAAATCAACCATTACTTGTAGGGTATAAGAGTAAAAAAAGATTTAACAACAAAACTCAAATAACTCAAAATTATTCACATTTGCCAAAAGATCAAAATAAAAACAGAATCACAACGAAATTGAAAATTATGAGCAGTAGGACAAATGACAAATATGATTTGGGTATAAATTACAATTTTAATTTGTAGCAAAACGATACCCAATTTCAAATCACTACTAATTTTTCATTCAAAAATAAGCAATGAAAACCCAAAATTAAGGTCATACTCTTACCCTTTTCCTCCAGCTGCCAAATCCTTTTTTTCGGGACAAAACTGCTGGCTTAGACATAACTTGAGCAGATGACATCTTTAATTTGGTATTGTTCTACGAAAAAAATTTAGAAGCAATCAACTAAAACCCAAAAATGAAAAATTCGCTCCACAATAAAAATTTAGAAAATTAATTTGGAAAATTAATTTTGATGATGGAATACAATACTATATAGAGAAAGATAAAGGATTGAAATTCCCAACTCTTAGAAACTCAATTTAACTCATATACATAGAGGGGGAGAAGAAAGAAAACCATAAACCTAAAGTCTAAATGATTAAACCCATTAACAATCTAAATTAAGATAAGCAATGTAAAAAAAAAAAGAAATCAAAATGATTAAGATGAAGATATTTACAACTTTAATTCCATTGTGATCACTCAAATAGCATCCATGTTGAATAAAATTGAAGTGAAAGAGGAAGCACGACCTTCGGTTGTGTATCAGTGTGTGGATTTCTTCGCCTGACTTCAATTCAACATAAGAGGAAATTAAGGATTCAATTGTAATGTAGAGAAGGAAGAAGTAGATTAGATAAATTAATTAATTAAAGGGAAAGAAAAAAGGAGTATGGGGTTTAAGGAAGGGCATTAGCTGAGGGTAGGAAGGGGAATTCCAAAGGTACTGTTCATTACTGTTTATTTCTCAAATTTATGGGATTTAAACAGTATAAAACGATGTTGAAGCTTTATAAGCTTTTTAATTGTAAGGATATATATATATATATATATATATATAATATATATATATATATATATATATATATATATATATATATATATATATATATATATATATATATATATATATATATATATATATAGAGGAGATTAAGAAGGGTGTTGAAAATAAGAAGGGTAAGAATGATTCTACACCCTTGATAAAAATGTGTTACTTTTTTATAGGGTCAAGTTCCAGTGAGAACCAAGCTTATATGAGAACCGTGAGAACCAATCGCCTTGATAAAAATGTGTTACTTTTTTATAGAAAATGTGTTACTTTTGAACAAAAAAATGTTACTTTTGTTTTTTAAAAAAGTTGTTACTTTTAAGCATAAAAAGTTTTTTATGTGTTTTTTTCAGAATTTTTTTCTTTAAGTAACACTTTTTTGCTCAATAGTATCATAAAATACAGTAACACCTTTTTGTCTAGAAGTAACACCTTTTTAGTATAAAGTAACATTTTTTTGTAAGCCTGATTGGTTCTCACGGTTCTCATATAAGGATGGTTCTCACTGGAACTTCTTCCTATATATATATATATATATATATATATATATATATATAGAGAGAGAGAGAGAGAGAGAGAGAGAGAGATTTAGGATCTAATAGGAAGGGGTTTGAAAATAAGAAGGATAGGAAGAAATTTCATCCATTAGATCTTAGATCAATGGTCCATCTTGCACGCGTTTGAGATCAGAAAAAAATTTTTATTGTTAAAGTGTGATGTGTATTTATAAATAATGTGTTCATCTTTATCCTTCAGTGTTACTAGGTATTCTGCTATGACAAATTTTTTTAGACTGTTAGATCTTAATCAATCAACGGTAGCTACTCCTTCCTATTCTTCCTATTTTCACACCCCTTCTTATTAGATCTCTACCTAATGCTATATATATATATATATATATATATATATATATATATATATATATATATATATATATATATATATATATATATATATATATAAAATATATATATATATATATATATATATATATATATATATATATATATATATATATTTATATATATATATCATATATTTATATATATAATATATATATATATATATATATATTATATTATATATATATATATATTATATATATATATTATATAAGAAAGTTCCAGTGAGAACCATCCTTACATGAGAACCGTGAGAACCAGTTAGCCTCACAAAAAAGTGTTACTTTTTACTAAAAAGGTGTTACTTCTGAGCAAAAAGGTGTTATTGTATTTTATGATACTATTAGGCAAAAAAGTGTTACTTTAAGAAAAAAATTCTGAAAAAAACTCATAAAAAGGTGTTACTTTTTACATAAAAATGTGTTACTATTCGAAAAAAACGTGTTACTTTTTAATATTTTTGTTTTTTTGAAAAATATATTTTTTTCGAAAGTAACACTTTTTATGCTAAAAAGTAACAACTTTTTTTTAAAACAAAAGTAACATTTTTTTGTTCAAAAGTAACACATTTTCTATAAAAGAGTAACACATTTTTATTAGGGAGTTTGGTTCTTACGGTTCTCATATAAGCTTGGTTCTCACTGGAACTTCAAGTGCGAAGTTCAAGTGCGAACTGTGCTTAAGTGTGAACCGTGCGAACCTTGTTACTTTTTAGCAAAAAGGTGTTACTATTTTCTGTGAAATTTCATTGGTAGAAAAATAACAGCTTTTGATGTAAATGTATCACTTTCGAAAACTGTTTCGTTTTGGCCAAAACGTATTACTTTTCAGCCATAAAAATTAAGGAAAAAAATAGTAACACGATTTTGCCAAAAGATAACAAGGTTCGCACGGTTCACACTTAAGCACAGTTCGCACTGGAACTCGACCCTATATATATATATATATATATATATATATATATGTATATATAATATAGGTAAGTTTTGTATTTGCTCTCAAAAGTGTCATAAATGCCTTTTAGTGCCTTTTAGTGTTCATAATAATTGATTAATTTCAAAAATAAATATTGTTGTTGTGAATTAATTGCCGAAAGTTAATGTAAAATAAGCCAGATTATTGTTGTTACTTGTTTTACATCGTTATAAACATGTTTAAAAAATTCAATAAATCATTTTTAAAATTTAATATTGTTAATCATGACTAAATTGCATAAATGAATTTTAAACGATTAGTGTTTCTTTGCAAGATTGTTGTTTTATTTATTATGTTCCAAAGGTTTTAAAAACCGCTTAAATTGAATATCACACTTTTTTAAATTTATAATTTATTTTTTGTTCTAAAAATAAATGTTTTATAATTAATTTATACTTCAATTAAAAAGTTCATGAAACATTATATTTTAATTTTATGAACTGTTTTGTAATTACATTTTTTTAAAATATTTCACATTTATTAGATAAATATAAATGCAATGCTTGATTTTAATTTTATTTTGCCTAGATTTAGGTTGTGAATGTCTGTGTAAGTCAATTATGTTTTTATATTTGTTTTGGATTAATTACCGTGAATAATACAACCTCTTGTTAATTTCACTACATTAATACGAACTATTGATTAACTATGAATAACACTAACTTAAGGGTTTTTTTGAGAATAATAATACCAACTTTAATTTATTAACAAATTTATAAAATTTTCTTTTTGGCAAATAAAATTTTTTCACTCACCAGAAAAAAAACCACTATGCAACCAAAACTGTGGAACTCAACCACTCTTCATTTGCATAAGAGAAAGGGGAGACCAAAAGAGATAAAAAGCCATACAAATGGGCAGCAACTATTAAAGAGATAGAAAGCCTAAGAAAAAACAAGACCAAAACCCATAAGAGCTTTAAAGGGTAGGAGTTGTGTATCTGATTAGAATGGGTGTCTCACTAAGCTATTCCAAACCGCTTCATTTCTACTTTGCCATATTGCATAGATTGTGGATGTATAGATGGCTATCATGACTCTCTGTTGGAGTTTCGCGAGCTTAAATTTCCAAAAATCCATAGCAAGAATTGGTTTAAACTTTATCCCTATCCATTAAGTGGCATTCTCACTACACTAGACGCTAAATGGACATTCAAAAAACAAATGTTGAATAGTCTCTTTACTAGCCGCACATAAAGGACATAAATCATCCTCTAAAACACCTATTAAGTGTAGTCTATCTTTAGTCTTCAGCTTACCTAGTGCCATAAGCCAACAACAAAATTTGACTTTGGGAATCGACAAAACATTTCAAACTATATTGTTCCATTTAACCTTAGGGAGCAACTTGAAGGTCTCCATATACACCTCCTTGGTAGAATAAGCATCACAAAACACCCATTGTTTCCATGTATCCTTAAGAGAACAAAGTTTCTTCATTTCCCAACTAGTTGTAGGTTGAGCGTTGAATAGTTTCCATATGCCACCTTTGGTATAAACACCATTAACCCACTTCACCCCTAAGGAATGCTTCATCATATGAATATGCTATGCAATTTTCCCCATTGCGATTTGATTCCAAACATGAATGTCTCTAATGCCTAAACCCCCCACTTTCCTTGGCTTACTAACATCCTTCCATTTGACCATTCCCGACCTATGAAACTCCAAAACACCAAACCATAAAAAGAATCTACAGATAGAATTGATGCAGTTGATAACTTTCTTCGGAAGAATAAAGATTTGGCACCAAGAAGAGGAGATACTCAGCACCACCGAATTAATGAGTTGTACCCGAATTGCATAGGAGAGATGCTTGGTTTGCCAACCCTTTATCCTACTTGTCATCTCATCAGCTAAAGATTTGCATTCAGCAATGGATAACCTATTGGAAGAGAGGCCACATCCAAGTATTTGAATGGGAGAGTACCAAGGGGAAAATGAGTAAGATCACAAATAGCCTTTTGGATGAGAGAATCAACTCCTGCCATATAAAATGTCGATTTAGCAGCATTGGCTTGTAAACCAGAAGCCTGGGAAAAAGTCTAGATGCATTGATGGATCACTCTGACTGAAGATTAATCTCCCTTACAAAAAAACATCAAATCATCTGCAAAACAAAAGGTGAGAAAGCTTGGTTTTCCGACAATGAGGATGGAAACCATATATATCCTCAACACTTCTCAAAGATCTAGAAAGGTCTTCCATGCCAATCATTAAAAGCAAAGGAGATAAGGGATCCCCTTAACAAAGACCTCTCTTAGCTTGAAATGTAGGAGTGGGGCAACCATTAAGCATAAGAGTATAACTTGTGGAGAAAATGCATGACTTGACAACATTAATGAAGTGAGTCAGAAAGTTTAGAGCAATCAACATATCCCTTATGAATTGCCAGTTCATCGTATCGTAAGCTTTGCACAAGTCAATTTTAATCAAACAACTGGGAGCACAATGATATCTAGAATATTACTTGACTAGATCCTGGCACAAAAGAATATTATGCATAATACTTCTGTAAGCAACAAAAGCCCCTTGGGCTTGATCAATTACACTTTCAAGGACTAACTTCAGTTTCGAGCAAATGAGCTTGGAAATACATTTGTAGAGTACATGACAACAAGATATGGGTTGGAAATCACTGGATTAGAAGGACATTTGACTTTGGGAATCAAAGTAATGGTAGGGGCGTTCCAACTCTTAGCCATCTTGCAACTCTGAAAAAACTGATTGATAGCTGCAACAATATTATTACCCACAATATCCCAAGAAGCTTTATAGAATTTACTGTTAAAGCCATCCAATGGAGCTTTATTCTTCTGAATGCTCCACATAGCCTCCTTAACTTCCTCCTTGCTAAATGAGAGAGTCAACAAGTCTATTTGGTCATTAGTTAGGATGTGGCCCTTACGAACAATATTGAGGTTGATTTTGGCTCTATCAAATTCAGTATAAAAGGTATTAGTATAAAATTGATAGAACTCATGTTGAATTAAGGAGGGATCAGTGACATCCTCTCCCTTGAGCTGAAGATAAGAAATCATGTTCATTCTTTCCCCATATTTATTTTTGTTGTGTGTTGAGGGCTAAGGAGCTTTGTTAAAAAAAGTCCATATAGATAATAGGCTTCATGGTGTTTCTCTTTCTCGCAATGCTCCTGTTATCTCTCACCTTTTCTTTGCAGATGACAATATGGTTTTTGCTCGTGCTAATGTTCGTGAAGCTGAATTTATCCTAGATATGATCTTAAGAAAGTATGAATCTCTCTCTGGTCAAACAACTAACCTTAACAAATGTGAAGTCTCCTTCAGCAACTGTCTCCAATATATATGATATTAGAAGAAGAGTTAGTGATGTTCTGGTTTCAAAGAGGTCCTTCGCCATGACAAATATTTAAGTCTCTCTACTATATTCAAAAGATCAAAAAAAAATTTCTTCACGGGAATCAGAGACCGAATATGGAAGAAGCTACAGGGCTAGAAGGAGAAACTTTTATTAAAGACGAGAAATGGGGTCCGTATTAAGGCAGTAGCTCAATTGATTCCATTTTATGCTATGAGTTGTTTCAAGCTGCCTACTTCTTTTTGTGAAGATGTTGAGATAATCATTAGGAATTTCTAGTGGGGTACTTCTAGTTCGGAGAGGGGGATCCTATGGAAAGCATGGAAGGCTTTATGTTTTCCAAAATGCGAAGGTGGTCTGGGGTTTCGTGATGAGTCTCCTTCAATAGTTCTTTGCTGGCAAGACAATTGTGGAGACTTCATAGTCATTCGGATACCTTGCTTTCCAAGTCTCTAAAGGCTCGCTACTACCCTTCTACATCGATTTGGGACACAAACGTGGGTTTTAACCGCAGTTATGCTTGGAGACATATTTGGGGTTCTCGTTCGGTTCTAGAAATGGGGTTTCGGTGGAGGATTGAAGATGGTAAATCAGCTAGACTATGGAAAGATGCTTGGGTAGGAAGAGATGGTTTTGGAAAACTCATTTCCCTTAGAAGAATTTTGGATGAAAATACGACGGTTGATGTTATCCTAGATAATGATAACCGTACGTGGCGTGCTGATGTGATGAATGCCATTTTGCTTCCTATTGATGTTGAATAGATTTTACAGATCCCTATTAGTTTTTCGAGTCGAACTGATGAACGTGTTAGGGCTGCTAGTGAGGATGACAATTTTAGAGTTCGTGATGTGTACAATCTAGCTTTACATGCCAACGAAGAAGCTTCTAGCTCACATGAAAGGGACTCTATATGGCATAATTTGTGGAGGCTCAAAATTCCTCCAAAAGCAAAAAATCTTCATGTGGAGAGTTGCTTGGGACATTTTCCCTCATTGGGTCAACCTAAGTAAGAAGGGGGTTACAAGTGTGGACAAATGCCAAAGATGTGGTATGTTAGAAAATAATTCTCATGTTTTGAAAGATTGCTACTGGGCTCGTGACGTGTGGCAGCAAATTATGGAGGCAAGTGCAATCCCTCATTATTCCTCTTTTCGTGAATGGGTAGGAGCTCTTATGGAACAAAAATATCAGATTGAGGTAGAAATCTTCAGTGTACTAGAAATGAGCTTTGTTTTGAAAAAATTTGTATAGCCTATGATCTCTGCTACAAACGAGCTCATAACCTGCTATTCGAATTTAAAAAGGCTAACTCCAATGATAATGGAGTTAAAATGAGAAGAGAAGAAGCAAAATGGAGACCTCCCAATTCAGGCTTTATCAAGCTAAACATTGATGCACCTGTCAATAACAAAGAGTAGGGGTGCACACCGGTCCAAACCCGGACCAGACCTAACTAGAACCAGTTGGACCGAAAGACCGAAATTTAAAATTTTAAAGACCAGAGACCGAACCTGTTACATTTGGTCCGGTCCCGAACCCTGAAAATTACCAATCCGTTTCAGGT
This sequence comes from Amaranthus cruentus, assembly GCA_019425755.1. Classification (NCBI taxonomy): domain Eukaryota; kingdom Viridiplantae; phylum Streptophyta; class Magnoliopsida; order Caryophyllales; family Amaranthaceae; genus Amaranthus; species Amaranthus cruentus. Next base: position 720,541 of record CM033456.1, read on the forward strand.
TTGGACCGGCTATAAAATATTGATTGATTTTATAAAAATGAATATCATGAATTCGAGAACTTAGTCATACCTAATATGTAGAAAAATAAGAACATATACATTATCATTTCGAAAAAGAACACATACACTAATAACCAATTAAACAAATCAAAATAAGAGTGCAGAGACAACATTAAACAAATTATTTTATAAGTTAAGTGACCATTTTAAGTAATTAACGAAACACAATAATTAAAGAGACTATAAGGTTTAAGAGTGCAGACAACACATGATGTAGAAAAGTAATAGAAATTAAATAAAAAGTAGGATAACACCATTAATTAAAATAAATAAGAGATGAAGGGAAATGGAAATGTAAATGGGTTGGGGAAGGGAGAATTGTCTGATGACGTGATGAGTTTGGAATAACTTCCAAGAAATTCCTAAATAGTCTATTTATATTTTAGAATCTAAAATAAAAAATACATATTACATATAGCCGGTCCTATCCAGTAAAACCCTGATTTTCCCGAGTTTGGACCGGACTGGACCAGAAACCCGAATTTTTCATTTTTTAAGAACCGGAGATCGGACCTAATTTATCTGGTCCAGTCCAGTTCAGGTTCGGGTTTAACCGGGTCGGCTCCAGACCGCTGTTTCGATCCACATTTGCACAGTCCTAATAAAGAGAATAGGATAGGACCGGGTGTTGTGGCTCGAAATGATGTTGGTACATTTCGTTGGAGGCCTCAAAGACAATCTGGCCTTTCATTGGTCTAGAACGGGCTGAGTTGGAAGCTTTTAACTGGGCTGTTGTGTTGGTGAAGGAGAAGCAATAGAGTAACGCCATTTTTGAAGGAGATGCTCAAACGGTTGTGGATGCTCTTCAACTTAAAATTTCTCGCGGTCTACACAATCAAGTGCTTGTTACTTGTTAGCAATATTCTAGACTTGTTGTCTAGTGTTGATTTCTTTTCTTTTAATTTCGGTTTTCGAGAAGCTAATAATGTAGCTCATTGCTTAGCTAGGTGGGCTTCCTCTAGTATTTGCTCTTAGGTTTGGCTAGATGGTGGTCCCTCGTGGATCTTTGACATTGTATTTGCATATTTATCTTTTTAATTTAAGCCTCACCTTGATCCAAAAACAAAAAAATTAGTATTATTGTAGAAAAATAAAAAGTTGTATTATTCCTGGTAGTTTTTCCTATTTGTTTTTGATGTATTTTATAAATAGCTGTAACATTTTATACAAAATCATGTAACATTTATTTTTTCCACCAAATATTAGTATGTTCTTTTTTATCAAAAAACTATTATTATTATTATTATTATTATTATTATTATTATTATTATTATTATTATTGTATACATCATGTTACATGTATTAACCATTTGATATAAAAAGAGAAATATGTTTAGAAAACAATGTACAATTATTTCTTGAAATCTTTTTTTTTTTCTTGTTCTAATTATTTGAAATTTATTATGATGTTTTTGTATGATCATCCTTCAATCTTGCAAAGTTGCAAAAAAAAAAAAAAAAACCCTTTTGTCTATCGAATTTCAATTTTGTTATTCTATTTCTTAATTAGTTTTCTCAAAAGAAATCAAATACTAAAATTTCTCCCACTTGAAAGTCTTTCCTCTCTCCTTTCACTCCTCCTTTGTCTCAGCTGCAAACCATGAGCCACAACAGCGGCGCCTCCTCTTCCTCATCCTCATCCTCATCCTCATCCTCATCCTTTAGGTTTCTGAATCAGATCCCCAACAATGTCCGCAAAACTATCCAGCACATTAAAGAGATCACCAGTAATCACAGCGAAGAAGACATCTATGCAATGCTTAAAGAGTGTTCCATGGATCCTAATGAAACCACTCAGAGACTTCTTCATCTTGGTATGCTACTTTTTCCCACCATGCTTTAGTTTTTTTTTTTATCTTGCTTTACTTTTTTCAATTTTTCTATTGGGTTTTTCTTTGATTTAAGAACGATTCCACGTTTTCATTTTTCTTTATTTTATATTTATTTTTTGGTTCGTGGGTTGATGCATTTTCATTGATTTATGTAGTGTTTTCTTTCCTTTGTTTCATTTGTTAATTCTTTTGTTTGAGAAGTATTGTTCCACATCCCCTCTCAATTTTGCCCCATTTTTCGTGATGGGTAGGGTTTGAGTTTTGTTACATTTAAGCTGGGACTTGCTAGGTTTTACAGTCTCATGCTTTATTGTATGCAAAATGGCGTCACTTAACATTGGAGAAAAATAATGGAAGTAGTGTGTAGCTTTGCTTAAATTCGTATGTGAATATTCAGAAAGATAGATGAGACATTGTGTTAAAGTCAATACTGGAGGAAATAGAATGAATCTCATTCTAATTGGCCTGTTTTTGAGGAGATTGTGTAAGGGGAAGTAGGCTTATGCACATAGGCGGATCCAGGATTCAAAAGCATGGGTAGCACCAATTATGATTCACCAACGTGTTGAAATAAATTTCGGTCGACATTATTGTTTATAAAATGAGCATTCCAAAAATATTTCATTGCTCCAAATTACAAGTTACAAATTACAATGAGATTAAAGTCTAACATAGTGAAATACTCCCTCCAATTCAAAACAACTGTCCCATTTGTTTTTTGGCACTATTCACGTATCACTCTTAATTTGTATTTTACTCTTAATCTATAAGTTAAAATTAAAATATAGTCATGTGAGATTTTTTTGATTCGTCTCAATACAAGGATTATTGATATCAACTTTTTATAATTTTTGATTGAGAATAATTAGAGATATTAAGGGTTAAAATGTTGTCTCGGCAAATGTAAAAAAGTAAATGGGACAATAGTTGTGAATTGGAGTGAGTACGAGATAACAAAGACAAAACTAATTATGATCAAAATAACCATTAAAAGAACAAGCCTACAAAACAAATCACAGTGTCATAGTATCCACAAACCCTAAAATAATTGATTAATTAACAATAATAACTATTCATCAATTCAAAATTCACAATAATTGATAAATTAATCAATTCAAAATAACCTTTCATCAATTCAAAATTTAAACCACAAAACCACAGTGTCCTCAAACCTTAAATGGCTAACCAAAAATACAATAATTAATTAATCTATATTGTTAAAATAACCATTAAATGAACAAGACTACAATACAATTAAAGATTTTAATTTTTAAGTGATGAAATACTTAATTAATTGAATGAGAGATAACCTTTAAAGATAACTTCCAATAAATTATACGTAAGAGGCCAAGAATGGTGGTTCACGCCGCAGAGTACGTGACGGTCGGCTGCCGGCAAACGAAAGCTTGGGAGGTGGGCTGGTGGCAGCTGGTGCGGTGGCGGTGGAAGCTGTGGAAGGGATAGGAGAATGAAAATATGGAAATGGAATACAAAAATAGTGGTAGGAATTAGTAGATTCAATTTGAAAATGGGGAAGAAATGGATTAGGGAAGGAGAGAGAAAGGGGAGGGATGGGTTTTCAGTTTTTCACGCCTTCTGCCTTCACGGGTAGGCGGGTAGCTGCCTACACTGCTACACAGCTGTACTGAGTTGGATAAAATTATTTTTTTTACAGAATATTAATTTTTTAAAATGAATATTAATTTGTTTTTAAAAAAGTATGGGTAGCCTAGGCTACCCTTTGTTACCACATAGGTCCGCCTATGCTTATGCAATTGGTGAATTTCAATCAATCGGCCACAACAGTCACATGATTCACCCACTTTACCGGCAAATCTTCATTGGATTCGATTGTCTGCTCCAATGGCCATAAATGGCGACTCAAATCGGTGGTCTAGGCGATCCAGAAGTAGAAGACAAAAGAATATAACAAAGGGAAAATAAGAAGTAGAAGACAAAAGAATATAACAAAGGGAAAATAAGAGAAGAGGAAAAGAAAAGGAAGAGGAGATAGAAACTCGCCTTGTAAAAGCAACCATAAAGATGAATGAAAAGGAGCCGCCATTAAAAATGAATGAAAAGGAGCCGCCATTAAAGATGAATGAAGAGGAGCTACCATTAAAGATGAATGAAGAGGAGGTGATGTTCTGGTCTTCTAGAAGAATCATATGTACTGCTGTTTGTTTTTAGGGTTTTACAATGAGAGTGAACTCTTAGTTTTTTTATTTGTTTAGAGGGATTTAAACTTTAAAGGATATATGGGTCATTACTTTTTTCTAGTTATTTGTTTGATTGGATTTAAACAAGGGATTTAAGATGAAGATTAAAATTTTAAAATATTTTAATTCTTATACTCCCTCCGATTCAGTTTAGATGTCCCATTTGGGATTTCACGGATTTTAAGAATTGATTGGGGTCCATTAAAAAGGTGGTATTTAGGTATTTTAATTGATTAAATTAATTGTAAATGTGGTAGTTGGGTATTGGGAATTGGAAAAGTGAGGGTATTTAGGTAAAAAAAGATAGACAAAAAAGGAAATGAGACAATTGGTATGATTTTGTCAAATAAGGAAATGGGACATCTAAACTGATTCGGAGGGAGTAGTATTTTCTTTCTATTTTATAAATTATACTTATGACTATTTTATAATTATTAATCTGATTTTTAAAATAACTAAGGAACCGAAAAAATAAATCACAAACCTAACATTCGAATCAAACAACCCAACCGAACGAACAATAAATCAATCAACTAAAGAATCGCAAATTGGAATCCGTACAAGGAATCAATGCGAACCGCGAACCATGTGACACCGGGCTAGATTTTGACGATTTTGTGGGAAGGGGAGAAGGGAAATGTCATTAAATATGTATAGTTCCTTTTTGTGTTATTTACATTTGAATGAAGGATCGAGTAGACAATAGTTACAAAATTTTGCTAGTAATCTAAAATGGTCTGAAACCCCAATCTTTTGGGATTAAAGGTCATGCATTGTTGTTGTAATCTTAAAGGGTCTACAATGGTTGTGTTTTTCTGCGCTAGACTAGAATTTTCTTTTGGTAGCTATTTATATCTTGATGTTTGCATTTTTCTTTACTAATAAAGGTCAAAGAAAGAGGATGTACCGGAGCGAAACCAATGTCAGCTTGAGCTCGCTTTATATTTGTTTTCTTTTTTTCGAAAATACAAATAGTTTGTCTAGGGTGGAACCCCTTCAGTTAATATGTATTGTCTTTAGCTTCAATGTATGACTTGGTATTTTATCCATTGATACTTCGTTTTATTTTGATCATAATGCGATTCTAATATGTTCATTAACTTTTGGGCACGACCTTTCCACTTTTACATAAGTGTCGTGGGTCGAGCTGTTGTATCTATAGTTCTGTGCTTATTGATGCTGGGATTGCCTTTTCAACATTATTTAGTTTGATGTGCAATATTATGCTTTTGAAACCAATATGAAATAACATGGGTGAAACTGATGACTATCCTGTTAAAATTTGCAATGAGCTGGCTCAAATTTTCTTTTGCTTTAAGTTATGAGGTTCTGTGAAATGATGGTACATATACATATGATAGTTAATCCACATCTCCTCATCATAGTTACCGTGAGAGACTGAGGGTGACCAATAATCCTTTTAGGTTAATCATTAATGACTGCCTACATTTTTATCTGTTGGGGCACATGGTGTGATGTGGTACTAGTCTATGAATTCCTTGCTGCCTTAGAAATATCTATTGGGTTTGAACACTTATTTACTAGTGAATAACAATATATTGGTTCTGCAGATACATTTCATGAGGTGAGAAGGAAGCGAGAGAAGAGAAAGGAGGTACTTGTTACAAAGCCATCTATTTTTGTATTTACAATTTTTTAATATGGTGCTATTTCTAATGGAGCCAATGAAAATATTTTCGATTACAATATAGAGATCATAATTTTCTCAAGCGGGATTTAAATCTCAGATGTGGTGTTGATCGCAAGCCATGTTTGCAACTATCATGGTAGCAGCAATCTCAAAAACTTCGCTACTTGGTTGTGGTGTGGCAGTTGAGATTTAATTTGTCATGCTTGTCAGATGATCTCCACCTTGTTTTTTCGTGGTGTAGATTTGGCTAAGCTTATATTTAATTTGAGAGCTCCTGAACACGGATTGCAATGATATTTAGGGTATATGGAAATCATGGTCTAGTTGCGTACTTTTAGTTGTTAAACATGGTGAAAATTTGACTGACCTAATGGACCTAATTTTTTTTTGTTTCAAATGGATTATCACTACGGCTAAGACAAAAGTAGTATTCCTCTTCAAAACTAGAATGAGAACCTTTTAATTGATTTGTTGCATTATCTAATTGGTTAATGCAAGTGACAATATACATTTGCGTCTTAGATGTGATTTGACCATCCTTTTATATGATTGGCTTAAGTTTTGAGAATTTATTCAAATATAACGTTGCAGAGTTTGAACAGCAGATTACGTGAAGAGCCTAAGTGGAAGCCTGGTCATCAAGGGCAAGGGACTAGGAGTGCTCAAGGGAACCCATTTTCTCAACATCAACAACCTACTCGTGGTATATCATGATTCCAATCTTATGCTATGGTTAATCCATACTTTATGTTATTCATCCATACTTTATGTTATTCAGTAGTGGATTTTGGTCATAGCCGTCACACGCAAGGGAATGTGTCGTAGATACACTTGTATACGTTCACATGCCTTGTGGTTTCCTTAAACCCCAACATTGTCCTTCAAACAAAACAAAGGCTCTGTTACATTTAGTTTCAATTCAATTTCGTGCGGTTATAATAAGTTTGTTTTGGTTTTAGTTTGCCCATCAGTTTTATTCTCACACACATTGACTTCAGATTTTATAGTTAGTTATACAATAGTTCTAATGAGTTTTATATATTTCTATTAATTTGGGGGCGGGGGAGGGGGAGAGGGAGGGGGAGAATAAGCTTTTACTAATGGTGCTCTACGTCACTTTGCTATCCTTGTGTTTGTAATCATGGGCTGAAATCTCTATAATTTTAGGTTGTTAACTTTCATTTGTATTATACGAGACTACTGTGACGTGCTTATATAGTTCTTCCTATCCTTTTGATTTTGGACTTCCTTTTGATTACTCTGCTAAGTCGTGCGTGAAGTTCAAGTAAATTTGACTTCATTTTAGATTTTGGACAAGGTTTAGGTTTAGTTTCTCATGATATAACAAGTAGGCTCTAAAAAAATACTAAGTTTTAATGAATATAAGAAGTGAATACTTACACAATTAGCTCTCACTCTCTGCTATAACAATCGTGGTTGTGGACACAAACTCAAAATAGACAGGTCAGTAGGAAAAGAAAGAAATACAAGGTCAATAGCTTATTTGATATTCTAGGGTTGATAGCAATAAAAGAGGAGAATAGACAAAGAAAGAAATGCCACTTGAATAAATAGTATTTGCCCCTATTTTGTCTTTTTATCTTATACTACCTCCTATTCAGCCTAAATGTCCCATATTTTTTTTGGCACTATTCACTCATCACTCTTAATTTGTATTTTACTCTAATCTATAAGTTAAAACATAATCATGTGGGATCCTGTTTGATTCGTCTCAATACAAGGATTATTAATATCAAATTTTTTTAATTTTTAATTAAGAATAATTTGAGATATTGAGGGTTAAAATGTTGTCTCGGCAAGTGTGAAAAACTAAATGAGACATTTAGGCTGAATAGGTGGGAGTATTAATTCTTTCCTTTTTTACCACCCTTTCTCTTCTTTAATTTCTCTTTGATTTAAGAAAATGTCATATGATTTGCTAATCTACTTGCGAATCAAAATAAGCGAATTATGATTGATTTTGATCTATTTTTGATCACTAATAGATGTAAGGTTGTGTACATCTCACCCCTAAATCCCTCTTACGTGGAAATCATTTTATGGTGTTGGGTAATGGAATCTTGTTGGTGGTGTATTGTTTATTTTTGGGCGATTTTGAGTAAATCACGTATTCAAAAACGATTTAGCTCACAAATTATGTTACATTGATTTAAATAACTTGATAAACTTATTCAATTCATTTTTTAAAGTTCTGAAGTTCACCTTTTGTTATGAGTCCAATTTTATCACTTTTAAATTATAATTTTACTTTTATTTTACTAATTTAGGTTTTTAATTTTCACAAACAAAATCTTTTAATCATTATTTAACGTGGAAAACTGAAATTTGAATTTTCTTTTTTGGGCGTTTCAATTCTAAAAATCTCAAATGTGACATATTATACAAAAATTCTAACATTTGGAGGTATCTTAATCTAAAAATCTCAACTTTGAAATATTATTTAAAAATCACAACTTTTAATAAATTTTAAAAGAAAAAATACATCGACTAGTAAAATAATGTCATGTATTTGTTTTTACCTCTTATAATAATCATCAATAAGTTAATTGTTTCAAAATAAGATATCCTAAAGTTTAGATTTTTAAATAAAAACATACAATTGAGGTTCTTTTATAGCTGGAGCACCTAAGTTAGGAGTTTATAAAACAATTTTTTCTATTTATTTCTCACCCAATCATTCTCGAATGACCACAGGAAGTTCGTGTTCTCATACTGAATTCTGATTCAAGTAACACTATATGTTGTACACTTAATCTCGAACTTGTAATTATTTAGGGCATTATAGATTATTATCCTAAGTTAATCAATGAAGTTAGGTTGAAGTCTACATAATTCAATGTGTGTAGTTTGGCTCAATACACTAGCGAGGAAGAACAAGGGGTCAAGTTCGCGACCTCTACAACGCCAAGTTGGCTGATGAGTGCAAAAATGACAAACAAAGTAGTAAGATTGGCAATTTCAAGGCGCCGAGTTGGCGATTGTTGGTGGCAGTTCGTGTCTTAGGTGAAGTTGGTGCCCAGCTAACACCAACTCGATACCCAAATTACGTCGACTTGGCGATATGTCTATTCTTATTTTGTGCGGGTTGTTGTAAGGGTTTCGGTTGGAAGTTATGAGATGCTATTTCATGATTGCTCCCATGTAGAGGGAGTTTGGAAAGTTGCATATAATGATTCTTCTCTCTTATTTTAGAGGTTAAGGAACATATTTATTTGCATATCAAGAACTCAAACTTTTCACTCGAGATTTTTCGCCCATCTTCCACATAAATACATTTTCATTAAGTGAATTAGTGCTTATGTTTGCACATCATTCATTAGATCTCTAAGCAGGCTTGAATCGAAAGTCTGTTCACCAAATTGGGTCAATTGATTGCTTAAGAAAAATTTTCACAACCTTGGATGTATATCAAGATTCTTTTCTGTATATCCATTGTTTGTGGTTTTTTTGTTCAAGTTTACAAGTGAAGTTTTAAGTTCAAAGTTTTGTAATTTTGTTGGTTATCAATTCTCGTAATTATCATCCTTAACATATTGTTTTTGGTGGTACTCCACAACATAACATAAGAAATGTTTTTGTTGCTAGTTTTGTATCTTGGGAAAGGTTTATGTTATTGGAGTTTCAAGAGAAACTTTCAACTCGTTTGGGAATAATTATTATTTTGAGGGAAGTTAAATGTACTAGTCTTTTTGTTTGTTGGAGTTAATTTGTTCAACTTTTTGTTTGACTTTGAGTTTGTTTGAACTGTTTTTTTGGCGTGGGGGTGGTGGGTGGTGCGGTCAAGAAGCTCCTAATCACAACATTAATCTCTAAGCCTAATCCTAAGATATAAAGCTCCTACAAACAATAATCGGACATTTCTAGTTTTTCATCTAAATGTATCGTTTATGCTGTTCAAAATGCTTACACTTGCATTTTGGGGATTTTTTCGGAATACCTTTCTCTTTTTGACATTATGGTCTATACTTTGATGCTAACGTTTCTTTGCTTCTTTCTTTTTGATACTAGATATTGGGCGTCGGAGGACTGCAACTCTTCGTAAGGAGAATGGAGTTGAAGAGACCGGGGAGAAAGGTTTCAGGCACTCTCCCGTGCTTGTTTCCAAAGAAATAAAATCTGTTCAACCGCGTAATATAGAGAAGTAAATCATTTCAAATTTACCAGACAGTTCACCTTAGTGTTACAACTTGAGGGTGTTTTTGCTCCCATGAAGTGAATAAATCTAGCAATTTCTCCATTTTAACTTGTATAGCCATCTTTGCAGGTTGTCATCCATCATTACAAATGGGCCACTAGGTCTTTCCAGTGGTAGTCTGAGTGGTGGCGATGGGTTTATTTCATCAAAAATGGTTTATTCCTACATAACAAAGGAAAATGTTGGGGCTACTGCAGACATTGTGCCAATAGAGCCAACGACAATTGCTGAAAATGCATCCTCTGCTTCTAATCCTCTGCTGGTACTCCCTTGTGATTCTCGGGCTTCTAAAGCTGGTACTATCAAAGAAGAAGTGTGTGATCAGCATATGCCTTCAGTAATGACTTCTCCTGAACCTGCTGATGAAGGGCTTGATGTCACTGAATTTGTTAGTGATAGTGATCTAAACCAGGACGAACATGACTTCGACAGTTCTCAGGTATCTTCCTCAACAAGCGAGAAGCAGCCATATGAACTAGTAGAAGTGGCACATCTGAAGGTTTCAGGTGAATGCGTTGTAGCTGAAAATAGTCAAGGTATTGACCCATTTGTAGGTATTTGCTGGTCAGGTGACAGCATTTCTTATACTGACTTTTATCATTGTAATTCAAGTTTGCAGTAGAGCAATGGTAGATAATTGATTAAGATGTACTTTCTCTATTTTCTTTAAATTGCAACATTTGTCCCAATAAGTTTTAACAAAAGTGGGACTATGGTGAATAATAGAGAGGAAGTACAATTTAGAACCTTATATACAGAATAATTATGGATTATAATGCCTGGTAACATAATGATTTATTATGGATGTCAGGATGTACATATAAGTTGTGTATGATGAATTGGGATTAGTTCAGAACCTGTTACAGAATGGCCATAAGTAATCATTTAAGTCCATGATTTATAATGGATGTCAGAATGTGTATTTATGGTTTGTATGATGTGCGCTCCTTTTTTCCCCATGTTTTTTGTTGTAATTTGACCTTGATTGGTACATAAAATAGGTCTTATGAAAAATATGGTCTGTTCAATATTGTTAAAGATTTTTGGATTAAGGAGGCTTTCTATAATTCATTCTAAATATCTCAGGTGTGAAGGATGAAACCACAAAGCTACTTGATTTAAAATTCTCTGATGGTCAACATGTCATCATACCACAGCATATCCAAGTTCCTGATTCAGTGAAAAATGTATTGACTTTTGGAAGCCTTGATGCAAGATTTGAGATTAAGGAAAACTCTGTGAACAATGAAAGCAATGAGATCTCTGACACTGCTGCTGATTCAGTACAGGCAGAAACTGTCAGCAAATTTTCTACTCGGTCAGTGGCTTCAGTTTTCTTCTGTTTGTTTACGACTGTTTACGAATGTTCATTATATGTGTTATTATGCTATGAGCTTGATGACAACATTTATTTGGATTACTTAAAAGCAGTGCTTGCTAGTCATTAAGGGTACTTAGTTGATCAAATACTGTTAGGTTTGAAGTGGTCAAGGTAATGAAAGCTAAGCTATAGTGATTTAGTGTTGATAATAAGCAAATCCATATAACAATTTGTCATATGGTGAATCTAGAAATTGAATATTTTGGTATTACGATGCATGTTTTTGGAGTTTTGTTTCCACATCTGTGTGGAGTGCGATGCCTTTTGTCTTTCTACATGTGGATGTGTTCTTTTGCATCTTGTAAACTGGATGACTAGTTCTCTGGCTCTAAGGTTGTGTTGTTGTGTCATAATATGTAGTGATCAAGATGATGTATCTACTACATCACAAGCAAGCAATGCAGATAACTCACTGTTGCCATTGCCTTTACCTGTTACGTATTCACCCATAGATACAAATTCTTCGTCTGTTATGGTTTTAAACGATGATCAGCCGAAACAAGATAATGTAACTGCTGTAGGCCCTCCATTTCCCGTTGTTCAAACAACTCCAAGCTACAACTTTGGATACATGCCTCCCATGTTGGCGAATGTGATTTCTCGTCCTGAAGGATTTGAGTCGCAAGCTCATGTTTTGAACTCTCTGGTACGTCTTATTAAGGCCTATATCGTGTTTCTAGCTTTTTGTTTCACAAGTGGTTGCTATTTGTTGCCACTCCTTCTCTAGTAGTCTTATCTCTCACCTTTATGGTATTTCTATATTTTTGTTATTGCTATTTTTTTAGTTTTTCTGGGTCATGGCAAAACTCAAGCCCTACACTTCAAGAAATTTGGGAGAAAATGCTTTAATTGTGCATCTTTTTTAGATAAGACTTTAATTTTTTCAACTTCTCTAGCCTTACTATAATGCAATGACTAATAATTTATCACTTGCATTGCTTTTGTATGCTCTATAGGAATTACAAGTGAGACATTATATACGTATAAAAGCTGAGAAGGAGGAAGAAAATTTATTTAGAAACATGGCAACATGTATGTGAAGCATAAAATTGGTTATGAGATATTTATTGCTCACATTGGGATTTATATTCTTTATAGAGTGTTGGTTGAAGCATGACATATGAGCATAATCTCAGGATTAAAGGATTGATGACCTCTCTATAACTCACGGGTCCTGATGTGTTTTAAAGATGAGAAAGCCATTGTCAATCGTCAAGTCATTAGCATCAATTTGCAAGACGATGCTTTGTCGTTCCCTAGCTTATGTAGAGCGTGCTACATGGAAGAGTCCTTTGGAGATAAATGCCTTAAAATATTGTAGTATAGATTGATGGTCTAGTTGTCTATTTCTTTTTGACCTCCCCTAATCAACTATCAGCTCAAAGAGCTCTGTTTCAATTAATATTAAGGGTTTTATGTAACCCTACTGGCCCACTCTAAAAGATCTAGAAACTTTTTGATATTGTTTACCCCAGCTGTCTAGATAGATACTACTATATACATTCGTAATTCAAATAATTCAATTGAAGTAACAACTTGTAATCTTAAAACAAATTTCTGTCTGTTGCTTGAAGTAAGTTAAATTGATGATTGGTGGCACCTCCACATAAGTAGCGAATTGAACCCTTTCCAATTTGGCCACCAATTCCTATCTTCTCCCTTACCTAAATGAAGAGAAATGATTCAATTGAGATCATCAATCTAGTAATGGGCCTAAGTAATCTACAAGATATTGGAACTTAACATATGTAATCGAGTTTTTCGGTAAATAAAACATGGTATTGAAAGGGGCTGATATTAGAGAGAGCCAAAAGTCCTCAGTCCTCATTCTTTTGCAAGTTGTAATTCAGATTCAATATTGCCTGTTTGTCAAGTGGCAATGAAATTGGGATCTTGGGACTTGATGAAGATGGATTTTGTAGGGCTAGGGTTTGCTTGAGAGCTATGTTACTTGTAGGGCTGAACAGAGTTTGGTCTAAAACCGCAAACCAAATCCGACTAAACCGTAATTTTAGTCTTTGGTCTTGTCTACGGTCTAAACAGTCTGATTCGTTTTCTTAAAAACTAATTACGGTTTTCGGTGTGTTTTAAGTTTTTTATTTTTTCAAACCACAGACCGCAATCTGTACTATAACTGAAAACCACAATTTTTAAAAAAAAGCTCGGCATCTTAATATTTCGAGAAGAAGTTATTTTATCGTTTTAAATACACTTGAATGATGTTGATGCAATGAACTAATTATAAATTATTATATTTGGTGATAGTAGGTACGAAATATTTGCATTAACATATATATTAATTTAGAAAAAATATAAAAATAAAAAATTGTAGACCAGATCATAGAACGGTCTGGTCCCATCCAGTCTGGTCTGGTCTTAAAAATATAAAAATAAAAAATTGTAGACCGGATTTTTTTGTTTGTTCTGATTTTAGAGTCAGACTCAGACCGGACCAAATCAAACCGTGTGCACCCTAGTTACTTGGACTCGGGTACTGATGTTGGATACTGGTACGTGTCTAAGTGTTAGATACGTATAAATATTTGAAGTTTTGCCTAAAACGAAGCGTCTAAGTTCCATACCAATGTTCAAGGATCCAGGAGCGGACATGGGTACGTGAAGCAAAATGAAGAGTCTGAGTGACATAGCTTGAGGTTATTTTCTTAGGGATCAACTAGACATATTTCAAGCAATATATTTGGGGCTTTTAGGTGAGAGGAGATGAGATATTGTAAGTGGGGCCTTGGGCTTCTTATCTTATAGAAAAAGGTTGTGATCTTTGTTGATTGAAAGTACGTGTGAGTGTATCTAACTTTCAGTGTATTGTGTTTTCATATATTGGCTTGAGAGCTAATTGAAAAACTAAATCAAGAAGTCTTAAATTGGTTCGCCCACAAATTATGTTCGGTTCTCCAGAAATTGAAATTAATTTGTTATATCCAATGCAAGGGTTTGACCAAGTCTCACCCGTTATTTTATTTTTTTTATTAATGAAGATCCTTCCAAGCCTCGTTAAGCATCCGTAATAAATTTCGGAGAATATCAATTCCTTTCATAATCACATTAAGTCATTAATGCACCTTTGTTTTCTGCTAATACATACCTTAAAAACTTGTTTACTAAGAGATACTTATCCAGGGCTTTAGCCTTTATGTTTAAGTGATTATGGATTCTAAGTTTACACATTTCCCCATGGGTTTTCCCTTCATGTAACATTGTTTTTTCGAGTCTCTTTTACCTTGATAGATGGATCTTTTCAAGTCTTTGGAACTAGACCTTGGAGTCTTTTAGAGTGCTTTGGTCTTTTTTTGTCAAGGGAAATTGATTTTACCGTGATGGGACTCTTGCTCAACATTCTATATGCTGAGATGCAAATTATTACTTGCTCAAAAGTCATATCCCTAGCCATGAGTCATAATCAACAAACAATTTTATTAAATTAAAAATTTAGAATTGGTTAAAAATTTTTTGTTTGTGCCTCTGCCTCTTTTAACTTTGGGATTTAGGTTAGGTGTTGTCTTTGCACTTATAGCTTTATTTCCATGAAGAGTTTACACACACTGATTCCACTTCTATTGGAGGTTTTTGTTTGTAATATTGATCAAAGGTCTACTAGTCAAACTTTTAGTTTTGAAAAGCGTGTATTTTGCACCTTGTGTTCCTCGAGCTCAGGATCGACCGAACATGCCTCAGCTAGGTGAGGCAAAACCCACTACAAGAGGCATGCACCTCAATGTGTTTCACGCCTTGTGCGCCACCCTGTTGGATTGGATAATTAAATTAAGCTTGTTTGTTTGAAAAAGAAATGCAACTCGAAATTCAAATTCCCTTAAAATATGAAATTTGAGAACGTTTGCTTCCATAAAAACAGAACAAAAAAGCATATGAAGAAGAAAATAACTGTGGTATCCTTCATATTTTCATTATAATAGTTATATGCTAAAGTTGTGTTTACTGTAGTGATAATGAATGTTTTCAAGCTTGTTGCTATGATAATATGGATGTCATGTTTTAAGTATTATATATGTTTTATAATTTAAAGCCTTTTTGGTCAATAAATGTATGCCTACAAAAAGCTTGCGTCCTTCACCTTTTGCTGTGTGCCTAGGCTCTCAGGAGCTTTTGCGCCGCAGTGCGCCTTGTGCTTTTTAAAACTAAGGTCAAACTTTAACAAGCTCATTAATAGCCAATTGTTCAATAATTCGTCACATAGTAAATTTAAAGGACGTGTGTGGATGAGGTAAAAAGAGTCCTACTATGCAAAAAGCTCTTATTGAAATGCTAAGACTATATTTTATGGAAGTGAGAACTCCAATACAAAATTACCATGCCCCTAACCGGGCTCATTCAAATAATTAAGTTTGCTAATCTTCCCCGTCTTCTCGATTTATTTCTTTCTTTTTATATAAAAAAATATGTGGTGGGCAGGTAGACGAGAATGTAAGTCATTGTTCTAGAGATGAAACTTCTTGCAGTTAACATTGTAATGGTTCGTGATATCTGCTTGATGAAATGACCGGGTGGCTCCTTTTCAGTAAATGTATTGTAACTTGATGCTTTTATATTGAAATCTTTGAAACTTCATATCCCACTTCTCTTCTTAACCAATATGGATCTAAGAGTGAAATTGGGAGGGTTTGATATTTGTCCTTTTGATTATGGGAGGAATGAAACCTGAGTATTATATGGTGAATGAAGTGCCCTTCTAGGTTGGACTTTGGAATAATGTGTGAGCAACAACTTTAATTTATTGAGTATTTGTGTCACTTTTTAAAATTGTCTTCTTCTTCTTTCTTTCTTTTTTTTTTTTTTTTTTTTTTATGTGTTTAGCTTCAAAGGGGACATATCACATAACCAATGGGAGAACTCATTCAAAAGACTACCCTAATAGGTGAGAAAGCTCATGTAGTCTGTATACCCACATCATACAACAGGTGTGGGACAAAGTCCCATTACTTTGTGATGGCCTCAAATCTATTTCATTACATTCGAACCCCCATAAGTTTCAAGGTCCTTGTTGGTCACAACTGACTTAACCCACTGCTCCGAGTTGGATCCCTTTTGGTCACGATTGACGTAACCCAGGCCATCATTATGTAGGCAAGCACTCCGAGTCGGCTCTGATAACATTGCTATTGAACAAACTAGAGAACTCACCCAAAAGACTAGCCTAGTAGGTGAGAGAGCCCATTTACTCTATAACCCCAAATTAGTTGCCCATACAACTGATGTGGGATAATGTCTTTGTAATGGCCTCAAATCCATTCCATTATAGACTGCTTGTAGTATTTTGTCTTGTGCTTTTTAATATATGATGTTCTTACTCTTTCCTAAATACATTAAGACCTTACGAGTTTTTGACCACTGTGTGGCTTTTTTAATTTCAGGTTGGGAGTTCTATGACTACCTCAGCAACCAGCCCTCCTCTGACACAGTCTACTGGTGCAGGACCAAGTTCTGTTACAGTATCTCCTCAGCCCATTCCTCTCTTTCGTCAACCTTACCCTCCTAACTATATGCCATATAATCCTTACTTCTCTCCATTTTATGTACCTCCTACAATGCACCAATATTTTGGTCATGCTACATTTCCCCCACCTCTTCCAACTGGTGGTATGTATATACCTTCACCTCCTGCTGCATCAGGAATAAAAATTTCTCCGCCATCTTTCAAGCCAGGAACCAATACCGGAAACCAAACACCTGTTGGAGTGCCACCTGGTTATGGGGCTTACAACATTTCACAGGCTGGCTTCAATCAGAATGCTTCTCTGACTTATGGAAGTTCTAGTAACGCTGAAGATATTGGGACACCTGCTTTGATGGAAAATAAAATATACCCAGGACAGGTTGGTTTTTGTTATTTTTTCTTGACTATTCCTTTGAAAATAGTTTTTTCTGTTTTTGTTGAAGGTTGATTGTTTTTTGGTTAATGATTAAAAGGGAAATATGTTGTACGAATCCCTTTAGGGGATTTGAATAATCAGTGTCGTAACTGTCGTTTATCCTTTGAAATCTGAAGCATTAGATGCTTTTTCTGAGGAAATTAAGAATTATGCTTTTAAGCAGGTCTCTCAAATTTGTTGTCATGATCCTGTGACAAGTGACAACAACAGAGATAAGTTATCGACAACAAAGATAGTTTATGATAAAGAAAAATGGTATTCATGAATGTGGTTGCTGATGACTTTTATCACTGAAAGCTGTCTATGTACTGGTCCCAATGACATGTGTGATGGCTGTGTTCTCGTTCTTGCTGTCAATTATTCTTTGTCTGTTCTGTAGTTCTCGTCATTTTATTTTGATTTCATGATTTCGTTTTGGCTTTTATATCAACCTGTTCACCATACCTAAACTTTTCCTGGCTTTTCCCCCTCCTTTTTCCTGCTATGCTTGTTGACGGACTCTATGTTTTAGCTCTCCTCTTGTTTGCTTGTCTACCTAGGCTAGTGTTGGGTGTTTTAGATGAATAGTGGCTTGGTGTTCAGGCCTCAAAGAGTAGTTCGTCTGGAATTGGGATGTGTGTATGACGATGGCAAAGCAATTTGCAGAGAAAAAGTTCTGTGGAAGTGTTGGTTAGTATGAAGTGTTGCTGCACAAGATAGAAATATCCTTCCATAGTAACATGCTTCTAAAGTTGGGACATAGTGTTAAATAATTCTATAGTTGAGCAATACTTACCAGAAAGTTTTGGATGAAGAAAGGACAATGGGAGACCAAAAGAACTTCAGCACAAATAAATATGAGAATTGAAATTTGTTTTGAAGAGTCGATAACTTCAAATCTCAGTATAGTCCTGAATGATGCATATTCTAGCTACTTTCTAATTCCCTTATAAGTGGACCATATGTAGTATTTGGGCAAAATCTTGAATGAACCCTATTTTCTTATATGCTCACTGTTATTATGTTCTTTTGGTTAAGTAATTTAGTCACATTGTGTTAGGTAGCATGTTTGAAACTTGAAACATGTGCCTAATGCCGATGCTAGTCTCTAGTACAATTAAGGTTCTTGATGGTTAAGCGAGAGTCAAGAGCTTACTTGTTTATTTATTTTGATTTAAAAAAATTGTGAACAGTTAGGTTTAAAGAAGCAAAAGCTCGATTGGTTACATTGTGGTTGCCATTGTTTTATGAACAGAGTGAAGGTTCAGCGGTTTGGCTTCCTACTGCATCAGGACGAGACACAGCGATCTTCCAGCAGAGCTCTTTCTTAAATCTTCCTCCATCCGGACAACACGTTTTGACTCCTCAGTCTGGGCATGGTGGCTTTGCTATCTATCACGCTCCGCAACCAATGGGAAGTCCCGCACCGGGTCTTCCACTGTTGCAGCAGTCTCAGCCTCCGGCAGGGCCTGTGGAATCAGTAGGCTCACCATCAAATTCCTACCAACAGCCACAACATCAGCAGCAGATCAATAGGGATATGTAGTTCAAATGCAAGAGTTCTAAAAACTTCACAGCAATACTCGGTACATGACTAGAATGAAAATTTTGAAGCCTTGTGGAGGCCAAGGGGAAGAGAGTATACAGGGCCTGTTCCTAGTGTAAATATGAAACCATGTGGCCATGAATTTGAAAAAGACTATTAGAAAGTAAAGATAGGTGGGAGTAGATTTCACTGCGGATCGATCCCCTTGGATATGCAACATTTTCGGAGTAGGTTGGTTTCCAGATCGGGAAAATTTTTCTTCATTTTTGGGTTGAAGGAAGTCTAATAGGAAGTTGAAGAAGTATGAACTTGTGAAATCATTTTTTGGTTATTTGAAAAACCAATGCCCTTATGTATATTACATTGTGGCAATCTGAAACTGAAACAAGGTGGGTTATAGAGTTTGTAATTGGTAGAAAGAAATCAGTCTTAACATGTTATATTATTTACCATTTATCTCCTGCCTTTTGATTCTTCCCTCCTACCCTTATTTTCTACTAGATTTTGCATCCAAGACATGACATCCAAAGTCCAAAGTTATACGGCAAAATTTATCTTCAACAACAAAGTTCTTCTTTGTCGGATGGAGTATGCTCTTGAAATTGACATGTAAGGAAAAATATCATATTCAGTAGAAAATTCAAACGGACTGAAAGGAGTATATAGCACTTCAAATTCATTGCAACAATCAAGTTTGCATTCATTTGTGAAGGCTACAAATGAGAATTATGTCATTTTTTGAAATATCTCAAAGGAAAATTTGATATTAAACATATGAACTTTGCCTCATTTGCTTCTAAACGTTCGAAATTACGTTTATCTTTTAAAGGCTCGAATTTTGAGGGTCATCCGCATATAAAGGTGTAGCAGGTTTTGATAACCTGGAACAACAGGTTACCTTCATCTTCTTTGAGCTCACATTAATGGTTTCTTTCTTACTCTTCATCAATGGCTTCCAACCCAGAAATTTTAAAAGCTTGACCTTCATCTTCTTTTTCATCCCTCTTCATCATCTTCATCTTCTTCACCAATTGAAGAAAATACCCCATTGAAGAACTTAAGAAAAATCTATACAATACCCAATTTCAGAAAATTTTCTGAAATTTTTTTAATTTTGGGTATTCTTTGAATAATTTGGAGCTCGAATAATTCCTTGAAATTGAATTGGAGGAACAACCCACAATCGAATTGAGTATTTTCTGAAATTTATTAAGGCTTGAAATGGAGTAAACCCAAAATTGGAGTAAACCCAAAATTTCAGAAAATTTTCTAAAATTTTTTTAACTTTAAGTATTCTTTGAATAATTTGGAGCTTGAAAAATTCTTTGAAATCGAATTGAAGGAACAACCCACAATCGAATTGGGTATTTTCTGAAACTTTTTAAGGCTTGAAATGGAGTAAACCCAAAATTTCAGAACATTTTATGAAATTTTCTGAAAACATTTTATGAAATTTTCTGAAATAGGGTATGTTCTGATTTATTCTTTGAATAATTGTTTAAGGCTTTAAATGGAGGTTTGAGATTGTAGGGAACGGTTGAAGATGAAAAGGTTTGATACATCTAATGTGAAGAAGATGAAGATGAAGGAGAAGAAGATGAAGAAATGGTGAAGAAGATGAAGATGAAGATGAAGATGAAGAAGTAAACAAGTTTACCTTTTCATCCGGTTACAAGTCATCCGTATCTTTAGATGCGGATGACCCCCAAAGTTCGAGCCATTAAAAGATAAACATAAGTTCGAACGTTTAGAAACAAATGAGGCAAAGTTCGTATGTTTAATATCAAAATTTCCTATCTCAAAAGATTCTATACAACAATAGTGCGAAAGCCTTAGTACTAAAAGATTGGGATTGACTACATGCATTAATGTATCAATTCTAATGGTCGCCAACATAAATTCTTCTTTTTCTTCATTTATTTTGATTTTCTACCATCTTAATATGTAAATCTAAATCCATCATTTCCTTTTTAACTCATGTTCTTAATTCATTTTTAATCTCCCTAGCCCTCTTATTTAAATCTCATGAGCTCTAAATTTCTATCTTCTCTATCAATTCGCTAATTCCATGTCTTACAACATGGCATATCATCTTAAACGATTTTCTTTCATCTTATTTGCAACTAGGGATGAAGATTTGTTGGTTTCGAATCAGGTCAAGCTAGACTAAGATCGCAACCCTATTCCATAAGGTTTAGAAAATTTGGATCTTAACCTAGACCTTTAGGGTTTGACAGGTCTATGGTCTAGATATGGGTTCAAAACTATTTTTTTAATTTTTTTTAAATAACTATAAAAATATATTATGCCATTTCCGGCTATTTGAATAAAAATATTTAAACATTTTGAATTAATAAGGATTTTCTTGTACTTCATACTAATAGAGAGATCATACATATATGAAATATTTAGTCATTCGAGTTCTTAAAGCAATCCTCTTACATGTAGACTCAAAAGTTTTTTTTAAAAAAAATATTCATCGGGTTTTTCAATTTGTAACGTACAAATACAACAAACACATTTTAAAATTCATAAATTGACAAAAGTTCCAAATCAAAGAAACAAACACGTAATTGTTTTTATATAATTTTTTGAAAAAATAAAAGTAAAAGGGTCTACGGATCGGATCCGAGTCTCAAAAGTGTAGACTCAAACCTCTCTTAAAATCATGGAACCGAATTTGACCCAGACCCTTAGGGTCTTAAAATAGGTGGATGCAGACCCTTGAATTAGGGTTAGGTTGTGTCTAAACTCTTGGGATTCAAAACTCATTCCCGTCGTTATTTGCAGCTCCTAAGTTCTTCTTATATCTTCCTTTTGAATTCTATTCCTCAAGGTATGCTTGTTCATCCATCAAAGCATTGTATTTTTGTTACTCTAATCTTTCTACCATGATCCTTTCTTAACCCTAACATTTTGATCCATATAGTGGCTCTGGTCTAATAGTTGTATACTAATACCGTCGTTTAACCTTAAGGGCACACCTCGATCACACAATATTCTTGTAGTCGCTCTTCGTTTTTGCCATCCACTCTTAATTCTATGGGTCATGTCTTGTCTACTCTAAAATGTGGATCCAAAGTAATCGAAACATATATTTGGATCAATTTCTTTATCTTCTAGCTTTATATTGCCTATCGTTATCTCGTTTATGTTAGAGTTACACTCTATGTGTTCTGTCTTGTTCCGACTAAACTTAAAACCTTTAGACTCCAACCAAAGTTGTTAAATTGGAATTTTACTTTGAATCGTTCAGACCTGTAGAATCAAATCGTTATAATCGGATCGTAGAATTGTAAGATTCTACAATAAACTTAAATTCACCTCAAAAGTTTTAAAATGTAAAGGTAAAAAGTAATAATGATAAGGAACATTCTACGTGATAACCCTGAATTATCGGCTTTTCATGTGGTATGCAAACATTTTTTTAATCGATGTGGCGACCTTAAGCTTCAAACTTTTCTATATGATAGAAATGAATACTTAATTTAACCCAAAATTTAACATTTTGTCTACTACATTGAAAAGTTGAAAGCTAATGGTCACTATATATATTTATTGTATACCATGTGAAAAAACCAAATACTCAAGATCACCATATGAAATTTCAACAACGACAACAATAATAATAATAATAATAATAATAATAATAATAATTAGCTTCCATTACTATTATTATAGAATCTTATGATTGAAAAGCTTGTATTAAAAGAGTGAGTTTCCCATTGATTAATAAATAATTATAATAGGAGACGGGGGTTTGCAAACTGTGTTGAAGGAAGTCTTAGCTGTGTTTGGCCCCACTTCTGCGCGTTTCTTTATTCATCTCATGCTCACCTCTCCTCTCACCTTAATTTTACAAATGCCTTTTTAAATTTCTCGAAAAACACAAATAATCAAAAATTATAACTTATAAGGTATATTGTCTCCATAATACTTGCTACATTTCACTTTTTTACGCAATTCAATGCACAATTTTGATCATTAATATATTAAACTACACTTATCTAAAAATTATAAAAATTTAATATTATGAAAGTATGCGATTAGACGATTTAAACAAGATCCCACTTGACTATATTTTTACTTACACATTAGTCGCAATATGTAAAATAAGCTTGAACGATGAATAGTGCACAAAAACGAAATGTAGCGAGTATTTCGAAACAGAGGAAGTATAAATAAATTGATAAAATTAATACGATAAATCATTCACTTAAATAAGCTCAATTACCAATTATCACGCATTTGATTTGTGGCTTTACACTTATTATTTCTTAAAAAGATAAAAAATTACTTTGATAAATGACTTTTTTTTGCTTTTAAATCTAAATGAAAAGTTATTTTTCGATTTGCTGACTCATTTTCTCTAATAAACAATATATAATTAATATTGAATATTTAATTTTAATAAATATTCTTCTAAATAATTGACTCAACTAACTAATTTAAAAGTTAATAAGAACGAGAATAATACTTTGAACGTTAAAAAAATTAACCAAAAAGCTAATCGAATACAATTGTCACACATATGTCGTTGTTGTCCGTGACAACTTGACTTCTCAGAATCATAATAGTAGTATCATATTACTGATTACTCCACTAAACCGAATACAAATACTCTTGTACCTAAATTTTCTTCGGCCAGCATTCCATGAATTGTATTAATTGAAATATTTTAATTAATTTATATATGTCCAAAGTTTTGTATGTGACTTAATAGATAGAGCATTTGCATGTGGAGCAGAAGGTTTGAGGTCCGACTCAGGTATCAATCGGAGGGTTTCTTAACGCGCGCATCTCTCTTTACTCCCCTTGGAGGAACGAGTATGATTTGTCCGCATGTTTCAGGAAATAAATTCCCCATCCGACTCCTATGTTGTGCAGGATACTGAGAGTGACTTTTATCTTTACCTTTTTATGTTCAAAGTTTTATATTGAAACAACTTCATTTTATTTCCTTTGAGTTTAGACCTTACATTCATAATTTGTGAGAGTTTTTTAAATTACTTCAACTGTTCGATAATATTTGTTATTAATAGTGATATTTTTCCACACATAACATAAAATGTCATACTCAGTAGCAAGTATTATGGAGCGGAGTAACTACTACCTCCGTTCCATTTTACTTGCAACACTTACCAATTTTGGAAGTTTCATATTACTTGCAACATTACTATTTTTGGCAAAATAATCTACTTATTTTATTCTCACTTTATTCCTACCCCACTATTACCATCAATCATACATCATTCTATTAATTATTTAATATATCCACAAGTCACAACCACTATCTACTTATAATAAATTTTTTTTATTTCTACCCCATATATCACCATCAATCATACATCATCCCTACTTTTACCATACTGATTTGACGACCCTTAAAAAACGTGTTAAATCCAATGGTGCAACTAAAATGGAACGGAGGAAGTATAAGGTAAAGCAACAAATAAAGTATACAATTATGTGTTTTTTTGGCCTTTTACTAATTTATTTGTGTTTATTTATTTCCAGTGATTGGACCAACCTGTTAATACCAGTATTGTCTGACTGTCTTCTTCCTCACATCTGACTTCACTATCTCTCTCTCTCTCTTCATTTCTCACTTATTTCACCGCTATTCACATCATTTTGCTCACTGTATATTCCTGGGTACTACAATAACTAGCCGGAATATTGATTTTCCGGCAATGGGAACTTTTAATATCGGTCTTATTGCTTTATTTCTTCAGTTATCTGTCTTTGTTTCAGCTCAGAAAGCTCAAACTACTCCATGGCTTACACTTGATGGTACGCTTTCTATCCTTCCATTTCAGCTTGATTTTGTATTTACTCGGTAACAATTTTATTTTGCTATGTGGATTAGTGTTATTTATTGTGATTATTGCCTTTTGTTTTCTAGGTAGATTTGGATTTTTGGGTGGTTATAAATTTTATTTTGTTTGTTTGTTCATTTAGTTGCTTAACTAAATGAGATCTGAAGTGGGATTTGCAGTGAAGTTTGCTACTGTTTTTTGGAACTGCATTGAAGGTCAATTCATCAATGGAGTTTTGTTTAGGTGTTGAACATAACATTTTGACATGGTACAATATTAGATTGGCAATTCTATAATTGGTGTCATTGGTGATAAAATTACTTTTTGTACTGGCTTTGGAAAATTTTACATCTTCATTCTAGTTCACATTTTGTTTCAGATGCAAATTTTATTAGCTCATTTGTATAGAATAAAAGCCCTCAAATTTCCGTTTGACTGTATCGATTTTTCGCTCTACTTCTTTTTTTATTGTCTTATCTGTTGATTTGAGGTTATGCTGATTTAATTTTCGCAGAAGTGTGTGTATGTGTTTTTTATACTTTTAAATTGCATTCTAATATGTTAAGAGTTTAATATGTTGAAGTGCTGATGTGTTACCCACATGTGAGTTGTCCCATATGGGAGAAAGAGAAGAGTATGCCTCGCTTTATAATTCAAGGAGTAACTCCTACTATCACCAATTGGTTTTAGCAGTGAACCTTCTTTGGGTTTATGAGTGGACTACTTCTCCTCTTTGTTTGTTTGGGTTGCCCAGACCCATTTTCTAAATTCTATCATAATACATGTTATTGATTTTGCTGATTAAGAATCTGATAAGCATCAACTGATATGTTTTGTATGGGTTAATGTCTAGAATCAAACTCACAATGACCATTGCTTCTATGTCATCCTGTTTTGATCCCTGTAGTCAAGTTCTGTATTTTTTTTTGTTAACTTATGTCACCATTTAGTTATTTACATTCTTATTTTTTAGTTTTATCTTAAGTTTGTCATTCCTTTTTAGATTTTGTCTCTAATGGAGGAAATAAATCTTATGCAGGGGCTGCGCCACAAGTTATAGCACGTGGTGGATTCTCAGGGTTATTCCCCTCTTCTAGTAGTTATGCCTACAATTTGGCGATGATGACTAGTGTGCCAGATGTAGTCTTATGGTGTGATGTCCAGTTAACCAAAGATGGAGTTGGCATATGTTTCCCATATATCAAACTTGATAATTCCTCGGACATCAGTGCACTTCTCCCAAAGAGAAGTAAAAAATATGTTGTTGATGGCGTTGAAATGGAAGGGTTCTTTCCTGTTGATTTTACTTTTGAAGAACTTCAGCCAGTCTCTTGTAAGTTCTCAACTTTATTTTTGTGCTACTTATTCAACTGATCATGTTATTACCTGAATTTTCAAATAAGTTCCATCTTCTACTTTCCTTTTTAAGAAATTACAAGTCAGCTGCAAATTTTCTGTATTATTTTAATACAGGATGAAGGAAAATGAATGACTTTTTCTTTCTTTGTTGCATTCCACCCTTTTTCCCAGAAGCTACATTTAACATGTCAAACCTTGTCTAAATTTATCACAAATTCTTAAATGACACGGTCTCACGGTGCGACCATTTCTATTGGGCTAACCCAATGTACGCTTCCATTCGTAAATTGATCACTTATAATCTTAAAGTGACCAATTAGAGAAATTGATTGATTATATGGGCCCGTCTCATATTGAGATGTTATTCTATTTAGTGATCTAACGTTTTTTTCCTGATCGAACCTTTGGCTCTTGATACCAATTATTAAGCCCACCAGCCGTGAATGATAAGTATTGGTAAGATAATGTCCGATTTAGCCAAGCCTAGACAAATATTTTTTAGGCACCTTTCCAAAAAACCTCATACTAATTTGAAGTTGGTTCACTTTATATACTAGTCAATTCTTTCTTATTTTTTCCGATGTGGGAATTGGGATGTACAATCAACAATTGGTACATTATATATTTCAAGAAATTAATGGTGAAAGTAAAAATTAAGATTTAACAATCAATTATAGATATCATATATTCTTTTCAAATGGAAGTGTGCTGATATTCATTTCTTAATGGTAGTTTTAATAGGATCTTGTTTCCCATCCTCATAAAGATAAACTTTTACCCTTCAACATTTGACTATTGACAAATTTGTAATTGAACTTGTACACGACAATAGCCGCATAAGTAACTTTACACAATTTTGATGAGGTTCCATCCTAAAACCAATTGGTAATAAGAGCATTAGCCCATCAAGTTCATATGTTAGTCAACTTCTTTCTAATCCTTCGACGGGGGATCACATGTGGATTATTTTCCAACCACCAAATGGAATAAATTAAAGTCTGATTCTGGTACATCCTAGAAGTTGGGTACTTCAATTGCATGATCTGAAAAAATGTTTTATGTAGCCAATTTGTTGCAATTAAAGCTTTGGCATTGTTGTGTTGTTGAACATGAAAGAATGCAGATGTCAGGTGAAAGGAACAATAGGATTAGATTTTGGGGTGATAGTAATACTGAGCGATGTTTTATGGTATTCTTTTTCTTTTTATGTTTCTTGTTCCTACTCTATGCTTGATTTTGTATAGTCGTCCTTCACTTAGAGAATAGCAAAACACATAACTGGATTCCCTGTTCAATGCATAAATATTATACTTGTGTCTAGCTGTTATCTTTATGCCTTTGTAGTTCTTTTTTCTTGAATGATTTATTCATGGAAGTTTTCTTCATTTAGTTGTTGGTAAAATGCTTATTAGCTCTATCCATGCCTGAGACATGGAGTATTGCGAAATCTAAGTGCGCATTTCCAGAGCTTACGATTGGAGTTCATTTCATTGCTGTTTATGTTTGGGACTGATTAATAATCTGATATGCTACAGTAACTCAAGGAATTTATACTCGAAGTCCTAATTTCGATACTAGTCAATTCGCAATCCAGACTGTTGAAGATGTGTTTACACAAAACAAACCTGCAGGTTTCTGGATAAATGTTCAGGTATAACCTATATATGCTGCAATGAACATTATGTTCATTACATGATTTTTTGTCAATGAATCTTTTGGTTGGAACATTTGATAATAGATCACTTATAATATGATACTCTATGGGCTATGCAGCATGACACTTTCTATAGCCAGCATAATCTGAGCATGAGAAGCTTTGTCATTAGGGCTTCAAGGAGAGTGATCATTAGTCATATCTCGTCCGCTGATATCAGCTTTTTACGAGGGCTTGCTAGGCCTTTTGCATCTACCAAGACCAAACTGATTTTCCAATTTCTTGAGCGTGATGCTATTGAGCCTTCAACCAATCAGACATATGTGTCTTTTCTGAAGAACCTTACAATGATAAAAGCATTTGCGGCTGGAATCCTTGTTCCAAAAGCTTATATATGGCCTGTCGATGCTACCTTTTATCTTCAACCGCATACTTCTCTTGTGGCTGATGCTCATAAAGTTGGGCTTGAAGTTTTTGCTTCAGATTTTGCAAATGATGTTTCTTTTGCATATAACTACAGTTACAACCCAGTTTCAGAGTATCTCTCTTTCATTGACAATGGAGACTTCTCTGTCGATGGTGTGGTGTCTGAGTTCCCAATAACGCCTTCAGAAGCCAGAGGTGAGCTGTATTATTTTATTGTTTCCTTCCCTATATAATAGCTAGCCAACTAACCAATAGACTTCTCTAGCGGCGTTTTCTGTTAATGAGATACATGGTGATGCATATGTATTTTGTTCTTTGTTTTTGTAATATCAATCAACTTGGCAATTATTTGGATGACTAGACCTAATATTATGTACAATTGTGTTATATGCTAATATTGCATTCAAACGTTGCAGAATGCTTTGCACACATGGACGCTAATGCTTCAGCAGCAGGTTTGTACCCTTTCTTCTCTTTGACTTCTCTAATATTTTATATTGTAATGATGAAAATGGAGCAATTGATAGTTCTAGCTATTGCCCTTGTTGTCCTTTAGCTAAGGTTTTGGTTATATCACACGATGGGGCAAGTGGAGACTACCCAGGTGCTACTGATGTGGCATACCAAAAAGCCATTGAAGATGGAGCGGATGTGATTGATTGTACTGTTCAAATGTCAAAGGATGGCATACCTTTCTGTTTGAGCTCTGCCAATCTTATGAATAACACACTAATTAGTCAAACGGAATTCAGGAGCCTTTTATCAACTGTTCGTGAAATTCAGCCGGCACCAGGAATATTTTCTTTCAGTCTGAACTGGACTGACATTCAAGGATTGACTCGTAAGTGGAATTGGATATTTGGGATATAATTTTTATATTTAGTTGTTCTCTTAAACATTCTAGAATCTAGACGCTGAAAAACTGGTGTTTTTGTTGTGGTCTCCCATCCCCTATAAAATAGTTTTACGTTCATGAAAAAAGTCAGCGAGTCCGAAGAAAGTCAGCCTGTATTGGGATGATCAATGGCTGATGGCTGACGCATAGGAGCTTTAGCGCTCAGGAGTTCATTCTCATACTTCCATCCATTTGTTTAGTCCAGCTTCCTCTTGACATATATTTTGCATAACTCTGAAGTTCATGATAGTTTTAGTTTTGCAATTGCAGGTTTTGCTCCCTGAGAAAATAACCAAGTAATAGTTATAATGTTTATATATTCATGTATACTATGCTAGAGTACCAACAAAACTCAGCAGCAGCCAGACATATTCAAATCCATTTTGAATAGGCATCATAAAGCAGATAAAAGTTTTCTGTTTATACCTAAGACAGCCTTCATTATATTGAAAGATAAAATTTTTTGCACTTCAAGAAAAATAATTCAAGACAAAATGTATTGTAAGATTATACTATTTCAAATATAAAAAAAGATTACAAACATATCACGTAAAAAGTGTTGAGCTTGAATAACACCATTTAATATGTGAGGCCCCTTATTTCTGGGGCCCCTAGGCGGTCGGCTAACCCGGATGCCCTAAGAACTGGCACTGCTATTTATGCAAGCATATAATCTTGGCTTAATTAATTGCTTGTGCTACTATTTTTTAGATCTTTCCTCAGCTAACATCACATTGCAGAGTCATGGGGATAAATGTTTTACAAACCCTATATTTGATTTATAGGCCACTCACATGTATGTTTATATGTATGCCTTTTTGTAAATAGGGATTTGTGCCAATATGTTTACGCTAATGCATGCACATTTCTTTTCACAAATCTTTCTTTTTGCAAGTGCGAGTGTCCTCTTGTTTATCAATATTCATGTATATGTGTAAATGTGCCAATATGTTTAAGCTAATGCATGCACATTTGCCATACACATGTGTAGATGTGAGTTTGTTTGTTTCTATATGTATATTTTCTTGTTCGTTGAGCTTTTTGTAAGGATTACTACAATTACTCATCACTACATCCGTCAATTAATTGAAGCTTTTCTAATGCTTTGTATTCCTGCATTCTTCATCTATTCATTGACTTTGAGTGTTATTTCTTGTTATAATAGTTATGGAGTGCTTTGACTTCTATGCTCATTTGCTTTTCCTTGTTTGCAGCTGTGATAACGAATCCATACCCAGAATATAACATGCTCAGAAATCCTAAATTCAAAAATGCTGGGAAAATTGTATCCTTGTCGACCTTCTTGGATCTTGCCAAAAAAGCGACTTCACTTTCTGGTGTCTTAATCAGGATAGATGTGAGTGCTCTGTCTGTGATGCTACTTTTTTTTTTCATCACTTATAAAAGTGTGACAAAAAGACATGGATACTAATTGCTATGTCCCGGGAAGAGTATGAATTTACTTGAAGAATTAGAGAAGCATCTTTTTTTCATGTGGTTAACTGGGCACTAGCAGTGGCATATGAGGCGTGATATGGGTCCAAGTGTATTTCTGTCAGCATACGGGCATCAAGGAACGGCGTAAATGATTGCAGGCCATTTTTATCTGTATAGAATAAAAGGAATGAATACTAATGGTAATAGGGAGAGTTAGAATTGGGGAGAACTCTGTTGCCACATTTGGATAATGAAATTTGGCTTCCGTTTACTCATCTTACAAAGTGGTATAGCTGGCAGCCTGGCATTGCGCATTTGAAGGCAAAAGACTGTAGATAGATATACATAAGTTTGAATTTAAATGTTGAGATACTAGAACAAGAAACCTCTAAAGCTAAGAATCATATGTTAGCCTAGTGGTAGGGGACTTTCCCTTTCTCCCTTATGATAGGGTTCGTTTCTCACCGCTTTCTAGAAGGATTAAATCGCTCTCCCTTTGCGTGCAGCGATTCTCTAGCCTACTCCGAATTAGTGAAAAAAAAATTTAGAACAGTTGGAAGATTGGATTTAGCGGTTTATTGTTCACTGTTTCTATAAACTGTTCTTGTCTCAGATTCCTCCATGCTACATCATTTGTTTTTGGAGCTTAAATTATACCAATGTCTATTTTTTAGAAATTTATACCAAGGTCTAACTAGACTTGATCATCCTTTTTATTGATGTTGATTCAGAACGCACAATATCTAGCATTGAAAGAGGGTCTCAGCATAACTGACGCAGTTACTGATGCCTTGGATAAAGCTGGTTATACCGGTCCAACAGCTGAAAAAGTTAAGATTGTGTCCACCAACAGTTCAGTTCTGAAGGCGATGAAAGGAAAGAATTATGAACTCGTTTACGAAGTCGATGAGTCAATTCGTGGGATTGAGGATGATGCTATTGCAAACATAAAGACCTTTGCTCAATCTGTAGTTGTCAATAAGAAGTCTGTTTTTCCGGATGACGGGGGATTCCTTACCATTGCGACTGATATTGTCAAGAAATTGCACTCGTTTAAGTTATCCGTTTATGTTCGTCTTTTCAGAAACGAATTTGTAAGCCAAGCATATGACTTCTTCGCTGACCCAATTGCCGAGATCAATACATTTGTAATGGAAGCTGAAGTTGACGGTGTCATTACTGACTTCCCAAAATCTGCAGCGCAATACAAGAGTAAGATTTAACAACAGCTTTCATTGTTTTTGTGCTTCCTGCTTCTGCTTCTATTAGTAACTTCAAATACCTGAATATTTGAAAAGAAATCTTGTTTCGATTTGTCTATTAGTATATGGGTAGCTTGGGAATCTGTCTAGACTCTTAAGAGTATGTTAGTCATATCAAGGTATACAACTAATCTCTTCACTTCTAGAACAGTCCTGTGCTAATTGTCCCAAGGGAATCCTCCCAAATGTATCTTAGGTTCTGTACATATAAACATTCCTAGGCTAGCCCAAGTCCCCACAAATAAGATCCATTTTGGATTCGTCATTTCTATCTGTTATCCAATGTTGATGCTTGAGTACGAAAATATGTACTATTTTGAGGCTGGTACTAATGTAGCTCTCTCCACACCCCCGGCTCTCTGCAGGAAATTCGTGTCTAAAAGAAAAGAACACACCAATGTATATGAGTCCAGTTCAACCTGATCAACTCCTTCAACTCATCAACCCAGCTGTGATGTCCCCGGCTCAAGCTCCTAACCCACTTCTTGAAGTGGCGGATGTATCAGAGTCGCCCCTCCCTGCGGTTGTGCAGAACAGCTCAACCACAATACCAGCAGAAACCCCAAAAGGATCAGGAAACGGCATGCCTCAGATATCTGCTTCTGCACTGTTATCTTTCTCGGCTATGATTGTAGCTGCCGCTATTCTGTTGTGATAGGGTTTAAATAAAGAAGACTGACTTGATTATTTTTGGAGTTTGGTGCTGCAGATGACGATCCAAGTTTTTCCTCTAGCTTAATTAATTATGTTTCTTCTTTTTCTTCTTCTTCTTCTACAATCCATTTAGATTATGTTCATTCTTAACCATTTATTTATGGAGTTGCCAAGTGAAGTACATAGCACCTCGGACGAAACTTGATCTTTCAAATTGTATCGCTTTCGATTGTAACTATTCTTTGGTGTGTTAATCCTGTCAATAATTATTATCAACCCTCTTTCATTATTCCACGGCATATTATGTCACATTGATCTAAAAAAACCAGACAAATTGGCTTTACAATTCAATACTTTTTTTTTATTCTTGTGATTAGGGTTTTAAAAAAATCTTATAAATGCAATTTAACTTCACTACGCGGACTAATATCCATTATTATCTTCATTTCTGTAATAGCTTAATTCAAAGTCTGCCTTCATAATCTTTGAAAGTCTACGTTGATAATTTGGTTAGGTTGAGAATTTTTATTTACCCTTTTATTTATTTTTTTTGATTTTACCCCCTATAAGTAATAATTATTTTCTTCTTTTTTTTGTTTGTACGAATAATCTAACCTAACGTACTCTCGAATTAATAAAATAGTTTAAGGTAAGTACTTTGGTTCATTACAAAAATCAATTCTAATATAAAATATAATATATGAATTATGAATGATTCTAGTTTCTTGATATTTTTCTATACATAACCTCATAAAGGAAATGTAGTTTATTAAAATTAGCATTAATTTAAAATTATTACATATGTAAAAATTGCGAATACTAATATGAAAAAACATACGTAAATTGTACTTATATTAAAGAACTTTGTCTAAAATTGAACGTTAATTATGTTTTAGTCAAAAAAAAGTTCATAACTTGATTAGCCATTATCAAAAATAATAATACAAACAGTCAAGTTCAATTTTGAAATGAACCTAACTTGAGTTAATAATGTGCATGCATTCTCATTCTCATAATTCCAGTTGGCTTCAAAGCTGGATGCCGTCATGGCCGGCTGACGGCTACACCTCATAATAATGGAAAACAAATACTCCTAATAGTCTTTTGACTTTTTTTAACAAATACATTATACATGAATAAAGAACCAATTCAACCAAAAGCTTAAGCTGATGGTTGATGCCCCAGAATATGTTATATGCTCTAACATGCCCTCTCACACGAGAGCCATTTGAGCTAGAAGTGTGGATGCAACACAAACTCTCCTCAATACCTGGTGCTAAATATTCCACTTAAATGAGGGGTGGTTGAGACTTGAACCCGTGACCTCTTGCCACGTTGGCTTCTGATACCATGTTAAGGAACCAATTCAACCAAAAGCTTAAGCTGATGGTTGAGGCCTATGTTATATACTCTAACATACATCAAAATACTTACTACTGATAATGATAATTTATTGCGTGGAAAATATCATTATAATTAAATAGAAAAAATATATTCATATTTATATATATACGTGCAAGTCATGAT
This sequence comes from Amaranthus cruentus, assembly GCA_019425755.1. Classification (NCBI taxonomy): domain Eukaryota; kingdom Viridiplantae; phylum Streptophyta; class Magnoliopsida; order Caryophyllales; family Amaranthaceae; genus Amaranthus; species Amaranthus cruentus. Next base: position 754,364 of record CM033456.1, read on the forward strand.
GGGGTGTTAGCTATATAATCATATAGAATTAGTCATTTTTATTATTCTTATTATTAGTAGTTCTTACAATAATTGGAAATGAAATCATCAACTCATCTTTAAATTTTCTCTTTCTTTTTCCTCTTTAATTTTAAAGTTCAGAAACTTTCTACAAATAAAAACAAAAACATTATTATGGATTTTGGAGGTTCAATAAAATTTGGTGTGATTGCAGTAATAATTGTAGTTCTTCAGTTATCTACATTTGTTTCTGCTCAATCTGCTTCTAATTCCACATGGTTAACACTCAATGGTAATTATCTATCTTACTTCAACTTTCTTTTTTTTTTATTCACTACAACAACAATGTTAAAATTTTTATTTCAAAATATTTAAATTGACGATATCATTTATAATATACTCCATTAGTTTTAAGTCTTTCGATACCTGTTTGTTAATATCTCGTTTTGTACATTTCATTTGAATTTTACAAGAAATTGTTCATCATTTTCTTTCTTGCTTGTATTTTGTTTTTATTGTTTTTTTTTTGGTTATTTGGGAAAGAGTTGAACAAAAATACAAGTTTAATTTTAGTTTAGTTATACATAAAAATGAGCTACTATTGAGGATGAGATTGATATACAATATAATGTGAATTGTCTAAGTGACATCCATGCACATACATGCATGTATGATGAACAATAACATTAGCTAATTAACAGCTGTCATTACTTATAAAAATCAAATCTTTGATTTGTATGTAAATAACAATGTAATTGTTTTTGGTAAAATTTGAACTTCTGGAAGACAAGGTCAAAAGTCAAAACCCTCAACTCAACTACTCCCATAATCTTCAAACAAAACATATGCTTCTACATACTCACATACATCATAGAACATAGATCATTATCATTCATCTGTTAACATCACATGTCATGTCATGCCACACCATGAACATGAAAACACCCCTACAAATAGAATAGTTTGTTTGGACAAGTTTTGCATATATTTAGGTATGAATAGACACTTGAGCGGCCAAACCATTTGTTAGAGTAGGCTAACGAATGCGGAAGCGTGGGCACGAAATGTTAACGACCATGGCTTGAAGGTGTACTAATGAAACATGGTTATATGCAAGTATGAAGGTGATAAAGCAATAAAAGTAAATAAAACAATAACACCAAGATTTAAGGTGGTTCACCATTAATTAGGCTACATCCACCATCCTAGGCTAGTGTATCATTATGTGTTTAAAGGATAATAGGAGCTTGAAAGCTCATTACAATGTTGAAGGAATTATATCAATGGAGTAGTGTGTGTGTGAGCTATGAAATAGAGAATTAAGAGTGAGTATGGTAAGGATAAAATGGGAGGCTCAAGGTTGTAGCTTGGCTCTGTAACATATACAATAAGTAATACACATATATAGGCCTAGGAGAACTTTGGGAACTTGAGACAAAACAGAAGCAAGAAGTCAGCAGCCACTGCACGCAAAGGAGCTTGCTTCCTTGCTTTCTCTTTCATACAACTACAGCAGATGGGGTCAGCACAGTGCAATAGCCTTTATGACCTCCTTGTTTCCTCTTTCGTGCAACTACACGGTCTCCAAGCTTCTTATACTTTAATCCTAGGACTAAAATCTTCCCCTTTCCATCCTTCACATATCAAGATAGTCTTCCAATAGTACCATCATTCCCATACAAACAAATCACATATTTTAATGTGTCCTTTACCATCCACTTTAATAAATACTTAAGGTCTAGTAAACATTTTTATTACTCCCAACCTTGAAGCTAAATTCCTTCCACTATTTAATTGTCATCTAATCATATGACTAATCACAAGACTCAAATCACACTTATTTCACCATTTAATGCAATGCTAGTATTTGGAAAATTACCTGGTTAAAAAAACTTGTTATTAATCAATTAATTTACAACAAACTGTTACTATAATCAGCTGGTAAAAACTATTCATGAAATCATCTATTAGGCCTTTGTCAAAATTGTTACAGCTTGTTTGCTAATTTGTTCAATGTTAAACTAAATTTTTCTCAAAAGAATTGAATTATTATATAATTTTTAAAAGAATAACTGGAAAGTTCTAATGTCCAAAAAATGTTGCAGGATTACCTCCATTGGTAATAGCAAGAGGTGGATTTTCAGGGTTATTTCCAGATTCAAGTTTGAATGCATACCAATTTGCAAGTGCACTGAGTGTACCTGATCTGGTATTATGGTGTGATGTTCAATTGACTAAAGATGCTGTGGGAATTTGCTTCCCTTCACTGGACTTACAGAATTCCTCTGTTATTAAACAAGTTTTCCCAAATGCTTCCAAAACATATGCTGTTAATGGGGTTTCAACCCAAGGCTATTTCTCCATTGATTTTACTTTTCAGGATTTATCCAATGTCCCTTGTAAGTCTCTCCAAAACAATGCTCTTTTCTCCACTGTCTTAATGTTTTGTATTTCTGATTTGTTGATGGTTTGTGTTGCTTCTATTCTGAAGTAACTCAAGGAATTGTTTCTCGAAGTCCAATTTTCGATGGCATGTTCCTCATTCAGACTGTTGAAGAAGTGTTTACACAAACCCAATCTGCTGGATTCTGGTTAAATGTTGAGGTGTGTCCTTTATGTATTCATAGTATAAATCTATCCATTAGTTAATGTTGGAAAATAACCCACATGTGATACCACATCGAACAATCAGAGAAAGGTTGACTGACATATACTTGATAGACTACTCCTCCTAATACCAATTGGTTTTAGGATGAAACCTCATGGTATGTGCAGCCAATTTTTCTCGTATGCGGGTCTTGTTGTGTACAAACCCGTTAACAAATATATCAGTTAGTGTATAGTTGCTGGCAAATTGAACTCAAGGAATGCAGAAAATTTCATTATAAACCAACAATTCTTTTTTGATATGTTGTGCAGCATGATGCTTTCTATAGTGAGCACAATATGAGCATGAGGAGCTTTATCCTTAACATATCACAGAGCATAAACATTAGCCACATTTCGTCACCTGAAGTAAACTTTTTGCGAGGACTCGCAACCCCATTTGCATCAACGAGCACAAAACTGGTTTTCCGCTTTCTTGACATGGATGTAACAGAGCCTTCAACCAACCAGACATATGGTTCCCTCTTGACAAATCTTACCATGATTAAGACTTTTGCTTCCGGTATCTTGGTCCCAAAGGGTTACATATGGCCTATGGATCCAACTTCATACCTCTTACCTCATACTTCTCTGGTGGCTGATGCTCATAGAGTTGGACTTGAAGTTTTTGCTGCAGATTTCGCAAATGACAATCTTTTTGCTTACAACTACAGTTACAACCCAGTTGATGAGTATCTTTCTTTTATCGATAATGACGAGTTCTCTGTGGATGGTGTATTGTCTGATTTCCCAATAACATCATCAGAAGCAAGAGGTCAGTTTTAGTCTACTTTTCGCCTTTCGCTCATATAGGCAGCTAAAACGAAATTTTTTTGCTGTCTTGCTGTTGCTATCACTCCGATAAACAGTTAATTATATGCTAATTTTGTTAACTTTGTGCAGAATGCTTTGCCCATCTTGGAACAAATGCCTCAGCACAAGGTCTGTATTTCTTTCTTTCTTTGTTTTTTCGTGTTGGACTTTAGCTCTGATATACGTTATAACGCATCAAGCATTAACACAATGAACTCAGTAGTGAGAAGCGAGTTAGTGACTCATCTTAGGGAGAGAAAGAGTGATCGAGTTCATCTTTAAATCTAAAGCTGCTTACTTGTTCAATATTTGAATTGGTGCAACAAAAAGGATTATTCTAACATACAAACCTCGTACTAAAAGCTCGTAATAAATTGTTCGTGTCTGTTTTCTGTTTGATTTCAGCTAAACCCTTGGTTATATCTCATGATGGAGCAAGCGGAGACTTCCCTGGCTGTACTGACATGGCATATAAACAGGCTATTAAAGATGGCGCGGATTATATTGATTGCTCTGTTCAAATGTCAAAGGATGGGATACCTTTCTGTCTAAGCTCTGCCAATCTCCTGAATAACACAGAAGCCACACAATTCAGAAACCTTATATCAGTTGTTCCAGAAATTCAGCCGGGTCCTGGAGTATTTTCATTCAATCTAAACTGGGCTGATATTCAAGGCTTGACTCGTAAGTAGTATTTATTATATTTACCTTAGAAATGTTTCTTCTTTCTTGACGCTGTCCTGCATTGAGACATTCGTATACTTCATTACCGAGTCATTACTTGCTTGCAATAGCCCAACAGATGGTTCTCGTAGGCTGGTATATCATTGCAAGCATGTAATGATGCCACAAGCTATTTTGAGGGCATTTGTGAAAGCTTACATAATATGATAGCTACTATGTGACAGCATTGATTAACTATAGGCCTTTTCTTTACGAAAGACAACAAAAATAAATATTTACGAAGATATAATATGCATTTTGATTGTCCAAGTGACTTTGGTGATAGCCGTTTTCATACCATTTTCCCTTCCTCATTAAGCTTTTTGGAAGAAAAATAGATGACATCATTTCCATGTTAGAGTAAATAACATATTCTGAGGCCTCAACCATCAGCTTAATCTTTTGGTTGAGTTGGTTCTTTGACATTCCATGCAAGGTTACATTCCCACTATTGACGCCTTTACTCGTTTACTTTTTCTTGCTTTCAGCTGTGATTGAAAACCCTTATGGCGCAAGTTCAGGTTTGCTAAGAAACCCAAAATTCAGGACTGCTGGAAAAATTGTGTCTTTGGCTGATTTCCTGGACCTAGCGAAAGATTCAACTTCACTTGTTGGTGTGTCGATCAAAATAGAGGTGAGTGCAATACAGTGCTTGTTATTAGTCTAGAACCTGGGTTTGCCTTTGCTTTGACTTTCCATTTCTTAGTTACACAAGTTGGTACCATCCTGATTCCTGAGTTTATGAACAATTGCTGCAGTATTTCCATATTTGGAGTTTGAACTTGATAATTAAACTAATGGGGTTAATGGTACTTAGCATAATAAGAAACTGTAGACCTTAAAATTAAAGGAATAGAACTACATATAACTTATAAAATAATATACTTCTATTAAAATAGTTTAGGGTAAGTACGATTATGACAATTGTGTATCAAATCATAGGACTAAGACAACATCTTACCCTACATAGGAAGGAGCCTCTTGAGAGGCATGGGATAATGTGGATACAGTAAAACTGCATTCAAGATTATTCCCTTCCCATTATTCCTAAATAATATAGGCCACATTTGGTTTGGTTCTTTTTCTATTGGATGAGTTAGATTGTGATAACCCATAACTATCCATTGACTTTTATTTCTTAGAAGTTAATTTGCATTTTTATAGTCTATATATTTTTGGACTTTGAAAATGTTACGATGAAGTGATTATATAAGATATCCTAGGGCCTCATCTTAAATTTTTGGTTTAGTTGGTTTGTTGACATAGTATTAGAAGCTAACGTGACAAAAAGGTCACTGCCTCACGGGTTCAAATCTCATCACTCCTCATTTCAAAGTAAAATATTTAACGCCATGTATGAGGCAGGCATGTGCTATATCCACAACAGAAGTCCATTGGACTCTTGTGTAAGGGGGCGTGATAGCTTATATGGCATATCCTTGGGCTAACCATCAGCTTGAGCTTTTGGTTGAGTTGGTTCCTTGACATAAAGTATCATATGAAAATACAAAAGTTAGAAGTGTGGCCTATTCTTTTTTGGGACGTAACGGAACATATATAGTAAAGAACAATGGAGCCTGACCCTGTGTTTATGGATGTTCAGAATGCAGAATACCTGGCATTAAACCAAGGACTGAGTATAACTGAAGCAGTTTTGGATACTTTGGACAAAGCTGGTTATAACAGCCCTACAGCAAAGAAGGTTATGGTTCAATCCACCAGCAGCTCTGTCCTCAAGGCGCTGAAAGAGGAGAACAACTACGAATTAGTCTATGAAGTCGATGAGATAGTTGACGGGGTCCTCAATGATACCATCACAGACATCAAAACTTTTGCCAATTCCGTGGTTGTCGATAGAAAGTCCATCAGTCCCTTTCCACTGGGGTTCTATGAAAATATGACTGATGTAGTAGCACAGTTTCAGTCATTCAAGCTGCCCGTGTATGTTCAGATTCTCCGAAATGAATTTACGAGCATCCCATTTGACGCTTTCTCGGATCCAATCATGGAGATCAATACTTTGGTCAATGCAGCTAATGTTGATGGTGTCATAACAGACTTCCCCCGAACAGCTGTTGCATACAGGAGTAAGTTTTTTATTTAGCTTTAAATTTGATTAATGTCTCTGTTTTTCACTTAAATATCCTCTATTTTAGTACAACATTCCATTCCCCAACACTGCTATGTGGCTCTTAGTCGGGCGGGGTTTGGGGATCATATGTACGCAACCTTACATTTGTTAGTGATAACAAACATGTTTGTTTCCCATTGACCCTTAATAGCAAAAACGTAACTATTGATGGAAAAGAAAGATACATGTTTTTGAAGGTACTGATGTAGGATATTCTCTGTTTTGCAGAGAATCTATGTCTGAAGATGACCGACACTCCGCCTTACATGAGCCCAGCTCAGCCTGGTGCACTCTTGACAGGTCTTGGACCAGGAGCAACACCTCCAACAGCAGCTCCTGGTCCGATTCTTACGCGTGAAAACGTGACAGAACCCCCTCTTCCTGCTGTGGTGCGACAAAATGCTTCGGCCCCAACAGCAGAAGCTCCGACAACTCCAAATGGCCAACATAAAATCACTGTATCTGCCTTGATCAGTCTTTTGGCTTTCATTGTGGCAGTTGCTCTTCTCTTTTGATAGTTTTTGTATTATTGAAAGACAATTCTTGGTACATATTTGATTCTTTTACGTCCATATATTTTGATAACAACAACAATGTCAGAGTCTTTAATTTCTTTATTCCTTATCTTATGTGTGTTGGACATTTAGAGTATATAAAGACCTAGATTATATATACTAATACTACATACTATCAGTGGCGGATTCAGAAATCAAAAGAGTGAGAGCACACGTATTAAAATCTGAAAGAGAAGGTCTAGGACCCTCAAAGGTAGAACTATGGAGGAAGAAGAGAAAGAAAAACAGAGTATAAATCAAGAGACAATCAAACAACCAACAACAAGTGTTTATGAGGTATCAAGAGATACCTCCCCTCAAATAAAGTATCTTATCATTAATATAATAATCAACATTACACTTATGACTCAACTCACACACTTGAGAACGATCTCTCAAGTTAGTGAATCCATTCAACAATGGAGTTCACCCTTGAACTAATACAATGAAGAAAAAAGCTCTTATGGTTCTCTAACCCTAACTCTCTAATATGTATTAGCTTCCCACACTCTTCTAATGTAGTTCTAAGGACCCTTATATAGCCCTAAGACTAATTAGAATGACCTAACACAAAAGGGCTTAAAGCCCACAAACTGAACAAATAAAACAGAAAACACGTAAGTAGACTTCGTTGCACACCGCTCGACCGAGCAGCCTTGCTCGACCAGGTCGAGCGGCCACCTCCAACCTACTGCCTGCTTGCTATTCTCCTGCTCGACTCACAGCTCGACAGGGGCTGCTTCTGCTCGACTGGTCGAGCCTCCCATCCCTGCTGCTGCCGCCTCGACATATGCATGTTCCTTGAACATGCCACCTCCTCCTCGACCCGAGCCATGATCAACACTCTTGTCCTTCATCGTACCCTCATCACGGCACCCCGAAGACCCACCACATGAGGAAGATTTGGTGATTGCTCTAACAAAATCTTTCTAATTATTTAAGTGCGGTTCTTAAGATTGGGTGTAGCATAATATTTTTTTAGTTGGTCAGTGCCCTCATTTGCGCACACAAGAGGGCACCTGGCTCCGCCCCTGCATACTATATATAGTAGTGCGACAATATAAGTGTTAATTTTAAGGTTATAAGTGATCACATTGAGATTATAAAAAGTAATCACTTTAAAACTGTATCTGATCATTTAAGGTTATAAGTCACGATCACTTTAAGAATAATAAAATAAACATGCGTTGAATTAGCTTATTAGAGATCATTTGAGAATTTGTGAAAGATGAATAACGAGACCACCAAATCATTTGGTATCTCCTGTATCATTCTTTTATTATTTTCATAAAACTTATAAGGAAATTTTCTAACCACATTGATCATCAAATCTTGTTTAAGAATGTCAAGAAATTGTTAGGGATAAGAGTAAATTTCTTATACTGACTTTATTAGTCCCACTTTTTCAATTAAACACTATGATCATGCCATTTAAATATAAAAAAGAAAATATTTATTTCCACTGCACGCTATTTGAAGTTGGGCTAAATCCATATAAAATAAAACATAATACTAAGGACAACGACACTCATTCAAATTCTTCCATGCTAATGTTGTTAGAGTATTATGTCCGAGGTCTCAATCATCAGCTTAAGCTTTTAATAGAGTTGGTTCCTTGATAAATGCATATTGATTGCATACATATATGATATAGTTATATGACAGTATCATATATTGACATATTGTTATCATATAATATATAGATATAATAGGGTAGTTTTTGTGTATTTCATACTTATATATCCTATTAGATTATATATTTGCTAATATCATATTGAATACTTACTCCATATACATATATATAATAGGTACTCCTAACTTTATATTATACAAATTGCATCAATCATGTATATTTTCAAAAGTAGACTAAAAAATATTACGGGCAATAAATACGTTAGCCTATTTCTACTATTACAAGTAATTAAGTAATATTAATGTTGGCCTATTTTCTACTATTTTCAGTTTATTTCAACTATATTTTCTGTTGATTTGAGTTAAATTGGAAGTTTTATTACTCTAATTGTTTCATGTTGATCATATAAATAATTTCCCATGATTATGAGATAAACATATAGTATGAATTAAAGCTCAAAATTGAAAGAGATATGACTTATTATTGATCATATTATAAATAAAAAGAATAAAATTATACCATGATTTTCCTTTGATTATGCATACATTATTTCTGTATACATATTATATATATAATTGGATAGTCAAGATATTTTATGATCACCACTAATACTCACTTATATAAAGCAAAGAATTAGTTGTAAAAATTAATAGAGTTGATAAGATGGATTTCAAAGCATCTCTTACAAAAAATTCTCTCATATTAGTTTTAATCATTTGCTTGATCACCAAAGGGCAATGTCAAGTAAAGCTCTTCACTTTTCAAAATTATGGTGCTGTCAAAGGTGGACAAGTGGATAATAGTAAGGTTAGTAACTCATTTTTATTCAAATCTAATTACCTTTTCTGTCTCTGTGAGTTTGCCAACAATTCTATTCGAGTCAATTTCCAACTTTATCATCATCATCATCATACTCAGTGTATTTCGCTCATAGAAAACTATGATCAGGGTCTGGAGAGGGAAAAATGACGATAGCTAATACCCAGTGTATCCCACCTTTATTTTTACAATATTTTTATTTTGAGCAATATTATCATCGTTTTTTAAATTTGTATTCACATATTTTATCGTATCTTTTTTCACTTTTAACCTATCATATTTATACAATTTTAATATTCTTGTTATTTTCTTAATAATTGTGCAATATGTTTTGGTATGGTAGGTGTTAGTTAAAGCATGGAATGATGCATGCAAATGGAAGGGTGCCTCAAGATTAGACATATCTTCAGAGACTTACTTTGTAAATCCAGTAATATTGACCGGCCCATGTAATGGCCCAATTGAATTCCATAATTCGGGCATTTTGAAGGCTCCATTGGGCTTGAAACCGGGCTCTTGGATCGAGTTTCGTCATATCAACGGACTGACACTAACTGGAGGTGGGTCATTTGATGGTCAAGGCCCACCAGAACAACCTAATTCTAGGCTTTCCTCGGTAAATTGTATTCTTTCTCGGCTTTCTCTAATCTTTATTTATTGGAGGATTATAAATTTAATGTTAATTTATTATTTTTTTTGTTTAGTTTTCTTAAAACTAATAATTAGCTAATTAGTTGATTGAACATATGGAAATATATTTAAAGTTAGCTGAAGATATATTATATAGTCTATTACGCGGGCTAAAAGTGCGGATACAACACAAGTCATCTTAACGCTAAATATTTCACCTTTAAACGAGGGGTCGTGGTTGATATTCGAACTCGTGATCACTTGTCACACTGGCTCTAATACCATATTAAGGAATCAATATAACAAAAAATTCAAATTTATAAGTGATACACCAAGATATATTATATACTCTAACAGTAAGATTAATATGATTTCAGATGCTGAGCTTAAGCTTTGTGACAAATTCAAAAGCAGAAAACATAAAACTAAGGAACAGCCAAGGAACCCATTTCATATTATTTGCAGTCAACAATACCGAGTTGAATGAAATAAGCATATCATCCCCAGAAGAAAGTCATAACACGGATGGAATTAAGATAGGAGCTTCAAATGGGATAACAATAACAAACTCGAACATAGCTTCAGGAGATGATTGTATTGCCATTCTCACCGGATCTAAAAACATAACCATAAGTGGTGTTAATTGTGGTCCGGGACATGGAATTAGCATTGGAAGCATGGGACATTCGCCTAATGAACATGTGGATCAAGTTACTGTCAAACATTGCAATCTTTCTGGTACTACTAATGGTTTAAGAATCAAGACTTGGGCTACTGATTATCCTGGAACTGTATCAAATATTCAGTATCAGGATATTATCATGGATAATGTTTATAATCCTATCATTTTTTATCAATATTACTGTGATGCTGCTTCTTGTGGACAGGTATATCTTTCCAATTATACCAATAGCTCTTAATTTGTTTTTATTGTTGTGCTGGCCGCAACCTCCTTATCCCATTTGATAAGGGTATGGTGTGCCACCATCCAACTTCGATTATGGATTCTATGACCCCACAGAAATACCCCATGTAAGGAAAATCCCACATTACTAAAATAGTAGGTTGTGGACTTGCATAAAATGCTTGATGAGTAATCTTATGCAAGTCAACGCTCATTATCCGTGGGTTTGTGGGCCCAAGTCCAAGGGTGCCTCATGGGCGTGTTCACATGAGTGGGCCCACGAGGTTACTGTGTGATGAATTGTGTCGGTCTAACAAATATGACGTTAACAAATGTTGTAACAAAATAGGGGGCATCAAAAGTTGAAATACAAGATGTGACGTTCAGCAACATACATGGAACATCAAGGTCAAAGATTGCAGTGAATTTGCAATGCAGTAGGAGTACACCGTGTAATAGAATAGAGTTGGAGGACATAAATATAAAGTACAATGGGGAAGATGGAACATCTATTTCAAATTGTTCTTATGCTAGTGGCAAGGTTTCTGGTGTACAACTTCCTAAACCTTGCCCCTTATTTTCATAACATAGGAATAGGATACTCCTATTTTTGTCTTCTAAAAAAAAGTAGTTCTATTTGGGTATGTGGAAGTCTTGCTATGCCAACTAATGTAGAGCGTCTTGATCATCTCCCGGCCTTTATTATTTTTAGTTTGTCATGTAATTGTAAGGTTAGCGCTCGTACAACTTAATAATAATGATTCACGAGAATGTTTTCCAAGTATATATACGATTGTGTTGTCTTTCCTTTCTAGATTTAGCACATCAATTACATCAATAAAAGCAACAAAGACACTAACCTTCTTAGCTCAACCAATTACATAACATAGTCGACTTCAGTTTTCCACTACAATTAAAACATACAAAAAATAGCACAACCATTAACTTCAACGCCTTAAAAATTGTTCTTTCAAGTTCTCTAATTTTCTCCTTCAAAAGATTAACACCCATTTGTAATTGCAATAGATCATCATCAAAATTATAGCCTCAATTACCTCTTCTCAAATTAGTTTTGGAAAAAATTACAAGCCCTACATAATAAATTTTTACCTATGCAAACCTAGATGATGCACAACAATACTCTTAGTTTTAATCCATTGCACATCATTGTTGTGAGAAAATGAAGTTAAAATTGGCCAATTCTCAATTGATGGATGAAAAAAATTGATGAGAAAACAATTTTTGGGTACATGGAGGATTTGCTGTTGTATTTAAGTTGTCACAGGTTAAAGAGCATAGTAGGTACGCTCAATTAACAGTTATTTAATGTTTTTTCATTAAAATGCTCACAATGTACTATTTATGAAAAATTCAAGATTATCATTTAAGTAAGTAATAATAATTAAAAACGATCTCTACGTAAAACAACTAAAAACCCGGTAGAATTTTTTTAAAAAAAATACACCATAAAATTCTTATATGAAGATAGTTATTTATCACTCCCTTTCAAAAAACAAAAATTGTTCTCACTAAGATAGTGTGTTTAATTTCATCAACAATCTACTATCTACACCTATCAACTCGAAACTAAAAGACATTAATAACAAAGGAAATTCTGTATCACTCGATCACTCCTCTCTAACCTAATTACCCAATTACTTTCTCCTCCAGATTTGAATTCTTCTTATTTAATCCAAAATTGCAGGCTTTGATGGCAACTGTCAACGCACTTCAAGTTTGAATCTTTTTTATTGTTCTCCTAACAATAATTATGAGGTAAGTTTTCTCTTGTTCTTTGCATCTAATATTTAGTAGGTGTTCTTTAATTTTGATTTAATTTTAAAGAAAGTTTGTCATCTTTAACGTTTTGATTCCAAATCACCATCTGGGTATTATAGATTGTTCTAATTTCCCTATTTATTTTGATTTCTTCTTCTCCCCCTTTCTTTTTAATCTGTGAGAGTAGCTGTTATCGTTGATTCTGCTTTCTTAGACAACATTATCATCGTTATACTAATCTGTTAGAAGTGAAAAATTTATTAGTTCAAGATTGATTTTTGAAAGATTTTAAGATCATAAACCCCCTTTTGTGGACTTGTAGGAGTATTCATCAGTTTTTAGTCTGATTAGTATTTGTCTGGTAATCTTTGAAAAGTAGTCTTAATCGGTTGTAGACTTGTAGTGTATGTTGATATGTATGAATGAATGGGATGGATGGATGCAGGTCTAATATGACTGGAATAGGTTTCTATAATTCTGAACCACGAAACGCCTACCGCAGTTTTGGGCGTGGGGCTCCTAAACCTTCTCCACTATGGCGCCATCATCCATCTCCACAGACGCCTCGCAAAGGCGATCTTTTCATGGAGGCAGGTAAATTAGCTGTTGAGTATTTAGTTTCGCGTGGATTATTGTCGTCAAATGTGCTGCCTAGTAAATATCAGAATGGCAGTTTGAGAAACAATGTCGACGAATCTTCTGATCTTCGTAGCTCACAAGATAAGGATAGTAGTAATAGGTCTTCAGTTGAGCTAGATTTGAGGAATTACTCGAGGGAGAGGAGAAGACTTAGACCCTCTAGGAGTTTTAGTTCTGATTATAGCCGTGAGAATGAAAAGGAAGGATCCTTGACTGAAGATGCACCTCCTTCAAGGGCTGCTGTTGCAGTTGCCAAGGATACTTTAAACAAGGATGCTATCAAAAGTACTGATACTAATGTTCGGAATTCGCATCCGGATGAGGTCTTGGCCAAAGATGATAAGTGTAGTGAGTCGGAGGATGAGATTGGAAAGGGTCGCTCTCTTGGTGATTCAGAGTCGAAGGTGACAACTTCGGCTGAAAATAACAATGATAAAGAGATTGCATTAGATGCTGGAAATACCGTCTTTGAGGTGTTGAAAAATGGCAAAGATAATTACAACAAAGAGAAGGATACTACGATGGATACTTTGTCTATTCAGCAAGGGGAAGAGAAGGGGATCACTTCTCCTATAGTAGGGAGCTCTCAAATGGGCAATCTATTTTTGACCAGCCAAGAGAACTATGGTAGTGAGATCGGGAATGATTCTCTGGATTCCAACAAACGTGGTTTTGTGAATGGTTTAGAAGAGAATTCTAGTCCCAAATGTCTTAGTTCAACTATTTCAGATAATCAACAAAAAACTTTGGAACCTCTGTCATTTTCGTATGAGCCAAATTCTAGTGGATTGACTGAGCTCGGAATGTGCAGTTCGATTGGCAAAGATAGAGTTGAAAAAAGACCCATTGAGGTAGAAAGTAGCACCGATGGAGCCAAAAAAGCTAAGCAACAACAATGGCTTACTGTTGCTCAGAGTGATGAATACTTGCAACTTTCTGATATGAGCGATGGGCATTCTGTTTCAGCTGGCAAAAGTGCTGCTACCATTTTTAATGTGTCTGTTAGTCAAGAGAGCTTTACTAATGTCTCATTGCCTCTAAAATTCAGTGGTCAATCTGATGTAAATGAAGAGAAGCAGATGCTTTCAAACTCATTTAAAATCTGTGATCTGAATCTCATGGAGGGCCCTGACATGCATGACAATCATGATGCTTCAACTTTGTTGTATCCGTCAATGTCAGATCCCAGTCGAAATTTCCCCGTTGATATTGATCTGTGCATGAGGAATAATTGCAATGTAACTAATGAGCGCACTGACTTTGGATCATTACGAAAAGATATTGAAATAATCGATCTGGAAAATTCATCTTTGGAGGAATGCAAAAGGTCAAATGATTCTGTGAAAAAGTATGTTAATCTATTGTATTCTTTTTCTGTTCTTGCTAGCTCTTTTTTCAACTGTTTTGCGCCATCTATGCATGGCAAGTTTTATGCCAATGAGAATGTTTTTGACTTACGTCTGATCTTATATTTCACGTGAGCAGTCCAGCGGCTGGCATCACAGTCATGGAGAGCTTTCAAAATCCGCAAAATACTACCGAGAATCCAGATGGTCAGGATGGGTATGGGAGCATGATCTCAGAGTTGCTTGGTAATGATGTCCCAAATTGCTCTTCAGTTCAGCCTGATCTAAATACTTTTCACACTGACATTGGCCTAAATCACGGCGAGGTATTAGCCCTGATGGTTAAATAGCTGCATGATCTCTTATTATAGTTTCAATTCCGTAATTGATATTTTAAATTTTAGAAGCTTTTCTCATTTAATGTGGTTGTTACCATAGTAGGAGATTCGACATTCGATGGTGGTGGTTTCTTTGTTTTTAGGTAATTATAATGGAGGCCAGCAATGAAATAGTGTAAATTACAGGATTTTAGGATGATATATATGCTGATCTTCCTATTGGAGTTCTTTTAAAATTCTTTCCCATCTCCGGGCGGTTTTAAGTAGCTAAAAAGCTTGAGAATGTACTGCCAGACCTGCTGTTGCCTGTTATAGTATGGTTTAATCACTTTTCTTTCATGGACATTCATCTGAGAATATTGTTTTGCTTGTGGTGGTGTCTTAGGTTGTCAACATTGCTTGTCCGGAAATGAGTCTTGTAGTGAAAAAAGATGAGTCTTGCATTAGTCTTGATAAATAAAACTCATTGCAATACTCTTGAAGTGACACAAGTTTCTAAATTGTTCACAAGACTCTTGATGAATAAAGTCGAGTTTGAATTGAATTTAGAGATCAAGTGTAAAACAAGAAATAATTTTTGTAGGATTCCGGATTATACAAAAAAGCTAGCAGAAATCTGATGTAGCAGAAACTGAAGTTTGGGGTTTGAGTCGCTCGTATTTCTCCAGTGTTGATATTGACAATGATGATCTGCATGTGTTTTACATTTTGAGTGTACTTCGTGCTTTTGTTGCTTTGTTGTATGTTAATAAACTATGCATTTGCTGGTGTTTTTGGCTGACTATTTTTTTGCTAATTATTGCAGACAACATTCAGTGAAGATGATCCAATCTACATGTCCTTGGGAGAAATTCCTCTAAGTATGCCAGATATTTAAATTGCTGGTATTATTGTTGTCTTATATGTCAAATATTCAGCTTAGTCCACCTGAATCGTAATCGTAAGATGGGTAATTGTGTTAGAACTTAGATTATATTAACCCTTTTCTTTTAGAGTTTGGAGTTTTTCGGTAATGAATTGATAGCTATCCCTACTGCTTTTGGTGCTAGGAGTCTCGCTTTGTCTTTATGTTCATTGCTTGTTAGTTGTTACGTACTATGTCCTTTGTCCCATAGGAATTGCAACCAGTACAACTTAGGTTTTTTTTAAGGATTGAGCAATAATGTGTGGATGAGATGACAAGACAAGTTAAATGTGTGGATGAAAATTAAAGAATTGTAGCAAATTCTAAAGGACTAACTAAAAAGAAATTGACGGTGGGAAACCCTTTCGAACAACAGCGTTGTCGCTGTTGTTGTGTTGTGTAATTACTAATTATTATCTGTGGATGGATGCTTGAATATGGATTTACAGCAGGTCTTTTACGCGGTTGGGAGCAGCCTACACAAGAGAGAAATCCTTTCGAACTGTAGTTGATTAACCAACAGTTGCTGATATTACTATAATCAGGTAGGTATTCTTCTGATAAGCTCCTCATTATATTTATATAAAAAGGCTTTAAGTATAAGAGTAATTTTTATACTGTCATGTCATGTCATGTTTTAAGGATGTGGAGAATAAAAGAGCATCAAGTTGAAGTTACTAATAATTAATAAACAAGAGACTCGGTTTGAATACAACAAGAGTGTCGTCTTCTGGGCGAAACTTTATTCACGCAAAGGTAAAGTACTTCCCCTTCTTCCAAGATACAGAAGACATGAGACAAGGAGAGGAGTGTGTTAGTCTTTTGTGATTGTTCATTTTGCAATGTTTTATTTCAATGTGTAGCTAACTTGAGTATGTTCTACTTTTTAGAGCAGAATCAAGTTTTTTTTTTTTTCTAAATTCTAACTCTAAATTTAATTAGTTATGAATTTATGCAATTTTACATAATATTTGAGTATAGTTGTGTACTATCTTGTCTATCTATTAGGGATTGCATCTTAATTGTTAAAGGTATTATTGAATTGTAAGTGGGACTGATCTGTCGATACTAGTTCATCAAACACAACTATGTACTTTTGTTCCTTTTTGTTTGTTTATTTAATTTTTAAAGCACCTTTTGAGTTATTTATGAATATATATCATAATTTTTGATAAATATATATTAAGATGAAGTTTATATTCTAGCTACTATTTTATCTTTTAATTGCACATAGCCCCTAAAATTAAGTGGTCTCATATATTAAATGCTGCCTTGTTTATTTGTATTATAATGTTGATTAGTTGGTAAAAGTTTTTGATATTAGTATATTTTAACTTAGGTACATAACATGTGAATAACATTTTGCAAAAGTTACTCTCTAAGAAACTCCAAGCATAGAATTCAAAAATAGATAAGATCATTTAAATTGTATGAATTATGATGGAAGATATTAATAAAATATACAACGATGAAAATTAAGAAAATAATTTTAACTTTTTCAAAAAAAAATGTGACAATTTCAAAATGACTTGTGGAATAATATAATTATAAAACTCTAATAACAATTTATTTTCGTCATGTCATTATAATTGTTATAATTTCTTTTTTTGTCGTTTTAACTAACATGCTACATTACTGTATTTGGCAAAAGACAAATATGTAAATATTGTTTTGTCATACTTTTTTTCTACCAAATATCTCATTAACTTTTACATCCATCTCTTGAGGGCTTAAAATGTACTCCCTCCGTCTCTTATAATTTGCAGCATTTTCTACTTTCGTCCGTCCCACTTAAATTGCAGCATTTCTATTTTTGGACTATGGCCCACCACTTTCTTTTAATCTCATTCATACATTTTAACTCTCTTTTAATTCAATCCACACAATTCATTCTCTCTCTTCATTTATTACCACTTTCTTAATTCTCACTCATTTTCTCTATGCTACTAATTCATCAGGGAGTATGGTCTTTTAAAAAAAAAATACTAATTTCTTAGTTTTTGTGCAAAACCCTTATGTAACAACTAAAACAGAACGTAGGAAGTACATTTTTAAACTTGTCTTTAACACATTTCAATCTTTCTACTCATTTAGTATCACATCAAAATTCATTTTTTTTCTCTTTGATGCAATTCTAAAAAATCAAAAGTGCAACTTTAATTTTAAATTATTCAAATATAATACAATCTAGCCATTTTAAGGCGTGTGGCTATTATTTAAATTAACATTTACATATAATATATGGGTGTTAGTAGCAAGTCCCTCCTACATATCAAAGTAGTTGATGAATTTGAAATATGTGTGTAAGTATAAAACGTGAAAAGCATAAAAGAAATATCAACACAAATAAACCCTACAGAAAATGATGTTGTGCTTAGTTTGCTGACCTACGACTAGGAGCATTAATCAAGTAGAAGAGGCTACACGTTATATATTGCATCATACTCACTCTATGCCATAAATATTTATTCTGAATAACTTATCCCATTTTTTATTTATTCTTAATTACTTCCAATCTTAGATTCACCTACATCATTATTTCACTACCTATTGCTTTCATCATCATTATATCATCCACCTCCATATTTGCGTCTATATATATATATATATATATATATATATATATATATATATATATATATATATATATATATATATATATATATATATATATATATATATATTATTTCCAATGGTAACAGTTATAGGAATCGTGAACCAAACTCCCTAATAAAAATTTGTTACTTTTAGACAAAATAATGTTACTTATGTTTTAAAAAAAAAACTAGTACTTTTTAGAAAAAAGTGTTACTTTTAAAAAAAAATTTAAAAAAACAAAAATATTAAAAAGTAATACGTTTTTTCCGAAAAGTAGCATATTTTTATGTCTAATGGGAGAAAGACACCTAAATAAAGGTTGAGTTTGATATATAAGCCATGCGAAAACTTTTAGGTGGCAGGTTTCAGTTAGATTAAGAAGGACTTTCGCGACACCCGCTTCCATACAATAAGCTGCTATAAATACACTGAAAAATCAAAAATTTAGTCCTACTTAGCTCGCATTTATTTAAGCCTTTCGCCATTAATAAACTCTAATTATTCAAGCAAGACAAAGATGAGTATGGAATGAATTGGGTACCTTTTATGTACATTTACTCGTTATTTGATTGTCGAAACCAGTCGCAGAAATAATCATCTTAAGTTAATGATTTCCAGTCCAAGATAAAAACAACATTTGGTAACTTAAAAATAAAAAAGGCTAGTTTGTTAGCAATATTTGAACAGTGTATGATAACAACATGTTCTAATTAATAAATCAAGCTTAAATTAATTAAATTGAAATTTGAAGTAATAAAAGTAATAAACAAAAGAAATTAATTAAGCTGAGAAAAGAAAAAATAGAAGAGCAAGATGCACTCAAGTTTATAATGGATCTGGTCACAAAAGATACGGCTATATACTTAATTATGTAGGACAGTAGGGTTATTAGGTAGTGATCTAATAATAATAATAATGATGTTTAAAAGATAAAGGATCAAATTGCTTTTACACTCAGTTGTTAACTGCTTGTAAAGATATTTTTAAATCCTCACTAATTAATCTTTGTTCATTTCAATACACTTTATTAGTGGGCAGTAAAAATGAGGACCTATATATTGTTTTAGGATACTCATATAATAGTTTTAAAATTTAGGATATATATATATATATATATATATATATATATATATATATATATATATATATATATATATATATATATATATATATATATATATATATATATATATATATATATATATATATATATATATATATATATATAATCCCATGTAATTTTTATCCACTTAGAAATTTAATTTTCGGTCAAAATGATAGAAATTTTTTTTTATGTAATTTATGTTAGATTATAAGTTATTCGACGCAACAATAATTATGCCTATTATACTAATTATTATAATTTATATTATCAATTGACAGTTTTCCAAGTTTTCCACATAATTAAGTGGAACCAAGTGATCCATTGTCATCATATATTAATTATATAATAATATACTAAGTTGTTATAATTATATTATGTTTTTTTAGTAGAAATTAAAGATTGTGGATGCTAAAATATTTAAGAAAAAAATCTCCTAAAAAGTGGAGACAATAATCACCTTAATAAAACATAAATTAAAGAATGAGAAATGAAATGTGAACCACTTTTAAATTCATTATATTGAAGCATAGGTTTAGAGAGAGATATTTATTTATTTAATTTGTTTTATAATGATACTAGTATATGTTTGCAATGACTTGAGGGGAATTCCACTGGCATCAATGTTTGACTATCTTTTCTGATTTGTGGGACCATTATTAGAATAGGGAATAGAGACTGAGTTATGGATGTTTCCATTGCCATGTATGTCCTCTTTCCACCTCATATTTTATTCATTCCCTAAAAGTGCAGGCATTATGTTCCCACAAAAATCTTAAATAGTGTGTTTATTGGACTCAAATTCTATGCAACTTCAAATTAAAGGATATGCTTACTTCTTAAACTAATTCATAAACATATATTCATCTCTTTTCCTCACTTGCGACATCTCATATCACATATGATAATAATACCCACTTTAACACAAATTTAACCCAAAATACAACTAACAATATTCCATTATCTAATGATATTGAATATCTCATGGCCTCATCCTACCCTAATAGAATTTGGAGGTATTAATGCCAATATTCAAATTGTTATTGATTGACTCGTGCCGAAAAATATTATCTACAACTTTATATAAATAAAAATTGCAATGAACAATATAGATAATATATATAGTCCATAATAATATTTAAATGACTCATTCAATCATGTATGTGCATCTATTATTTAAGAAAATTCCATGTGGTGACTCCAAGTTTTAAGTTTTCCCACTTGGTAGGAAAAAGGCCGTTAAATTTTTTGTTAAACTTACGTTAATATCATCCACCATAACACTCTTTTTTCATAAGAACAAGCTTTCGATCACCCTAACAAGCACTTAAGGAGCACTTTTTTGAAAATTTGGTTGAAATGATTACTTAATTTAACAAAGAACTTATATCCCAATTGGTATGTGAAAATAAACGGTGATAATGGGTAGGAACACTAGTGTAATTTTGGTTGATATATCTCTTGACTACCTTGATGTCCATGCTCTTGTCCAACTTCAATCATGTCATTTTCCATAAAATTTATTTAAATGCATTACCATTGGAAGAGATGGTACATATTAAATGTTAATGGAAATTGTACACAAAAAATTTTTGTGATAAAAGTTTCATCATCATGGGAATTAATGGCATGGAACTTTTGATGAAGTTTTACACTATAAATCATTTCTATTACCACCATTTAATATCAGTAACCAAATGAGACATTAGCATTTCGATTTGTCTAGCACATGGAACATTTAGAAGCTTAGGATCAGCATGTGATTCTACAAATATTTGTCTAGCACATGAAAAAGTCAAAAACTTAGATTTACCATTTTCCTATTTTTATATGTGAATAAATTAAAAATAATGTTTACTATAAAGGGCTAATTTTAATCAAAATCATCGCCAAAAGATAATGATTTGTACATCCGCTTCTCCAAAACTTCGGCTAGTAGAAGTCATTTAATAACGTTGAGACGATAAATAAAATAAGGGGTTTTCTTAATTATATCATGTTTAGTTGAGTTGATGTTCTCTATTAATATAGGGTATTATTAAATGTCGCCACCCTTTTCATTTTATCGTCACCCCTTATATATTGAAATTCCAAAATTGCCCCTGATTACTTTTCAAACCTTTAATCTCTAACATTTCTTTAAAAACTTTCTCCGAACACTCATTGAACTAAAACAAGCTAAAACTAAAAATTGAATACAATGGCCAACGAAAATGAGCATCAATATGATTGCGGAATCGATATGATTGTGTTAAAATTTGAGACATATTCACTCTAATTGCTATAACTTTAAATAGAAAAATTGTATAATTATAATATTTGAGGCATTATAACCTAGACTTCAAGATCTTTCCAATGATATATTATATGCCCAATTCCGATAACCGAGCGAGAAATGACGATTGTTTGAAGTTTATTTGTGCTGAAATTTGATACATGTTCATTCTTTTGGCCATAACTTTTTATAGAAAAATCGTATTAGTGTAAGGTTTGCGGCATTAGAAAATAGACTTCAAGAACTTTCCAACGACATATTATATGCCCAATTCTAACAATCGAGCGAGAAATGACAACCGTTTAAAGTTTGCAGTAATTTCTAACGACCAGGCCATGGTCCAATCGCACAAAATGTGCGATTCCACCATGGTCCAATCGCACAAAATGTGCGATTCCACCATGGTCCAATCGCACATTTTGTGCGATTGGACCATGGTGGAATCGCACATTTTGTGCGATTGGACCATGGCCTGGTCGTTAGAAATTACTGCAAACTTTAAACGGTTGTCATTTCTCGCTCGATTGTTAGATTTGGGCATATAATATGTCGTTGGAAAGCTCTTGAAGTCTATTTTCTAATGCCGCAAACCTTGCACTAATACGATTTTTCTATAAAAAGTTATGGCCAAAAGAATGAACATGTATCAAATTTCAGCACAAATAAACTTCAAATGATCGTCATATCTCGCTCGATTATCGGAATTGGGAATATAATATATCATTGGAAAGATCTTGAAGTCTAGGTTCTAATGCTACAAATATTGTTGTAATGTGATTTTTGTATCAAAAGTTTCGGCCAAAGGAGTGATTATGTATCAAATTTCAATACAAAACGTGTGATCAAATTTATTTTTCGATTTTAAAAATTATTTTCTTTACTAAAATTTATATTTATATTTTAATTTATTTATTATTGAGAAATTTAGTTTAGAAATAATAATGGTTGATAGTATAATTAAAATTAAATTTAAGGGTATTTTAGTAATTTTATTAAAAAAGGGTGGCGATAAAATAAAAAAAGTGGCGACAAATAAAAATTGAGTTAATATATAGAAGAACGCATTCTTTGAAATTTAAATAGTAAAACATATTTTTGGAGATTCCTAAAAGATAAGATAATAATGAAATTAATTAAAGAGAAATAGGAAGAAGTGGTGATGATGAATTGATTAGCTATGTTGATGTTAAAAATGCATCAGAAAGACGTTACGGTGACATCATTAAAACTTAAAAGATTGGAAAGAGAGGCAAGAAAGGTGGGACCCATAACCAAGTTTGTTCTTATTCATTTGATTTGACTGCCCAAATCACTTCTCCTAATTAAACTATAACAACAACGAACTTGTCTTCTTCTTATTATACTCCATATATATATATATATATACAACTAATTCATCATATTCCAAATTAAAATTGAAAAACAAAGTTGGTAGCTAATAAAGAAAAAGATGGTAGAAACAGATATGAGTAATGGAGTAATCAAAGTTCCACGGCCTATTGTTAGAAAATTCCAAGCAAGGCCACAACGTGAAGGTGTTGGTGCTGTTGTAAGAAGAAGTATTGGCCGGTAATAAGCTAACTATACTTGGGTATTAATTAATATATTTATCTCTATCGTATTAAGTCTAATAAAATATTGATTTTTTCAGGTTTGAGCTCAAGTACTTTGATCCTTTCCTTGTTCTCGATGAATTCTCAGGTATTATTAGCATAAACAGTAGTACACATATACTTCCTGGGCACGCATATTAAGGAAGTACTGTGGAATTACTGAGATCATGTGGGAGTTTCTTTTTAAGATTTTTTTAATATTATTTGATGAAAAATGAAAAAAGAAAATAGCCTATTTTAGATGATTGAGAATATTATAATGATTAAATAATGATAGATATAATAGTTGATGAGATCTAGAGTAGGATAAAAATAGGCAAATGTGGAACTTTAAATGATTGGATTTTTACTAAAAATGAAAATGTAGCAGTAATATAAAACTTCCTAAAATAGACATACATATGTACCGAGTATTATGAAACAGAGTAAGTGATGGACATTGCTGATAGTGTTGTTTCTTGTTTCTGATGGCAGTTACTGCTCCTGCTGGTTTCCCTGATCATCCACATAGAGGTTTCTTCTTTTATTTTCACCTTATAGCATTAATTCAATTTTACAAATAAGACTCTGATTTCTATGTTTCATTCTTGTTCTACTTTACAGGATTTGAGACAGTCACTTACATGCTTCAGGTATATTTCATCATTCAACCATTTTTTAAATTAACTCATTTATAGTGTACTTAATAATTATAGCTAGACATGCTCAGAATTTGCTGTCTTATCTTATGTATCTTAATTAATTGCTTAATTCACATTGTTTCTTAAACAAGAAATTAATGAATATTAATAAAAAAAAGTCAACTTAATTTTTTATATGAGAGATTAATTAACAAGTAGAAAAATAAATACTGATAAAAGAAACTGCTTACTAAAAATGTAGTTAATTTTTTTTTGAAGTATCCCCTGGAATATCTAATATAGTTTGATAGCTTCATCTTGAATTTCAAGCAATGTTGATGCATGAATATTTATTTGACTTTGAATCGCTACTAATTAATTAAGCATTGTGTGGGGCATTTTTTCTCTTTTCTTTTGGGTGTGTACAGTGTACTTGTGTAATTCATATTGCATCCTTATATTACTATTGCATAGCTTATGAGATCACAATATGACAACTAATACTTCATGTTTTGGTATTGACCATACATCATTACTATGACATTACATTTTTATTTTTACCAAAATAACTTTATTTTGCCGCTTCAGGAAATAAAAAGTTTTTCAGTTCATATACATTTATATTTATTGTTCTAGTTCAATTCAATTTATTTTCAAACTATATAATTATAATTTTAGAAGAACAATTTAAATTTGAGAGAAGTTTCATGTTTACTTTCTCCTTGAATTTCAAATTATCATACTTGGTTGACTAGTGCTAAAAACTTTCTAATAATACTCATTTTTTTGTACTTTTAAAACAAGTTTTAATATGATACTCCACATGACACAATCATATGTCATAAGTATGTGGCTAATATTAGAAAATGACCAAGGGCTAAACTTTTTAGGGATCTTTTTCTAATCTTTCTCAGGTTCACTATACTTGTTATTAATAGTGATAATCTAAACATGACTATCAGTCGCAAGTATTTCAAAACGGAAATAATAATACTATAAAAAATGTTAATACGAGTTTCTATACAATCAATAATAATTAACGTACTCCTTCTGTTTAAGGGAGTCAAATCTTAATCTGAAGGGTGCATGACATTACATACTTATAACATTATCAACGAATAAAGTACAATTAATGTCAATTGAGAGCATGAACATCACTTTGTATCTTCCACTGATAAGCGGATAATTAAATTAATTAATTAGTAGTTAAATTTGGACACAGCTACAGCTAATACCAGTAGTTGTTGCTGAGAAATCATGCAATGATGGTTGCACGGCTAATATGGCATGCACATTATATTGCGCACTAACATCATTGACTAGTGCTCTACCCACCGGCCGGCCTGGTCCATACTACTATTTATAAGTATCAATGTTTTTTTTCAACAAACAATTTGGTAGATTCTCACTTATTTTGTCAAAGATTTTGGGGTCAGATCCCTATGATGCATCTTCTTATTACTCATATCAATAACTTTTTAGCTTTTAGCTAGCTAAGTTATTGTATCCATAATTAAGTTGACTATTCTACCACAATGTTTCATATTTTGCTCAGTGTCATAAGTAGTTCATTAGGAGTTCGAATGTACACAATCTTACCTTTGTTAACTCTAACAAATTAGAGGCTGTCAAATATCATGTACAGCTTCGTATAACTAAGTTGATTTTATTTTCTACACATTAAAGGTTCAAAGGTATCACAATAAGAGTCGGTCATTTTAAAAATTGTAAGCGTACAATGAGTATAGTCAAAATTTAATTTGATAGGATAATATCGGTGGAAATAAAGTAATGATTATGTGATCCTATAATAGGGAGCAGTGACACATGAAGATTTTGCTGGACATAAAGGAACAATAGGTGCTGGTGATGTACAATGGATGACTGCTGGAAGAGGGATTGTTCACTCAGAAATGCCCTCTGCTCAAGGTGTCCAAAAGGGCTTGCAACTTTGGATCAATCTATCCTCTAAAAATAAGATGTATACCACTTCACATCATTTTTAACACTTATGCAATGTTTCCTGCTATTTTAAGCAGGATACACGGAGTATGATGATGATGTAGCATCCTGCAATGTTTTGATTTCAGGATAGAACCAAGATATCAGGAAATACAGAGCAAAGATATAGCAGAAACTGAGAAAAATGGGGTAAAAGTAAGAGTAATAGCAGGAGAAGCCCTAGGAAAAGAATCAGCAGTTTATACAAGAACACCAACATTATACCTTGATTTTACACTAAAACCAGGATCACATCATGTACAACCAATCCCAAAGTCATGGAATGGATTTGTTTATGTCTTAGAAGGAGAGGGTATTTTTGGTAATTCAAGATCATCACCTACAACAGCCCATCACCTTCTTCTTCTTGGGCCTGGTGATGGGCTTATGGTTTGGAATAAGTCCACTAAATATTTAAGATTCATTTTAGTAGGTGGTGAACCATTGGGTGAACCCTTGGTTCAATTTGGGCCTTTTGTGATGAACACCCAAGAAGAAATTGATCAAACTATTCAAGATTTTGAGAATTGTGTTAATGGATTTGAAAGAGCAAGGCATTGGAAGTCACAAGCAATGGCTGATTAATTATATCATTATATACATAATATATGATATGATTATTTAAATTAATTATAGAGATCATTACTATTTACTTTATCTTCTCTTTTTAGTGGCAATTAATTAGATGTAGCAAAGGTCAATGTTTGAGATTTTACATTTTTTAATTTTAACATTATATTGCAACCTTATAAGGGAAACTTGTTTTAGTTATTTTTAATATTACATGTTAATAAAAAAAAGGATGTAGTATGGAGTTCAAACATGAGTTTTTGAATATTTTTGTTACTTGTAGTAAATAAATGCTACTTTTGTATCTATCAATTTAAGAAATGAGAACATTGAGATCATAAAGGAACTAGGGAGTAATAAGGTAGGAAGAATAAACAATTTAGTCAATAGACTAAAAGTCAAACTTAAAAGAAAGCTAAACCAAAGTCGATCAAGACCAAGAAATACAAGCAAAAAAAAAAAGACCCTTCAATTTTTGACCAATCATTAAAATTCCTACTTATTCAACGTAAGTGCTTACTATTCTACAAACTATTGAAATAGTAGTACATATATTAAAATTGTGAGAAAAGCAATAATAACACGTCAACAAGAATAATACATGACAATATGCCATATTAATTTACAAATTAAATTTTACTCTGTTTTTTCTTCTTGTTCATCTTTAATCCTTATAGTAATTATAGCAGAACATGGCATAGAGATTAAAAGAGTACACCATCTGTCTATTTAACTTTGCGCCATAAAACTCAAAAAAACTCTTACATTTGTTAGTCTTATTGTACAAGCTCAATAATTAAAAGAAATATAATTGCTTTAAGGGCAAAATGATAGTCTAAGTAAATAATGCTAATTTATAATATTAACAAATTATTTTTATATGAAAGAATTTAATATAATAGAACTTTTTTTTTTTTTGAAATGATATAATAGAACTTTAGAATTTAGAATTTTAATTTTTGTTTATGATTATTTGCAAAACATAATGATTGATTATGGATTTTTAAAGGACAAAGGACTCCGCCCTCTATTCTAAGAGTCCCAAATCCCACCTAACTCCCCACCCACGCTAATGGCGCAAATGTAGCTACTTTATCTCCTTTTTCCAATTCCCATCATCTTCTCAGTTCTCACTTTCAATGGCGAACTCACCAAAACACAATCCTCCTCGTAAACTCATCCTCTCTAAGAAAGCCTCCATTGTTATCCTCCTTTTCTTCCTCAACTTCTTCTTCTTCTCCTTTACTTACTATTTGCACCATTACCCTTCTCTCTCTTTCACCTTCCAATCCCACGATCACCATCACCATCATCTTCATCTCACTCTCGCTCATCCCAATTCCTTTTCCAAACTTCCTTTTTCATCTAAAATATGGCCTATTCTTCCCTCTTACCTCCCATGGTCTCCTCCTTCCTCTACTCTTTACTCTTGTGAAGCTTTTTTTGGAAATGGATTCTCAAAAACTTATACTCTCTATCCTCGTCTTTCTTCCAATTCTGTCAAATCCACTAATTCTTGGTTTCGGTGTCACTACAGTGGTACTCTTCGGAGCTCCATTTGTGAAGGTGGCCGGGTTTTGATGGATCCGACTAAGATTCGGATGTCCACTGGAGGTGAGAGGATTGAAGAAGTTATTGGTCGTTCTGATGATGATGAACTTCCTTCTTTTGAAAAAGGTTCCTTTCGATTGAGGCGAAAAGGGGTTAAGAAAAAACATGCTTTTTCTAAGGAGTTTCTTGACAAGATTGTTCATCAAGGGCAGATTCTGAAGCATACTATGAAAGATTTGTTTCAGTCTATGGACGTTGTTGATGATAATCAGGATGATTTTAATTGCTCTCAGGTTAGGGTTTTGCTTTAAACCTTTTTCTCTGCTTTAGGGCATTTGATCTATCAAATACAACTGCTTTATCAACATTTATTAGGAATCTGTTGCCCCTGTTACTGTAAACTCATGTGCATTTATATATACTAGTGAGTGGATTAATGGGAGATATTTTGAATTTCTGCTAGATTCATAGCCAACCTCTTATATTTAGGATTACGGTTTTGGTATTGTTATTGTCGTGCTAGATTTAGATTTTTTTTCAGGAAGCAAGTACTGGGATGGTAGATGAGGTTGTTGAAGCAAGTGTCAATTCTCATAGTATTGGAGATGACTTTGATCATCTTATTGCATGCTATGGCTTGTACACTTGAGAATGATGTTGGGTGTACAACGAGCCATGAGATGTTGAGATTTGGATCATTCCATGAAGTGATCAATGGAGATGTTTTGGAGTGCCTTGGACAAGGCGAGGGATGCCTTGAACAAGGCAAAAGAGGGCTCAACAAAGACTTAGGGTCATGCGTTGAACGAGCCAAGGTATAAGTGGTAGATTGCTCGATCGAGGCAGAGGCTAGCAACAGTTAGTAAAGACCTGTCCTAGGCAGTTATTTGAGCACACCGTCAGGTCGTTTGAGCGGCCTGGTCAGTGGCCAAACGCGTGTTTCTGTTGTTTGCAGGCTTTGCTTAGGGAATAAGTAGTATCTTGTCCTAGGGCTTCTCTAATACATTGTAGGTTATATAAAGGCCTTAATCAGATTAGAGAAGATAAGGTGGAGGCTAATACATTGAGGCAACTAGGGTTTAAGCCATTAGAGTTTTCATTGTATAAGTGTTTTGAAGTTGATTTCCATTAATGATTGGATCTTTATCTTAAGAGGTTGTTCTCAAGTGTGTTATTCATTGATGTACTGGTGAATCATTAATGAAATTAAACATCTTTTGAGGGAAAGGTATCTAAGATACCTCATAAATTGTTGTGTATTGCTTCCTTAGATTGTTACTCTGTTTTTCTTTGTGTTTGGGCATCTTGTTCTGTATCAAACATAAATGTTAGCTTTCATTTCAGAGGTTATTCAGTGTTGTGTAGTGAATGAAATTAAGAATATATGAATCATATCTAGATTCACAGTTTGTCTTTTTGGATAATTATTGTGGTGGAAGAGAGTCAATGTTTGTAAAAAGGCAAGTGGAATCTTTGCAAGAGTTTTGTAGTTACTGGTTGATTATAAAGTAGGTTGTATAAACTTGATGGTTATTTTGTAAATTAAAGGCTGTTGATTCTGTTTGGTGACTGTAGTTCTAGAAATTTACTGAGATAGTTTTGGATATTTTAAGAGTTGAATCCTTGATTGAATGTATTGTAATTAATCAATGAGAAACACTTTTAAAGGCAATGCTTTAAAAGGAGTGAATGATCAAAACGGGGTGTCAAGATGGAAAGCGTTAATTTGAGAATTGCAGATTTTTTGTTGAGTTTGATGAGATTCAGTGATCTTATAATTTAAGGATTGTAAGATTTAATGCGCTTGTGCTAAATGTGACGACATTTGTTATAACCATTTTTATTAAATGAATGTATTCCAGAGTTGTGTCCAATATTACATTAGTGATTAGATGTACTTGAGTTTTGAACGGAAGATTCCCCTTTTTCAGATTTTGAGTGCTAATATGAAGGTAAGTGGCTACTTTGCAAGAGCTTCCTAGACCCTAGTTGATATGAAGTTATGGTTGTTTGTTTACTTGTATGTGATAATTGATGTGATTATTTCGTAAATGGAAGAATGTTGAAGAGAGATATGGGGGTTCTAAAAGGAAGGAACCAAAGAGTGGGGGATGAAAATCTATCCTCTGATTGTTAAACTCTTTGTGTATCTTTCCCTTTCGTAGGTTATGTCAATTGATAAATCAGCAACAATAACCCTAATTTGGTAATGTTTTAAATAATTTTGACCAAATGTTTGACTAAGATGAATCCAACTATTCAAGTACATTTATGTGTCTATTTTCGGTGGAGCATAATGTATTTTGTTCTTTGCTTTCAAATTAAACTGAGATATAGTAAAATGACTTTTAAAATTATTGCACTTGTTATTTATTTATAGTTGCAAATGATGTTTGCAATTAAGGGTCAATTGAAAACAACCTTTATCAAATCTAGATAATTCAGTGCCCATATATGGGAATGTTTATTTTCTGTTGTTTAGTGATTTTAAATTAGAATATCTGAAAATATCTAGATTGTGGTTGTTTGTCTCTTTAGATATTTTTAGATGATTTTAAATGCTTGTAGTTGTATTAATCGAGTAATGGATAACTTGATGTACAAGTTTTGCTTGGTTTGATGACAATTTTTATTGTTATCAGTGCTTAGTGAAATTATAATGGAACAATTTCTATTTAAAACTGCGATATGTAGAGTGAATCTTAGGATTGACTATAAATGGTTATCAATAGAAAGTGACATCTTCAAGCGAGTTCCTATTTACCAGTTAATTTGAAATTTGGGTTGTATTCTTGCATATGGTTTGGTTATTTTGCAAACTATAGGATGTTAATTTGTTTGGTGATTGTTTAGGTCTTCATGTTTGCTGATATAGTTTTGGGATTTTTAAGAGTTAAATCTTAGATTATATGCGTTAAAATATGAAGAAATTTGTAGGAAATAAAAGCGAGGGCCATATGAGTATGTGAAAGACGTTGCAATCGAAAAGGCGAGGAACTAAGGTGTTCTATAAGGAATGATTGATATAAAGGGGTGAGACCAAGAGTGAGATGCTAAGCATTTTTTTGTGAGAGCGAGAGCGAGATGGAAAGCATTATTTGTGAACTGGAGAGTTTTTGAGTTTGATGGGATTCAATGCTCTTATAATTCAAGGGTTGTAGAATTCAGTGTCATTGTGCTTAATTTGATGACTTTTGTTATAAGTATTTCCATCAAGTGTATTCTATAAATTTGTCTCTGAAATATTCAAAAGTAATTGGACGTATTTAATTTTGAATGAGAAGATTCCCTTTTTTCAAGTTTTGAGTGATAATTACATGGACTTTGCAAGAGTCTCCTAGTTGCTATGAAATTAGGGTTGTTTACTTATGTGATAATTGATATGGTTATTTTGTAAATGGAAAGGATGTTGAAGAGAAGGATGGGGTTTATTAAGGAAGAAATGGAAGATTTGGGGGAGGGGGTGATAATCTATCCTTTGATTGTTTAGCTCCTTGTGATTGATGTATCTTTCTCTTTCATGGATTGCGTTAATCGAAAAATTAACAATGATAACCCTCACTATAAGTGATATTCAAAAAGATTCCCAACAAATTTCAACCGAGATTAAGCCAAACTATTATATGACCCATATAAATTAAGTGTGGGTCGCAAAAATGGAGAGTTGTCATGAGATATTATGTGATCGAGGTAGGCCCTTAAAGCTAAATGAAAAATTTATCAGATGATCATTAGACTAGCGCTACTATATGGATGAGAATGTTGGACTTATAGAAATGATCATTGCAAAAAGACAGGAGTAGTGGATATGCTAATGAGTAAATTGTTAAATGGGCATACTAACTGGGATAGAATTCAAAACAAGAAATAAGAAAAAGTTTAGGAGTCACATATATTGAGGAGAAGATGAAGATAATTGTTTTAAGATGGATCGGGGCTTTGGGCATGTGCAACAACAAATATTGGTGAACCGAAAAAGAAAATACAAAGTTATAACTTGGGAGATTTGATAAGAGGGCGGGAAAGACTGAAGATGACATAAGGGTAGCAGTGGAAAACATATGAAGGATTTAGATTTACTGGTTGGGATGATAGAAAATTAAAATTAATGAAGAAGAATTCATGTGGACTATCACTGGAAATGTTTTAATGCTACATATAGCCGACTTTAATCTTTTGGGATTAGAACTTTACATTGTTGTATTACTCCCAATTATTAAGTCACATGTGTGTCCATCCTCAACGTGACCACAAGTATTTTAGCTCTTTGGTTTGAAATTAAAATGAGCTATAGTAAAAGGACTCGTTAAATCATTTGCACTTTATATTTATGTGTTGCGTACATCCAACCTTTCACTGCCACTAAAGGGAGCGACATGACATTTGGGTTAACGCCATGTTTGTTGTTGTTATTGAGCCATCTTTCTCATAACAATCTCACATGTCGATTAACTTGTTGAACAAGTTAACATGATGATGTATTCTAATTTTATGATACTTGCCCTTCCCCCTTCCAAAGTTCAACCTCTCTCCTTGCTTGCCATTCTATCTCCAATATCACGGCCAGTCACTCCAAGAAGACTTGGAGTTTTCTGAGCGGTCACGCTAAGGAAAAGGGAGACTCCTTGATGTATGAAATGAATTGAAAAGCCGAGCACCTTTTCCTAATTTTCTGGCTTGAAGTGAACATGGTCTGTTTTCTGCTGAGAGGAACTTGCTATGCTCTTCACCAAAGAAAAAATTGGGTGACGTATCAAAGGAGGAAGAAAATGGTTGCAACAAACAAAGTGAGATGGCAGCTGCTGTAAGCCTGTAACTGTCTGACCATCTAAAAGCAATAACAGAAATGTGAATATTCTACGGGTAAGGAAGGTGCTAGATTGTATGAGGTGGCAATATAGCAACTATAATATTATATATAGTCAGAATGTGTACTAGTAAAGGAAGCCTAAATTGTAAGAAGTACCTTGGGTATTTTGGAGTTAGCCCCTATACTTGAAATCTGGAGGAAAGTGTAGCCTCTGTTCTTCTTTTCTTTCTTCTGAAATATAATCCTTCTCTTCTTCTCTTCTACTTTCTGTTTTCTTTAATTCTGCAAATCAGATCATAGCATATCTCTTCCCCAACTGAATATGAAATGTTGTTTACATGCCTGTTTTTACTAGATGAATCAGCCTTTCTTCTCCCCATCTTTATCATTTGTGTCAATGTGTTGGTCAGTTGGTGTACCCCGCCCAATATAGGTGTGTGTATGTGAGAGAGCTGAGATTGTAGTGCTAGAGTAAAAAGTGTGATGATGATGGCTTTCACTTTTGTTGTCGAGGAGAGGAAAAGAGGACAACGGTGAAACAAAAGATAGGATAGATTCAGATTGAGGAACAGATCTCTGGGAGGGTGGACAACATCTATGACTTGGTATTTCTAAAGGTTTACTGCTTTGTGAAGGATCTTGTAATGGTTTGCTTAGGTTTGCCTATTTTGTGCTAATCTACAATGAATTTTTTATGAGAATATAATAATTTACTGAGTATAATTGGATTATGGGTTCCTTTTTAGCTGAACGTAATGCTACATGGTTCACAGTTCACTTTGTAACACCAAACGAGTGTGGGAGCACAATTTGTTTCCTAGTGCTATTAGCCTTAAAATGTACCGCTGCACTATCTTGTGTTTACCACTTTTTGTGCCTAGTATCGTAGCTCACAAAGGATCTTGTGAAGTAGGATACTTGCTGAAAGCACAGTGTTAGTCCCTTTCTTAGTATTATGTGTTCGATAATGAACTTGTATCATATAGGAAGGATGCATGATTTGGTTTGCATAGCATCCAACTCTAACTTTTAGGAAAAAGCTTTCTCAACCATTCCATGTCTCACTTCCAAGGAATCATGAAGTATTGTGTTCCTTTTGGTCAGTCTCTGTGCCTGTGCCATGATGCTGCAAAACTATGAGTCTATGACATCAAATTGGCTCATTACTTGCTTGTTTTGGAGCTATGAGTTGTTATGGAGGTTTTGAAAGGCGAATTTTGAACGTAAACATGCTCAAATAAGTATAAATCTGATAAACAGGAGATAAGACTGTTTTGTATAAATTTTTGAGCTTACACAGGTGATAAATATCTTGGACAACCATGCATACATTTGAATTTTTTTACTTGATTTCCGGCAGGTTTATATAAGTCACGAACTGGCCCCTGGAATCTTAAATGATTAGAATATTTTAGAAGTATAAGGTGTTATTTGGCAATTTATTCCTTGTTTGTTAGACCTCTATTGGTATAATGGTGGTGCAAGTCCTGTTATATTATGCATATTAACTCAATCATTGAACTGCATTAAGCTTGTAGTTTGAGAGAGTGATTGTGTCATGTGTGTTTTTATCGAGTGATGCAATTTTGCTAATTTAGACCAAGAGTTGATATCTTTATAAAAGAGTACCATCTTTTGGCTCTTAAATGTAAATTCTTTCCTATCCCAAAATATTGATTTGACTGTTAGTCCCCTTATAAAAGGTTTTACATCAAAATAATTATTTAAAGATATAGATTAAAACAAGAACAAATTGTTCTTCTCTCTTTTATTCTTCTATGGGATTTTTACTCCATGGCTATTGACCCTCACTGCTTATAAAGTTAGTTAGATTTTTGGGATGATTTCGAATGAGACGTGGTAATCATAGTCAGTTTAGTCCTGTGAAACGAATCCCTTTATACTGTGAGTCTGTAACCTCTTTATGTTATTGCTTTGGGCATCTAATATAGTTTCCTGTGGTGAATCTTTTTTGGTTATGTGATGCAATATTTTATGCTTGCAGTGGGTTGAGGAGCCGACTTTGCTGCTGACTCGGTTTGAGTACGCGAATGTTTTTCATTCATATACGGATTGGTATAGTGCATATGTTAGCTCTAAAGTAACTGGTTTGCCAACAAGGCCAAATGTTATTTTTGTTGATGGCCACAGCAAAGTAAGTGAGTTTTGTTTTAATCGTCTTTTTTCTTTATCATCATCCATCTGTTATATTTCTATAGCATTCTCAATTCTCAGTTATGCTTGAAGTTGGTGCTGTGCTGTCCTAAATCCTAATCACTTCATCCTTCATTGAAATTGCTTGAACGAAAAGAATTGTACATCAGTGTTAGATCTGGACAGTGAAGTTTTTTGTTTGCTTATGTGCTTGGTAATAAATGAGAAGCTATACCTTCCTGAAGGAAGTTCTCTTGTTTGTCCGAAAGCCCAAATTATGAACTGTGTGCATGATTGGGAACTAGTTTCTGGAAAAATGCAGAGTGAAGACTTATTATTTCTTTGAATTGAGGACTTAGTGTTTCTACCTTGCGTCCATACGAAGTCTGATATTTCTTATTCAACCAAATCTAATGTTTGGCATCAAAATTTTGATTTTTTTTTCACCAGACGCAATTGGAAGACACATGGGAAGCACTCTTTTCAAGCATTAGATTTGCTAAAAACTTCACCGATCCAGTCTGCTTTCGTCACGTTGTCTTTGTACCCTTGGGTTATGAAACAGCCTGGTTTAAGGGTCTGAATCAACATATAGATTGTCGAGGGGCTTCCGCGAGAACCCTGTGGGCAAATCCTGATGACCGTAAAACAGCACGACTATCTGAATTTGGTGAGATGATAAAGGCAGCTTTTGATTTTCCTGTGGATACACCCAGAAAACCCAAGTCATCAGAATATAATGTACTTTTTGTACGGCGTGAAAATTATTTGGCACATCCACGTCATGGTGGTGAAGTTGAATCCAGGCTCAGCAATGAACAAGAAGTGTTCGATTCTTTGAAAAGTTGGGCTTCTAATTATTCTCGATGCAATATAAATCTCGTAAATGGTTTGTTTGGTCACATGCCTATGAGAGAGCAAATCCGTGCTGTAGAGGATGCTTCGGTGATTATTGGAGCTCATGGAGCGGGTCTCACTCATGTGGTGTCAGCATTACCAGAAAGTGTGATTCTTGAAATTATTAGCAGCCAGTTTCAGCGCCCTCATTTCCAATTGATCTCCCAGTGGAAAGGTCTAGAATACCATGCAATTAATCTATCTGGTTCTTCTGCCAATCCGGTAAAGGTCATCGAACGGCTTAAAAAGATCCTGAGAAGCATCGGATGCTGAAGGGCTCCATCTTTTACCTCAATTTCTGCTCGGATAGATTTCTGGAATGGCCTGCCATCATTGATCTGGATTCCCTCACAGTCATGCAAATTCTAGTGTGCATTTCCAAGAGTTAGGACAGACATCAAAGGGACATACAGTCATCGGGTTTAAGCGTTTGAAGAAATTATCAAAAGAATATGTTCATCAAGTTTGAAGAAATTGGTCATGGTTGCTGAAAATTCAAAGAATGTGGCTCCTGGTTAAATTTTATTAACAGTTACATCTATGGTGTGCTTCAGTGGGTATTTCTATACAAGCCTAGTTAGGAGTCACTTTGGAGTTGAGAAAGGCTTCTAAATTCCAAGTAGTCTGGGATGCTGTCCCTAATTATAATACTGTACAGTTAAAATCATCAATATGGCGAATGATCCACTTGTAAGGTAGTCCATTTTTTTATAAGTTTGTCTCATTTTTTTTTCTCGATAAGCTTATTATCATTGACTTTGCCTAAAGAATGATAATTTTAAACCCAACCCAACTAATCGTGGTGACACTTGATCAGCTGTGTTCCTTGAAACTCTTGATTGCATTGCACTCTTCATTATTGGTGAATAATTTGTCGAATTCAGATGGTACTAACAAACCCCTTTCAACTTAGAAGTGACACTTCTAAAGTTGTTTTGAGATAGTATTCAGTCTTACGCTACGCGACATATGTGAATATAATTAAACATTCTAGAGTCTTCCTTTGTTGCTGATTTTTGTTTGTGTGGAAGTAGAAGTTTGAGAATTTGCCTGGTGGTGACCTGACCTGACCACACTGAAACACTTTGTGAGGTCTTAAATTTGTTACAGCTATTGTGTAGAGCTGCTCCTTGTAAATTAGCTGATTAGGTAGCCATTTGGCCTTTTAGTCTTGAACATGAAAATGAAAGCTCATTACTTACTCAGTGGGGCTTCTAATTCTTACATTTCTGTGCATGCAGATCTGTACTTCATAATGGATATATGATTTTTCTTCTTTATTTATTGTTTATTTATTTATTTATTTAAATATTTATATTATTGGGTAGGGCATAGAATAGATTTGATTTTTGGATTATAGCACAATATGGTGGAGGTGGATCTGTGCAGTGTACACCAATAGCAAGCATCTATGTTCCTATTATTTTTTGCTGTCATTTTCCTGATGAATTTATGCTTCTTTTTTGAAGAATCGGGAATTTGAACGTTTAGTCGTTACTACTCCTTCCCTTTGAGTTTGCCCCTTTGTCCATTACTTTTGAGAGCTTTTTTGGGTCGGAAATGGACCAAATTCATCCTGTTGATGGTAATGTTTCATTATTTGAAGAATGAGATATGAATATGATTCTGTTCTTTTGAAGCATCTGGATTCAGGAATAGACCATTTTATGGTTTTACTTTCTGTAATGAAATTGGACCAAACACAGTAGTTTTTACAACAAGCTTTCCAATTTGGTCATTTAGACAATTCCTTCTATTACTCCGCCCCCAACTCCTAAGGAACATTAAAGGGCACTACAAAGTTTTGTAAGTAGAATATTCGATTATCTAGTTCTCATCTTTATACTTGTAAACCAAGTATTTGGTTATATATTTCTATACTAATTACAAACGAATGGGTGGCATAATTAAAATTTGAAGTTGATCTGATATCGAAATTCATGAAGCATGTGGGGGTGGATGATGTTACTAGAAAGATCACATGATTCTTGAACTTCAGAAACAAAGTTTAATATTTGTTCAAGTACTTCAACACCAAACAACAACATAATATTATTGTCGATGATCAACACATTTTTATAACTTGCTTGTTGGAATGTCTTTTCTACTATTTCAAGACTATGTCACATACCTAGCTTCATCTTCTTCTTCATACGTCTGCTAATTTCAAGTAAACCAACTAATTATTAAATTGGGTTAGGTTATGTTGTCTTAGATTCTTAATATTTTTGAAAGAATAGACTTTATATTTTATATGATGATGTTTTCTAATCCTTTCTAGACGTTAGTTGTGGCTTCTATGAGTGGAATATATTGAATATGACAATAATATTGATAGAAGTATGAAAATGGGCATGTGCAACCCAAACAAGGAGGAGAAAAAATAGTACACTTATAAACCCAAAGAAGATTCACTACTAAAACCAATTGGTAATAGTAGGAGTTACTCCTTGAGTTTATAAAGTGATGCATACTCTTCTCTTTCTTCGATGTGGAATAACTCACATGTGGGTAA
This sequence comes from Amaranthus cruentus, assembly GCA_019425755.1. Lineage (NCBI taxonomy): Eukaryota > Viridiplantae > Streptophyta > Magnoliopsida > Caryophyllales > Amaranthaceae > Amaranthus > Amaranthus cruentus. Next base: position 792,929 of record CM033456.1, read on the forward strand.
CACATGGGCACTTTAACAAAAATCGACTCCAATAAAGTTCACGTACATATTTAGCGCATTTGTTTAAACTTTTCTTGCAACAAACAAATAAGCAAGAAAAGCATTTAGTTTGGAAAAAAACACACATTGTTTACTAAACATGTATATCATTTGCTTTAAACGAGAATTATTTAAGGTTTTCATGTAGTCATTATTAATTTCTTAAAAGATACATTACTAATATATGACACATATCAATCTATAGTGGATTCTATATTTCTGTATTTCTATATTTATACTTAAACCGACTAGAAGTATAATGGTAAAACAGAAGTACTTCATTATTTTTTTTCTATATTTAATATAAAAACTCCTATATAAGTTAATGTAAAATGAATGTTCTCTTCGATAACCCAAATTCATTGTAGTAGATTGTATCTTTTATTAAGTCACTCAAATCATTGTTTTGAAGAGTTTGATAGAGTATATCCACGTTGGTTGTTATTTGGTCACCTGCCCAAATTATGACATTTGTCATTCGATTTGAAATACTTGTTACGTTTGATTATTGGTATTATTTATCGTTTAAATTATATATTACGGCTAATATATAAGAAAATATAGTCAAATGAAATCTTGTTTAAATCATTTGATAATTTCATAATATAAATAAATATTTTATATTCTTAGATGTGCATTGTTCGATAGGTAAATAGAAGAAGTACATTTAATATAATTAATACTCTTCTAGTTCTTTCTACAAATAAATATATGAATTATTTTAATGTAGCAAGTTAAATTAAAAGCTAGTTCATGAAAATATCGGCTCTAGATTTTATGCAAGTTGAGTTGCTAAAACAATGCAACTCTTGATAAATACTTATCAAATAGTAATAATTGATTTAAATGACTTAATCAATATTATTAATGTTGGATGATTTTTAAAATTAAAACAATTAATAAATTAATTATTGTTATCATTTTCTTAATTTTTACGTATTTTATCAAGAAACATTAAATAATGACTCTTTTTGTATCAGAACGTCTCATCATGAGATAGACAGATGGACATATATAATTAGTCTATTTCTCCAAATAATCACTTCGAAATTATAAGTGACTAATTTACGCACACAATATACATGCATCACTTGATAGTCTTACCATAAAACTTTGGATATTTAAGAATAATAAAAAAGTAGACTAAAAAACTTTTGGATGTCTAAGAAGTTAATCAAAAATCTTACTAATCAACTAATACAATCAGATTTGGTCATTATTATTCTATACCTTCTTTTTCTTTGACATGGCATGCATTCAAATAGAAATATAGAATAGAACTAACAACATCAAATACTTAATATGCCAAAAAAAGACAAGAAAATTTCAAGGGTCCAAATAAAATAAAACCATATTTTTATCCATTCCAAAAACACTGCATTTGTTTTGTCCCCTGTTGTTGTTGTATTTCATTGTCTTCCCTTTCCTCTTCCCTCCCAAATCTTACCAATAACTGCCAACAAAGTCCAAAATCTTCATCATAAATAAATACTCTTAATAGAAAACTTCCATTTTTGCATAAATTTCATTTCTTTGAGTAAAACTTATCATTTAACACCACTTTTTCTTCACATGCTACCTAATTTTTACCTGTAAATTACAACCCATCAATAATTCACACTTTTTTGGAGTTTCATCTTCTTAGTATTGCATTCTTTTCTTTTTTTTTGCATAACCCCATTAAAATTAGGAGTTAAAAAAAGGATCAATGCCTAATCCTTTGAAGAGTCTTTTGAAGTTCAAGGTAAAATTGAAATCTAAATCCAAGTCTAAGATTCGGACTCCTGCTGAAATGGTTCATAGAATCCGTGAGCTTTTGATTCTTCTTAATGATAGTAGCAGCAATGTTGGTCATGCCCAAAAATGGACTGAAAAGGTTTCATCTTTCTGCTATTACTTTCAATTTTTCTTTGAGCATTTTTATTGGTTTTTTATTGGAAAATTATTTTGTTAATGGGGTTCTTTTTTTTGATTGGTTTGTGCTACCTATTGTTAAGAAACTTAAAGGTTATGTGAGAAATTTTTTATCTTGATGAAATCAACGCTGCGTTTGGTTAATGGTATTAAAAGAGTGGTGATTGGAATGAGTTTTAGAATTTTGATGAGATTTGCTATGTCATTCATCTTTGTACGTGGTAATGGATGAGAATGAATTATGTGAAGGAAAAAGAAGCTTAGGGTGGGACAATCATAATAATAAGCCTACTAAAGTAAGTTTTCTAATAAAATTACTATTAAAGTAAGGTTAAGATGATATATGTTGATTAGAAGGTTGTGAATAGGGGGGATGTGATTTTGATACTTATGAGAGTTGAATTCTTCTGAATTATTGTGGTAGGAGTTTGATTTGGATGGGAAAGATTGGTATATTTATTGATATTTGAATATTTTACTGAGCTGGTTGATGAGTCTTGATTGCATGATTTATAGTATGATGTAAGAAAGTCAAATTTGTTATACTATTACTTGTTTTTTCTGCTACTTGAGCCAATGGATCACTTCTGTGGAGGAAATTAACTTAATCTTGATGATTTTTGGACTCTTTTCTTGTGGAATTGTAATTTGATTTGAAGGCTTGGGTGGATGTATTATGAAAACATTTTGGAACTTTTTGGGTAAATTAGGCTAATAAACTTGGGTTCTATTGAGTTTTGATTTTGGAACTTAAAATTTTGTTATTTGGGAATTTTTGAATACATGTGAGGAAGAAAATGAGGAGTTTTTCACAAGACTATGAGTATGACTCAAGGGAAGGTTAAGAATCATTTGTTTTCCCTACTCTAAGGGGATACATAGTATTATGTCAATGACGAAGGGAGAAGCATGAGCTACATTTCTAAGTTTAGGATAGGAAACAGAAGCTAATACAAACTTCCGTCCCTTGCGTCAATGCTAATTCAAATACTGATTTATACACAATGTCTCATACAGATTGAATAATGATACTCAGTATAATGTTGAATGTGATGATCTAATGTTGAATGATAATTGTCACCTCAGCGCTATAATTTGGTGTATTCAGATGGAAGAACTAGGTAAACTCATTGCGGATATTAAAGTTATCCTGTATGGAACAAGTGAAACCGAACCAATCCCAGAAGCTTGCGCACAAGTAACTCAAGAAGTCTTTCGAGAAAATACACTTCGCCTCCTCATAATTTGCCTTCCGAAACTGGACTTGGAGGTGAGCAACATTACTTATAGAGTTTGTCTGAAGAATCGGAACCCCCCTCACCTGATCATATTTAATTTGGTCAATTGATGCTTGCTTTTATGACTTTACTTCTAATGTTGTGTACTTGTTGGTAGTATAAGTTTTGGCGGAACTTCTGTTTTCCTAATGTTGCTTATTACTATTAAAAAGATGATCTCTGTTAGGCCCGAAAAGATGCTACTCAAGTAGTAGCAAATTTGCAAAGACAACAAGTTAATTCACGTCTAATAGCATGCGATTACTTGGAAGCCAACATTGATCTCATGGATATTTTGGTCTCAGGGTAGGCAACCAACTCTGCTCCATCACTCTTAGTTTCCAGCTTGTTTAATGCCTAAGAATTCATTGATTATATGACGCCATATTGATTACATCAATTATTTATGATAAGGTACGAGGACCATCGACTAGCCTTGCACTATGGTAATATGCTGAGAGAGTGTATTAGACATCAGAGCATTGCAAAGTAAGTGATCTGAATCCGTGATTTAGCCTTCTTCGTATCATTTGAAAAACTTATAGTTTGAACGTCTTTGCTCATATCAAAATTGTTTTTGGCCCTTTCTTTTCATCCAATAGAATCAACGAGTGCAAGTATTGCATGATGATCAAAAATCTTTTGTTTTGACATGCTTTGTTTATAGATACGTTCTGGCGTCACACTTGCACAAGTTTTTTGACTATGTGCAGCTTCCAGATTTCGATGTATCATCAGATGCAGCTGCAACTTTTAAGGTTTTCATCTTTATCTGTCTGTTTGTCTCAGTGAAACATAATTCGCTAATTAGTTCGCCTTTTGGATTCTTAATTCGCTCAAAATGGTCTAAAAATAGCCTAAAACTGACCATAATTCGCTTTTTTTGATTCGTGTTTCGCAAAGCGATTAGTGAATCAATGACATTAGTCATGTCTTTCCAAATGAATTCCTAAGCCAAAATCTTCTGCATTGACGAACTAATTATTTTTTGAAACTTCTGAAAAAATATCAAAACTCCTTAGTTCTGAACGTCAGTTAAGATATATGCCTGAATATGTTATGTGCACTTTGCAGGAGTTATTGACCAGGCACAAATCCACTGTCTCAGAGTTTCTATCTACAAACTATGATTGGGTAAGTTTCTGTTAAAGTGTCTATCATGTTTATTCTGGGAGTTAAGCGTCCATGCTGTATGCTATAGAGTAAGCATTAAGGAAATTATTGATGAAATCGACTGTTCATTTGTCGCAGTTTTTCAGAGAATTCAACACTAAGTTGTTGCAGTCGCCAATATACATTACGAGGCGTCAATCTATTAAGGTAAAGAATGCACCGATTTTTTGTGCAATGTATTGTCAGAAAAAACTCTTTTGATGGTTAAGAATAAGAACAAATCTGAAAACCGATAAGCCTGTGTAAGATCTCCACTCTTCTTATGTCCAGCTTTTAAGGGAAATCTTGCTTGATCGTGCTAACTCTTCGATTATGGTACGGTATGTGAGCTCGATAGACAACTTGAAGGTTCTGATGAATCTCCTCAGGGTAAAAACTTAATTTTCCTTGAACTTGTCTCATTTTTCTTCCCCTTTTGCTCCGCATTAGAAATCAACTGTTGGTGTTTGATTGTTTTGGTACAGGAAACAAGCAAACCAATACAAATCGAAGCGTTCCATGTCTTTAAGGTATACACCTTACCTTATTCGTTAAGAAAGTTTTGAACTTACATTCATACTAATATGCTTCAAATTAAGAAAATATTACATTTGTTTGTGATATATGACAGCTATTTGCAGCTAACCGAAACAAGCCACCTGATATTACAAACATACTAATAGTTAATCGAAGCAAGCTTCTTCGCTTCTTTGGTGACTTCAAATTGGACAAAGGTAATAACTTTGATGCAATAAATTGTGTTTTTTCTTACTTTGTTGAAATCGACTCATTTTACCTGGCTTTTTGTTATCAGAGGATGAACAGTTTGAGGCCGATAAAGCTCAAGTCGTCAAGGAAATAGCGGAATTGAAACTTAGACAAATTCAATGAATGGCTTCAAGGAATGCCAAAGAGTGTTCAGATAAGAATTAGAGAGGCTTTCTGGTAGATTGACATAATAGATAGTAGCATACCAATACCATAGTAATTAGTATTTATTTAATCCAACTGTACATTCTAAACATAAATGTTCATCTCTGCACACAGCAGAGGCCAGCAAGGTGTAAAGAAATTGACTAATTTTTGATGATATGATGTAATGAAACTAATACACTTACAAGCAATTTTAATTATAGTTATCTTAGTTAATACTCCTATATAATTGTTTATTTAAGATAATGATTTTATCTTTGGTTGTCTTCTTTATTTGGAGTTGAATCTGACCATCTTATTTGATTTTATAAACACATTTAAACTCTCATTTTAACGTCTTTCATAGATTTCAATAAATCTCTTCATTCACTACCAAAAGTGAATAACATTAGGGGGTGTTTGGTATGAGGGAATGGGAATTGTGAGACTAATATGTGAGACTTGAGATGAGACTTGGGATGAGACTTTAAGAAAAAATGTCTTATGTCTTTGTTTGGTAAAATTTTAGAATAGAAAGGGATTTGATTATAAATAGTTATAAAATTACCAATTTGCCCTTATTATATTTTGTCTTTTCTATTTCATTAATGGCAAAATAGTCATTTTCAATCAAATTCAAGTCTCAACAAAAATGTCCTTATACACCCTAGGACATTAAAGAGGGGGACTTGATGAGTTGAGACTTGAAAGTCTCATGCTCATTCCCCATAAACAAACATGGTATTTTGTCAAATTCAAGTCTCAGCCCCTAAGTCTCAAGCTTGTTCCCTCTTGCCAAACACCCCCTAAAATTCTCACTTCATAGTTATATATAAAAATTGGAATGCATGATCATCCATAGAATCTATTAAATGACAATTGGAATGCATGATCATCCATAAAATCTATTAATTGACAAAAACAACAAAACATATAAAAATATGCTATGAAGATTTGGTAGGGGTCTTTGCCGTTTATATAAAAAGTTTTTCATAAGTATTAATTCTCATATATAATGCTTTGAGATTTTAGTAAATTACACTTAGAGATACAATGACTTACAAAGAAATGCAAAGCACTATATATTCCTAAAGATGAAGTATATTCAAAGATAAAGAGAAACCCAAAAGAATGTATAAGACATGAAATTTGTAACTTTCTAAACCAAATAACTTGTATTTATGAAAAAATAAATTAAAATTTGAGAAAATTATATAAAACTACCTAATATATACCCTTTTTTTAAAAAAACTACCTTATGTAAAAAAATTTGCAAAAAACTACCTTATATAATACTTTTGTTTACAAAACACTACTTTATTAAGAATTTCGTCAGTTAACTGGTAAAACTGACGTTGACCATCACGCCCCAGTCACGTGCTTCCATTAAAACCCATCTTCTCCTTCTTTAAAATCGAGCACATGTACAGGAGTCCCATTTCATTCCATTCTTCCCCTTCTTCCCATTCTTCTACCATTGAAACCCTAAATTGTAATCATCAGTTACATTTTTTTATTCCCATTCTTCCCCTTCTTCAATTCGATCCTGACAATTCGATGCCCGAGAAATGTGCTTGTGGTGCTCCATTTGCAAGGAGAGTCTCATGGACCAAGGAAAATCCTGAAAGAAGGTTTAAGTGTTGTTGCTTGGAATTCGAAAAGGAACAAGCAAGTGCAGATCTTAAAAGAATTAAGAACAAATTGATGGATCAGAGGAAGCATGGAAATCAGTTGTGTAGCTTTGTATTAGGGTTTTTCTTTTGTTTTTGTTGGTGTTGGTAATACTTATCAAGGCTAGTAAATGAAGTTCATGAATTAGGTCAGAATTTGTATTAGGTCAGAATTTGTAAAATGTTTGTGAAGAATGAATTGGGTATTGTAAAATGTTTGTGATGAATGAATTGGGTATTTCAGAAATTCTGGACATAGTCTTGGTTTTCCTGATTTGCTTCATGATAGCAATTTAGCACAGCATTCGTTTTCCTTAATGAATTGGTTTTCCTGAATTGGTGTATTATTTGGTGTATGTAATTTGTGCAGCTGGTATTTTGTATATTAATTGGAGCTGGTATTCCTGAATGAATTGTGATGTTGAATGAATTGATGTATATTATTTGGTGTATTTTGTATATTTGGTGTATGTAATTTGTGCAGTTGGTAGTATTTTGTATATTAATTTGTGCAGCTGGTGTATGCAATTTAGCACAGCTTCATGATGTTGTATATATGTGCAGCAACAAGTAGTATGTGCAGTAGCCAGTTTGCTTCATAACAACAACTTCATAGTAGGAAATCAGAAACACAACAATTAATGAGTAGCAATTAATAACAAGTGAGGAAGGAAGGTGGGAGAACAGAACAGAAGGGTTTAATTGAGTAGCAATTATGTCGGCAGAACAAAAGGGTTTAATTGAAGAGGGAGGAAGATGATTTAATGAAGCACGTGCTTGGGGCGTGCTGGGTATATGATGGTCAACGTCAATTTTAACGGTCAACTGACAAAATTCTTAATAAGGTAGTGTTTTGTAAACAAGAGTATTACATAAGGTAGTTTTTTACAAATTTTTTTACATAAGGTAGTTTTTTTTTAAAAAGGTATATATTAGGTAGTTTTATATAATTTTCTTTTAAAATTTTTATGATTTCATTTCTTGCGGCTCTATCAATTCCTCTTTATATTGCTTTAACTCCACATTTCGTATTAAATAGTAGTAATCTCACACCTTAACCATAGTTTATTTATAAGCGAAATAGACTGAGTATGATGATGACCAATAGACTTCCATATTTACAAAATTACTACTTTAAATGAATAATTAGAAGTAGCTCTAAATAACCTAGAGTTAGACAACTTCCCTTCCTTCAAAATAAACATGGGTTAAGGTCTTAAGGAACCCAATCCCGATCTATCTAATTCGTTCGTAACAAATGATTGGAGCTTTTTTCTGCAATCTATTGTATCTTCCTTTGCTTTCGTCAGTTTAGATACTTTATTTATGTGTACTCGTTAATTTCATGCTAAGCAAGTTAAACTTCTGTTTCAATCTACACTTTTTACTGTAAAGATTGGAGCTTTTTTGAAAAGAAAAAAAAATCCCATTTGTCATTGAATTTTGTATATTTATCAAATCAAATATTGCAGCTTCTTGTTCGATGAAATTACGAGATGGTTAAATGAATGAATTGATCTTTTTCTTTGCACCCTTGTAATTTTGGATCGTTTCATGATAACATGATTATTATTAGATGAATTTTGATGAACTAATGATTTACTAGATAGATTCCCGTGATAAACACGGTTTATTAATTATTTAAATAAACAATTATTAATATTATATATGTAATTAATTATTATATAAATTTTAAATTATTGGTTTATAGTTACTCAAAAAAAAAATTATTGATTTATAAAAATTGTATAATTTTCGGTAATATAAAAATAAAAAAATAAAAAAATAAAAAAATAAAAAACATTCTAATCAAAATAAATTGATAAAATAAATCATGTAATAATAAATAAAACTTAATTAGTTAACAAATATTTGATCCCACACGTATTCCTACCACATTGACGTATAAATATTCAATCTAAAATTAAAATTAAAAACTTAAGTATTAGAATTAGGATAAAAAACTTTTATTATTGCAATGACACGTGTTTAAATCTCTTATTGTTGTAAAATATAATATATTTATAAGAAATTTAAATCAGTGTTTATAACAATGATATGATGCTCAGTAATATAAAAAAATAAAAGAAAAAAACATTATATTAAAAATAAGTAAATAAAATAAATAACAAAATTATCATTAAAAAATATATTTCACCTTGCAAGTGTTCTCATCGCCATTAGCGTATAAATATCCAATCTGAAATTAAAATTAACTGAAATAAACTAAGTAGTAAAATTGGAAGAGAAAATTTTTATGTGTCCAAATCTTCTATTGCTTCTATAATATCCCGTTAATTTTCGATTAAATTTTTTTCGGTTATTATATGAGTATGTTATATAATAATATTTTATGACTTGTGAGGATTTGATATTTAAAAATATTAACGGGTTGCTCCTTAGTTTCTATTAGGATAAAATTTATATAATAATAATAATAATAAATATAATAATAATAATAATAATAATAATAATAACAAAAAAAAAAAAAAAAAAAAAAAAAAAAAAATATAATAAAATAATCATATGTCTGTGGGCAAGCTTGCCTGACATATCAATTCAATGCAGGAGTTCTTATGGATCAAATGGATGCACGAAGTTTACACGAAATGTGCTGATTGGATGCTCTTCAACCCTTCCATAACGGTTAGTTGGGTAGTTGGGCTCTGAAGAGGCTCTAATCTATAAAGCTTCAATTAAGTGAGTGGATGTGCAGGCAGAACCAGGGATAAATTGGTTTAAATGGGTGTACGTTTGCCCAATGTGCAATGTTGCACCCGAGTCTATTGATCAATGCTCATATCTTTGTTCAATGTACTTTCAGCATACATTGTTTGCGGTTTATGGAGCAGTGGCTAACTATTCGAATCCCTCATGGTCTACACAGACTTGCTTTCAAGAAATGACATGGTCCTAGATTCCGTAGATCCCTGATCCTCACCAGTATTTGCAGTCTTACCTATATGGTCTGACGAACCCGGAATAAAGCTATTTGAATAATGAGTATGGACACTGTTGTTGTTGTTACTAAAAAGACCCTCTAGGAACTGAGGTGTCAAACTTAAAATTGTGAGTGATTACTTTAAATTTATAATTAATCACTTTAGAACTATTACCCTTAGAAATTTAAGTTCCTAGGAAATGGTATTATTCTAATTTGTTTTGTTGCCAAAAAATCTTAAATTCCTAGGAATTATAACTTCCCATAGGAATTAAATTTCTACGTCAACCAAACTACTCCTAAATGTACATTCAATCACTCCAATAAAAATTGTCTCACCATAACTATATCATTTGAATTTTTTTTTAAATTTTCGATATTGGACCCGGACCCGGACCCGCCAAATATTTTTTAGATCCAGATCCGACCCGAATCCGATGGGTCTCAAAAAATAAAACCCAGACCCTTAAAAAAGGGACGGGTCTGGGGCGGGTCCAACAGGTCCTGGACCCGTGACCATCCCTAATTAGAGTACAGACAGGCAAAAATCCTTTTTCTCTCTCTCACTCTCTAAATTTCTTATTCTATTGTTTTGTCTTTTAATTTAATTATAATCGGTTAATTGAAACCAATTTCTTTGACTCTCTTTGGGATAACTCAATCAAATCTTCATCTCTATGCCAATTGCCAGCCGTTTTTGACATAATCTCTCTCTAAATTTCTTATTCTATGGTTTTGTCTTTAATTTGATTCTAATCGGTTAATTGAAACCAATTTCTTTTAAAAACAACAAAATCAGTTAAGATTGTTGTTTTTTTTTTTTCAATGTTTTATAATCTGATTGAAGATGCCCTCTGTATAACCTAAAGATTGAAACTTTTGAAGATATTTTTGAAGAAGAAGTACTCTTTGCCTTTTTGATCCAGAAAATCATATGTAAGTTCACTTTTATCTTTTTGTTTTTTGGTTGCTAAAAAACAAAAATTGTTTATCATTGTTAATACTCAAAAACAAATAAAAATTGTTTATCATTGTTTTATGCTAATGAAGTGTGTTTGGTTACTGTGTTTTTGATAGTCATATGAGTTATGTTAATATATAGAAATTTCAGAATAAGAGATTTAATTAATACTCAAAAGTTTGAAAACATCTAATTCAAATATGAGATTTAATTAATACACAATGATGAAAAAAAGCATGATTTTGGTCAGGTAAGATGATTTATTTGTGGGCAATTGTAATAATTGTAATATAGCAAAAAAACTTATTTATGGGCAATAGTAATAATTGTAGCTAGTCAACCAAGGATAGTTCTCTGAATACTAATTCGTGTAGTAATTGTAATATGACAATAAACATATTTGAAGGCAATTGTAATAATCGTGATAAATGCTTTTTTTAGAGAAGTGCTTTCGACGGGAAAGCGGGAAACGAATCATTGTGGTAGTGACGATCACATTAACATATTGTTTTACTATAGTTTATGATTTTTATTTTCACTGCAATTATGAAGTTGACTTTATTTTTAGTTGTATGATATTGTTTATTATTGGCTGCAAACATTGATTTGGTTTCATCTTTTCTTCTCATGTTTAGTTGCTGAATATTTGTTGGGTAGATGCACTAACAAAAGGAGTAGAAGAGATGTCGATGTGCTATCCTTCAACCCCTGGTAAGATGGCAATGACAGTGGGGTGTTTTCTTGGTGGGATTACTTTATTTGTTGTTGGGGTTCATTATTCCTATAAGAACATTGCTCCTCAGCAGGCTAGAATAAAAGCAAGAAATGATTTTGTAAGGGAGCATCTTAGGAAGAAGCATGGTTTTGGTGAGAAGAAGAAATGAGGGAAATCTGTCTTTTGCTTGATTTTTTCGTGCGTTTTTCAATATTGATACACTAGCATTACTTTATGAATGATAGTAGCTTTGAACACTAGATGGCAAGAATCAATGAGAGAGCTTTCCGTTTGTGAACTTGTTGATTGATTTTTTAGTGGAGTTATTGCTTTTTGTGTATAAATGGTTGTTAGCTAAAGCTGTTGGCTGAATTATTGGTCAGTTTAACCAACCAGATGTATTGGCAAATAAACCAACTATTTAAGTCGGTCGTTATAGTCTTGTTTAATTGTTGGCGTGAATTATTGGGGCGCAGCATTTCGGCCACAGTTTTTGATCTAAAACGTGCCAGTTCAACTCTCTTGGCTGCACTTTACAATGAAGCAACCCCTGTCATGACATGGTTCTCAATTTTGGATAGTCTTATATATGTCATAGAGTTAATAGAGGCTGGAGGTGGAAATGCGCTATCTTTGCCTTCTTCATTCTGAGCCTTGGTGTGCTGAAGAACTGGATTTTGTGTAGTGCATGCAAAGTTTCTGCTCTTTTCAATGGTCAGTACATTCTGTTGATAGAATGAACTACTTACAACATTCTGACAAGATTCTTCACTGTTGATTGTGCATAGTTTTGCTTCTGATCCATCATCATTTTGGAAGTCAAGGATGAAGAAAGCATAAGGTAATGCCTTTTACCCTGTATTAGAAAAAAGTAAAAATCAAATCTTATGTATTTCTTTTGACTTGAGTAATTCTCTCGCATATCTTCTCATCCCAATGATATTAACTAACTCCTATCTATGCAAAATTTGGGATTAGATATATGCAACCTCGCGCTTGTAAATAACTTAGTGGTTGGATTGACCGTTTATTGTAAACATCATGTATAACTACAATTGATTTGATGAGTCATTTTACTATATAGAAAATCAAGAAGCATTAATCTTTGACTTACTATTTGAGTAATTCTTATGCAAACTATATAATTTGCTTTACCATTATTCATTCTTAGTAAGAAAGGTGTCTCTGTAATCTGCACAATAACTCTCCTTGGTGTTAGTTCACGATAACCACCTTGTAGGGTATTACTTACTCGACACCTGATATCCCTTGAATTCTCCTTTTTGCGTGATTTTGGATTCAAGAGTTGGGCGGGTATGTGAGTGTCCCCTTTTTATATTCTAACCTACAGCCATTGTATGTGTCTCTAGCCCTGTTTATGCCTGCTACGCACGCTTAAGTCCTGAAGCGCACTTGGCATGCATCATTCTTGACCATAGACAACTCCACACCGCACCTTCCACGCATCTAGTTTTTTGAACGTGATGTGACCGTTGTTACCAAAAGCGCAGTCCACATTAATGATCAAAGAGACAAACAAATGAGCAAATAAAACAAGTCCTGTATTGACCGTCAAGCATGAAATTAAGGCTAGGCTTACTAGGGACCTAATCACTGATCTCTTGACGAAAAATGACAAGTTGTGCTAGCAAGTAGGATTCCTTTTTGATAAGTATGAAAATTTGTAGACTAGATGCAAAACCCGGATACTGACAATAGGTAGAGGTCAATAAGGTATAGGAGTGGTGCGATTCAAACAACCCAAGCCTCGACATTTCGGATAAGTGGACTACGTCATCATTGACATGGAGTAGTTCTTTAAAATTTACTGTACAATCCTAAACTGATATATATTTCACTAGACACATCCATAAGTTGCATCCATTTTAGATGGCAGAACCCCAAACCATTATGAATTTAAGCATACATACTCCTTGTTATTTTAAATCTACAAGGGAGACTAAGAAGTGATAAGTGAAAAAGATAGTTCAAATAACCCTCACGAGGTGTGATTGTATCTATGTTTAAGTCAAACATGTGAACTCATTTTTGTTAAAAACACAGAAAACGTACGAAAATAACAGTTTTGATCATATGAAAGCTGACAACTTGATATTTTTGAAATTGATAAGGTTCGAGTCAATCAAATCATTGATTGATGTGTATTGGTTATCCGAGTAAAGAGTAGATGCTTCTAAGTCGTCTTCTTTGAGTGTAACACTCGTTTGATCCTCTTTGATAAATATGTAATGGAGTATTGCCATTGGAATACTCTCCTCTAATGGAAGTCCTGTAGGTTGTGCAAACACATAATTTCAGTAAGATTCATTTGCATTTCATAAATATAGCAGAAACTGAATACATACATGTAATTTGCCATAATTTATAAATTACTAATACTTATTCCAGGAATATATCAAATTTATAAATCAGATGAAGTCAAAATTTTACTTACTTTGAGTGAGATTGATGAGATCATCTTCAAGCATATGAATTCTGTTAAGAGTTAATCCAGTCTTTTTCTCCCAGGAAGAAACGACATCTAGTTGGGATGCTATATTCCTTAAAGGCCTGCATATGATTGTTTTATTGAGTGTTCTTGAATCCGTTGCTGCTCTTATGGTGTAGACTGCTACATCTTCTTCGTAGTTCCACACAACTGTTGCATTTAACTCGAACCCATAAACAGTATGAAGCAAATTTACTGTAATTTTGTCGGGAAAATCAATCCGAGAAAGATTTATGTTCACTCGTGTCCTAATTTTAGTATACTTGTATACTTCTATGTGTAACATAAGATGATAATAAAAAAGGTGGAACATATCTTTGAGACTGGCGTACCCTTCTTTTGACCACTACCGTAGATGGTAACTTGATGGTTGCAATGTTGATCAGGAAATAGAATGTAATGCATGAAATAACGAGCTAAAACATTTGCTGAAACGTAAGTATATGGAATTCCTGCAGCTTCAGTTGCTCTTCTTATTGTCTTCTTATTTTCAATTATTGCTTGAAATGGTGGAAGTGCTGTTGCCCTATCTGCTTCACATCCAAATTCTGATGGCAGAAACCTCTGACACAAGTATACATATTAATTCATCATTTATTTATTTTAGTACAGAGTAGGTCGAGGGAAGAGAAAGCCTAGGGGAGGGGCAACAAGATTAAATCCAGGATAAATTTTAAAACGTGGTACATACTCCAACCGAGATAAAACTCTATTTACTATTCCCGTTAGATTAAATTATATAAATAAGGTTGGAATTATATTTTTTTATCAATATTCAACATAGACAACCTCTTTATTATAAGACTAAGATTTATACATTTATTTAACATTTTAATTTAACTAAGAAAATATGACCTCAATATTGGCTTCCTTGATGGCACTAATTATTTTGAGTTGATCAAGGTATTGAGGAACAGGCAATGTAGATATCACAATGTCAACTTGTTGAAGAATGCCTACCAACCTCAAATGATCATCTAGTTCTCCCTACAAAAACATTCATTTCAAGTTATATTTTTCAATTTTAATTTAAAAAAAAAAAAACGGAGAGAGTACTATATAACGTAGTATGTACCTCTACAATGGTGACTCCCATTGCTTTGAAGTCTTGGATGGTCTTGAGTTTATGTTGATTAGTAACAGCAGCTAGGTTGATTGGGCGAGTATAGGCATAGGTTTGATGTCCCATACCAACACTAACTTGAACCATGTATCTACCTACATACCCTGTTGCTCCAAATATCAGTATTTTCTTTTTCATTTTTGTATTTTCCATTTGGGTATCCATAAATAAAACCATAAAACAAGACCTTATATACGTCTTAAGATGATGCAACTTATGGTATTGAAAGTTGACGTGCCCAAGTTAGTTAGTGGTGCTTGTTATTTTAGTCATTTTTTCAACTGAGCATTTTTTTCATATGGTTTTGAAAGTTGATCTTCTAAAAATGAGCATGGATTGGACAAGTAAGCGGCGTTATAAATATGCTCGTTTATGACCTGACATGACCTGAACCTTCAATTGCAATCGTGGGTCCACATTCACCATATTTTGAAAATAATACGATATAACATGTGACTTGCAGTGTCGACTTTCGGCTTGACATAGACCTACCATTTACAATAAATTTTAGGGAAAGATAAATTGGGATTGTGACCCAACAAAGCATGCACAGCTTGTGCTCATGTGGTGTTAATTGCCATTGTTTAAGATGCCAAGGACTACAAATATGAGCACTTACTCTTTGTAGTCTGTTAGGCACGTGGCTCGCTTCAGCATAGTTCACAGCAATTAACACGACAAGACAAGAATTTAATGTATAACTACAAATATCGTCAAAATCATTATTCATTATATTATAAAATGAACGAAAAAAATTATCTTGAATAATCTCATCTAAATCTGTTTTTCTATATTAATCTCATTTTTGTTAAAAGCAGATCATTCTACCAAAAATAAATCAAAACTAAACTAGGAAAAAGAATAAACAAGCTAAAAATAAAGGGTAAACGAAAGAAATACGAAAACTAAAATTCTTCTCTAATTTCCATATTGCAATTTGCAACAGTAACTTCTACTATCTATCATTTTAAATGTCTAGCAATTTGCGATGGTCTTGATTGTAATTGCATTATTGCATATTCCTTTTAGGATAGTAGTAAGATAAAATTAGTACTACTTTTTTATGAAATATAATGATATTTGATAAAAATGAAATAGTGAAAATAAATTGTATGGATGAAATTAAAAAAAATAAAGATATATAATTGAAATTAAAAAAAAATTGTAGATTATTATTCAGAAAATGAATAATATAAAATAAAAAGACAAAACAAAATGAGAAATAGGTCTAAAATATAGGTATAGTCATTCCAATCGAATCATTTATTGAGAGTACAATTAATATTTTTATTTTGTATTAGTTTCCTATTCCATCTTTTTTCGAATAAAATTGAATTATATTTGATGTTAATTTTAATATTTTTTTGATGGATCAATTCATTTTAAATCAATATTCCACATACATTCACAATGATGCTATATACTCCTTTCGTTTTAAAATTATGTCTTATTTTTAAATTATTAAAACCTTTTTATTTTATCGTCACTCTTATTTAAAATTAATTAATTAAAATAACGAAAATACCTTGGACTTAAAACTAGCTCAAAAACTGATGAACGTATGAAATGGGTGACTTCAATTGACGAGCAGTGATGAATTATTAGCAGTCTGCCGAACAGAATCATTCGCCATTACGCCAACAAGGAGTCCACCCAGATTGAATCATAAACCTAACACCAACAAGGACTTAGCTACTCTAAGACGGCTATATTAATAACTTAATACTTTTATGGATATCCTACTTTTATTAAATTCAAAAATGGCTATACATACCAAATGCTTATTATTAAAAAATGATCAGCTAATCAGATCGATCAGTTCAGTTGACTATCAGTGATCAATTGGGTTTTTGCCATAGAATAAATGATTATGACATTAAAAGCAACAAGACAAGTACATAATATTCCACAAAAAAAAAAAAAAAAAGATAAGATAGAGAGGGAAAAAAAAAGAAATGGGAAAGCAAGAATACAATCCTCTGTTTGAGACAAAGCAATCAAAAGGAAGATTGATTTACAGAGCATTTGCAATCTCACAATTTGTAGCAATTTCTGGAATATTGCTTTATAGAGTTACTAAGAAAGATGAACAATCACAAGCAGGATTGGGTTGGATGGTGGTGTTTGTATCAGAAATTTGGTATGCATTTTACTGGATACTCACTCAAGTTCTTCGATGGAATTGTACCTATCGTTATACTTTCAAAGATAGACTCTCCCTCAGGTAACTTTTTGCTTTTTTTACCCTAACATAATCATTGTTTTTTCATTTATCTTTCTTATGTTTTCGAGAAACTTTTGTGTGGACTTATTTGATAGAACAGTATGAATTTGTCGAGTGAAGAGTAAGGAGGGAGAGTAAAAAGTGGGAACCGGAAAGGGATAATTTATTAGGCCGTGACAATTTGTCACATAATCTCACCGTGGCCCACTCGTGTGGACACAGGAAAACCCGTGGGGTCGGTGAGTTTCATTATTTCCCAAAATCATATGGTAGTAGGAAGAGTAGCTCGTCAACAACCCACTATTTTGTCGATATGAGATATGTCTTCCAACATAATTAATAAAACACTAGTTTACCAATCTAATCACGGTTCATATTAGTAGTTTAAACTTTAAACAACCTGTTATGAAGAAAGTAGATAATTCATCAAACATGAAATTCACTTGATTATTTTTTTTTCCAAGATAAAATAATCAAGGGGTATCTATCTTCATTATGTTTTTGACGGAGTATACAACATAAGCTTCAACTATTGCCTAAATCTCCATAAATGTTTTTGCTAATATTTCTTCTTCCACAAGGTATGAGAAGGACTTGCCTAAAGTGGACATATTTGTATGCACCGCAGACCCGATCATTGAACCACCACTACTGGTTATCAACACTGTTCTGTCGGTAATGGCATACGACTACCCACTGGAAAAGCTCAGCGTCTATTTATCTGATGACGGTGGCTCAATTTTAACATTTTACGCTCTTTATGAGGCCTTACATTTCTCAAAGAATTGGCTACCTTACTGCAAAAAATATGATGTTCAGCCAAGGTCTCCTGCAGCTTATTTTCGATCAATGCCTAAGCCTACTGATCATAATCATTCTACTGATTTGGCATCTATCAAGGTAACTTAAACTCATTTACTGGTCATATTCATCTAATGCAACTTAGACTACTGATCTGCATAATGTCTTTTTGTGCAATCGAAGAAACTATACGAAGAAATGAGCAATAGGATTGAGACGGTAACAAACACAGGCACTATACCAGAAGAAATACATGCTCAACACAAAGGATTTTCCATATGGGACGATAAGTGCATCTCTAAACGCGATCATGATACCATTCTTCAGGTTAATTTTCTTCACAAGGCTACATAACTTCATCCATTAAACAAACATAATGCAAATGATGAATACTTTAGTATGTTTGCACCACGCATATACATAGATCGTTGAGTCGTAAAAACCAAAGATAGTTATTTCGATAAAAAAATATCAAAAACCCATTTTCTTGTGTGTGCTTGTAGATATTGATTGATGGAAGAAATACAGAAGAAATAGATGTTGCAGGTTGCCAATTGCCTACACTTGTTTACTTGGCTCGCGAGAAAAGGCCTCAACATCCCCATAACTTCAAAGCTGGTGCTATGAATTCCTTGGTAAATCACTCATCTATATTGGCTCGCGAGACAACATTTTCCTTTCACTAAAAAAAAAACCATTTTCCTTGGTAAATGCAGCTAAGAGTGTCATCTGAAATAAGCAATGGGTCGATCATCCTCAATGTTGATTGCGACATGTATTCGAATAACTCACAGTCCATACGCGATGCACTTTGTTTCTTCATGGATGAGAAGAAGAGCCATGACATTGGTTTTGTGCAATTTCCACAAAAGTTTGAAAATATTACCAAGAATGATCTTTATGGTTCTGCACTTCTACTAATTAGCGAAGTAAGTAGTACTAGACTACTAGTGGTAACAATATTTCATAATATTATTCCAAATAAAAAAAATATTGTTAAGAAAACTAATCTTACACTAAGGCATATTTCTTTAACTGGCTTGTCATAAATGAAGGTAGAATTTCATGGTTTGGATGGCTTAGGAGGTCCCATGTATGTTGGCACTGGCTGTTTCCATCAAAGAGAGATATTATGTGGGAAGAAATACTCCCAGGAACACAAGACAATTGATTATTGGAAGACCCAAAATGGCTTTAAAGTAGAAGGAACGGTTGATGAATTGGAAGAGAGAGCCAAAACACTTGCTAGCTGCACCTATGAGCTAAACACACAATGGGGAAAAGAGGTTTCCTCTTTCAACATTTTGTTTTCGTTTTAAATCTAGATATCTCTTATATGAAGTTATTGACTCGAACTTGTTTTAGTAGTGAATGAACTCTTATGATATGCACTTTAATTAACCATCACTTTATGTTTCGAAATCACAGCTAGGGTTGAAATATGGATGTCCGGTGGAAGATGTGATAACTGGTTTAGCAATCCAATGTAAAGGATGGAAATCGGTGTATTTCAATCCCAAAAGAAGCGGATTCCTAGGCCTCGCAGCGACAACTTTAGATGACTCTCTGGTTCAACACAAAAGATGGAGTGAAGGTGATCTCCAAGTTATGTTGACTAATTGTCCTTTTAAATATGGGTACAAGAAGATCAGCCTAGGTCTTCAATTGGGTTATTCTAACTACTGCTTTTGGACTCTCAATTCCCTTGCTACCTTGTGTTACTGTACCATTCCTTCTCTTTACTTGATCGCAGATATTCCGTTATTTCCTGAGGTAATTTTTTATTACTATCTAGTTTAATTTTTCTGACTATTTTATCTATACAATTTAGAGTATTTTTTAGGATCGCAAATATTGTGGAGAAGATGAAAATTTTGCACATGTGCAAAGAAGGGATAGTAGTTAACTGATAGGGAAGATAGAACGTTGGATTTGGGGGACTCAAAAAGAGGGTGTGAAAGAACAAAGATGACCTGGAGCGCAAGAGTGGAAAAGGATATGAATATTTAAACTTACAAAATGAGATTGTGAAATTTTGAAATGAATGGAGAAAAAAATTAATGTGGATGAACATTAAAACGGATCTATTGGCTGGCTCGATCTTTTGGATTAAGACTTTGACATTGTTGTGTATATTGAGGTGTTATTTAAGTCTAGAATATATAAAGGTATATTTGAATTCTGTTTTGCAGTTATCAAGCCCATGGTTTCTTCCATTTGCCTACACCATCCTTGCCATATACACTTACAGTCTAGCAGAATTCCTACTCTGTGGAGGAACTGTCTTAGGCTGGTGGAATGAACAAAGAATGTGGCTCTACAGACGAACATCGTCGTACCTCTTTGCACTCATTGACACAATTATAAAGCTCCTTGGATTTTCAGAAATGAAGTTCGTCATCACGAGCAAAGTCGCTGATGAACAAGTGTCTCAACGGTACCTCAACGAGATAATGGAATTTGGAGTCCATTCTCCTATGTTCACCATCTTGGCTTCTATTGCATTGATTAATTTGTTTTCCTTTTCAGTCTTAATCAAAAAAGGGTTGGTTGGGGATGAACAGAGAAAAGAAATGATTATGGAGAAACTAAGCTTACAGATTTTGTTATGTGGTGTGTTAGTTTTAATCAATCTCCCATTGTTGAAAGCTATGTTTATTAGGAAGGACAAGGGTAAGATGCCTAGTTCTGTGACAACAAAGGCAGCAGTTGTATCTATTACAATTGTTCTTTGTTTTAATCATTATCTAGGGTTTTTTATTTGGCATTAGTATCAAGATGGAAACTTATTGATTGTAAGATATGGAAGGAAACACACCATTCCTCACTCCTCATTCTATCTTCTAATAATAGCAAGTTTGATGCCTCCTAAAGGAAGCATTGTGTTGGAATTAAGAATGGCAATATAGTCTGAATTCGACTTGTTCGACTCGATCTTGAAAAAACAAGTCGATTTGAATCGGCAGGTAAAAGGTCTAATTGTACTGACTTCAACTTGGAGTCAAATCTCATCTCATAAAAAATTCGACTATCCAACTAGACCCTAACTCCAATTCAACCTATTCGACTCCGACTTTGTTCAAATAGAGTTTAGGAAAATTGAAGTAAAATTGTAATATTTTCAAAGGACATAATTGTTCTCAGCTTGCTAATTGTTAAAAGGATTTGATTTGGAAAAACTTCAATATCCAACTTCATCGGAAGTTGTAGAGCCCGAGTCGGAGCAAATTCAACGTATATAAAATCCGTATATAAAATCCGAGTCGAGTTGGAGTTAAAAAGGTATACTCCCTATCTCTCATGAGGTTTACCCCAAGTATAATTCTTGCGTAAATCAAAGGAAATGGATAAATAGAGGTAAAAATGTATATTTTATGAGGAAGTATGAGAAATATGTGGCCGTGGATAGATGAATAAATAAATTAAATCTATGGTGAAACTTAAAGAAAAAGTGTGGATAATGGTAAAAAAAAAAAACCAAAATTAAAACTCCCTTCTATTTAATCTAAGTGTCTCATTTCCTTATTTGGTCGAGTCATCCTAAATGTCTCATTTCTATTTTGAATTTGTTAACTTTACCAATTAAGCCCTACTAAACTTTTTTTCACACCTTTACACCTAGTAACCCCACTTTACTCCTAATAAAATTTAAAAACACTACGTTTTTTTCTTTCACATTTGACCATTAAATGAAAAGTAAATGGAACACATTGGATAAATAGGAAGGTATAGCAAATACTCACAATTAACATTGAATTCAATTTCATTGTAATCAAAAACATTAGCAACACATTAATATTATAATCTTTAATAGTTGGATGAATTTTATAGTTTAGAACACATTATTCTTATGATTTTCTGATGTCCAAAATTTTTTTCTTTTTTCTCTGATATAGAATTCCTTTTTTTCTCAACTTAGATTTGGTAATCTTCAATAGAGCTAACCCAACACTTTCAATTAAAAAATCCTAATACAACCTATCAGAAAAGAAGACTCAAACAATCACATTTCTTCGAAATTCATTTTATAAAACCATAGAGTATTTTAATCGGAAAAAAGTACATATATTTAATATATATTTAAAAATCACTAGAAAAAACAACCACCATTCACTAAAACCATAAATTGTAGTAAGAATCCTTAATAAACTGAGTGTAGGTCGGTGCTTCTTTGGCATGTCATCAATTTGTGATTAATACTCTATTTTTACACTATATTTGGATAGAAGAAAATGAAGAGAAAGAAAAGAAAAAATTAGAGGAATAAAAAATATCTCGTTTGGATAAGAAAATGAGATGAAAGAGATTTAAAGGTAGAGATTTGAAGGGAAGAGATTTACAGGGATTACATAAATGATTTTTGTTAAACTTTTAATCTTTCTAAAGTCGAAAAGATTTGAAGGTAAAACTCAGGTCCCTTCATTTTCCTTCTCTTCTGTTAACAAATTAGAGTTACCCCTTTCCTTTCCCTCCCTCCTTTTCCCTTTTTTTTCTTTATTTTCTCATTAAGGTTGTTATCCAAACATAGTGTTAATTTATAAAATATCTATACAAACCAAATGTTTATCAAAAAATAATTAACTAGTCAAATCAATCATTTCAAACTATCAATGATTAGTTATCAGCAGTTTGTCGAACACGCCGTAATCCGGATTTTTGCCAGAGTATGGGTGTATGTATAATTGAGCAATACAAGTGGTTAAAAATATAAGATTAAAAGAAGATAAGATAGAGAGGGAAATAAAGAAATGGGAAAGCAAGAATACAATCCTCTGTTTGAGACAAAGCAATCAAAAGGAAGATTGATTTACAGAGCATTTGCAATCTCACAATTTGTGGCAATTTCTGGAATATTGGTTTATAGAGGCACTAAGAAAGATGAACAAACACAAGCAGGATTGGGTTGGATGGTGGTGTTTGTATCAGAGATTTGGTATGCATTTTACTGGATACTCACTCAAGTTCTTCGGTGGAATTGTACCTATCGTTTTACTTTCAAAGATAGACTCTCCAACAGGTAACTTTCATTTTCTTTTACCCAAACGTAATCATTGTTTCTTCATTGCTCTTCATTTTCTTATGTAAATCTATAATAATATTAGTATGTACTAACTTTAAGGGTGTGTTTGGATTGAAGGAAATGGAGAGAAAGGAAGGGGAGAGATTTGGAGGGAGGAGATATCCCTTATTTGGATAGCAAATTGGAAGGGAAGGGATTTGGAGGGGAGGGATTTGGAAGGAAAAGTTAGACAAGTTTTATTAAGAAGACAATTTCTCCTAAAGAGGAAAGATTTGGAAGGAAAACACTTTCCTTCCTTTTCCCTCCCCTTCCCTTCTAAACAAACAATATACAATTTCCCTCCTTATCCCTCCCTTTCTTTTCCCTTCCTTTCCTTCCCCTTCCCTTCCTTTCTTTTCTCTCCTAATTTGCTATCCAAACATAGTGTAATAGAAGTACATTGTTATAGACCGACTTAGCTATTAGAAGATATCAGTAATTGGCAGAAGAACAAATTCTATAAATGAACAAATTGTACAAAATATAAATGACTGATTGTAGAAATTGAATGTAAACGAAAATGTATAACGAAGAACTATGGTAACCAAGAACAATTACAAAAGATAGTACACAAGCATTTGAGAGGCATGTTCTCTTCTATGGGCTATGAGTATTAAACTCCACTTAAAAGTATTACTTGAATGAATGACTAATTCCCTCTCTTTCCCTTTCCCTTTATTTATACTAATTATCTCTACATTTTATTCCCATAATTTAACAATTACTAAATATTATTTATTACTTAATTCCAATAATACCCCTTTCTAGCCCTTCACGACATAAACAAGTAGGCTAGTGGGTGGAGCGTAAAAAGTATGACTCTGTTGAGATAGAGTAAGGAGGGAGAGTAAGGGCAGAAACCGGAAAAGGGTATACAATAAAACACTAGTTTACCAATCTGATCATATCAATGGTTTAAACAACCCATATGAAGAAAGTCCATAATTCATCAAATAACATGAAACAAAGTTGATTGATTACTATAATCTTGATTACTATAAGATGAATATGATCAGTTGATTGATCTTAATTATGTTTTAGACGGTGTATACAAGATAGACTTCAACTATTGCCTAAATCTCCATAAATTTTTTTGCTAATATTTCTTCTTCCACAAGGTATGAGAAGGACTTGCCTAAAGTGGACATATTTGTATGCACCGCAGACCCGATCATTGAACCACCACTACTGGTTATCAACACTGTTCTGTCGGTAATGGCATACGACTACCCACTGGAAAAACTTAGCGTCTATTTATCTGATGACGGTGGCTCAATTTTAACATTTTACGCCCTTTATGAGGCCTTACATTTCTCAAAGAACTGGCTACCTTACTGCAAAAAATATGATGTTCAGCCAAGGTCTCCTGCAGCTTATTTTCGATCAATGCCTAAGCCTACTGATCATAATCATTCTACTGATTTGGCATCTATCAAGGTAACTTAAACTCATTTACTGGTCATATTCATCTAATGCAACTTAGACTACTGATCTGCATAATGTCTTTTTGTGCAATCGAAGAAACTATACGAAGAAATGAGCAATAGGATTGAGACGGTAACAAACACAGGCACTATACCAGAAGAAATACATGCTCAACACAAAGGATTTTCCATATGGGACGATAAATGCATCTCTAAACGCGATCATGATACCATTCTTCAGGTTAATTTCTTCACAAGGCTACATAACTTCATCCATTAAACAAACATAATGCAAATGATGAATACTTTAATATGTTTGCACCATGCATATACATAGATCGTTGTGTCGTAAAAACCAAAGATAGTTATTTCGATAAAAAAAAATCTCAAAAACCCATTTTCTTGTGTGTGCTTGTAGATATTGATTGATGGAAGAAATAAAGAAGAAATAGATGTTGCAGGTTGCCAATTGCCTACACTTGTTTACTTGGCTCGCGAGAAAAGGCCTCAACATCCCCATAACTTCAAAGCTGGTGCTATGAATGCCTTGGTAAATCACTCATCTATATTGTGTTCTTATAACAAGCAACGCGGGACAAGATTGTTCTTTCATGAAAAAAAACTGTATCTATATGCAGCTAAGAGTGTCATCTGAAATAACCAATGGGTCGATCATCCTCAATGTTGACTGCGACATGTATTCAAATAATTCACAGTCCATTCGCGATGCACTTTGTTTCTTCATGGACGAGAAGAAGAGCCATGACATTGGTTTTGTCCAATTTCCACAAAAGTTTGAAAACATTACCAAGAATGATCTTTATGGTTCTGCCCTTCTACTAGGTCGTGAAGTAAGTATTAGTGGTGACAGTATTTCAATATATTATATTAAATAAAAAAAATATTGTTAAGAAAACTAATCTTACACTAAGGCACATTTTGTTTAACTGGCTTGTCATAAATGAAGGTAGAATTTCATGGTTTGGATGGCTTAGGAGGTCCCATGTATGTTGGCACTGGCTGTTTCCATCAAAGAGAGATATTATGTGGGAAGAAATACTCCCAGGAACACAAGACAATTGATTATTGGAAGACCCAAAATGGCTTTAAAGTAGAAGGAACGGTTGATGAATTGGAAGAGAGAGCCAAAACGCTTGCTAGCTGCACCTATGAGCTAAACACACAATGGGGAAAAGAGGTTTCCTCTTTCAACATTTTGTTTTCGTTTTAAATCTAGATTTCTCTTATATGAAGTTATTGACTCGAACTTCTTTTAGTAGTGAATTGAATTGTTATGAGACAATTCAAATCGAGAATGTACATTTTTATTAACCATCACTTAATGTTACGAAATTACAGATAGGGTTAAAATATGGATGTCCGGTGGAAGATGTGTTAACGGGGTTAGCAATCCAATGTAACGGATGGAAATCGGTGTACTTCAATCCCAAAAACAGTGGATTCCTAGGTCTCGCAGCTACAACTTTGGAAGATACACTAGTCCAACACAAAAGATGGAGTGAAGGTGATCTCCAGGTTATGTTCACCAATTGTCCTTTTATATATGGGTACAAGAAGATCAGTCTAGGTCTTCAATTGGGTTATTCTAACTACTGCTTTTGGGCTCTCAATTCCCTTGCTACCTTGTGTTACTGTACCGTTCCTTCTCTTTACTTGATTGCAGATATTCCCTTATTTCCTGAGGTAATTTTTGTTACTTTCTAGTTTGATTTTTTATGACTTTTATCTTTTACTATTTCAAGTATATATAGGATCGCAAATATTCTGGAAAAGATGGAAAAATAATTGTTTAAGATGGTTTGGACATGAGCAAATAACGTAAAGGAAGATTGAAAGTTGGAACTTGAGGGACTTAGAAATAGGGCGAGAAAGATCAAGATGACCTGGAGCACAAGTGTGGAAAAGGATATGAATTACTACACTTACATGCTGAGATGAAAAAAAATATCGAAATGAATGGAGAAAAAAATTCATGTGGACAAGCACTAAAACAAATCTATTGGCTGACCCAATCTTTTGGGATTAAGGGACTAAGGCTTCAGCATTTTTTGTATTTTGAGGTGTTTGTTAAGTCTAGAATATATTTATATAAAGGTCTATTTGAATTCTGTTTTGCAGTTATCAAGCCCATGGTTTCTTCCATTTGCCTACACCATCACTGCTATATACACTTACAGCCTAGCAGAATTCCTACTCTGTGGAGGAAGTATTTTAGGCTGGTGGAATGAACAAAGAATGTGGATCTACAAACGAACATCGTCGTACTTCTTTGCACTCATTGACACAATTATAAAGCTCCTTGGATTTTCGGAAATGAAGTTCGTCATCACGAGCAAAGTCGCTGATGAACAAGTTTCTCAACGATACCTCAACGAGATAATGGAATTTGGAGTCCATTCTCCTATGTTCACCATCTTGGCTTCTATTGCATTGATTAATTTGTTTTCCTTTTCAGTCTTAATCAAAAAAGGGTTGGTTGGGGATGAACAAAGAAAAAAAATGATTATGGAGAAACTAAGCTTACAGATTTTGTTATGTGGTGTGTTAGTTTTAATCAATTTCCCATTGTTGAAAGCTATGTTTATTAGGAAGGACAAGGGTAAGATGCCTAGTTCTGTGACAACAAAGGCAGCAGTTGTATCTATTACAATTGTTCTTTGTTTTAGTCATTATCTAGGGTTTTTTATTTGGCATTAGTATCAGGATGGAAACTTATTGATTGTAAGAGATGGAAGGAAACACACATTCCTCAGTCATCATTCTATTTTCTAATAATAGAAGTTTCATGCCTCCTAAAGGAAGCATTGAGTTGGAATAAAGAATGGCATATTAGTCCTAATACGACTTGTCCGACACGATCCGAGAAAAACAAGTCAATTTGAAAGTAGGTAAAAGGTCTAATTGTACAGTCTGACTTCGACTTGTAGTCGGATCTCATCTCATAAAAAATTCGACAATCCAACTCGACCCTGACTCCAACTCAACCAGACTTTCGACTTCTACTTTGTTCAAATAGAATTTGGGAAAATTTTAGTAAAATTGTAATATTTTCAAAAGTAATTATTGTTGTCAGCTTGCTGAAGTTGTAGAGCTCGAGTTAGAGCAAAGTTGGAGTATATAAATTCTGAGTCAAGTTCGAGTTGAAAAAAGTCAGACTTTTACTGGTTGACATCTCTGCTGATGGAGTACTAAATAAATGGATTTCATTAGATAAAACTCATTTGCAAAATCATTAAAACAATCAGCTCCTGATTTCCATTCCCAGAAACGCAAAGTAAATGTTATCCCTAAAGACAAAGGATGCTACAGCTAGAGTAATGGGAAAGAAGATATTGCAAAACTTGATCCTAATATACATTAAAAATTGAAGAACTTCACAATAGAATCAAGAAAACATACAGCCGTGAAAAAAGAAACACTTGCATCTCTTGACATTTATGCTGCAGCAGGGTGATTTCGCTTCCTTGATTTTCTCAGCAACTGACAGAATGACAAAAATGATCCTTTTAGTTCATCCGAGAGGGGAATAGCCAATGATGGAATTAGAGTTGGGTGACTTTGGCTTTCTCGAGAGTTGTAGGAATGTGCTAATGCTGATTGCTTTTTGTTCAAGTGTTCAGCAACGAAGGCAAATGCCCCAAAAGTAAGGCAACTCTGGGCAAGATTTGTGGGAGGACCTGGGGCAGACATACATCAACGTCACTGTCAGCTTCAAAACAATTCATTGCACAGAAACCATTGAAGAACGTAAATCGTAAAAATACATCCAACAAATTTCTTTTATAATACGTCTCATGGTTTACTTAATTTCTTGGAACTATGGGTAGGGTAGTCTTTTACCGTAGTTGGTAGCCCCTTAATGAGCAAACTACAACTAGACTTTATTAAGGACACTACAAATATTCACAATTAGCCAAGCGGCTGAGGAACTCTAGTAAAATAGGTTTCAATCAAGTTCCTAAATCCTAATCCTATGTGAACAGCAATAACACACTTAACAGTACTCATGTGAATTCATGTTGGTGAAAGGGTATTAAATTGTCACGAAACCAGCAAGTATCAGCACAGATAGGGGGAAAAACAAGTTCACAACATGTACACAAAGACATGACAACTGACAACCCACCGAAAAATACCAACAAAGGCTCAGTAGCCAGTATATGTTATGAGTTATGACATAACGATAACAAGTTTGGCAGCAGTTATGATTGTACACGAGCTGTTAGGGAGCATTTCCTGAGTCCCAGGAGACAAGGTAACGACCTAGCCTCCGTAAAGCAATCAGGTCATTCATCAATAAACAATTGTAGCCAAGTCTTTAGAATTATATAATACATTGCAACTGGCCACAATTCTGATAGTTTAGTCATGCATCAAACCACACTACCTTAACCATAAGTCATAAGTCAAGGATAGTTTAGAGTAATACATACCTGGAAAAGTAAGAGCCAGACCAGTGCAGCAGCCAGCCACTCCTGCATTAATGGCTGATATACAGAGACAAACAAGTCAAAATGCTAGGTTAAACAATGAAAAATTATAAATGAATAGAAACTTTGTAAAATATCCTACCATCATCCTTCCCTCTTAGCTTCTTCAACAAGCATACCACCAAACTATGCATGCCAGACAGTACTGCAAATGTCTTTTGGAAGTAACATATGGAGAGAGAAAAAAACATATCGGTAAATAAAAAATAAATTTTCAGAAATAAGAAAGTGACTAATCCACAAGTACTACAAATCGCAAACATAAAAGACAACTATTGTACCACACAAATCTTCCTAAATGATTTTCCACAAATCTAAAAGTACTAATAACATGCAATTGTTTCAATCGACGAATGATTAGCAATCAGCAATATGGACACATACTAAAGTACAGGGAACATTCATTCACACAAAAGATAACGATATAATGGATTAGACCAAATTAAAAGGAGATGAAACTCCAAAAGATGGAGGGGGCATCAAATAATTAAGAATCAGAATAGGAGTCATACCTTGGCACTACCACCTGCTTCTGCAAAAGAACCTTTAAAGCCTTTCTTCTTGAACAATCCAGCCCCTGTAACATATTACCGATGACGATCACTTTTAGATTGAAAAACTTCTTACATCTGTAAAGCCAATCCATCAACACCACTGAGGCAAAATGAAAAGAAATAACCTAATAAAGAACAAATGTCTTAGCATAGCATAATGCCAACAAACACATGTCTCAAAGTTAAGCACATCTAAATTTAATTGGGTAAATTTTGACAATCATTAAAGAACTCCGGCCACGATTCATCTACTAGCTCATACAAGGAGAGATGGACAACATCCACGGGCCATGACCACAAATGTAAGCTAAGATGTGAAACGGTGAGAAAGTTCACATAAAGTAAATCAATTTTTCACGAGTCTAAGCAAAAGTAAACTACATCAACATTTTTTATTCTTCTAAAAGATCATAAAAGTTCCACATTTCTAATCCCGAAGGTATTCCCTGTTCTAATTCACTCACAAATGCATAAGCCCCTGGTCAGTAATATAACAAAAAGAACATAAGGAATAAGGATACTTAGAAAAAAGATCATACTCTATTACTCCTGATGGATCTTCAACCACTTGCATGCGGCAGAATTGGCATTATTATTTAATATACAACTGAAAAGTTGGGTACATATCATACATTCACATGAATGAACAAAGCTAAGAGTTGAAATTGATCTCTGGAGAAAAACAATGATATCCTAAGGATACTTCTAACAATCACAAATTATTTCCAAACTGCCATCCTTATCATTTAATGTACTATAGACACTTGCAATTAGGAGTGCGACTCTTGTGCTTTTACTAGCACCTTGTCTTGAGTAAAGTAAGACCAGATCATTGAAATGAACTAGTAGATAACTTTTTGACTATTCTTGGCTTCTAGCACCTCCTAACGCTCATTTAAGAGATACAAAAGTGAAACTCTTCATCAATATCTACCCTTGCAGCAATTCCACACACAAAAGGTGACACTGAATTTCAAAGATATTAGAAGTACCTCGAGCATATAATTGCAAATGCCAAAGGTAAATGAGGTAACCTCAAATCCAAGCTAAGTCATTAAAGCAATAAATGCAAAGAATTCTTTAGATGACCAAAGTTATTAACTCAACCAATGCTAACATATTCAATAAAGCCATCTGCCCTCCAAGATTTGCAAGGTGGTTTCCTCTATTTCACCACCAAATGTGCAACCAACAAATAAGACAAAAGCCACACATTTTCTAACATATTCTGAAAATATTTAGTTTCAAACATAGCCCAAAGATCAAAACTACAATCACAATGACAAAGGTATCTTCGAACCCTTAAAAACAAGAAAGTAAAGGACAACTCCAAGGTACATACTCTTTACAACCCAATAATAACTCAAGTTTCCTCCGCATCAATTAAGGTTACCTCGATGCTTCAAAAGAGGGTCAAAAATAATGCCACCAGCCCACCCTCAAAAAAGAGAAATTATTTTCATTTCAACCTTAATCCAGAAATGTATCAACCATTTGACACTCCATTATCAGTTCATTTAACCCACTCTCAACCCTATATTAAAAAATTGCAAGAACATTACTTCATAAAAATTTAATATTTTTAATTCCTACTAGAAAATCAATCAATTATAAAATGCAACAATAATTTCGAATACTCAACACTTCAGTTTAATAAGAAAAATTCAAATACGATTATTATAATCAAAGATATAATGAACACTCTAAATTATCCTGAAATTCCAGCAAAAAAAGTATATAACACATCAAGAAAGAAGGAAAAAGACACAACTGAAGTCAACCGTACATTCTATCAACAATTTCATGAGAGTTGCTCTTATAACCCACCTAAGAAATTCAAATTACATCATCTCCCTTACATTTTCCATTAATCCCAACAACAATAAACTCCAAACCAATAATTTTAATGCAAAGATACATAATTTTAAGTGTCAATTTCTTTATCCTTATCTTCATAAATCGAAAACGCGATGAAAACGAATTGAACAAGAAAACCCAAATTCAGAAGAAAGGTAAATAGAAAGTACCGTAGCCAAAAACGGAGCCTAAAAAAGCGCCAGCCGCAGCGTCACCGGAAGACCTAATTAGGCAGACTAAAGGAGAAGAAGGAATAGAAGTAGACATAGCTAAAGCATTGTTAGTAGAATTAGGGTTAGGGTTTTCATCAGAATCGCTAGTATTGTTAATGTCAGCGTTTGTGTTTGAAGCCTCTTCCGCCATCGCCGTTCTTTCTCTCTCCTGCAATTGCAGTTTCTGCAGCTAATCTACTCGTTTGCAAGAGTATAAAATAAAATATCAAATAATATATTTCTAAATAAATAGAAGTACAATTAAACTTTTAGGTTTGGGCTTAGATATTTTTCTTGATTATAAATTCGGGTGCTGCGAGAGACCGTCTTTTATAAAAGTGACTCTCAAAAGTCCGGTTTAAATGTATATTTAGAGTTGTAATAAAATATATATATTTAAAATTGGACAGGGATTTTGAGAGTCGTCTTTACAAAAGACAGTCTCAAGTAAGAATTTGTGTCATAAATTATTGATTTAAAAATAGGAAAAATTACATAGAATAATCCAACATTTTTATGATTTTCCTAGAATAATCTCGCACGTTGATTAGCCATGAATAATCCCAACTTTAAGGGGTATTTGCTCAGAGTAAACTTGGGTAATCCGATGACCGGCTATAGTAGATAATTCACCAAAAAAATAAATTAAATATTAATTTAAAATTAGAGAAAAATTTTGAAAATTTACATAAAAAATTCAAATAATAAAAAAAATCATTAATTTTTTATGAATATTTATTTCGACATTTTATTATCTTTTTTTCGAAAAAAATAAAACTTGCTATAGAAGTCATTTGGTCACTGGGTTTACTTTAGGAAAATACGCTTTAAAGTTGGGACTGTAATGGTTAATCAATAGGTAATATTATTGTAAGAAAATCATAAATATGTTAGATTATTCTAACTAATTTTTTCTTAAAAATACGAATTTTCGTTTATCCGCTTTTAAGATTCGTTTTTAAAGGTTTGAACTATAGTTTATTTTTTAAAGGTTTGAACTATACACCACATTCGCTTCTAAAAGTTCATTTTACCATTAATCAGCAAATTTTGAAAAACAGTTTCCTTCTTCACCAAAAATTAATACTTACCTGTAAAAGAGTTTCCATCTATTAATGAGATTTAACATCCATCTTCATGAAGCCATTATTTTGCTGGTAATACTCCAAAATATTACATCAAAATACAAATAAAAATTCAATATATACCCTTAAGTTTGTACATTTTTTGTGACAATAATGTCCTAGTGCTCATTAGACTCGTCACCCTACCTAACAGTGCCAACCTAGCTCACCTCTAAGGGTTATAAGAGGATGTAGTGTGATGGTTAGGTGCAACAATTCACGTGTAGTTTTGGCAACACAAGCAAGCTAATCAACTTGATTAGTTTGTTTAATATATGAATTTGGTTCATTATGCAAGTGAGGACAAAAGCATTCTTAATTACATACCGGATGACATTGGGGAACATGGTTTCTAATTTAGTTCAATGAAATAAAAGTTTTGCAATAATAGAGTACATGGAGAGTAGGATCAAATACATGGAAGTCTATAGCAGCAAATTGTTAATATGTGCAGCACAGAAGCTTTGAGTAATGTGTATGTGTTTACTGATTTTTGGTTCAAAAGCGTACGGTCTTTCATGGGAAGAGTAGGTGTAGCAAACAATAGCATGAGCTTATGGAGGAATTAGAATTGAGGACAATTCTTTTCTAAGAAGGGGAGTTTGCACCATGTTTGACATGGCGCAGGTTTTCAACACTTTGGCATGAGTGCACACGCTTGAATATGGCTATGTATAAAGAGATTAATTCAAATTACAAAAGAGGACAAATAATAGCTTATAATTAGAAGTATTTAGATTGTTATTGTATTTGTAAAAATAAGCATGTGAGTTTTTAATTAGTCACATGACTATTTGTGTTTTAAAAAAAAGCCATGTGCTTGGCATGTGTTTCTATTGTCTTGTGTCTATATAAAGGGTCATTCACTCATGTAATAGTTAGATTGGATTCAATAAAATTCATTGTTTCGTTTTTTTCAATTGTGAAATATTTTTCTGATTTTCTTGTTGCTTGTATATTTGTCTTTATTTTTAAGCCTTGCCAAGAAAGTGTGGGGCACTTTCTACTCCTCTAGATTGTGGAACAACTAGGGTGTCATCTCTTCAAGATGGAGTGAAACTCAAGGGAGGAGTGTGGGTCATTTTCGTGGGTTAGTGAAACTCAACACAAGGTGTTTCAACCACTTCTTCAAGCATTTCGACATTCTCACTACAAGGCGCATCAATAACTACATTATCATTTGATTCTTGAATATCATTATGAGAAAGAACCAATGATGTTTGTTCCTCAACATACTTGGGAATGATCTCAACTTTGATTCTAGGTGGATTATTATAGGGATCATATTCATGAACAATCACTAGTTTTGAGTCACCATTTTGTCTTTGCAATTTTTTCTGAAATTTTCTCTTTTCATAAGAAAGACACAATGCCATCTTCAATTCATATATTTGGCCCCAAACATTCATCAATTGTTCATGCAAATTATCAACTTGAACCCAATACCCATGTTGTTCACAAATCTCTTTTACCTCTTTAAGATTTTTCTCCTCATCCTCTAATGATTGTAGCTTGATTTCATCCTCTAATGCATGTTCTAGTTTATCAAATGCTATAAACTTGTTCATGTTTAACTTTGATGATTTCATCTTCTAGGCTCAATAAAAGGTGAGATAAAGAAAGAAAATAAAAGAAAGTTTGGAAAAAAAATTTGAGCACCAAAAAATTAGAATATCAAAATTTACACACCAAAAATTCAGAATCTGTGTGTCCTATATTTGATATTTTTTACCCAACCAAACCAACTCCAAGTATGATGAAACTTGGTGAGAACACACCTCAAAATGTCTACAAATACCTCCAATTGAAAACACACTAATACGTGGCTTAGTTTGATCACAATTCAAATATCACTACACACATGCAATCTGAACAGTTTTTGTGACATTTGGTCAAAACACATGCACATCTTTTTCTCCACAACTCCAATGACAACATAAAAAGATACACAAAAAACTAAAATCAAAAATACCCAAAATGAAACAAAAAAGAAACAATGAAAAAGACTCAAAAATGAAAGAGAAATGGAGAAAATACAGAAGACACAAAAAATGAGTCCTCCTGTACTTTAGCAACACAACAATGAAATGGTTCAATCAAGAAACCTATGAAATGTAAGGAAAAGTGCACAAATGATGTGGTAAAATGAATATAGGATAGTTATTGACACTAGTGGAAAAAAAGCTATTGGTTGCGGTTTTTTGCCAATATAGGCTGCGTTTTTGAACCGCAGCATTAGTAATAGCAGTAGATGACAAAAACTTATTTGTTGCGGTCCTAAAAACCGCAGCCTATACTCCGTTTTCAGAACAAAAAAAAGAGGGACTAAAGGCTGCCGTTTTTCACAAAACCGCAGCCTTTAGTCACTTTTTTTTTCATTTCGTTTTATACAGAAAATCAAGAAGCATAGACATCGCTAAGAAGCAGAAAATCAAGAAAACACATATGGTTCAGTATGATATGCAGAATTCAAGAAGCATAAAATCAAGTTATATATACAAGTTGAGCAGAAAATCAAGAACACGAAATACAGTCCAAATACATCCTGGATGTTCAAATACAGATTTAATGTTCAAAAGAATGTTTTCTCCATAAATACTTCACCATCTTCAAAATTCCCCTGAAAAAATCACAAATTCTCCAATTAGAAACAGCATAACTCTATAAATTAGATATATTCGAAAATTTCAACAATGAAATTAATTTCAAACATCACCCCAAATAAAATAAATACTCTAAAATAGCAGGAATCCAACAAAAAAAAACCCACAAATAACAAAGTTCAAACATCAATTTCAACAATGAAATTAAGGTCGAAAATGTAAAGACTAACCAAAGGAGCAAGAACAAAATCGAATCCAGCCTTAATATTGAACTCAAGAAGTTGAGGCATTTCCTTTAAATAAAATCAACAATCTTAATCTGCTTCTTCTTTTTCCTTCAATGGAGTAAAATGAAGGATTGACTGATGGAGTGATAATGTCATAATGTGATGGAAAATGAAGGCCAAAGGAAGGATTCTTGATAGGTTTTCGAACACAACTTACCAAGATACCCAGAATTGATCAGTTTTGGGCAGTCGATAGAAACATGCATATCTCCTTCACTACTCCACGAAATGCAATAATTCCAAAGCCAAACGTTCACCAACTCAATTAAAAATATTGTGTAAAAACAGTTTTCGAAAATTTCAAACAAACGTCCTCCAAAATGATCAAGTTTCAGACCATAAAAACTGACAGAATCTAAAAAATTTTCACACCTTCAATTTTCTTCGTGTCTTGGCTATTCTTTTCATCAAAACCACTTGAATTATACACCCCACAAGGATTTTAAGGCTCTTGATTTAGGTTATCATGTGTATGTAATTTAAATAAGAGAATTGAAACAATTTTACCAAAATTTCTGATCGTAAAATTATGATTTCTTCTTGTGCTGTTCGAATGTTGCCTTCAACAAGGGTGTATGTGCCCTCTCGTAACGTTTTCTCTTATACCAACTTACACCAAGATCGGGTCCTCCGGATTCACGATCTTGCAAACAATCAATCCTTTCAATTGTAAGGAGAATGATTGAGTCTTCTTCACAAAAGATGCATACCAAACAACCCTAGAAACCAATTCTTGGTTTCTAAAACAGCCCGTATCACTTCCGTTCTTAGTTTCACTAACCCACGAAAATGACCCACACTCCTCCCTTGAGTTTCACTCAATCTTGAAGAGATGACACCCTAGTTGTTCCACAATCTAGAGGTGTAGAAAGTGCTCCTCACTTTCTTGGCAAGGCTTAAGAATGAAGACAAATATACAAACAACAATAAAATCAGAAAAATATTTCACAATTGAAACAAACTAAACAATGAATTTTATTGAATCCAATCTAACTATTACATGAGTGAATGACCCTTTATATAGGCACAAGACAATAGAAACACATGTCTAGCATATGGCTTTTTTTTAAAACACAAATAGACATGTGACTAATTAAAAACTCACATGCCTATTTTTACAAATACAAGAACAATATAAATACTTCTAATTATAAGCTATTATTTGTCCTCTTTTGTAATTTGAATTAATCTCTTTATCCATAGCCATATTCAAGCGTGTGCACTCATGCCAAAGTGTTGAAAACCTGCGCCATGTCAAACATGGTGCATTAGGTAAGGGAGGAGATTGGTACTCATGTACTAGACAATTACTAATCTTACTTGTGAGGACCCTGCGCTTTCAGGTGGATATGAGAAGTCCAACTCATCCAGATGATTGTACGTAGATGTACACAAACTTTTTCCTTCACCAATAGGCACAAAAGCATGTAAGGATGGCTCCTCAACCTTTTGGAATGAAGTGCTAAAATTATAAATACTTGAAAAATCCGATGATGAATGATTTCGTCGTGAGTTATGCAATGGCCAATGATGGCTTGGTTAAGCTTTGAAAGTTGATTTATTGAAAATACATAAAAATGCAATCAATGAAATATAGTGAAAAGTAGTCAAAATTACGACATATTTTCATCAATACTCATTAAGAAACATAAAATTACAGAGCTCGTTCATAGAATAATAATCATGCTTTACTAAATTTTTATCTTTAGTGTCATTAATTACTTCTCGATTTTCCTCATAATTCTTTTTCGTCTTTGTCAACCTTTATGCTGTTAGAATTTCTTAGATTTGATTCCTCAACCTATCTCATTTTGAATTTTTTATCTCTCTTTATCGACCTTAATAAATGATAGCTATTATATACCATTTGAATCAATATATCTAAAGTAGTTACAACTCAGTGCTTCATCATTGTAACAAGGATATGCAACAAAATAATGACTTGGCTCAAAGTCGTTTCATTCTCAATCATATTCAACTTCAAAACCACAGTAGCACTTCTCCTAATTAATATCACTCTTGTGATATCTAAACAAAAAGAATATAATAAAGCTAATTAAATAACTAAAGTAGCCTAAATAATAAATAATAAAATAAATTTAATAATTATTTTAGTTGAATCATAAAAAATAATAGAAATTTACCTTAATTTCCCTTCACAACCAACCGTAATATTTAGTGAAAACGATGACGTATTAGGGATCGAACGTTGTGTTTCAATCTCCAATACCACCAAGATCGAAAGTATGTGAAGTCTTGTGAAACAAATTACGCAAACAATATGAACTTGATGTTTGTAGGAATAAAAATGCAATAATAAAATGACACAAATGTTTAAGGAGGTTCACCCAAAATTGGCTACGTCCCCCGTGGTGTAATATCTCTTATATTATAACAATTGAGAATTACAATAAGAGAAGAGATTAAGGCTAGTGTTTGGCTTGGGTATTTTGTGGATTTTTTTTGATGATTACACAAGTGCTCTATTTATAGTGCTAGAAGCTATAAGAGTTACACAAGATTAATACTATGATTAAATAACACAATTAACACCATTTATCAGCTGTGTTGAATAAGTAGTAACTCCCTCCAAGCAATTGATCCGTCAATAACAGCATCCTATGCTGTCAGAAGAACCGCTCGACCGGTCGAGCGGACCAGGGGGTCGAGCGGTCTGGTCGAGCGGAGAAACAGAAGCTACTGGATGCATCCTAACTTGTAGCTCGACCAAACAGAACATTTTTGCTCGGGTCGAGTGGACCAGGGGGGTCAAGCGGCCGGTCGAGCGGAGGTCGAGCGACCACCAGATCCCTCCTGGACAGTTTCTGCTCGACTTGAATAGTAGAGCATCTTTTCATTTCTGCATAACTCATCATAAAACCCTTCATAACTCATCATAAAAAC
Source organism: Amaranthus cruentus (assembly GCA_019425755.1). Classification (NCBI taxonomy): domain Eukaryota; kingdom Viridiplantae; phylum Streptophyta; class Magnoliopsida; order Caryophyllales; family Amaranthaceae; genus Amaranthus; species Amaranthus cruentus. Next base: position 831,702 of record CM033456.1, read on the forward strand.
CTCAATTAAGTGTCTAATCAATTCACCAATTAATCTTAACACTTAATCACCCATCTTTAATCCTTCTAGGATTCCAATTCATGAATGCACACACAACACATGTGCACTCAAGTCACACTTAATCACAACATTTAGCAATAGAGAGATAAAGTTGAGAGAAGAAAAATGTAGTGTAAAAGTAGATATTAAGTTTTAATAGGTTGGGCATGAAAGACGTCTTTCAGAAAGACGATCTCTCAGGAGACTAGTTGATTATTATATAGTGAAAATTTTTTTAAAAAAATCAGTATCTTAATATCTTAAAGTGTCGATTTTCAAAAATGTGTTAAACGTTAAATAAATGAATTGAGTATTAATTTTAAGTATGAAAGTGAGTTAAATTAATTAGACTCGTCGCATAATGAGACCGTATTAATTTATTCATTTCATGACATTGATCCTAATTTATAGATTTTTATGCATGTTCTTTATGTGCTTCAATTTAATTAATGAGCTGTCAAAAATGCCAAAGTTACAAATATGATAAAAAAAATTAAGGACTCAAACCTCGTATTCAAAATCTATATTTTAAGTCTTAACCACTATGTCACATATCCACAACTTTTTTTTATATTGTAAAAGTTAGATAATACTCCATTTTGATTTTATATGATGACAAAAAATTTAACCTAAAAGAAGATCCGCTCTTACTTATCTTTTGTTATTTTTCTTTTTCACAGTAGGAAGAACATAAATTTATTTGATCTTTGAGATTAGTTCCCTATTTTTTATTTTTCATATTTCATATTTATTGTAAAGAGGAATGATAAAATGCACGATGGATGGGTGCGGATATCTCCTCTTTCATATTCATACTTAAGGTAAAATTTCCATATCATGTTCAGTGGCCGATCTTGAACCGTAAGTCAAAGAGGAGGCCATGATTATTACTCAACAAAAAAAAATTAGAAGGATCAGTTCGAATCCTTAACCTCTAGTTCCAAAATTATAACTGCTAACCACAAAGCCACAATTTTTATGATAATAGATATATACAACAATTTGCATTTGTATAATGCCCAAAAAATTTCAGGGGTCAAGCCCCATTCGACCTACATGAAGTCCTTCCATTGCCAGTTGCCACGCTTACCCAGTTAGGTATGCATTCAAACCATATACATCACGCCATCCATTGTAATTTATTTGGTTAACATATCACTATTATACCCACCTCATATTTACTCAATATTTACAGCATAAAAAGATCTAAAAAATATTACAAGTAAATATATTGTGGATTGGGTCGAGTGTGTGTGAGACGAGTTGTGGGTGTGGAATGGGGATTGGTGGTTATAGAGGGTGTGTAAAATATCATATCCACCACTTATCGACTATCCATAGTGGGTAAGACCTTTTATGACCATTTCAATTCATTACCCATCTAATTCATATCCATATTTCTACTTCAATTTGGGAAGACGCAATATGAAACACGTAAAATTTTTATCGTCTATCTTCCCTAATCATCCTTCAACATATACAACAAAAAAAAACAAACAAAAAAAAAATGGCAACTCTCATTTAGACAGTTTTAAATTAAAAAATAACCTGACTAAATTAATAAAAATATCATTTTAGATATTAAAAATAACATTTAAAATATTAAAAATTCACATTTCAAATTTATGCTCTGAATATCATCATATAATAATCTTATACAAGAGTAAATAAAAAAACTAAATAGAGGTAATACTTTAATCAATTGTTGAATTATCTAATTATAAAGTGAATTTCATTTCATGAAATGGACGTATTTGGTCCGAATATACGTACGCTTACCTATACGGAATTAATATACGGCTCCATACCTCTCTTATCAAAAAAAGAAAACTTCAAATTTCATTTGTCTTTTCTTTTATGCAATTTTTCAATATTTGAAAGGCTAAAATTGATTAATAAAGGTCTAAAACAGCAAAAATCATGATGTGAACAAGGGTAACATTAACAATTGCTTATGTCATTTATAGTAGCAAGTTAGCAACACAATTACACAAGCTTGTAATCATATATCCCATGGTATATTGTCTATTATTCACATAGTACTTTTAACCATTATACCATAGAATCTGAGGAGCGAACAACAAATAGATCATATCCGTACCTCCTTTAATTAAAGGCAACATAAATTGCTATATTACTGATAAAAGATAATCAATTATTATTTTAGTTGATTTTTCTTTCTGCACATCTACAAATAACTATATGCTACAATCATGAATTAATCAACTAAAATAAAAAATACTAGTCATTAGATCGCTAAACACATCTAAATTAGATTAAGAAATCGTATCATCACTCGTACATATCGCAACTAACATCGTTCTTGTAATAGCAAAAGCACCAAAATAATTAAAAAATCAAGCAAAAATTGGTTACTATTACATATTATTGTTTGAAAAATCAAAATATTGTTACGGAGGCAAGGGTTTGATGTTAACCAAATAGCAAGTAGTAGAAATATTTATTTATTTAATATAAAAATCAACGAACCAACAAAATTAGAAAGCGTGAAAGGTAGTGTTTTTCTAAATAAAATGTCAACTATCTTCCTTGGCCTAGCCAACATCATCAACCACAAAACTAAAAATACCCCCTTCTAATGAAACAACCATTCCCAAGACCTTCTTTTTGACCCAAACTTGCCCATTGGGGCATTTTCTATGTTACTACTATTACTTTCTACTACTTCTATTTCTTACTAGTATAATATGTGTTTTTATTTGATTTCATATAGCGATAACGACTCCTTTTAGATTTTTTTATCCGAACTCTCGTGCCTTTTTCTTAAAAAGGGTTTGGGTATGGTTTTTTTATCACCTATCTTTAAATTCTTCTAGTTAGCGAAATTTACTGGGTATAGTGATGATATAACAATAATGATATTAATCCAATGAGATTTCTTATAATATAATTAAGAATGTTAAATACAAGTACATTACATTAGACCAATAAAATATAAATTATTGCAAAATAGCTAGTTTAACCAAAAATATTAACTCATTACCATATTATACGTTTTAATTTAATACAAATGGAAATGGTAAATAAAAATTATTTTGAAATTTCTATAAGTGAAACTTTTGAGTAATTGACAAATAAATGGGGCAAGATAATTATTACAAATAAAATAACATTAAGAATTTCCACCTCTATTATTCAAAAAAAAAAAAAAGAATTTCCACCTCTACCTTATTATCTTGTAATAAAAAATTAACCTTTAAACTATTATTTATTTAAAGTATTTTTAAGTTGTTTTACGTACTTTTTAATATCAGTTCTTGTAATTTTCTACTGCTGCAAAATGTAATAATAATGAATTTGGGTGTAACTTATATATATGCTGGATGTAATAAATAGAAAAAATACTTTAAATTAATAAATGATATAAATTGCAAATTATTATCATCACAAAAGATAAATATAAGGTGGAATTTTTAAATTTCAATTAGAAAAGAACATTCTTTATTAGTGTTGTTGGAGTATTTTTTAATTGCCTCATATTGGAGATTATGATGTCCATATATACCGTTACATTTTTCATTTAATCTTGCCTTTTATATTCTCTCTAAGAAAAGAAAAATAATAAAATAAAAATTCTACAACATCCATACAAACCACTTTACCTAACCAAATCTAAAATAATATGCTCATCTCTATAAATAAGTAATTGTCCAAAAAGAAAAATGGCCTTTACTTGCTATGAGTTTTTCACTCTCTTCAAATTTTGTTGCTTTCTTTCTCCTCCTTTCTGTTGCAACAAACCTCCACGTCTACCACCACCACCACCACCTCCACCACCCCTTTGTGAGTCTAAGGTAATCTCTCTGATATATATATATACGTCATCTTTTAATTTTCATTTATATTTATATTTATTTCTCCCTCTGTTCCAATACCAATTATACGTCTTGTTGCTCATAATATAGTTAATAAATATAAGCTTTTCAAGACTTTGAGACATATATTTAGGGACACAAATCGTAATTAATTATTCGTGTACTTATGTTTAGATGCAAAAATAAATACTCATAACAAACTTTCAATCGATACAAAACTCATATTTTTATTTTCCAATCTTTTAAAATCTATAAAATTATGTTTATATATATGTTTTTTTCTTGTAATATAATTTGATTTATGTGCTATTTGAAATCATTTCTTAACATCTATTCATGGAAAAATCTACAATTTTGATCTCTTTATTATTTTTATTTTTATGTTTTCATAATTAGTTTTGGTGAGGTTTTGCATTGGAATGCTTGAATATGAAGGAAAATCAATAAAAATAAATAAAAAATAAAAAGAAACAAATGATTTCCACTACTTTTTCCTCTTTTTGAATTTAAAGCAAGATTAATTCAAAGGAATAAAATTCAAACTAAAGTAAAATAGTGACCCATTAATTAAAGTGCAATTTAGTATTTTTTTTATTCCCTTCCACTATTACTTGTATACCAATACCATCACCATATAGTATAATTATGTCTTCCTCTTATTGGGTTGTTAGAAGTCAATCTTTAATTTTAAAATACATATGATTACTTTTTTTATTTAATCATACAATATGCCTAGCCACATACTAATTACTTTATAAAATGTTATTGATTTGAAAATAAATTTATCACCAAATTACATTAACAATAATAATAATCACCACCAGTCAACCACCTTCATAATCTTAGAACATTTTTTATAAATTTTTTTTAAATACGCGAATGTTATATTTATATTATATACACAGATGCCGATGGAAAGTGTAGAATCGGACCCACCTGACAACGAGTCGGAGGCGTTTGTTGAGGTGGATCCGACAGGGAGGTACGGTCGATACGACGAGCTCCTCGGGGCGGGTGCCGTGAAAAAGGTGTATAGGGCATTTGATCAAGAAGAGGGAATAGAGGTGGCTTGGAACCAAGTGAAGTTGAAGCAATTTATTGGTGATGAGGTTATGATAGAGAGATTATATGGTGAAGTGAGGTTATTAAGGAGTTTAAAGAACAACAATATAATTGCATTGTATAGTGTTTGGGAGGATGAAGTCCATAATACCCTAAATTTCATAACTGAATGTTGTACATCTGGGAATTTAAGGGAATATAGGAAGAAACATAAGCATGTTTCTTTAAGAGCTTTGAAGAAATGGGCTAAGCAAATTTTGAAGGGTTTGGAATATTTACATAATCATCAACCTTGTATTATACATAGAGATCTCAATGCTAGCAATATTTTTGTTAATGGTAACATTGGTCAGGTAAATCAGCTTATCTTTGCCCCTTTTTCTTTTTTGTTCTTTACACCTTTATGTTCATCTCATTTATATACGTGAGATACTTCTTTAAAATAAAAACCAAAAAAACTCGTATTTATATAATCTATCGTAGTTACGTTTGATTGACATATAAGAAATAAAATTCAATAACGATATCTAATTCCTTCAAACTAAAGTTACTTTCTTTGTCAAATACCTAAGAAATTATTTTCTTGTTTGGATGCACATAGAAAATTGAAATTGACACATGAATTTAAAGCATACTACCATCGATGAATTATGTGCCCATTTTATAACTAATTAAATTCATATATTTATGAAAATTTTAATTTTCCTATGTTTGCTCGAAAAAATGACAACCAAATTGCTGAGATAAATTATATCACTTGTATCGATGAATTAAAGATTATAAGCCATTGACTCATTAGAGTCTTTCCTCCCACTGTCATATGATGTTTTGGAATGACATCTCTTTGTCTTATGAAGTGTGTATACCTTGTATTTTTTCGATTATACGTTGACATTGATAATTGAGTAGCTTCCTATTTATCATATAATTGAGTTGCATACTTGCATGCTAATTAAGAATGCGATTTGAATTAATAGGTGAAGATTGGGGATTTTGGTCTAGCAGCAATAGTAGGAAAGAGCCATGTTGCACATTCCATCTTAGGGACACCAGAATTTATGGCACCAGAGCTTTATGAAGAAGATTACACTGAATTAGTAGATATCTACTCATTTGGAATGTGTATGATTGAAATGGTAACCATGGAAATTCCATATAGTGAATGTGATAACATTGCTAGAATTTATAAAAAGGTCACTTCTGGGTTAAGACCACATGCCCTTAACAAAATTAAGGACTTGGAGGTCAAGACATTCATTGAAAAGTGTCTTGCTCAACCTAGGGCTAGACCCTCCGCCACTGATCTTCTTGCCGATCCTTTTTTTCGTGACATTGATGATGACGATAACGATAATAATAATGATACTTTCTAGACATCACACCTCCTCGGAGAATCCTGTACGTGTTGATCGTCTAATAGTAGTTTAATCCTGTACGAGGGAATTCTTAGTTGTACCTCCGATAAAAATTATATCTTATATGTTAAGTAATGTTTTATTTGTTTGATTCAAGGTTTTTTGAAAATGAAAAAAAAAATTGAGGGATAGAAATTAATTGTTTTTTTAGATTATATAAAATTTTTCTTTGGGATTGCCAATTGTAAATAGAATTTCTATGAAGATTATTGAGTGACATTTTTATATGTGAAAGTTTATGCAACCAATTTTACATATTTGAATCAAGAAATTAGTGATATTTTATTGTATAAATTTCTTGCGAGGGAAAGTGGTGACATTACTTATATGAACTTATTTCCTTCTTTATTACTCGTTATTGCTGGAGTAATCACTAGCTATTTAGTAGGTTATCTTATTAATTTCACGGGAAATTATCATTGGTGCCCCTGAGGTATGCGTTTTTATCAATGGTGTTTAAACTTATTTTTTTTCCCAATGACACCCCTGAGGTTTAGTGATAATTACAACCGTGACCTTTTTAAGTATTTTTCGTTAAAATTCCGTTAAGTTTCGAAATTAACCTAACTAGGGTTAGTTTCTTCTTCTTCTCCTTCTTCACTCCTTCCATGGCTGCCATTTACTCTTTCACTCTCCTTCTTCACTCCATCCATGCTCCTTTCCTGATTTTATTTTTCATTCCCATTTACTCTTTCACTCTTTTCCACTATCTTTCCTCTTTCAATTTCCCATCTTTCTCATGATTTTTGGTGGTGGTGCTGATGAATAATCCAAAACTCAATTTCTGTGATATTTCAAAATTTCTAGGATTTTGATTTTCTATGGGATACTCATAATCTGGTTGATTGAGTTTTAGATTTGGATTTTGAATCAAAGAATCAAAGAATTTAAGTACCATAAATTACCAAATTGAGGTTAAAGGAAAAGGGAAACTTATTACAATTATATATTCTATATAATTTTAACAACAAAAATAAAATTTAAAGAAGTTTATTTAGATTAATATTTGAAAATACCCAAGAACCAGAAAAGTGAAAACAATAGATTAAAACAGAAAATTTTGAAATTTTACCTTAAACTAGTGAATAATCTTGTTGTTCTTCAATGAAAAATTGAAGTGGGTAATTGTTAAAATTGAAGAAAATGGAAGATTTGATTGAATTGAGAGGGTGAAAAAGGAGAAAACTTGTAGCATTGGATCTGCTGGGCCACCTACTACCACATAGAAAATTGAGTTTTTGTGGGAGTGCCCATGTCTTACCGACATGTGAGTTGTCCCACATCGGAAAAAGAGAAGAGTATGCATCACTTTATATATTCAAAGAGTAACTCCTACTATTACCAATTGGTTTTAGTAGTGAACCTTCTTTGGGTTTATGAGTGGACTACTTTTCTCCTCCTTGTTTGGGTTGCCCAGGCCCATTTTCTAAATCCTATCAGTTCTGGATTTTTCTGGATTTTGAAGAAATGGCAGCCATGGAAGGAGTGAAGAAGGAGAAGAAGAAGAAGAAACTAACCCTAGTTAGGTTAATTTCGAAACTTAACGGAATTTTAACGGAAAATACTTAAAAAGGTCACGGATGTAATTACCACTAAACCTCAGGAGTGCCATTGGAAAAAAAAAAGTTTAGACACCATTGATAAAAACGCATACCTCAGGGGCACCAATGATAATTTCCCTATCCCTAATTTCACATATTAATCTTTACATGTAAATTAATAATAGTTAATGTTATCTTATTTGATTTATAGTTTATTTTTTAAAAATCAAACTTTTCAAATTCTTTCACAAATTGTTGTAACAGATGGTCTCTTCGAAACACTGATAAAATATATGGACTAAATAGTCCCATTAATAAATTGAAGAGGAAATAAGAATTTGAGGTTTTTATTTTAAGGTTGTCTCTTTAAGAGAGAGACGGTCTCTCACAAGAAAACCTGAATTCTTTTTATGCATAAATTAAGATATTGCTTTTCAAACGTCTTATTTTCGTTTTGCATGTTTACCAATGCGTTAATTTAATCTTTAATATCTCTAATTGCGAATAATTAAAAATTATAAAAAATAGATATTAATATACCTTATGTTAAGATGAATCAAACAAGATTCAATTTGACTTTGTTTTTTATATATGAATTAAGATCAAATTACAAATTAAGAGTGGTTGATGAATAATACTCAAAAGCTTATAACAAAAAAAATACATAAATAACATTCTCTTTAACTTTAATTTATTAGTTTTTGGACGGGGTTAACTTTTATTAGTTTCAAAGCACTACACATTATATGGGACATGGAGTATTTTTTTTAGTAGACATAAATCACAAATTAATCATAATTTGTTTAGTGGTTTAGGTGAAGAAATCAAGTCAAAGCTAAGTATGTATAAATAAAAGAAATTATTAAGATGCTTTCCATATTTGTTCCAACTGAAACTTCCCGAGACAAAAATGCTAATCACAGCTCACCTACCTCAAATTGCTATTCCTTTGGCCATAAAAGAAGCCCTCTACACGCCTTTCTTCTTGCCACATTTCTTGAGTCAACTTTGACAACGTTACAACATTAAAACTAAACTTATACCCTCGCAATTAAGCCACGTTAAATTATGTTGGAAAACGGAAAAATACGAGTTGCACACATTTTACAAGTCAAAGAGATATATAATGTTGTAATTAATAATTTAACTTACGTGCTTACGTGCTTACGTGGGACCTATAGCTCTGATATCAACAACAGAAAGAATTTTTTAAAAATGAATAATAAACTCAATTAGGAGAATAATCAAGAAGAAATATTAATATCAGACATGAGTTGCAACTAATAAGAAACATGATTTATAGAGTTGCAACTAATATTAGCCTAAATAATAAAAATTAATACTTTTGAATAATGCATTTGTCAAATTAAAATCTTAACCATTTAGATAAGCTATAATAATAGTACTTCCAATTATATTTGATTTTCTATTTATTTTCCTTATGTTATAAATTCAATTATCAAACATATGCATGGTCTAACTTTTAAAAAGTTTGGACTTAAAAAAAATTATATATCAAAACTTTTGAAGCTCGGATTCCTTTAGATAAACTAAAATAATAGTGAAGTCAATCATGACATTTTTTTCCATCATGGCCGCGAAAAATAATAGAATATATAAAGTAAATGGATAATGCATGGCTGTATACTTTTGTATTCAAGAACAGTTTTTTTTTTTTGAAAAATAAAAGAAGTTTTGAGATATTAATTATAAGGAACTACTCTTATACAGAAGTATACTATACTTATACGTTTCATTTGTAAATGTATAATAATACTTGTTATATATTTTTATATGATTCACAATATTTGCTAATTGCTATATATGTCTTAAAAATTAAAATAACTTACAAAATTTTTTATTTACTCATACTTATTTCAACACAATACTTCATTTACTCTTATACCTTAGTATTATTTAACAACAATAATGGTATTTTACTATCAACCAACAGGAACGAAAATTAACAAATTCTTTTATGACCCTGTGCAATATAAAAAACGATGATGTTTTTTCAAACAACTTTGTATCTTTAAACACTTAACATAGTATTACATAATTTAATATTAATACCCTAATTTTTTAAGGCCCTGTCCTGTGCGGTTGAACATGATTAATATGCTCATAACCTTTCCTGTCAACCAATATCTTCCTTAATACTCTGTGTCAAGTATAAATGATGGGAGTTTTATGAAATGGAGGTAAAAGATGGTAAATCTCAATTGACTTTTAAGGTTTCGCCCGTAACCCAAAGGCGGTAGGATCTAAAGATATAAGCATCCCATAATAATAATAAATAATAATAATAATAATAATAATAATAATAATAATAAATAATAATAATAATAATAATAATAATAATAATAATAATAATAATAATAATAATAATAATAATAATAATAATAATAAAAATTTAAAGCTAGATAAAAAAACACAGTAGGTCTTTTGAAAGATCGTCTCTTTGCGAAAGACGACTCCCAAAGGCCAATCCAATTCATTAAAACACCTACAAGGCTACAACACATAACATAAACTTCTACACTAAATAACCTAAACACCTACAACACACAACATAAACTCCTACAACGCATAACATAAATACATAAATACATACAACACATAAATACATACAACAAATAACCTAAATACCTACAGTAGATAACAAAAGTATCTGCAACACATAATAAAAACACCTATAACAAATAATGTAAACACTTACAGCACATAATCTAAACCCTTATTACAACAAATAGCCAAAACACCTACAACATATAACACCGACTTGACAACTTTAACATCTTTAAAACTCCAACTTGACTTACTCTGACGTATCCAAAATGTCTATTTAAGATATTAAAAAACATTACTCCACTTACGTAAAACTAGTTGAGCACTCCACAGACATGGCAGACAACATTAAAGAGGGAACAACATTACCATTATTGTCATTGAGTAAATTGTGCTCATAAAATTAAAAATGTGGTTAGTGTTATGAAGTACCATTATTTGAAAGTTTACCACGCCCAATGGTCTTCCCTGTCTGTGGATCCTGTATAACACATGAGTTTGAGTCTATCAACACATTACAATTCATCCCTTTTGTTAGCTGGCTAACCGAAAGGAGTTTGTGAGACAAATTAGGCACAAGAAGACAATCTTTTAGAGTGATGTTCGGGTGAATGTTAATAGTCCTTGTTCCTTTTACCGCGATACACTCACCATTTGTCGTTTGGATAACAGATTTTTTAATTTTATCAAATGAAATAAAGTCGTTAGGGTCGTATGTCATCGTGTCAGTTGCCCCGCAATCTATAATCCATTTTTCATTTTTATTATCATGGTTTTTAGCACAAGTAAGAGCAAACAAAGAACTATCATTAGTGGGCCTTGAAGTTTCTGCCTCTTTAAGAAAAGAGGAGTCACTTTGAGAATATGGGTCATTATTAGGACTTAAAGTTTCTGCCTCTTTAAACAAAAAGGAATCACTTTGAGAATCTAGGGGTTTTTGTGCTATAAAAGAGTGAGATGAGGAGAGAGAGGGAGAAGGATTTCGGCCCACAATCATTTCTCCTTCCTTCTTCCTTTCTCTTAAAGTACCTGAACCTTGTTCCATGTTATCTTTGCCTTTTTCGATTACTTGGTAAGTCATGATATTTGCATGTGCTCCACTGTTCCACCTTTTCCGGTCATCGGTTTTCCTGTAGTCCGATCTTCCTCCTTCTCTCTTTTTCCGTGCTTGGTGCTCGTCCCACCATTCGGGGAACCTAATGATTTTGAAGCATCCATTCTTGGTATGCCTACTTCCACCACAGTGAGTACAATGGAGGTTGTTTTAGTCTTCCTCTTCTCGTTTGAATGGTTCATGGTATGGTTTTGCTTTTGAAATGTAGCCTCCTGAGGAGTTATTGTGCTCCTGTGACGGTTTAGATCCACTAGAAGTGGCTTGCTTTGTGATGAGTCCAGTACCTATGCCTGAGGGTTCATAGCCCGATGATGGATTCCCATTGAGAATCTCCCTTCTTGAGACTTCCCTTCTGACATAGGCATACGCCTCTTCTACTATTGGTAATGGAGTTTTATTGAGTATTTCCTTCCTGTCTTTGTCAAATGTTTCGTTCAATCCTGAGAAAAATTGATATAATTTGTTCCTCTGTGATATATTGTTGTAGATTGTGATGTCCTCTGGGTGTTTCATAGGGTTTGGAACCCTTCTGTCGATTTCCTTCCAGATTGAGACTAATTTCTGATAGAAAACTTCTATTGAATCGTTTGTCTGCTTCATAGTGTTCGCCCTCACAGTCAAATCATAGACTTGAAGTTCGTCTTGTCCGCTACTAAAAAGAATTTCTATCCCTTTCCACAGATCCCGAGCCGTGGGGTAGTCGAGAAAGTTATTAACCAAATCTGTCTCAATATTTTCGATTAACCATGAGACCACAATCGCATCTTGTTGAGTCTAGTTGGTGTATCCTGGGTCGTTTGGTAGAGGTGGGGAGGCAATGATGTGATTGAGCTTGCCCCGCCCACTTATGGCCAGGTACATTAACTTGGACCACTTGGTGTAATTCTGGTAATTGAGTTTTTCATTGAGATTTATGTTTTGGTTTGACCCTCCCTCATGGCTAGGTTTATTTGTGGTTAGTGTTTGAATGATTTAGAGTAGCTGGTTTACTGTGACAGGGTTTTCAGACATTTCGAGGAGTTGTTTTGGTTTGTCGGTTTCCGAAATTGTTTACATGTAAGGTGGGATGATGAAGCTTAATCACGGTTTTGGTCCCTAAAAACTAACCGTAAGCTCTGATACCATGAAGAAACAGTTTTTACTGATTTTGGTTTAAAGTATGATTTTCATCAATTGAATGATTGATGTGCAAATTTATTTTAACCGCAAGCGCACGGTGTACGCGTAGTGCGGGTCGAACACAAGGAGGCTTGATAATTCTAATTTGTATGCTTATGACTAACAAAGACAAGGGTTTAACAAAAATGTATGGTGAAAATCTAATCCTATGATGCAAGGAATTAAAACAACTATGATATTGGTGTAAAACGATGGTATGAAAGACACTAGGGCGTCGGGCATCACCTAATTCTAACATGGAATTCAATCACTTTCATGATTGTATGAAATTGAGCCATGAACATGAGAGAACGTGATCTAATTAATCTCAAGCTTCCGCTTTATTGACTAATATTGATTTAAGACCAACTAGCATTAATCCTCAAACTTCCATTCTATTGGCTAATACTAAAAGGAATTTAACTCAAATATATCCCAATCCTAAGTTAAACCAATTCTCAAACTTCCGTTTTATTGAAAAGGCTAACAAAGATGTTTAAATCGAGATTCATTAAGCATGGGTTCCATCATAGATTCAAATCGCACACAATCAATCAATAAAACATCAATCCATGCTTCGAATTAGGGATTTCACCCTGACCCTAGATAAAGAAACTACTCACAATTCATGATTATGTGAAACATATAGTAAACAATAGATGAAAACGAAGAACGGAATAATAATACAAGAAAATTTTACAAATCCGAGAGATAACATAAACAAAAAATACCAAATCCAAATGCAACAAAGGTTCTTCCAAGATTAATTGAAAGAAAAAACTCTAAAAAGCTTAAAAGAAATTACAGAAAATTAAAACTAAAAATTGATTCATGTTACAAAAGTAACCGCCACTTTATATAGTGGTTCCAAAAATTAGAGAAGAGAACTACCAAAAATGCCCCCGATCGACAAAGGTAACTGCCACTTTATATAGTGATTCCAAAAATTAGAAAAGAAAACCGCCACTTTATATAGTGGTTACATAAAACATAAAATTGACATCATGAGACAAAATTTACACAAAACACCAATAATATAACTAAAAACCCACTAAAACTTCAAAAATAAGGAGCATAAAATTGATGCGGATAAGTGCAAATAATTGCACTTATCAATGATTAAGAATACAATGTACAGGAATTTATATTGGAAAAATACTTGCTAATCAAGGATAAAATCTCTAATTATCCTCCAAAGAATATTGCCCAAATATTGTGAGATATTCCTAACGGCTAGAAATCTTTGATAATATTTTCCTTCAGTTAACTTTTTTGTTTTTTTTATTAGTTTTTTTTGTCTGTTATTAATTTTTTTATCTAAAAAACAATAAAAAGCAATATCTAATTGAACATACATCTTCTAAGACAAATGATCAAACAAGTCTCTTAAAAAGCCAACAATCATCCGTTAAATACTCCCAATATAAGGCCAAATAGTATAACATATTAAAAGTGATGGTATTAAAAATTGCTAAAATGATACTAAGAAGTTTCAAATTAAATCAAACTAGATAACTAGGTTCCCATGCCAAGCACGGTTATATGAGTTTTAAATGATTGTTTTAGAGCAATGGTATAGTTCATGGTAATATAAAAAAGAAAAATAAAAAAAACCTCTCAATCAAAATACATGGTAGAATTGGAAGAAAAAACTTTTGTTGTTATAGACTTATAGTGATTTTTTATATTACCGAAAGGTTGTACATTATAAAAAATAATGCTCATGGCCATTAGCGTATACAACCTTCCAATCAAATGTCAATGCAACAAGAAAAAACCTTTGGATCGGTAATGTAAAAAGTAGATAAAATAAGTGTTCTCATTGACATTAAAAATAGAAAAAATTTTCGGTCAAATCCAATTTGAAATTAAAATTAAATAAAATAATATACGTAGTATAAGTGTGGGAGAAAAATTTTCTTGTTGCATTGACATTTGTTTAATTCTTCTAACGATTTAGTATATAGTATAATGTATAGATAGATAAATAAATGATAATTAATAAAATTAAAAAATAAAATTTACCTAAAATAAATTTAAGTAGTAGGATTGGAAGGAAAACTTTGATTATTGTTGTGACACGTGTCTAAGTGTTTTAATATATAATATGATTTACAAATAAATCAGATTTTCCCCCTAATTAATACTGTTTATAATCCTCTACAATCCACTCCATCATTTGAAAACCCTAATTCCTATCACATGGAAATAAAACCCGACAAATTCTCCTACTTGCTTCTTTTCGAAAACTACAAAAGAGAACAAAATACTATTCCTTCCCTAATTGATTATTGTTCAAAAATAGCAATTTGTACATCTTTTTCTTCTAAAATTTTAGTCTCCACATCCTTGCGTGAAATCGAATGCGACAGTAGTAATTCCTTTGTTTTCTTCGCCTGTACTGGCATTGGGTGTGGCTAGGGCTGCATTAGTCGACCACTCCTGCAAATTATAACATAAAAAAAGTTCACTTTCATTACTTATTCGTTATGGTTCGTTTTAGGAGGTAAGTAACAATAAACGTCTCTTTCCATCTCCTATCATATCAAACTGATATTGGGAAAGTCAAATATTCTTATCTAGTGTGCATTGCAATTGCGGTTAAAATTTAGGCACAATTTCAATTAAACTTAATTGCTTTGGCTACTCAAAGATAACCCCCACAATTATCCTTACTTCATATGGAAGATGTTTTTCAAACAATTTTTGAAAGAAATAGAATCATTTCTGCTGTACTTCTATATTTTTGAAAACGATGGCTTTGTCGTCGAGCAGAATTATATAGGAAAAAACGATACTATGGAGGTAATATATTGAAGCTTTTTTACTTATCTATAACAAACGATGATAAACCCACAAATGACATTATTTTCTTTGTTGATTGTCATTCGTTTTTGTTAGTTACTGAGCCAAACTTTGCTTATCTCTTGCGGGACTCTATTCTTGGTTTTGGCGACGTTTTAGATGAATTAAAAGTGGTCGATAGCTTATTTATACAGTTTGAAAATTCTACATATCCCGTCAAGCGTCAAAAGTCACTTTATTATGGTCCAAATAAAGCGAATCACGTCGTTCCTTTCTTTAAATGGGATCGAGATAAAAGCGACAAACTTTTATGTCTAAACTCTTACATCGCTTCCTGCAGCTATAATGTTGAAGATATCGAACGTTTTGGGCATGTTTTACCCGACTCTATTCATCATGTATACATAATTCAAGTTCAAAATTGATAGAATTATGTTATCTTATGCACATGATTTATAGAAATTCAACATATGCAATCAATTTAATTGGAATATTTAGGTTTAGTATACGTGTTTCATACTGATTAAGAGGGGTAGAATTGAAAAATATATAATTTTTTGTTATAATGACGTTTTAAAATTTAGTATGATTATATGATTTTTAAATTATTGTTTTATATCATACCACTCTCGGTAATATAAAAAAATAAAGAAATATTATAATCAAAATAAATAACAAAATTAACAATAAAACTTGTTTAGTTAACAAAAAGATTTGACTTTGCGAGTGTTCTCATCACCATTAGAGTATGATTAAAATAATCTTAGTATGATTGGGGAAGAAAATTTTTCTTGTTGCATTAACATGTGTCGAAATCGTTTATTATTTTAGTATATAACTAGATAGTTTTCGTGCGATGCACGTTTTATTAAATTTTCTGACATGAATTACACTAATCTATATAAAGTATTACAACTATTAATAATACATTTCAAAATCAAATTTAACACAAAAAAATATGTAAAATTATTTTTTAAAAGTTTAACCGAAAAATAGTTTTGTCATGAAAAATGTAATTGACTTACATAAAAATGGTCACAACCGAACTATAATAGAATTATGCATTGCATTTAAGTAATCAATATCAACTGTATAAATAACAAAAAAATCCAAGTAAGAGTATTTTTTGTTTTAACCATCTCAAAATATTCAATATACTGAATAGTACTCATTTAATAAATAAAATAAAATAAAATTTATAAATAATTGAAAAATAACATACTCAAAATAAGAAAATAGAAAGTCAAATATCATAATAACAATGACATCATCATTTAAATTAGAACTTTATATTTTTAATTTTCGGTCAAACAAGTAAAAGTAACAAAGTAATAATGATCATTAATTGATTTGCATTTTAACTATTTTGCGTTAAGTAAAAGGAATTTTGTCATCAATTAAAAATTTTAATAAGAAAGCGATATACGTAAGCAATTTTAAAAGGTGATGATGTAAGCGTATTTTGTTTTAGTAATAGTTATAGATAATTTGTTAGTAATACAAAGTAATTATTGGGTGTGTGATGTTGCTTTATCTAACTTTGGCATGTTAGTTGGATGACATTGTTAGTATTAAATTACTAAAATTATTTCCTTCATTATTATTTAATGCCAATAATTAAACCACTTTGTGCTTGCATTACGTAGTGTGTACAATGAGGCTAGAGCTGTTGACAAGAAACACAAGGCAACCTAGAAAAAGTAGAAGTGCAACTAACACTGTGTCGTCTTGATAGCCTTCCTGAAGACAAAAGATAGAATGGAAAGAAAGGTACTCGCTCAATCCACAACTCTACCCAATTTTAATTTACTTTTGTTTTTTATACGAGTGTTTTGCAGCATAAATGAGTTACATTATGTGTGCTGATCAGTTGGAAGCATTTCCCATGCTTATTGGCTATGGCATTAAACTGTCTCTTCCTCCTTTTAAAATTGTGTTGAGGAGCTAAGACTGGTTATTGATCCATAAAATATCTTTTTTTTTCGATTCAGCTTTATTCGAAGCTTCCATCATTATCAGAGAGCACATATCTTGATTAATATCTTCATATGCCTTTGGTTCAATGAAGTGGTTCGTTTTGAGGTATAAAATATGTTCTATCAATTATTGCTTTGGGTTCGAGATGAAGTAGAGGTCGTAAGATGAATGAATATATGTGGCTTTTTAAAATAAATCATATGTTATTTTTCTGTCTTGGGCAGCGATTTGTCGAATAATGAGTTTACAGGACCTATTCTTTTTTTGAAATCAACAGGACCTATTCTTGATAGTCTTGCTTCATCCATGAATATATGGCTTGTGTAAGTATCACCTAAGACCTCTTGACTTCATCGGTTTCTTGTTCTTCTATTCGGTGGCTAAATATTGTCCCATATTTAGTGCTGATTCATATATATATATGCTGTCTTTGAGTCATTAAAATGTAGAGCATCTCAAACATGGACTTTGTTCACTTTATTTTTTTTGATGACTTGAGCTCTTGGATTCTGTGTTGGCTTATAAATGTTTACCAGCTAACTACTGTGACTTAATGCTTTCACTTTTATTTCCCAATAATTGATGCAGAATATGTTATGTTCCGGCTAATACTTGTAGTCATATCTAGCTAGCGATTTCTAATCCAATCAAGTCTGGTCACGATTCTTGGTAATACTCCAGATTCTTGGTTAAGACTTAAGATATCACATTTAAATAAAAACGATGTTAATAACAAAGATTGTCACTTTTAATTGCAAAACCTCTATTAAGATTTTTCATTTTGATTATTGAGTTTATGTTGGTAATTTGCTGGTATCTTAATTGAAGGAGCAATAATATTATTGTGTACAAAAATTTATCATCTTAGTGCCTTTAATAATCTAATAATCATAATTGATTTGTCTGTGTGAGCAACAAAATTAATGTAATTTAGACACAAGACTCTAATTTAAACCGACCCGAAACACCCATCGCAAAATTAACCCGATCACCTGAATGAACATCTCTACTCACAACTACACAATAAGATAAAGAGCGTAGATGATCTTTAGCGTTGCAAAAATGCAAACTGCAAATCACTACCTCAACAATAGCTTCCAAAAAGGACTATTTTTCATTTCAAGCAAATACACTCTTTACGCTTGTTTACAATGCTTAGAACTGTACACAAGCTCTCAGGCTCGGTTTGCCTTGGCCGACTAGAATTACCATCTTTTTGGGAGAATATGTAGCTGAAATACATAAGACCATCAGAACAGCTAACAAGCTAAAGAGAACTTGATAACTAAAATTTGAAATCTAGCCATTCTATTTAAATAAAGAGATAAATAAAAACATATAAATGGAAACAATAAAAAAGAAAGTCATATTTTTGGTCTCCTCTGATTTAGGGACCCATGAGTATTCTTCCCATGTTCTGCTGATATGAGTTAGTAGAAGAATGATTTACAGGCTGATTTCCAATACTATGTCCTTGACTATGGTTTTCCCTAGAACCATACAGCACCATACCACCATTTACATAACCAGGAAAGTTTGACATTGGATTTGGTTGAAGCAACAGAAGATTGGGGCCGTTAAAGTGAGGCTGGCCCTGTAAATGCTCACCCGCCATCTGATGATGACCAGGTATAAACCCGGAAGCCGTCCTTATCCCGACACCAAGATTAAGGCTTACAGCATCATTTCCTTCATGTGGACCCATCCTTGATGGCATGGTCGGAGCTGCAGGGGCTGATGTGTCATGGCTACTATTCCGAGCAGTTGGTACATCATGATTGTGCTTCCCTTCATATGTGGTTATGACAGCTTTAGGATCATGGGATGCCCTCTCCACGTGTTTACGAACTGGACAGCCAGGATGAGTGCACTTGTAATAGCTCCTGCAGCAAAAAAAAGATACAGTCGACTTATCTCTAATGTCTACAATACTGACATAAGATTTACCGGGTTTTGAAGTAGCAGTTAGTTGCGATATCAATGTCAATCTCTATTCTAAGCCCTAAATGGACATCATTACCCTAGTAATAGTACAAAGACCATAAGCTGACTGGACAATTTGGAACATTACACGATGACAAAATACAAGGTACAAATTCCCACAAGATACGGAAGTGCCACGTCGAATGCTGCTTTTTAAAAGGTTGAAGATTGAAAGAGATGAGGTTCATGACTAGCCAGAGGCAAAGGAACGCAAGTGCCAAGCTCAAATCTTATTCAAGATGTTGCAAATCGAAATTTTTTCTTAATTTAAGAAACTAGGATAAACAATTAGGCCTTTTCATTTGGTGACTGGTGAGACAGCAAAACCAGCTAAACATACATCCTAATTCCTAAGCATTGATGATAATATACCAATAACCAGACCCTTTGTAGTTTTTCAGAAGTAAGAACCAATGAATAAGGCCAAGATCCAAAGCTACTGAAGTTTACTCTCTTCCTCCTATAAAAATGTGTAGCAAAGAAAAATTTTGACCATTCTTCAAAATCCAGGTCATATCAGCCTATTAATCTGAATGCTCATTTGATATGAATATAGTGTACAAAAGATATAGAAGAGGAAGGTAAACGAGATAGAAGGGTGAAAGATGTAGTCAACATTTACATACTGCTGCCAAATAATGAGATTCTGCTTTTATGTCTTTTTTAAAAGATATTCTAATAGAGGGGGGATCAAGCGAGTGACAAATCCTAAAGCGCAGAGAACCAGAAGAACACCAGGACCTCAAGATACTTCAGCTATGCCACACTAAAACCACTTATCACATTAACAATTTGCCCAACACCCCTAATCCTTAAAATTTAAATCATGCAAGATGATATGATCTCACCTGCAAGCTGCAACGCAAGGACAACATCTCACATGTCAAAATGCACGACTAAATTGTGTTTCGACAAGCGTTTTTTCCAAAAAAATATTAAGGCACGCCAAAGGCAACTTCCCCCTTGCGCCTTCAACGCGCACACTTTTAATAACTAAGCTAACAATTTTCTAAAAGTATGGACGCATGCTATGCCTCTTAACTCAGATTACATACAAAACTAAAAACTACAAGCTATACTCATCATCTTTGAAGGAAACTTTATTCCCTCTTAAGATATAGGGCCATACTAGAGAAAGGGGGTGAAGCAGTAACATTGTTAAATGAAAATTGAGCAGCTTGTGTTGCATGTAGACTATATTGCACTCCCTACAGAACCAAGTCAATCAAACAACAGCAAAGCAATGAATTAATTTGGTGTATGGGTACTATGGCCACTTCATATTCAAGGGATACACAATTGGAGTGAACACCACGCGGTAGGCACAAAGGTAAACTTGATATATCAAAATTTCAAGAGAAACAAAATATACAAGACAGAGATGACAACCTAACACCAATATTGGCTTCCTAGTTTTTAAAATTACCGTCAGGAATGAATTACACCAAGCCATGGTTAGCAAAAGGCACAAACAAATTAAGTAGTCGAGCCCTGTAAAGTTTGATGAACAATCTAACCCACATATTAAAACAGATAGATTCATGTGCCCACCCCTAACAATGTATGGGGGAAACTACATAGAGCTTACAGAAGGTATAAACTATAAAGTCAACAAGGCATACCTTGGATTAGGGTTTCCTCTCACTACCTTCTGTCCATACTTGCGCCAGCGGTACCCATCATCAAGAATGTCCACCTCACTCACTGTTTGGACAACAACACGCGGTTCTCGAATAGGCTTGACTACCGAATTGATGTCCATTTCTCCCATTTCCATTTTCCTGGCAAAAAATGTCACAAGTTTATCAGCTTGCTTATAAAAATAAGCACTGCAGCAAAGGATATGGGTATATAATACCTCCTCTTTGCAAACAGATCATCATCCTCAGCATCATCAGTAATCCTATGTAATGGAGAAGCACCAAGTTCCCCACTATTGTCATTAGCTCCACAAGGGGATAGATCAGGGGTGCCACTAGACTCATTGTTATGGGATATTTGGCTGTATGAGTTTGCAGGCATTCCTACATATCACAAGAAATGAATGTAATCAGCTACAGGCCTACAGCAAAATGCATACTGTTAAGAAATGTCTTAACTACCTTCATGTGCATTAAAGGGAGTCGCTCTGTCAGATTTTTCTTCAAGTGTTGACATCATAGACCCAGCAGGAAGTCGACGGTTTGGTTGAGGTTTCGGATGATCATGTGTGCCCTTGTAAATAATTTCAGTTATGGTTCCATCAGGTGATCGCTCAAACAATTTTTTGACTTCACAGTTTGGATGCGTACACTTATAATAACTTCGAGGAAATTCACTTCCTTTGACGAGCTTTTGTCCATATTTTCTCCAATTATAGCCATCATCTGATGTTCGCTCAGATACTTGAGATCCTAATCCTTTCTGCTCTACTGGTGGTGTCTGACCTTCATTATTGGAATCTCCTATTTGGCTGAATTCGTTGGAGTCAACTTCAGGGGGTACACTGGTGGAAGAAAGAACCATATTTGAGCTCTGTTCATTTGCAGGTGCAACTTCATTTTTAGCTGCCACGGCTGGATCAGATGCCTGAGACGGGCATTCAGGTTGAACTTGGGTAGCTAGCGCAGCTTGCTGTTGGTTTGGATCTACAGAAGAAACCTGGGTTGCAATACATGGAGTGAGAAACAACACTTAATATCAATTCTTCTAAGTGAACCAGTTTCTGTAGCATAACCAGGAATTAATAGAAAAATCTTCCTGCATTTACTATACAACATCATATAGATATGACGATGCAAAGAGATTTACACATTATCTAGCCATAGAATGATATGGGGTCAAGTTCAAACCTTTACACTAGATAATAGAAAATAAAAACGATTAATAGCAGTTTATTTACCAGAGATCCTGAGAAAGAAAAGCCTCCAAAAGAATATGATCCTGGATTGGGTTTGAACTCAAAGCTGCTTGATTGAGTATCATCCAAAGGGTTAGAGCAATTTATGGCAGAAGAAAAAGCAGAGGACCCACCAGAAGCGGCCTGCAACATTTGAGGCTTGAAAAGGGAACCTGTGGTTGGGGAAGGCTCTCCCTGAAACATGTATAGAAGCTAATCAGCAGACCATTTAGTTTATTTTAGTTGATTTTCACCCCTTGAATGTATCAAATATAAAGAAAATGAACTTCTAACCAAATATTAATGAAAGTGATCAGAAAGCAACTGAACGAAACGGAGATCAACGAGGATGGCATAATAATAATATTTTCATATGCAAAATACTAACAAAGCTAAACTCTAGCTTAGAACAAGTTGGGTAAGGGGACAGAAAGACCAAGCTACAACACTGCTAAAGCCTTGATCCCAACATGGGGTGGACTACAAGCCAACACAAATCAACGTGAAAGATTGTTGCCAACAAAGATTATACTTCATCCATAACTAAAAAATCAATTACTATGATCTACTAGACATTTTTGCTCCATTCATTTCTATCTATTGTCATCTACACATGGAAATCCAATTTATTTTTATTTTCATTATTCACACCACATATTCAAGTCATATATGGCTTACTTATCCTTCTTAATTACCAGGCTGAAATCATAATACAACAAATATGCCACACTATTCAGTTGAAATACCTTAAAATATATGATCTCACCTTACAAGTTTATCATTGTCACATACTCACAGCGAACAAACCCTTCACATAAAGAGCCACCAAGAGTAAATGGAGAAATGGTGATTCTCCCATGAAAATGTACCAAGGTGGCAAAAATATGGCAATGAACCACTGGACATTATGAAGACAGACAAAAAAGGCAAAAGAAACACATTAAGAACAAAAGGCCAAAAACACTTTTGTGAAGAAACAACCTTGTGATTTTAAAATCCCAAAATACATTTAAACCAAATCAAAAAACTCAACACATATAAATTAAGGGAACAAGCATATTCTCAATAAGAAACATAACTCTATAGAATAACAATCTATAATGGAAAAACAATCTATGAATATAACTACATTGCGTAACAAGCATCAGAATCTACATTCCTCCATTAGCCTATTTTCCATTTTTCCTTCTGCCGCCATTAGTAAGCATCTTGTTTAAACAAAGATAATATTGTAAACATATGAACAGAGAACCTACAAATATTCTCTTTCTTTCTCCTTTTGCCCTTTAATTAACTCAAAAATCAAGGAACCCCAAATGTCCAATCTTCAGCATTTAAGTTTAAATACAAAATAATGAACTTAACAATCTATTAAATTGAAAAATAAGAATCTTACAGCCCACCAGTTTCACCCCAAAAATTCTCCACTAAACATACAATGAGACAGAAAGACATGATTGAATGACTTCCAAGCAACGACAGTATGAGTCAAAATTTTATTACCATTCCAAACCCAAAAAAAGGCAGCCAGAGAAAAAAAAATACAACATTTTCACATCAGCTTTTAGTTCAAAAATAAACCCAGGAACTCAAAGCTCTAGAATTACAATCTTTGGAGCTCATACATAAACCAAAAACAATAAAAGAAAAAGTAAACCCATAATTCCCAAAATACTTGACCACCCTAATTGCAAGTATACAACGATACATCAATTCTTTTACTTCTACTCAAATTAGCAACAAAAGACACCTGCACTTTTTAGGAGTCAATTTTCACACAAACTACCATTTTTACTTTCTCAAACAATTGCACAAAATTGCTCTATTGGATAAACATAATTAGCACAATACCATTAAAAAGCTCAAAATTAATCAAACCCCAAAAAGGACCATTTATAGTGCCACTTCCTCAAATGAAATACCTTAACTAACAAAACCCGCTAAAAACTCTCCAAAAATCAGCTCAAAATCATTCATATACTTCAAAAAGAAACCATTTGTACTTCCATTTCCTCAAAACTACCCTAATAAGAAAATATAACTCCAAAAACCACAACTATAAGGATCCAAATTAATGATGGACTCCAAAGGACACCATTTTAGTGCCACTTCCTCTAAATTAATCTCATCAACAAAACCCAATAAAATAGTTCAAATACTTTCACTTTACTATGTATCACAAAAAATTAGCGCAATTCACAAAGCCCCATAAAAGATTACTCGAAAAAGCAAGCTCAAAACCTTTCACTTTACCTTGTAACTCTAAAAACTACGCTAATTGAGAAGAACACAAATAAATAAGCTCCAAAAATATTTTCTGAAGAAAAAACAGCAAAAAACATTCAAGTTTTAACTTTATCTTGTAAACCCAAAAAATCGCTATTACCTTTTAATAAATCATCAAAACAGACAGTCTCACCTTCAAAACCTAGTTCATACTCCAAAAAAAGCACACTAATTCCCTATCATTTTCCTTAATTCAACCATAAATCATCGTCAAACTTCGAACAATCAAAAAAAACAAAAAAAAAAAACAATCATTTTTTCCCTAATTCTACCGTAAATCAAATAATACTCGAACAATAAAACATAGAAATTAAAAACAAAATAAAAACCCAAAAAATAGGAGTACCAATACTCGACTTTAACCCTCAGAAAACACAGTACTTCCAATCATTCTCCTTAATTCAACCCTAAATAATTATGAAACTTCAAACAAATAAAAAAAAATAATAACAATAATAATTATACCAACAGATGATAACCTTGAGGTTAGAGAGCATGATAGGAGACTCCAGAAACGACGTCGGACTAAACATAGGCGGAATACTCATAGACGGGGACCTTGAGATCGGAAGTTTGGCCGGAGACATAAGTTTATATCTTGCATTGGAACTACTATTATTGTTATTTAATCCGATGGTGGTTGCGCATGGTTCATCAGTGGACCTGCGTAGATCAGAACTTTCGATGGTTGAAATGATTAATCCCGTTGACGACGATGTCGCCGGAGATTCGACGGTGGTGATTGAGTGTGAAGTGCCGTCCATCAGTGCATTCGACGGCGAGGGTAAAAAATGATAATTTTGAAAAGGAGAGAAAGGATGAAAGGAGAAAGAGAAAAGAAGGAAAGAAAAATGGAGAAAGCAAAGAGGGGAGAGTGGGAGACGTGAGACTGTTGACTAGTAACAACCGATCTGAATTTTGTGGGGTCCAGTATAGCTACGAACGGCGTCGTTTTCCTTAAACCAAGTGTTGGTCTAGTCTAACACAAAAAAATCAGACCAAACCAAAAATTTAAGTCTAGAAATTTTTCAAAATTGACCGAACCGTTTAATTGACCAAACCAGATCGGACCAAAGTGTTCTACAACAGTTTGGTGTGATCTAGTCTATGATTTTTATTTCAAATACTCTTGTGAGAAACCGTTTTTGGGAGAAGCGACCTCAAAACATAAAGTTCACCTTCTTATTTCCTATTTAAGTTGTATTAATTTGGCTATTTATCCCAAAAATGTAATGCACTTTTCGGAGAGGCCACCTCTCCAACAATTTGTGTTTTTATTTTTATATTTTTTTCAAATTATATGTGTTTAATCAAATATTTAGCACCTAGAATCATCTTTGTAATTAATTGATTGCATCAACATTATTCAAGTATATATTGGTATATATAAAAAGAACTACAACTCGAAATATTCAAGTAGCAACCTATTTTTTTCAAAACATTATGGTATTCGGTCATAGTATGGCTTGCGATCTGGTCTGAACTATAAACTATAATTCATTTAAAAAAACAAATCAGACCGTTTAGTCATAGACCAAACCAAATACTACAATTATGGTTTGATCTGGTTTGGTTTGCAGGTTAAACCAAACTTTGTTCAACCCTAATTATAGTTAGTTCAACTTTCCTATGTCTCAAAATAATTGATGCAACATACAAAACCTGATTCTTTCATTTTACAAATATTTGTAATATTACGGTTATTGGTATTATTTATTATTTGAATATATTTTATACTTTGTGGCTAATGTACAAGAAAAAATTAGTTAAGTTGAATTCTGTTTAAATCGTATAATTACATACTTTTATAATATTAACGTTCTATAATTATTTGTTATGTAAATAATTTATATATATATAAATTATCAAAATAACACAATAGATTGCACAAAAAATAAAATAAAGTAATAACTAAAGGGTGAATCATAAAATTAGAATGATATTTCTCTTTACTACTAATTCATCATCATAGCTGAAAATAAAATCATAACAAACTCTATCATGTCACAAGCTAAAAAAATTAGGATAAATGGACATTAATAATTCAAACTTTGCGTGATCCGCCCAAAACAATCCCAACTTTCGAATATTTTCTAATATTCCTAACTTTGCTTCTTTGTTGCTGGGGGCATACCCTTTAAAATTTTGACCGGTTATAACCGGTAGTATTAGAGTTGTTGCATTCATTATCCTTTTTATCTTTTTTTCCCCTTTAAATTCAGTTCATCTTCAACCTTATCACATCCACCATTGTTGCCCTTTATCCTTATCAACCACCATAGCTGCACCTACATTTTCAAATCAATTTGGCAATCAACTAGTATAATTACTTTACCCCCTTCCCTAAGCTTCCACTCTAATTGTTCAGTATCTTCCACCCTTACAACATACAATTCAATAGCCCTATGCTTGAACCCAATTTGTGCCATTTTAAGTACTGTAGCATCATCAACTATCCTTACCAACCCACCATCAAAAGAAAATGGTCATAATCAAACGAAGAACCCTAAAAATTAAAAAAAAAAAAAAGGAAGTCAATTTACCATTTTTATTCAATCAAAACAGTAAAGAAAACAAATTACATATGATGATGGAAAAACTTATCATTGATGACGAAGACCTGCGACTCTTCTTCCTCATTGACCCTTCGAATTCAACCAAGGTTGAGGATGGAGAATTTGCAGAGAAATGTATTGAAAAGTGTAATTGGGTTAGGTGAATAATGAATTTCCTTAATAAGGAGGGAAGTGGAAAACAATGGGTAAGAAGTTGTCAATTACAGGTTATAACCGGTTAAAATTTTATAGGGTATGCCCCCAGCAACAAAGAAGCAAAGTTAGGTATATTAGAAAATATACGAAAGTTGGGATTGTTTTGGGCGGATCACGCAAAGTTTAGATTATTAATGTCCATTTATCCAAAAAATTATAGCAAATTCCACGGGATACAAAGAGTACTTCCTCCGAATATTTCAATTTATGCCCTTTGTTCTTTAAAAATGGAGTATAATTTTATTGTGGATACATTTCCTAATAACTTACTAATACTTTTGTGAAGAGCTATTTTGTGGACATGTGCAAAGAAAGACAGCTGACTCTCCCGTTAGATGGGTAGAAAGCATTATAGTGAAAGGTAAGAGAAATCAAGAAAGACCTAAGAAAACGTGGGTAGAGCAAATTAAGAACGACTTGAGTGAGATGCGCCTCTCTGCGGATCTGACTAGGGATATAAATAGTTGGAGACATCAGATCCATGTTATGGAACGCTAATATGCTCTTTTTTTTGTCATCCTCATCTTTTTTAGTTTATCTTTTTATCTATTCTTTATTTAGTTTTGTTTCTTTGTATTCATTGGTTTTCTTGTGTCTTTAAATAACATTGTTAGTCGTCACTCATTTCCATTAATGTAGGGCTTTTTTACTCTTTGGGGTAAAAATAAATCATTTTCCTCTAGTCCTCCCTTAAAGGGGTACGGGTATGAATTGTTTATCACCTTACCTCACCCAGAGCCTTTGAGCAGAATATTGGGCATGATGATGATATGTTTGTTTGAACCCACAAGATATCTCAAACTTTATGTTTATACATCAACTTTTTTAACACTTGCTCTAAAATGTATTTTCTTCCTTTTGTTTTGTAATTTGTAATTACTTTTTCACAAATTCTAATGCGTAATTATAGCACAAATAACTGTAATTATGGCCTCTAATAGGGGTTGCTCGTTCGAGCGGCTCACAATACGATTCACTAATTGCTTTAGATCAAAAGCTTGTTCAAGAACTATTCATGCTCGTTCGAGCACTGCTTTGTTGCACCTTCTGTTTGCTTCTAAACTCGTGCCTTATTCAAGGAAAGATACCTTTCTTTAAGTGCCTTGTTCGAGCACTATGTATACATGATTGTTGCACTTCCTCGTTAAGAACATTGATTATACATACCTTAATTCACCATCATAATACATGTTTAAGATAAACCTTCAATGAACACATAATTCATGCATTAACACACACACTTAAATACATAATTAACTTACACTTAACACACACCCTTATATTATACGCCCCTAACATACATCTTGATTGGTGCACTAAAGTCACTATTAACTTTAACAATTTGTTTTGGGATTACAATGACATACTGGAAGATAAGGATTGAATGAGAATCCATCTCGATAAATTACCAAAAAAATTGTGATATTTGCTCCAATTAAGAAATCCAGTTTCAACTATATAAATATTTACTTTTATAGATAAAAAAAAAATGTTTGTCCCGTAACGCGTCGTTTTGTTCTTTAGTGAGTGTGAATACTGAACACTCCTCTGAGTTTGGATACGATAAAGCCTGTGGCCTCCATTATCTATTAATTTTACTGCTTTTCTTTTTCTTTTTGTAATATTTCTCTTTTGGTTTTGTTTAGGAGGTTTTTTTATTATTTTGCTTTTACTTTTTGTGCCACCATTCTTGCGTGGAATTCGTACACCATATACTCATAAAAAGATAAATATTTTTTTATCGATTTTCCACGGAAATACAACTAAATATTGGTCGTTTAACATTCAACAATGTGAGAATTAAATTTTGTCTAGAGTAAATATAACTATTTAAAATGAGATTTTAAGTTTGGTTTTTAATTAATTCTCCTTTCTCCTATTGTGTGATAAAAAAAAGACATATAATACCAATAGTGTGATTTATTTATAATTGACTAAAGGGGTGTGCAAAATGAGACCGGACCAAAAATATTGTGCAAATATTAGTCATCAAAATTGAAAAACGAAAACATTGTTATCAAACTTTTGTCCGCTGAGGTGGTAACATAGTGGCACTACAACAAATTTAACTTTTTGCAACATTTGATTTAGTGATATTCAAAAAATGTCACTGATTTATACTTTTTGCGTAATAATTATTAATTTTTAGTTTAAGTTTCATTATAAAGTGATTTAGAGATACTTTATTTGGTCTTTATTGGCATATTTATTTGTTACTATAGTCTATAGTGACATTTGTGAGAAATGTCACTAGATCCTATTCCGCAAAAAGCTTTAGAGTGATTTTTTATTATGCTGCTAAAGGCTCTAATAAGTGTCACTAAATCCTCTATATATACTATTAGAAATTGGAAGTAGCGACATTTAAATTAAATGTCGCTAAATATATCTCACTAAAAGCAAATTATGTTGTAGTGGGGCTCATATGGTATCTAGATGGGAAACTGAGGTTAACCACGAAAAAGTTTGTATGGCTCCGTTTTTTGGATTGCCTTTGGAATTTGGCTGAGCTGGATTGGAAAATTTGAAGTAAATAAGATTATAAAACAAAAAAAATCATGTATTAAGAGCCAAAACAAACTATTTCAAAAACTAAGCGTCTGCTAGGTTTGGACAAAGGTTTGGAGCTGTTCGCAGTTCATAAGTGCGAACAGAAGAGAAGATTTCAAAAAAAAGCCTGGGCTGTTCGCAGTTAGTAACTGCGAACAGGTCAAAATGAGTCAACAGGCTGTTCCTCATTTTGACCTGTTCGCAGTTACTAACTGCGAACAGCCCAGGCTTTTTTTTGAAATCTTCTCTTCTGTTCGCACTTATGAACTGCGAACAGCTCCAAACCTTTGTCCAAACCTAGCAGACGCTTAGTTTTTGAAATAGTTTGTTTTGGCTCTTGATTGATGATTTTTTTTGTTTTATAATCTTATTCATTTCAAAAATTCGCTGGATTGTTGATTAATATACAGATTTACTTCAAAAAAACAATATTTTTGTTACAACAAATAAAATAATCTAATATTATACTTGTTCGAGTTGTATATTTATCAAAAGTCAAATATGTATTTAACAAAACATATACATCTAATTGCATCAATATAATTACAAATTTATCTACACTTAATAGCAATTATGATTAAAGTGGTGATTGTTACCCATATGTGAGTTGTCCCATATCGAAGAAAGAGAAAATGATAAATCACTTTATAAACTTGAGATATGATCAATTGGTTTTAATTGTGAATCTCTTTTAGTTTTATAAGTGGATTACCTCTAAGATTGCTCCAAAATAATTTCTTAGTCTAACAGGTCATTTCCAATTAAGGCCACCAGAAAATGACAACTTGATTACGATGTTTTCGTTTTTCAATTTTCATGACTATAATTCGCAAAAATATAGTTATAATTTTAAACTATCGTAATTGATGATCGTTTTCTACAAAAGATTCAACCTATAATGACCCTGAATTGAACTTATATAGCCTCTATGATGAGGTATTTTAATTAATTAATGCTTAATATTTTTATTTTAATTTTTTAAAAATTAAATGGCCTCACTTAAATTTAATTTTTTTGGAATGGATGATAATAATGAGGTATAGATAGATTCTCGTGCCATGTACGGAGATTGACATGTGTCACATCCTCTTAATTTAAATAAAAGTTTTAATTTAATTTTATACTTGTATAATATTTTATTTTAAAAATTATTTATTTTAAAGATTATAAAAAAGGTTATTTATTAATATTTTAAAGAATAAATATGTGGGGAGATATATATATGTGAGTGTAAGGTGAGTGTGTGTATAACGAATATTTAAAATTTCTTTTCAATAAATTATGAAAATTATGAAAGGTAACATAAGATGTATTATGAATAACTTAAGTTTGTTTCAATAATTAAATGATTACGATTCACATTTCAAAATGATTTATGTTAATAAAGCTTAATTATTATTTTTATTTGAATAATTGAAAGATTTTTCAATTTTTTTAAAATGAGTCAAAATAATTACAAAGTTGGTCTCATTTTAAAGATTTTGAGAAGAAAAGATTGTTTGTATAATTTCTATTTAAAATAAATTTTTAACGGTGAAATTATTCATTTAGTAAATAAAACTACCTTTTCTTTAAAAGCAAATAGAAAGTAGGCAAATATTTTGCAATTGCATGTTAGTGAAAAGTATAGACTGAGAGGCAAATTCATGTCATTTTATCCCAATTTTCAAACTATGTCACTTTATCCCTGTCGATTGGTTGTTTGACGAACAACAGGTCACTCTTCGACCTCTTAGCTAAAACATAGTCAAGTGAAATCTTATATTTGTTTTTTTTATAAATATATTTTTATGAATAAATATACTTTAATGTTTTTTATAAATTAATATAAATTTATTTTTTTATAATAAAGCTTAATTTGATCTCATTTTATAGATTTTGAAAAAACATTACCGTTCTATAATTATTTTCTTAAAAAAATTTATTGTATAGGTGAAATGATCCATTTATAAGATAAAACTAATTTTGTAAGCAAATAGAATTATATAGTAGATGTGTATAATTCATATGAAATAACTCCTTTTATATATCTTGAAAAACATTACCTTTCTATAATTCATTAGTATTCTTTATTCTTTATAGATTTATTATTAGCAACTATTTTATAATTGAATTATTTTTGTATCATAAAAAAGGTACAATTACTACTTTAGTCATTTAATTTACTAAAATCAAAGTTACCCAAAAAATTTTTTCTTAAAAAAGTGTATTTAAAACATTAAATGTTTTAGAATTGACTTTTTTCTTACTATTAATGTATGATTAAGAAATAAAGTTTAATTAAAACTTAATGTTTCCATATTTAATTACTTAAAATTTATGAGAGAAAACATGATGTATAAAAGTGACATGTGTCACATCCTCTTACGGCCCGTTTGGTAGATGGTAATAAACCATGACAATGGGAATGAAAAGCTAGTGTAATTTTGGTTGAAAAATCTCTTTGCTACCTTGATGGCCATGTTTGACAACTTTCAAGCATCTTATTTTGTTCATAAAATTCATTCTAATGCATTACCAATGGGAGAGGTGGTATTAGGTGGTAATGAAAATTTGTGAATAAAAAAACTTTTTTGTGATCAAAGTTTTATTACCATGTGAGCTAATGACATGAAAATTTGATGAAAATTTTACACTATAAATCATTCACATTACCACCATTTAGTACCACTAACCAAACGGGTGATTATTATTTTAGTAGAATATATATGATGCAAAACACTTTAATTAGAGAGCATTTTGAAAGGATTACTTCAAGTAATGTCAACTTTCGTTTTATGATTTTATGGCTTGGACCACATTTCCACCTTTTTTTTAATTATGACAATTGATAATCAAATCGACTCTTAAATTGTAATTTGTACTCAAAAAGTTATTTATAGTCTAGTTGGAAACATTAGCTTCAAAAATATACATGGATAAGTTTGTTGAGTTGTTTAGAAAAACTCATTAACTGAAAACTAGATTTAAGTAATGGAAATACCAAAATAGGTAGATTGAAAATAGTGAAAATGAAGACGGACTAAAATTGTAATTTGAAAGATAATATAATAACTATATATAAATAAAAATAATATATAGAGAATGAAAATATATGTAACTGATCATCATAATTAATTATTTTGATTGAACTTAAGTATTAAAAGATGTGATTGAATATGTTACATTTCGGCCCCTCCAACTGCTTGTAACTACTTATGGAGACTGTAGATTAGCCCCACAGATCAATACAAGTCTTTCCAGCGCACTTTGCCCTTACTCGTGAGCATCCGAGAAAACTTCCCATGAGGTCACCCATCCTAATATTGCTCCCCACCATGCACGCTTAACTGTGGAGTTCTTAGCAAATGGAATCATGAAAAAAAAGATGTACCTTGTTGATATGAATAGTCTATCAATCCCTTTTCAAGCTAAATTTGAGGTATCACACTCACCCCCACTTAGGAATACAAGGTCCTCGTTGGATCGTAGTTTCAAGATCTTTTCCCCCGCTAGGCACATTGAACCCACAATTAGCCACGGTCGCAGGGTTGCTCTGATACCATTTGTAACACCTCGGCTCCTAGGACCGCCGATGACTACTCATGGAGAATATAGACTGGCTCCACAGATCAATACAAGTCTTTCCAACGGACTTTGACCACACACCCAGAAAAACTTCCCAATAATTCACTAAATATCACCAATTCTAACAAAATAAAAAGAGACATGAAAAGTATCAATAATTTCCCCTTAATTAAGGAACAATGTCTACTAGCTAGTATGATGCACCCAAGTTTGTTTTAAAGATTAGTAAAATATCATAAGTTGAATTTAGTGGTACATCCTAATGATTGTGATTTGTGAATTACTTCTGTATTACTATAGAATATAGATATTGGGTTTGTGCGTTTAAGTTAACCCACTACTTGGCTAGACAAAAAGGGAAAAGCACCTAAATGTGATCACATCGACAAATCAAAGGACCCGCAAAAATTAATTATGATGTTAATGTAGAATCTAAAATCTACCAATTCATTGGAGGGACCCACAAATATCTAATCGATAATTCAAATTTTCCAATGATTTCTTAATCCAATTTTCCTCATTTTGGCAACACTTGTCCTTAATGGCCAAATGTTAAATACTCTCTTCGTCTTGTTAAATACTCTCTTCGTCTCATATAGTTTGAAGTAAAGAGAAAATTGTTGTTTTTTAAGAAAATGGTAGATAATGATAAAAAATAAAGAGAAAATGAATTGTGTAGATAAAATTATAAGAGAGTTAAAATGTATGGAGAAGATTAAAAGAAAGTGGTGGGCCATAGTCCAAAAATAGAAATAATGCAAATTAAGTGGAACAAACCAAAATAAAAAATACTGCAAATTAAATGGAACCGAGGGAGTAAGCTTTTTAATAGTTTAGTTGTGGCATGTGGATGGAACCGAGGGAGTAAGCTTTTTAATAGTTTAGTTGTGGCATGTGGATAGTGGTAATTATAGTTAAATCTTTAGCTGTAATTAGCTATCGTAAGGACATGTTTGTATTGAGTGTAAATATTTAAGGGAGTAAAAAAAGTCAAAGTAAGAAAATGAAATTGATAAATGATAAATTAGTGAAATTTAATTGTTGTAGAGGTAGAAGAATGGTTGCAAAGTAATGAAAAATGAAGAGAGCTCTCAATTTTGTGGGGTAAATATTTATCCTAGGGGAGGGTGGGGGAATGTATTACCTTCATAATAGAGGAAATCATCTTCTTTTTCCTTCATTATTTTTATTTCATGCTTATTTTACCTTTTTCACAACTATCTCAACTACTTGGAATATACATCTCTATTTGCTTTCATTTCATTAGTTTGACTTTATTTCCCCCTTAAATATTCACACCCAATACAAGCATGCCCTAAATAGTAACTTTTTTAAAAGTAATCTTTTTGCCACTTTACGTTTTATATATGCTATTCAGAGATATTAAAAAAAAAAGAAGAAAAAGAAGCAAAGTCCTATAAAACTAAATGGATGAAAAACTAGTACATAATAAGACGAAGAGATGTGTCTATAAATAAGACAAAAATAATCGAGCCCATATCCAAATATAGAAGCTTAGCAAAATTTAAAGAACATTTGTATATATTAATCTCAATGAAACAATTAATTAAGTATTATGTTTATTAAGTAATCACAAGTTGGTAACTACTTTAATTTGTGTTTAAATCACTTGCACTTCCAATACTAGAAAGCATGACAATAATGTGCTTCCAATCACATGATAGTTAATATCTAGCTAGGAAATGCTTAAACCTACTCTTTTCTAGTATTTCTTTCATTTTAGTCCTCGGTCTTTTCTTTTCTTTTCTTTTCTCGGTCTACAATACAATGAAAAAATTACATGATAGCTAGTATCTATTATTTTGAACAAAATTTGCTGACCAACCATTAATGGATCTACTTATATATAATCACCTAAAAAATAATTTCTACTAGAGGATTATTTGAGATCGCACATTCCTCTTTGCCCCTTTCGGCGGAATATGAGTATGATAAGTTTCATACTTTTTATGACTATAACTATAACTTAATATTAATTACAAGCATATAACTAATAACTGGTTATTCTAGATCTAGTGTTCACCAGAATTCAGCTTATGTTAAAACAAGAAATCTTGTGTTCGAAGTTGATTGATTAACCTGAAACAGCTATTAAAAGAAAACTACTAAACAAGGGAGCAAAGAACAAATTAAGTGGAAACCTAATATGTTTAAGGTAGGATGATACCCTATTTAGGAAGAACAACTAAAACAAGTAAGAGGTAACAATAATATCAAAATGGTCAAGTATATATGGCCTTTACTTTAGGTTTAGATGGAGTCTCATTAATGTGTTATGGAAAATGACTAGATATTAGGTACTAATTGTTAGGGCATTTTGGTTTTGACTTAAATGTATACATATAAGAAGATTAAAAGTGCCCATTAACTCTAGGGTTTGAGAGGGATGTTAGTGAGGAATTATGTCCTTGTCACTACTAGACAGTTACATAATTAAAATAAATATTATATTAATTTAGTAAATTTTTATTGCTTATTAGAGAATAATTAAGAGAGTTGTTCTAAAGATTTGATGAACAACTAAGTTAACATATTCCATAAAATATCATACCTAAAAGCAAAGACAAGAAGGAGGTTATGGTATATTAAAATATATGTATATAAGTAGCATTGATTATGTACGTGAACGATTCGGAAAAAATAAGTAATGTAGATAAATTAAATAAAAAATAATACTCCCTCTGAATCAATTTATATGTCCAATTTGGGATTTTACGGATTTTAAGGGTTGAGTGGGGTCCATTAAAAATGTGGTAGTTGGGTATTTTAATTGATTAAATTAATTGTAAAAGTGGTAGTTGGATATTGGAAATTGAAAAAGTAGGGGTATTTAGGTAAAAAAAATAGACAAAAAAGAAAATGAGACAATTAGTATGATTTTGCCAAAAAAGAAAATAGGACATCTAAACTGATTCTGAGTGAGAATTCAATAACACTTGATTAAGGCTATAGTTCACTTGGATATTTTATATTTTGAAAGCGATATAACTATACTTTACTGAAATCCAATTCAAAGATAAACTTAGTCCTTATAACACACTATTAAAGTATCTCTAATTGGATCCTAGTCTGGATCTACAAAAAATATGAGGGTCCGATTTTAAGTAGACAGATCCGCTCCAAACCCGCCCCATGACGACCATCTCTTACTTCATCACAATAATGTGTCACCAATAGTCAAATATTGTTATTGTCTACAAAAAATGACAAAAATATAAAAATTAATAAGGTATATTCACCTTAGGTGTCCTATTTATTTTTGGGACACTATTCATTTATCATTCTTAAATTGCATTTTATTATTAATCTATAAGTTAAAACATTGTCATGTGGGATCTGATTTGATTCGTTTTGATGTAAAAGATTATTTATATCAACTTTTTTTAATTGAATAAGTTGCAAATTACAGCGTTAAAGTTTAGCACTTTTGCGAATACAAACTTAATATTGTTTATTTATTACGAATTACAGCCATTAAGTATCAAAGTTTACATGTTCAGGCCAAAAACACATAACTCCGACCACTTAACCTAAAATTCCGACCACCAAAATGGTCGGAATTCCGTGTGTTTGGCTTGAACCTGCAAACTTTGATACTTTGGTGACTGTAATTCGCAAAAAATAAACATTAAGGCTGTAATTTGCAAAAGTGCTAAACTTTAAGGCTGCAATTCACAAATTAATCTTTTTAATTATATATAACTCGATATATTAAGGATCAAATAAGTGCATTGAATAGATTATATAAAGTAAATGTCACAATTAACACGAACTATAAGAGGGAGTACTAAATAGCACAACTAATAGGAGGTAAGAAGTTTGTGAATCTAAAAGGCTGCAAACGTACAACATCCCATGTTACTGCATATAATAGGAAAACCAAAGCAAATAGAACAATCATTTCATCAATAAATAGCAAATTCATTCTTGATAATGACACATCATTGGCTCAATCAAGATGGGTTCTAACACAATTTTCAATTAGATTATCAGCTAATCATTTGCTAATCAGGTTATTAAGATTCAAGCATCTCGGAAGATGCAACACTTGTTGTCTATAGGAGTATTGTTACTACTAAATAACTAATATACCCATGATTATATTAAAATTAAATGTTATACTTTCATAATAACTAATATAACTAATAAGAGTACAATAAATTTATTGATTAATATTAACTTACCTTTTTTCTTAACGTATAAAAAAATATCGTCTAGTTTAATTTGTATCGGTATATATAATCATAATATCAACATTTCATTATTTTTAATTATTATTTAAAATAATTTATTGGTTAAAATATATCTAATTTGAACATAAAAGGTAGAATTCATATTAATGAAGGAGATCCAATTTTGTTTATATTATGTCTCGTGAATCATGAATTATGATGATGTTGAAATTTATAATGATTTACTTTTATTCTTAATATATAAAAAATATAGTTTAGTAAATTTTATTTAAATTGTATCGGTATATATGTTTCATAATATCAACATTTTATTGTATTTAAGTATGATTCAAAATAAGTTATTGATTAAAATATATATCTAATTTCAACATAAAAAGTAGAATTCTTATTAATCGAAGGAGATCCAACTTTGTTTATATTATGTCTTGTGAGTCATGATGATTTCAAATAAATTACTACATGGACATGTAGCTGTTTTGTATGAGACTATCTTATGGTAAGACAACCTCAAAGCAAAAATTTATTAATAATTCTATTATTGCAATATCTAACGCAAATATGGGACATATCTTATGGTGAGAACGTTTCATAAAAGAATTTATGAATTTAATATTTATTTATCAACTGAATTAAATTGAACTTAATACATAAGGATATTTCAAATCATATCATACTATAGAAGCAATTAAATTACAAGACAAGAGCGTCCAGAGATCGAATTAAATAGTAGGAATTCATAATAAAGAATGGGGAATTTATTAATTGTATTGGAAATTTAAATCATATGCCCAATACAACACTAGCTAGTTAATTTATTTAAAATATCATTATGTAATGTCCAGTTTGATCTAATTTAATACACATGCAAAATATCAACTCATATTTTTCCAAAGAGTAATAAAAAATTATGAAAAAAATTATTGACAACTATAGCAAATGATGTGACATGAATATTAAAATCATTTAATTTAAAATTCTATTTATATTAAATTGTTTAGCTATAACGTATAAAAAAGAATGACAATCAAGTTGATCCAACACATATGTAAAGATGAATGGATTTTTAAATGTTAAGCTAACACCTATTATATTATCTTGATTCACCGATGTTAGAGAACTATAAAGTGAACCAACCAGAATATTTGTATTTTGAATTCTAGCGTCATAACATATTTGACTTTCTTCAATAACTCTTGGTATGTGACCA
Organism: Amaranthus cruentus; assembly: GCA_019425755.1. NCBI lineage: Eukaryota > Viridiplantae > Streptophyta > Magnoliopsida > Caryophyllales > Amaranthaceae > Amaranthus > Amaranthus cruentus. The sequence continues at coordinate 870,673 of CM033456.1, forward strand.
TCTCATCATGAAATGAGTCCACATGATCAACTCATTTCTTTGTTATTATTTTTAAGGTCTGGTTGTAGTTTGGTTAGTCTTGTCTTTCTAGATAGTGTTGTACTCGTTTGTGTTTTCTGCCTTATGTTGCCTGTTTTCTTTTGCATGCTTTTACTTTGTAGGGGCATCATATATATGCTAGGCGATACTCGAGTTGAGGGGTTACCTTCAATTGCAACTGATGGGGGTTTTATCTGCCTTCTTTCCCGCTCCTCTTCATATCCCTGCCTTGGGCGGGACTTATTAGGATGATTATGGTGACATTCTTACTTTGTTTTCATCATCAACGTTTCGAAATGGGTTTGATACAAAACAGGGGAAGGGAACTAACTAATAAACATGGAAAACACACTAAACTAGTAAGAATCCAACATGCACAACTGTTATTAAATGTTACAAATCAGCTCAAGAAAATCTTCAAATAATCAAAGAATGAGGTTGTTTTTACGCGCACAGAAGAAAATATAAAAATGACCCAAGTCGGGTCAATTTTCATGTTATGCTAAATTCTACTTGTATGTATCCAATCTTCAGTAATGGTGTTGTTGATATATAGCTCCGAATTCGGCTTTCCAAGCATCATCATCTTCTGAACTTGTGAATGTACTAGTAGGAAGTGGTTCGTCGTAATACATGGGTCTTAATGCTGATTCTGGCAATTTACTTTCAGCCATGTACTGTTTCATAGTCACCATTTCCATCTTGTGTTTGTTCTTCTGTTTCTCCAATTGCTTCTTCAACTTTTCATTCTCTTGCTGAAGATCCGTAAGGCTAGACTGCACAAATGACAAAAATCGAGTACATCAGTAAAAGAATTGAACAATTACATCGTCATCATACCCGGTATATCCCTCTCATAGAATCTTATGATCAGTGAGCCCTTGGCTTGCAGCTTAGCTATATTGTGATCAGAAAGAATTGTATTGTATTGGGTTACCTCAGCAAGTGAAGCTGCTTCTTCAGCTTCTCTCAATCTGACAAGAAGTTCACCGGCTGTCTGAACAGCCTCGGCAGTATCCCTGATCTGTAATTTAAGACTTGTATTCTCTTTTCTCAATCGTTCTCGCTCTCTCTTCTCCTGTGCTCTCATTGTTGAAAGCTCCGCTGCAAAAGCTTTGGCATAACGAGCACCACTACCTTTAGCACCTGCCTTTGCCGCTGCTATCTTGACATCACTTACAGTTTCCATTATTCTTCTGTGAGACTCCGCTAAATGGTCAAACTTCTCCTGTAATTCCACATAGTGTTCGACAAACCTAGCATGGCCGAGCACTGATCTGTTAAGGGCATCATCTAACTCCTCTGTGTACTTCTTCTGTTGTAGCAACTCCGATTCTGCCTGCTGAGCACGCTGACGATGGGCTTCAATGTCCAATCTCAGTTCATCCGTCAAGTTTATCCACTCGCTCTCCATCTCGGTCCATCTCTCTCGCTCCTTCTCCAATTCTTCAGCATTGGTGAACGATAAGCTCATGCTTTTTCGCATTTGCATGGAACGCGACAGCAATGATGATCTAAGCTTGTCAATAGACCTATTTGGAGCTGTTGCATCAGTAGTATGAGCATGTAACTTGCTCTTCAGCATTCGAATTTCCATGAGAAGTTCTTCCTTTTCTCTCATATCCAAGGATTCATGTTTGTTGCCGATTGCACACGCCTCCTTTATTACTTCAGTGCAGCTCTTTAGAAGATGAACAATCGAACAATTTAGATATGGTTAAAATACAGACGTCTAGTGGAATGCAAATTTATAAAGTCACCGAGAAGGTACAACTGACCTTGTCTTCAATCTCTTGGCTATTTTGAGAGATAATATATTTCTCTTTCTCATGTTTCAACTGCTCCACCTACATTTAGTTCAGAACTTTAGTCGAGAACAAGCTTTCTGAACTTTCAAAGATTACTAGTTATAATAATATCATTACCAGACAATTTAGTTCCTCAATTTTAGCTGCTTGTTCAGTGCAAACTTTCTCAAGGTCCTTTTGCCCGTCACTAGCTTGAGTAGCATCTACTCCTGTCCCCTGAAAGAAAAGAAAGAGAATATGTATGTAAAACTAGCGAAACATAATTCACAAGTTCGCTTTTTGCATTCGCAATTCGCTCAAAATGTATTCAAAATAGCCTAAAACCGACCATAACTCGCTTTTTTGATTCGCGATTCGCAAGGTGATTAGGATCATGTGACACTGTAAAACCATGACATAAAGCACCGCGTAAAATTTTATGCTCGAAAAATCGAGGCATTAAAATTTACCTCTTTGTTTGAAGGTGAAATCCACGTTTGAAGACTATCCTCGACTTCATTCGACTTATTTTGTCCTTTCTGACGGCAGGATATGCAGACAAAGGAAGATGGTGAACCATTTACAGATTGCCTACTAACTGATATTGTGTCAACAGATTCATTAGCTGCTGGAGATGGTTTCAACATCAAATGCTCAAAGGAGAAAGAAACCGTAGACTTTGACAAATTCTGCTGATGAGAATCAATGGCCTCTAAGCCTCTTCTTAAGCTGGCAGCCAAACATTCTGTAGATCCTGAATACATCTTACTTGATCGTAGGGAGGAACGCAACATAGGTTCACTTTGCTTTACCGACTTTCCTGACACATCTTCACAGAACTTGGAACTCTCCCTCTCAGCCAGGAGACTGAGAGAATTAACGGTACTTTTTCTATGAACATTTCTAATTTTTGGCGACTCGGACATGGGTGGATCTTCAAAGGCTGAAGAATTACGAGATGAAGAGATGGACGTATTAGTTCTCGAAGTTGGATCAGTATAGTTAGCTGCCTGATCAGAACAGACTTCAATTGATTCATGTAAACTAGTAATCTCGTCTTCACTAGTGAAACAGCTATCAAAACTTCCCCCTACCGAGGAAAAGTTCATGCTATCACTGTCACAAGACAGCTCCTTGGAAATCTCTTCACATGATTCGTGCATGTTCTCAAAATGCTTGCGAAATTCTGCGACATTAGTTTCATCAGCAGGGATTAGCTCTTTAATTTCATTATCCATCGACGGTAACACCAAGGAGCGGTTTAGGCTGATTCTCAGTTGATTAACGCTTTCGCGTATACTTCTTCCTCTTAATGGGCTCTCTGAGCCAGAGTTGACATTAAGCTTTGCTCTATTAAGTTCATCCTGGGAAAAAAGGCAAAAGGTTTAGTATTTAGTAGTTAGTACAAGACTAGTAGTGACTAATTCAAAAAAAACTATACTCATACCTTAAGCTGACGGATTTGATCGGTTAGATCATTCATATCTTCTTCTGTTATTTCATTAATGACGGGCCTGTTTCGAATGGATCTTACTCGCTGTCCAAATCTCAATGTGCTAAGGGTGTCAACATAGTTTCTGCATTCATTGACAAGAAGATTGTGAGATAGTCAAAGCACTATAAAATCACCCGAGTAAGATGACACTACGCTCTAGTAAAACAAACGATTCTTCAAAAACGATTATCAACAAAAGATAGAAAGAATACTTTATATCTGGAGATATGGTGCAGATTACAGAAAGTTTGGCATTTCCCCCAAGTGATTGTTGTAGTAAGTGTGTCAGGCAAGAATCTCTATACATAAGATCATCAGGTTGAGTTCCAGCTGCTAAAATATTCACCAGGTGCCTGCAATAAGCACAAAATATCTGTTATAAGTATGTCAAGTCATAATCATATTAGACTGAGCAAATGCCCAAGTATCAGACTAGTTTATGTCGTGTTTTGATCCAAATTGAAGTCTTGAGGTGTCTACGCCAATGTTGATCGATCAATATAGAATCCAAGAAATGTACGATCACTATTAAGAATTAGTAGTCTATGATTGTGTGCAAGTACTACCATTGTTAAAGCAAGAATGAGGCGTTCGCTGTCATTCTACCATTCTACGACTAGATTCTGGCACCATAAAGGGTTGGGGACAGAAATTTTTTTAGCAAAATCATACCCAAGGTGCGATAATGAACTCTTCAAATCTTTACGTTCCCTTTCAAACTCTCTTCCGGCATCAGCATGCTTATCTCTTCCCAGTCCAGCAAGATCAACAAAAGTGATACGGCTAGTCTTTGAACTGGTGAAGTTATTTGATAAGGTTTCCTGTTACATAAACTGTTAGTCAGAACCTATTTCAAGTAAAGCACATAAAATCACAACGATCAAATCAAGTACGCGTGTACTCACTCCATTCCTTATAAGTGTTTTTATATCTATGCACGCATGATTAGTTAAAATCACGCCGCATCCAAAACTAATAACTAATGATGCTGTGGTATAATTAAGTGACAAATAATAGGAATCAAAATATGAAGCGGAGGGAATAACAGAGATGTCATTGTTACGAATCACATTTAGAAACAATTATCGATTCTTTTGAGCGGAGTGACGAATGATACCTTGCACCAGGATTCAATTACACAAGTGAAAACAATATGAGATCTAGAACTCTTAGAATTCATGTTTATCGCACCAACTTTTCGACTAGAAAGCCCCTGCACGATAAAATTCAGAATGAGAAAACTAGCTTTAGATAAGCTGATTACAAGTTTTATATGCTGAAATAACCAACAATTAAGTATGTCTATTACAAACCTTAATCAAAATTTGAGTAACATCATCAAAGCTTGAACAATACTCCTCGGTCAGATTCTCGATATAGAACCCATGTTTGGCATCATCCTTTATCTGAGAGTTAAGAAATGTAGTCCGTACTAAGATAAGACCGTGACAAAAAAGTTAATGAAAGCAATAAGGCTGCTAAATCAATCACCTTCAAATTTCGATGAGCAGGATCAAGTAAATCCCCAACTTGGCCATTATAAATCTGATCAATCAATTTCAAGATATAATAAGTCATTAAACTTCACTTAGTAAGCAACACAAAGCAACAATATAATTGACATAATATCAAGTAAGTTATATCGGAATTACCTCAAGAAATGAGCAACGACATTGGTAATTTATCGGTTTATCTGAATTCTCCTTTACCTAGGTATATAACATTAGAAAACTTAGTTTCTAGGAGTGTATTGTATACAACAACTAACACTTTAAAATCAACTCAACTAACAACAATCAATCAGAAATGAACTTACTTTCTCAATATCAGAAAACAACTTCTTGAAGATTCGTGGGACGATTCCTTGTTGTGCACTAGGAGAATGACCCTCGACCATGGCGCTTGGAGGTCCCCACATGGTGTAGGTCTTGCCACTTCCGGTCTATAGCAATTCATAGAAAACATCAATCACACGCACCAATTGCCAAAAGTTTACCAAATGATGAATTTAACGTCACATACACAAATGAATCCAAACATGCTCATATAAGAAATATAATGGAAGTTAATTGTTAATTGAAACCATCATCACCGATTTCACCAAACTAGTGAACAAAAATTAGTTCAAAAGCCCATACACAAAACGGGGTGAAATTCTTGAGCTAGAGATATCTTTAGGTGAGACGGCCTCAAAACAAGATGTTTATATGCTTATAATTTGCGTTATTGGGCTATTTAACCCATGAATGAGGACTATCTCACGGTTATACATTACCGTCTTATATAAGAATTTGTGAGAATTCTTTTGTATTACCTGTCCATAAGACAATATTGAAGCATTATAACCAGCCAATGCATCCTTGACGAAAGGAACACCAACTAACTCAAAAACATCTTCCTGTAACAAATAAATTTATTATCAACAAAAACTTCCCAAATCTAATAGATTAAACTAAATCATGGAAATTTTCAGTTGAATAAAAAGACCAATTGAACTAACTTGCTTAGATTTTGAATCAAAAACTGAATCAAAACTAAATTTCCGATCACCAATCGACGCCAAAGTCTCCGAAGCCTTTCTGATAGTGGGATCACCCATCTTCTCAGGAACAGTATTGGGTCTGATTCTCACCATCACCTTCAAAAATTGTAAAAACAAATAAATTCACAAATTTAGTCTGCAAAGGGAAAACAGGAAACTCAGTGAATTTCCCAACAGAAATTAAGCATGGACTCAATTTATTACCTTTACCGGGGGATCGGAAGCAGTAGAATGTTCTTCGATTTGGTTTGGTTTAGGAAATTCAAGAGTTTTACCATTTGAAATTGAGAGTTTTGAAGGTGATTTTTTAGGGTTTGAAAAATGTGGAAACTCGGGTTTAAGTACTTGAATGTTAGGATCAATTGGGGGTGAGTTTTCATCGTAAAAAGATTGAGATTTTGAAGTAATTGGTGATGAAGACTTGAAATTTGATTGCTTCTTTGAAGAAGAAGAAGACAGAGATTTGTTGATGATGTTTCTTACTGAATGCATTGCCATTTTTGCCTCTTTTTTGTGGAATCTTTGGTTAGAGTTTTGTGTTATAATCTTACAAAGAGAGAATTAGTAAATTAAATGAATATACAGAGAAAAATGGAGTCTTGAATCGTTTGACAAGAGGGGAAGAAGAAAAGGAGAGAAATGACAAGATGAGAGATGACCGTTGAGAAATGATCAGTATATTTTATATTCTATGTGTCTTGGATCCGTTAGAAATCCAAGGTTTAAAATTTTGAAATTTCCAAAAAAAAAAAAAAAAAAAAAAAAAGAAATTTTACGTTATTACTAAATTTCCTTTTTAAAGTTATTTGAATTCTTAACAAGAAGCGTTCATAATCATAAAAGTGGGAGTTGTACTCCAACCCAAACAAGCTCAAATAGGATTGAAAGCTTATTTGTATTTTGCTCGGTTAATTCGAAAATAATTAAAAAATATACGTTAGATTTAAAATTTAAATTTGTGAATTGGATATATTTAGTTCTACTAAACCTAGTATTTAGGAAGGATATTAGAGAAGATTATTGAGATTTGACAATCCTCACCTAATTTAAACATAAGTTATAAGAGCGAAAATTAAACTCAAAACGAGTCTAGCAAACAAAATTTGACTACGCCAATAATTCATTATTACTTTGTGTTATACATATAATGTTTATTAAACTTAAAACTAGTCTTTCTTTCAAATGTATTTTTTAACATGACAATTGTTTTGAACATTTAGAGTCTAATAATCCTAAGTTTATAATTACTATGTACTACTAAAGTAGTGGGACAATATGTATTATATTACGTGGTCCAAAAAGGGGTGTAAAGGATAGGACAAAAGAACATTTGGAAAACTGAGTCAGCAGGAAAAGCCGACTTGGCTTTCACTTTTTGGGGCCTGAAGCCGACTCGGCTTTAGGTACTGGAAATGTGATTTTGTCCAGCAGCTAAAGCCGAGTCGATTGTGCTGATCTTTGGAGGAAAAGCCGACTCGGCTTTTTCCTCTGTTTTGACTGTTGGATTATTTCGATTTTCTTTGAGTGAATGCTTTGGATTCCTATACTTATGGCTCTTGATTTCTGGAGTTATAAGGGAATATTAAGGAGTATAATACTCATAAATGCCAAAGATTAATGGTATTGAATTGGATGATCATCAATATAATCATTATGAGTGATTAATTGGGTCATGACCCTTAGCTATGCTCTTGTAGTGTAAATAGGGTCTTGATGTTGAGTAGAAGCACACCAATTTTCTAAATTCTATCTCTCTTATTCTCATTTGCGCGTGTTCTTTCCAAGAGAGTAATTAACCCTTGTTTAAAGCTTCCAAATCTTATGATTTCTAAACACTTTGTCATTAAGTTATATACTCTAAGTACTAAGAGTATATTGTGTTGTTTGTATCTCTTTGTGGATTTCCAATCATCAAACCCAAGTACCTTTGTGGGGGGAAATATCGCAAAAGTAAAGTGATCACACGTCTACAACAAGTATCAAGTTTCCGGGTGTACGGTTGTCGTTAGAAAGCAATCTTCAAGTTGTTTAGTATTGTTATTTATAAGTTTTTTTGTCATCAACAAAGGGATATATACAAATTCTCGTTTGTAATTTGTATTTACATTATTAGTCTTAATAAATTGTAGAAATTGTAAATGTCCGCTTTATTCAAAATTTAATTATAGTATTTATTCGAACTCATATATTAATCCCTTCACCTAAAAACAATCTTTTATTAAAAGTAAGTTCCCTTAAGTGAAATTTTACATATAAAATAGGTAATAGATAATTAAAAATCTTTCATTTGAACTCAATTAACCAAAATAAATTGAATTTATTAGTACATGACTAAAATTGGCAAATCAAGAATAAACTACACTACACTTGACATAACAATTAAACGATAATCATAGCAAAGATAATTATAGATGGCTTAAGACACGAATTAAATATCTCTAATTTGTTTTATCCCTAGTCAAGTCCTCATAGAGATACAACTCGCTTATGTTACTTCTAATTTTCTTCTCTCACGTTTTCTTAGGTCAATTACAACTTCTCTTTTCGTAAACTGTGATATATTCAGTCTTCATGTAGATAGTAACAAGTCATGTTCTCCATCAATTGCACAATGTTCTGCTTTGAGTAGCTTTTTCAAAAACAACTTATTCATAATAATAAGTTGTTTCAACAAGCTAGTTTACCAAGCATTAGCATTACTCTATTTGTATTGAATTAAGCTAAAATTATCCTATTAATTATTTTTCCAAACACCCCATAAGGGTATATCTGAAATATGAAAATTAATGTCAAAGATTGGAAGCAACTTTTGTGTTGAATGTGATGGTGGTTGGTTCATGTCAAAGAAAAATGGCCAATCAAAGATGATTGAAACGGAGCGTCCTTGGACAATAGAAAGGCCCAACGGCTTTAAATATTGTTTTGTCAATTGCACACAAGGCTTGCCTCCACATTTATGAGATAGTTGAGTTCATCTACCAAGGTATAGATTGGGGGCATCAAACTTTAACGTTCTGTTTGGTTAGTGATACTAAATAATGATAATAGAATAATTTATAGAGTAAAAAGTCATCAAAAGTTTTATATCATTCCCATGATAATGAATCTTTGATCACAAAAAAAAAAATAAATTGTTTATAAATTTTCATTACCACCTAATACCACCTCTCCCAATGGTAATGCATTGGAATGAATTTTATGAAGAAAATGAGATGATTGAAGATGGACAAGCATGGCCTTCAAGGTAGCTAAAAGATTTTTCAATCAAAATTACACTAGTTTTTCATTCCCATTACCACCGTTTATTACCACCTACCAAACGTGTCGTAAGAGTATCACATCGACCAGATATATTCGAGCAATTTATGTGGGTTTTTTTGAGACGTGTTTAATTTATAGGTCTATATATTAGTATATGAGGTCTTTATTTTGAGGTCGTCTCACTGAAAGACGGTCTATCATAAGAATAGCTAATTTTTCGCGAGCGAAAACGTCGGAAATAGTTTCCCACTTATGACCTAAAGTCAAGGTATTGTCTGATATAATAATCTAATGATAAAACGAAAAACTAAATTTTAAAAGTATGAATATAATCGATGTATCAAAGTCTCCGCTATTATTCAACTCAATGTTAAAATATGTTAACTTTAACATAAATCTAAGATATTACTATTAAATTATTCAATTATGACTTTAATTAAAGTTTAACAAAATAGAACTTCAATAATATAAATGATCTCATTTTCAACTTTGGATAAAAAAGATATAGCCAGTGCATGATATAAATGAATGGGTTTTTTATGAAAAACAGCCTCAAAGTTTATCCTTTTTATGAATTACAGCCTCAAAGTTTTTTTTTTATGAATTACAGCCTCAAACTTTTAAAAGTGACCAGTATTACGGCCAAGTTACCGTTGACCACCATTTCAACCGTTGACCAACCCTTCTTCCCGGTTACTAACCCTCTTCCTCCTTCTTCTTCATCCTCTTCCTCCTTCTTCTTCATCTTCTTCATCCTCCTCATCCAATTTCAAATAAAATTTCTGGGTTTATTTTTAAAATTGACCCAAATTTTTTTGTTTTTTTTTGTTTTTCTTTTTTTTTAATTTAATTCTTTATCCCCTCCACTTCTTCATCTTCTTCCTCCTTCTTCTCCCTTCTTCTCATAAACTTTATGGGTTGATTTTTTAAATTAACCCAAATCTTCCCCCTAAATTGACCCAATTCCTCTTCGTAATTTCGTTTTCATGGGAAATATGGTTGTTCTCTTCAAGTTTTTCTTGGAAATGTTATGGTTTGGAGTTCAGGACATGTTGCTAAGTACTTCCTTGTAATTTTTGTAGTCTCGAAGGGCTGGGTTTTTAATCCATGTTTACGGAGCAGCAGCATCAATGGTGCTTGTTTGAGGAAATGGGAGACCACATTCTGGGTTGATTTCAAATGGGGTTGAAAGATATTGTTCAAATTTCTGGGTAGTTTTTCTTGTAAACTCCTCTTTCAATTTAGATGGATTTTTCAATTGTTTGTGAATCCATTATCATTGTTTCCGGTTATAGTACCTCCATTTAGTCCCCATCAATTCTTCTTCAAACCCATTTCAAGTGTTTCCATTGAAGTTCTTCACAATTTACAAAAATCAATTTGATGGGTAGACAAAAGAATTAAATTTGAGAAAATTGAAACATACCCATTAAAATTGGTAAGATTACTTATCTGGGTAACTCAAGTTATCTTCAATTAATGAAGTTTTCTTTCTTTCTTTCATTACTTTCCAAGCCTAGGGTTTTTGTTTGTTGAATGAGAAAGAGGATGAGAAAGTTGTTTTATTAGTGCTCTTTGTAACCAGTACATTAAAAGAGATGTTTTTCTATTGGTAATTTGACAAATAATGGAGGATGAGGCAGAGATTTTCGAATGGGTTTTTCCAAATGGTTTTTTTTCAAATGGATTTTTTTTGGAGAGAAATTGGAGAATGAAAATGATGGTGATAAGAAAATGGTGGAGAATGAAGATGATGATGAAGAAATTTAGAGTTTGAATTTTGGAGAGAAATTGAGTCTTTGAAGATTAATGGTGACATTGAAGATTAATGAAGGATGAAGAAGATGAAGAGGATGAAGAAGATGAAGAAGAAAGAGGAAGAGGATGAAGAAGAAGGAGGAAAAGGGTTAGTAACCGGGAAGAAGAGTTGGTCAACGGTTGAAATGGTGGTCAACGGTAACTTGGCCGTAATACTGGTCACTTTTAAAAGTTTGAGGCTGTAATTCATAAAAAAAAAACTTTGAGGCTGTAATTCATAAAAAGGGTAAACTTTGAGACTGTTTTTCATAAAAAACCCTAAATGAATAGATATAACTTTTTAAACATCAACATTAGGAAAACTATCCTTCTCAATCATCTTATAAAACATCGCAATTGAATTACTTTTTAATGCAATTTTGTTAATTCCACAAGGTTAATCAAAATGATAATGTAATTTTGTTAATTCCGAAGGTTTTATTTATTTTAAAAGTAAATAAAATACTCCTATTCCTATTTATGTAAAATCTAACATATACGAAAATACAAAATATGTCATATTAAATCTTAATAAAAATAATAACATTCATAGAAATATAATTTGTGTTATATTTTTTTAAATACTTTTCTTCCTTCTTGTTAATGTGTCCCAATTGTAATATTTAACATAATTATTTTTGATTTAATAATTTTATATTTTTCTACATACTTCTAGAAACAATGTGAATGTTCCTCATATACAATTTGAAAAACTTGGAATAAATTTTATGTTTTATGAACATTTGATGGTTATTTGTGTGCTGTATTTGCATCAATCCTATAAAAAAAAATTTATTTGCAACAAATAAAACTTTTTCATTCATAATCTGAGTATTTATAGTTAAATTTTATGCATTAGTATTTTTTTCTACTTATATTAAATCAATTTAATCCAATATAGAATCATTATATGGGACGCATTCATGATCAATAATTACAACTTTTGATCATAAAGATAAGATAATTTTTCTAATGTAATGAATAATGATAGCATGGGTTGATTATTATTATAATTAATAAAGTGAGCCCTATTATTAGCTTCTTCCACCACTCAAGAATTAAGTGAAGAAAGTTCTACTACATCTACGTAAGCCCATAGCCAAGCAACTCACTTTTTGGCATACTTTTATTGTTGCCTCTGTTTTATTATACTTATACTTGTGTATCGATATACTTATAACTGATAATAATTTATTTTCATATAATATGTTAATTATAAGTTGTGAGTACTTCAGAGTAGAAGTAAATAAAATTTATAAAATAGCTGATAGTAACATTTTATATATGAAAATTACAAGTATAATGCTCAATTTATTTAAATACGATTTCTAGATAATCTTAAAGTATTCTATTTATTGGTCATTCGTTTTCTAGATGATCTTGGACCTTGCTTCTCCAATGATCAATGAAAGTGATTGGACTGTCATTTCTAGTCGTACATGTTATTAATAATTAATACTAACTCTATCTAATGAGTTTGTTAATTGTGTTGTTTGATTTGTTGAAATGGTGCCATTTGCACTTAAATTAAATAAACCCAATTTATAAATATCTAATGAGTTTTAGAACATGTTAGTCATACTTTCATATGTGAGACAAAATCCTACATCGATAAAATAGTAGTTTGTTGACTTGTATCTATATTCAGTGGACTAATCCTTCTACTACCATATGGTTAACCTCATCAAGTGTATGTGCAAGTCAACGCTCATCCTCGTGGGTTTGTGGGTGCAAGTCCACGGGTGTCCGTGTCCACACGAGTAGACCACGGTAGGATGATGTGACATATTGTCACAACCTAATAAATAGAAGAACTTTATTCTAAGATGTTGGCTTACGTGCCAAATTAAATTTATCACTCTGTTATTTCTGACAAATTTAACATATTTAGAAAAAGAAAAAACTACTTCTATATAACTATCACGTACATTGATTTACTTCCTCTGTTCTGAAATACTCGTTACTCGTTACATTTGACTTATGAGTACTATTCATTGTTCGAGCTTATTTTATATAGGAAAATTCTACATGGTAAGCATCAGGTTAAGGGAAACGCCTGTAATAACTGATCTTGTTTTCGTTTCTACATGGTAAGCACCAGGTTAATGGAAACTAACTGCCGTAACTATATGGGTTAAAAAACGTTTGAATGGTCGTTAAAGGGTGAAATTACCATATTGCCCTTATTTAATCTCCATCATCATCTTCTTCCTTTGCTTTTCTTCTCTTTCAAAACCAAGCTTCAGAGAAATACGAAGGGAATAAACTCTTTAATTCTCCATCATGTGCATTATTGTTAATTTTGATATCGTTTTTCCCAATTTAATTAAGAGTCTAATTATTCTCATTTTAAAATTTGATCAGCAAAAAATTATACATTTGTTCTTATAAATGATTTATATTATGAACATCATTTCATCAAAAACCCCTTCTTACCTTTCCTTTTATGTGATTTTATCTCATATCAAATAGTCAATTCATTTCTTTTCAATTTCCACTATCAAAAACCCAGATGTTGAAAGAAATCCAGATCAATTCCCCAATAAAAGTTGGAGGTTCGAGTTTTAAAAGTTGCAGCAGAGTGGAAGATGAAATGACAACTAGAAAGTGCAGAGAGAAGAGAAGAAAAGTCAGTAATATCACCAAAAGAGAGTTGGAGGTTTGAGTTTTATGTAGGTAAAGAAGAGAGGTCACTGGAATGGCGGACGAGAGCACGAACAGAGTAGCCATGGTTGAGTAAGGAATGACAAAGCCTACCTCCAAAGTATCCAGATGCTCCAGTCACTAAAATGATTTTATTTATCTTTTGGTTTTTGATTATTTAGGATGTTGAATTTTTGCGTTTTTCATTGATGTTTTCTTGCTTATGCTTGTTCTTTAAATTTGCTAAGAACCTTTATTCCCCTTTTATGATCAAATAGGCCAGAGAACGTGCTTGGCGTACTGGTCAGAAGCTTCCACTGTTATGGAAAAAGAAAACTAAAAGAAGAATACAATAACAAGGAAGAAGAAAACTAAAGGAAGAAGATGACTTTTATAAGAATTAAACAAGGGCAAAATTGTAATTTCTAGATTTAACGGTTTTTAAACGTTTTTTGTGCAATATAGTTACGACAGCTAGTTTTGATACAGTTGGTGCTTACCATGTAGAAACGAAAATAAGATTAGTTATTACAGGCGTTTCCCTTAACCTGGTGCTTACCATGTAGAATTTCCCTTTTATATATAACGACTAATGTGTAAGAAGAAATATAGTCAACTGGGATCTTGTTTGAATCGTTTAAATGCATACTTTTATAACATTAAATTTTTATAATTTTTAGCTAAGTGTAGTTTAAGATATTAATGATCAAAATTGTGTATTGGATTGCATAAAAAAGTGAAATGTAGCAAGTATTATTTAACGGAGGAAGTATATAAGATAATTTAGTGATTTAAAATTATTTATCAACTTTAAAAACTAAATAATTTTAATATTTAAAAAAATAAACTAGTTATAAATTTTTATTGCATAGAATAATCTGAATAAAAAAAATATAAATTAATTACATATACTAAATTTACCGAATGATTTGCCTAAGTAGTGTTGGAAAATAAAAAAAATTCCCAAAATGGTGCTCACCAAAATTTATTTCCCAAACTAGTGTTCATTAAGAAAAAAAATTAACTAAATCTATTTGATTGTGGTTTAGGAAGTTCCAAACCTATTATTTCTCTCCCAAGCAAAACTAAACCAAGACTAAACTTATTCCAATTCCAAAAGCCTATTAGTTTTCTTAAACACTAAAAATCTGTAAAACTGATGAGTGGGACTTGAAGAGACCAACGACAACCGCCATCCATGCCAACCGCCGGCTTCCCACCACAGCCGCTACCTATACCAATCACCGCAGTCCACTGTTCTAATTGTGATTTTTTTAGTCTGTAAAATTGTTCTAATTCCTGACAAAGACTATTGGGCGCCATACAATGGACTAAAAGTAATTGCTGATGTTAGTCTCAAACGAATCAAAGGACGACCCAAATCCCAACGTATACGGAACGAAATAGATGACTCGATACGAGGGAAGTTCACTTGTAGCATTTGTCATAAAATAGGTCATAATAAGAAAACATGTTCTTTAAGGTATGTGTAATGTTAAAGTATTACAATATTCAATGTATTATTTTTTACACTAAAAACTCACTTGATTTTTCTATGATAGATCACAAGGATGATGCTAACAACAGATCACAAGGATCCGCCATCTTCAATAAACCTCTTTATTGATTTTGACTTTTGGACTTGATTGAGATTTTTGGTTATATGTTGAAGTATTTTTTTTGGGTTATTTTACTGGTTCTGTAAGACTTGTGAAATTTTTTAAATTAGTTAAACACGTATATTTGCTTGACAAAACAATTTTATGCTTTTGGAGGTTTGGAATTACCAAACCAAAAAAATGTAGCTTAGTAAAACTATTCTATTACATAAACACCATTTTTGGAATTATTTTTTAAAGAACTATTAAGTTGGAATTATTTTATTTTTCAACCCAATTAGGCAAATCACTCAAATTTACCTAGCATACAAATCAATTGGTTTGAAATTTAAATGAGCTTTTATTTGTTAATTTTGTCACAATAAAGTAGGTAAGTATGTATATTAGGTATCTTTTACAGATTAAAAATTGCTGATTTAATTCCAATATAACTTTAAAAAAATATGTTCGCTACTAAAATTCCAATATCAATCCTCTTCTTAAAAATCAGTTATTTATATATGTTAATATTTCAATTTTCGTACATTGCACAAATATTTTTTCTAATAACATATAAAAATTTATATTAATTGCAAAATTACTTTCTTATAAGATTGGTTATGGACAATAAAAAGTTTTTCAAGTCAAATTTATGAATGAAAAAAAAAATTGTTTATAATCTAAAAATATTAACGTAGAACTCAAAGTTTAATCAGTAAAGGAAAAAAAACAGTTAGTCATAAAACATAAAAACTACATTTGACTTTTACACTTAAAAAACAATGGACCTTCATAAGTGATGAACTAGGATCTCAGTCATACTTCCTCCGTTTCATAATATTTGCTGCTGAGTGTGACATATTATATGGGAAAACAAGTATCTTCGCTTCTTTGAAAACATTTGTCCACAAACTTAGGGATTTTCGTAGTATAAACTTCATCACGATTGCACCTCTTTTTCTCATAGTTGTGCAATTCTTTTCAATATTAGATCAAGGTAATGATAAACATATGAACATTCAAGTAGTTGCCTCAGATCAAATATTCATCAATGGAACCTTGGAGATTGGGCCTCCATTGCAAAAGTAAAAGAACCTCCATAAGTGATGGATTAGGATAATAGGACCTCCGTTCATATACGTTTTACTTCCGCTTAGATGGTGCAATCTATCTTAGAAAATGACATTAATTAGATAGGACAACACACCAATATAAAAATTTTAATAATTATTTAATTGAATAGTTAAAACAAAAACATATAATACTGCAACCCTAATAAAAAATCAAATCGATGTCACAATTTGACCCTCCAGATGCAATTATCAAAGTTTAAAACAGTGGAGAGGTCAAAGTTCAACCCAATGAAATCACCTTAATTATATTTTGTGACGTACTTATAGGAATGATCGAACCTTGTCATATAATCTGAAATTTAATTTTGAGAAATAAATCAGGAAAAACATAAGTTTAATTGTGTATAATCCAATTAGACAAAGAATCAAGTAAACAACCATTGTGTTCAATTAAAGTTCTAAATAAACTTAAAGCAAGTGCATTAATGCAAGATTGTTTTGGTGATTGTTTTTTTATTCACAACTTTATAAAGAAGGTTGGAACTTTTTGACAATCAATAAAAAGAAAATCTGAATGTTGAAATGTGGATACACAAAGATGACTCAGTCTAAGCTACAAATACTGAAATACATACTCTATTCCACTACAACATTCAGACAAACATCCACAAATTACCTGACCTACACACCTCCCACTCTCTCTTTTCTATTAATTTTAGATTTCATTCTTCCCCTTTTCCTGCTCTTTCTTTGTTCTTTGATGCACAAATTTCAAGCTTCAATTTTCAGCTTTTTCCCAAATTTTTGTAAGAATTCCTCGATTGAAGTACTGGGTAGTCGACTAATCTTTGGAATTTAAGGCCTTGAGCTCAGTGCTTGCCTCCTGAATTCATTCTTAATTGTTGCCAATAAAACAAATTTGACTTTTACACTTAAAAGGCAAGGAAAAGACATATTCTTTCTCTATTTTTTGGCCTAAATTGGGTAAAGAAAGTGGAAAATTTTCATCTTTTTTGTGGGTTTGAATTCTTCTTTGCATTTAATGCTTTCTTTTGAATGTTTTTGCTTTTTCATGCTTAATTTCGTAGTTGTTAGTCTCTGAATTTTGCTTTGTGATCTTGTTTTTCCACTTTTTATCTTTTTGTATGACTGTTTCAATTTTAGGGCTTTTAATTTTAAGTGGGGTTTGTTTTGCTTTATTGATGTGTTAAATTGTGGGGTTTTTCCTGGTTTTCTTGTTTGATTAGTTTTTTTTTCTCTTCTTTTTAAGATCTCTTGGGGTTTCACTTTTTGTAGTTGCTGTATTTTGGAGCTGAACTTGTAGAGGTATGTTTCCTATTTCAGTTTGTAAGGGTTTTGGGATTTTCTCTATCTTTGCAAATTTAAATAATTGTAGTGAAATCCAAAACAAAAAATAACATTATTTGGGTTCTGGGTTCCCTTAATTTTGGGTTTTTTTTTTAATGAAATCTTGTATAGATTTACTGTAATTGGATGAGTGTTTGATTAGTATTATGCAGATTGAGATTCCTTATCATCTACTATATTTGTTACACAGCCAAGAGAGGAATTAAGTTGGGGATGTTTTGCTAGATATTGAGTAGCAGGCTAACAAAAATTGACGTTTAAGAATCTGGGTTTGGTGAGCATGTGCACAAATATTAAAACTAAAGGCATCTACTTTTAGATCAGTGGAATATTGTTTCTGGGTTTTGTCTTCATTTCTGTTTAATAATAAATCAAGCATGTTGTTCTTGGGATCCCCAAAAGATGCAAAGTCACCTTATCATGTTTCCCTTGTTATTTTTTGCTTGGTTTTTTTAGTTTTGGGGTTTGTTAAATTTGCACTTAGAGGTTTACAAGTTGTAATCATCTTCACTATAGTGGAAAAAAAATATTGGATTGTTTACCTTGCTTGGATACTTGATTTCATGAGAAGTTGCCCTTGTAATTATCCCTTTTTGGGATTCTATATTTAGAGTTATTTTCATTTGTGGTTCTTTAGATTTAGTAGTGTTTCTTTTTTTAGGCTTGTTATGGCAAATGATTCATTAGAGATCACCTTCTTTAGTTTTACTAGATTGTCTTAATCATATTAAATTCCCTTACCCAAATTTATTTGCTTGATTCGAACCTTGTCTTAATTAAGGTTCCCTTACCTGGATTTATTTGCTTGTTTCGAACGGAGTATATTTTCACCTTTGAAACCCTTATTGAACATGTTGCCCCATTGAACTAAATTGTACTTGGATATACTTATCCGCACTAAATTTGGTATTATTTTAAGGTCAAAAGAACAAAGCCTTGTTGAGTTTGCTTCTTAATTCATTTTTTTATGACATTACAGGTTTGTAATTCTGTTTTAGAATGGACTCTCCACAATCTGTTGTTTCACCATTCAAGAACCTAACTGTTAGTGGCAATGAGCCGGAGAAACAAAAAGCTGAAGTCTTGGTCAAGGGATCCATCAATCACTTGTCTAATGGAACAGACAAAATCAATGGGGTGAAGCCGAATGTTTATAACCCGGAAGACTTCATTGGCACCCTAGATGTGTTTGTACATCAGGCAAGGGACATTCAGAACATCTGTATTTATCATAAACAAGATGTTTATGCCAAGCTTTGCTTGACCAGTGATCCTGAAACTGCGGTATCCACTCAAACCATCAATGGTGGTGGGAGAAATCCCGTCTTTAACCAAAGCATTCAGCTAAATGTTAGAACCATGGAGTCCTCTTTAAAATGTGAGATTTGGATGCTTAGCCGTGTCAGAAATTATCTTGAAGATCAGCTACTTGGGTTTGCTCTTGTCCCGTTATCAGAAATTTTTATCAAGAACGGGAAATTAGAGAAAGAATTCACTCTCTCGTCGACTGATCTTTTCCATTCTCCATCTGGATATGTGCAATTGTCTCTTTCATACTCTGGAGCATCCCCTGAAGTCATGGAAATTCCTAAACTACCTATGGATGCTGAAAATGCTGTTCGGGCATCAGAAGCATTGGAGTCTACTCCTAGTGATTTTGACAAGATTGAGTTTCCTGACCCAAATATAGTGAATGAAAACGAAATGATGATATCCGAGTACTTTGGGATCAATTTAGAATCTCAAACTACCGAGAGTTTGGTTTCGTCTGACTCTGAGAGCCACGAGCTTGGTGTTCGTATCGTGGAGTGTTTGTCAGCTAACAGTGAAAAGAAGTCCAAACCGAATATCCCCAACGTAGAATCCCCTCCTAGCAGCATTTCCACCAATGAATCTCTTCCATCTGTTTGTCTCCCGACTAGCTCTCAGTCTTCTGAGACCCCTGTCAATTCTGAGTCTCCAACCCACGAGCTTGTTTCCTCTATTAAGGACAAGAACGAAGAGGGAGACGTTAATAGCAATTCTGCTGATGTTGATCATAAAGCCTCAAAAGATACAATTCCAAACCCACTTCTGAATGTGATTGTTGAGCCAGAGGAGAAAATGGTGCAGCAAGACATAGTGGATATGTACATGAAGAGCATGCAGCAGTTCACCGATTCCTTGGCCAAAATGAAGCTTCCCATGAATCTCGAGTCTGAACCTACCAAATCAGGGAATTCAAGTTCTGATCAGAAGTCCGAAACACCAAAGAGTACTGGTTCTCGAGTCTTCTATGGCAGTAGGGCTTTCTTCTAATAAACTTCTTATGGTCACGGTAAAAAGATGAAACAGGTGACTCTAGATTTTAGAATTACAAGACAATATTTAGTCATTACTGATGTATGTTGCGATGTTAAATTGTGCTTTTAGTGTTTACTGTTGTATATTAAGGATGCCTTGGATGGTGGTGGGGATACTGGATAGTATTGAGCAATGGCTGTAACTGTAATAGGTGCAAACTTTGTTCTGCTACGTTTCATGTTATTATAAATGAACAAGTTTGTTCTGTGTCTACTTCCTCTCGTTCTTTTTATATCTCGACTGATGCTAGGAGCACCCAGTTGATTTTAGTTTGAATCGCAACTTTGAAGTTCGATTCCTCGGATTGTCTGCCTCAATGGGAAACAAGAAAACATATTTTTTAATTGATCTGGAGAACAATAATATGGAAGTCTAGATTAATGAGTTATAATTCCCTTCATTCTTTCTTTTTGTAGTTTGTAAATTTTCAATTATTATGATAATCAATTTATAGAGTATGTAGGCTCTTCTATGCTATTAGATTGATGGAGCCCCAAAATTTCCTGTAAGGTGGTCCTAGGAACTGTGGTAAAGATGTATGATAATGGGTATTTCTGATA
Organism: Amaranthus cruentus; assembly: GCA_019425755.1. Classification (NCBI taxonomy): domain Eukaryota; kingdom Viridiplantae; phylum Streptophyta; class Magnoliopsida; order Caryophyllales; family Amaranthaceae; genus Amaranthus; species Amaranthus cruentus. The sequence goes on from CM033456.1 coordinate 891,179, forward strand.
GTATTATTTATGTTCAAGTTGGTTCATGATGGAGGTTAAAGTAAGGAAAAAAATAAAGTACTTGAGAGAAACAGGAGAAGTAATTTGTGCCCTTTTTTCCTCTAAAGTGTATTCCACTTGAATACAAAAGTGACCCTTATTTCCACTTTTATCTGCTCTTTGATGATCACAATAGTAGCTTTAAAGCAGCCTTACATATTGGACTGATAATAAAGAGTATTGCATCATGGGGCAAAGTGCCTACTGTAATGATTATGCATTTCCTAGAAAACTAGTCACAAAGCTCAAGAATGAGGAGGAAGTAGGAAACTATCCTATATGTTGCCTATGCATCATGAAAATTTTGTCCGTTACTCTAATTCTATTAAGTGACTCTCATCTAGGTGGGGTATGGAGTTAGATGTATACAACTGTACCTTTATTAGTGATAACAAAGGTTATAACAGATTTACATATGTGGAATACTTATAGCCTTATCATGCCTAAATATAATTTGGAGTTTTCAAGGCGTCACTCATGAAATCCAATTAAATGAAGGTATTAAAGTTAATTCGGAAAATAAGGGTAACTCAAATAAGATTGCTAGAGAAATAGACAAGATTCGTAGCGTGGATAGCTTTGATCCCTATTTATTGTTGTACGACAATGGAAGCAATTATCCAAACAATAAATTAAAATAATAAAGAAATCACACATGAAGTTTAACGTGGTTCACTATCAATACGATAGCTACGTTCAACAGGCACCGAGAACTTTATTTCACCATTAAATGGAGATTCTGAAATACAAGATGAATCTAAGAAAACTCTCTTATTGGCGGCTCACTTTTGTTTTTCTCTACTTCCCTCATAAACCCTTATTCTAATAAGAGAAGGATTTTTATGGTAATCTTCTCTTTACAAGAAATTAGGTTAAGATTACACGTAAAACGACTCTAGAAAATGGATACCGTAGGTGCGCACAAAACGCCGATTCGGCGTTTTCCCTCACCAAGAAAGACTCGGCATTAGATTCTGGAAACTGCACTTCAAAATCAGCAAGGAAAGCCGATTTGGCGTTCCCTAACTTTAGTACATGTGCGCCGACTCGGCTTCTTCCTATTGCTACAAAACGATGAGTCGACTTTGGCCTATTGAAAGTCGCCAATCTTTGTTTCGTCTTCCCATTTCATAGACTCAGTTTGAGTCACTAAACATCAACGATTATCCTTGGGATTTCCCTTAACTGCGGATATTTAGTCCACACTCGGGGATAGATTTTCTTAGATGGTATTTTTGTGTAGTTCCCAAAACCAAAATAAGGGAAAGTAGAACAATGTTCATTTTCCACTCTAAGATATGTCAAAACTTCATCCTTTTTTGCTATATGTTCCAATGTAATTTTATTGGGTATGATTGCATTTGTATATGAAATTGACTAGTAATTTGTAAGGTTATTGTAGAAATTATGGGACATTTACTTGGTTATTTGATGAGATGAGGACTCCATCAAATTGTTTACTGGCCGGAACTGTGATTGAAGAGATAGTCCACTTAGCTAATTGTGTAAGCATAATCGACCCATTAGTGATTTTTAGAATTGGGTTTGTGGAACTTTTTTTGCAATGCCACTACTAATGGCTGCATAATTATGCTTGATAGTAACTACCAACTGACCTATTAGCGTTTTAGATGATTAAACTTAACCTCCCAGCCCGCCAAGGCGGAAAATGGATGATTCATGCTGATGACATGGCCCATGAATAAAGAACAGTTTAAGACATCTCTTCAGTAGTATCAGACAATTCCGATGGTAATACCTTTCTGATGGGAGAATCTAGAATACTAGTATAAGATGGGCCGAACACTCATCTTTGTATGTGCACTGAACCTACTTGGCTACTTCTTTTGTGTGCTATAACTTATTAATACAATCCAAATTAATAGATTTCTAATCAAATGACCTACGCAAGCCCGACCCTAGATTATCCACGATATGAAATAGATCTTCGTAACATTACCAAGAACCAAGTGAGTACTTTCAAAAGCGTGATACTACATAGTTTTGCTCGTGATTCGTGAACTGTAGGGAGTTCCGAACGGATTTACTGCACTCTGCTTATTGGTTGTCAAATTTACTTGATGCTTTAGAAATTAGAAAGTGATTTAGAATAATGGTGTGAATGATCAGTGATTATCTCATTGCTGTACTTAGTGTTTGCTTATTGTGTCAGACCAAGTGACGTTTGTGTATTAAGCCTCAGTGACGTATTGTGTTATGCAAGAATGATTAACATCAGAAAGCACTCAGCTTAGAAAAGATTATAGCATTTTATGAAGATTAGTGGCTCCTACAGAAGGAAAATATTATGTCTAATTGGACAGAAGAAAATATTCTATACTAACTGTACGAATACAGCATTTTAGAGGGGTACTTCGACTATTTCATTGTTCCGTAAACTCATGTGCCTCCTACAGATCCATGCAACTTGGCCTGTATCTCTATATTTCACTCTCCACAGTCCAAACTTCTCTGCGATATCTCTTCCTGTTGAACAATCTCGATCCCTCAAGAAATCAAGAACCCACTGCTGTGCTGCTCTCTGATCCTGTTGAATATCCCGTGATCTCTCTCTCGTCCTACTGCTACTTCCCATTGCCATTGCCCCAAAAGCCGCAGCACCAGCTGCGCCAGCTGCACCAGTCACAAGAGAAGAATCGAGCAGATGGGCAACTTCTCGGCTCAAATCAGGTATCATTGCTCCCATTCCTGTAGCCAAATGTGCTCCTATTTTCAGTGCAAATGTTAATAGCTTCATGAACTTGTTCATGTAGGGTGTTAAGCATTTGACTGCCAGATTATCGACCTGCATTATTTCACATCCCATTTGATCTTCTACTACGTGCATCTCTCTCCTAAACTCGCATAACATATGGAGTCTCATTGCAGTCATTCCTGAAATGATGGTGGTCACAAGTCTCCTCGAGTAGTTTTCTGTTCTGACGAAGAAGAACATGTTGGGCACTTTCCTTTCTTCAATTTGAACATTATAATTGACTAAATGATCTACTTTACGGTGTAGTTCAAGCAAAAGCCTATGCTCATAGTATCTCAACCCTTGGATCTCTTGCTTTAGATCTCTGATCTCTTGTTCGATGATCTTTAACCTTTGTAAGACTTGCTCCACACCCTTGGCTATCCCACTGAAAGATGGATCAACTCTCGGGTCCGTTTCCGAATTTGCTGATAAACTTTGTGACTCATTTTCAGGTGGAACCTCAAGTTCATTTGCGAGGTTGTAAAGATCATGATATCGTCTGTGAAGTACCTCTCGAAAATCATCATCTGATAAGAGATCCCTAGCAAAATCAAAGCCTGCTCGTATGATGGGCTTTCCAGCATCAGATACTGCACTCCAGGTATGCTGGTAATCGTACATACCGTCAGCTGGGACAGTGAGAAGTGCTTCTTTGAGTTTATGTAATGCAAGAAATTGTGTCTTTCTATATCTTGGAGGTATCAAACTTTTCACACATTCGGGTCTAATTATGTTCTCGATCAATACAACGCCTTGGCAAAGGCTATGAATCGCAGGGATTATTAGCTGGTGGATAAGCCGGAGTGTTTCCGTTAGATTCTTGGTCGAACAAGCTAGGATATCGATGTAATGAGTCAAATGTCCTCCAAGCTCTACTCTAACATCAATGCCATTGATATTAATAGAAATGAGAGACTTTCCCAAGCTGTAAGTTGCCCCATGCTGATCTCTCAATGCCATGAATTGATTATGGAGATGCACCTGCATTCCAAAATAGTGTTGTCATGCCATTTCCTCAAATTAGCGAAAATTATGATCGGTTTACATTATATTTGCAAGAAGATTAGATACCAACTATATAAAAAGAAGGGAATTTTAAGGTAGCAATGAGATATTAGTCTTGCCTGTAATTGAGAAAAGAAGCCAGGAGTCAGAAATGTGCAGCTTGAATCGTCGCATTCAAGGTGTCGTCCTGCGTACACACAATCAGTTGAACTGAGCTGCCACTTTTGGGGTTTTAGTCTCCCTTCTTCGAGAAATGAAGGAACTAAAATGGCGGAGTTTGGATCATTTAAATCTTGTTCATAACAGAGTTCTAGCTTTAGCATCATCCTCATTAGATCTCTAGCCTCCAAATTCTCGAAAACCTTAGAACTCATACCGGGAATCTGACTCTGGAAACTTCCTTTCAAAACCTTTTCCAAGTCTTTCCTGTTGATGAAACCATTTCTCATTGAACCTTGTTTTCGAGCGTTTAATCGTACTAATTGTCCTAGCACTTCTTGGGAAAACCATTCGCAATCTAGAATAAAAAAACCCGGATCATCACTGAAGTATATAATCTCTCCTATCTGATGAACACAGGTAGCAACTGCTTTCCTTCTCATCTCGTTCTTCTCTTTGTTCTCAAATCTAGACCGAACTCTCAAAGGCGGAACCTTTGCTTGACAAAGCTCCCCAAACTCTTTCCAACTCATGATGGGCTTGTCATGTTCTCTCCTCCACTCCATAAGTAAATCGGCCAAGTCAATACATAGCTGATAAACTCGAGGAACCCTTTGTAAGATCATCCTACTTGTATTCCTTATATGCTGAGTAAGTTTACTAACCGATGATGATGATCTCGCATCAACAGTGAATACAGATGGATAAAACTCAAGAAACCCGTGGAATTTGTCTCGCAGTCCTTGAATTGAGCTCACTATAGCTTTAAAATTTTGAGAAGGTTGAATGATTTTGTCGAAATGTGTTAGAACTAAGGTCACATTTGGTAGCATGCATTGTTGGACTACTCTTCTTGAATTAGAAACTATGAATCTAAGCCAATACTGTAATTCTTCTTCAATCTCTTTCGGGTCTTTGGCCTCTCGGTTACTGGGTTTTTTAAACAAACTTGTTGTGACTAAGAAAAACGATGCACTTCCATGACCTGGGAACATGAAGTCATGCATAGAATAGAGTTCTTGTTGACCTGCCAGATTCCATATCGAAATCTTTGTGTCTTCGTCTTTGAAGCTTCTTATTTTCATGCCGTCTGATTTGATTGCTTGCTCAACTGGGTTTACCAAAGTCCGAACTTGGTCTACGTAGGGTACCTTTGTTGATGAAAAATTGTAGGATATTGAATTGCAAAGTGTGCTTTTACCTGCATTTTAGAAACTGTAATTAGGTCATCTGTATCTTCTACTCTAATTATGGTCATTTTGGAATATTTTTGTATTCGAATCACAAATTCAGAAAGCGAATTATGTTCCCCACATAAGATAGTAAATATGGTTCATGGATTTACCTGCATATTCTTGCCCACATAAGAAGACTCTACAGCTCTTGGGTGTATTCATTGGCATATCCTTAAACCAGTTCATATCTGGTTCTTCGGACTTTGCATTCTTTCCTAGTTTCTCATAAATCCCTTCCGTCATTCCCGCCTTATCCAATGGCGTATTTTCAAGATCAATCTCTTCAATCCATGGATTCACCTGTAACGTCTGCATAATCGCCTGTAAAACTGATTCTCCCTTAACCCCCCTACAACCCTTCAATGATAAGTACCTCAACGTCGCATTTTTCTCCAAACTCCGAAAAAAACTGACAATATCATCAGGTCTTAGTCCCTGATCGTCAAATATCCCGAACCTACTCACGCTCTGATTAGTCGTGATCATCTGTAGGATCGCTTCTAACCCTGTTCTCCCTATCTTCATCCTTTCTCCTCCAAAGGTGAGAGATTTCAATGCTGTGTTTGCTTGGCATTGCAGAGATGAGAATCTGCTCAATGGACAAAGCAAATGCTCTACTCCTACCCCACCAAAACAGTTTTTATCTAAATGTAATGTCTCTAAACTTCTGTTCTTAAACAGCCCTGCTGATACATAGACTACTCCTTTATCTTTTAAGCAGCATCTTGACAATTTAACCTCTTTTAGAGTCTTATTCTGTTCTAACACCCATCTAAACTCCCTTGCCCATTTCGATTTTAGTCTTACTCCTGTCATATCGAGAACCCTAACTGTCGTGTTCATCCCAAGTGCACAGGCAACCCTGCAAGCACCTGATATCATAAACAGGTCTAGTCAATAACAGATACCGATAATCAAGTTAATAGTTTGATCCGCATATCAAAATACAATTACACAAGAACCGAAATTGACTATCCCGATACATCATAATTGAAACCCGTTAGAACACCCGAATATACAATTCACCTCTATCAGTATCCAAGAATAACTAACAATTTTACCCATGTATAAGGGGAAGGGATACTGATATTCTGTTATGCTATGTAAGTAGCCTATACAACAACAATAATGCCGTTACATATATAGGAGACAACAACAACAACAACAACAACAACCAAAGCCATTAAGTGGTTCCCACCTAAGCGGAGTTTAGGGCTGAATGTATCCTGTCAAGGAACCAACTCAACCAAAAGCTTAAGCTTATAGTTGAGGCCCCAGAATATGTTATATACTCTAACATATCCAACCTTACCTTGTTAGAGATAACAAAGAAGTTGTTTCTGATTGACCCTTAGTAGCAAATATATATATATATATATATATATATATATATATATATATATATATATATATATATATATATATATATATATATATATATATATATATATATATATATATATAATATATATGCAATTTCGAATAGTCCATTACATGCTACAGCTGTCTGGTATTATACTGTACCTGAAATGTGAAGCCTGTATATTCTTAGTGTACAATTTTCTGGCACAAACTCCACCATTTTGGAGCATTTATCAGAACTCCAAATATGAACTTCCATATCTCTATTCCTAGCCAAAACTGCAGAAATCAAAGGGGATGCAACAAACGAGCTCGAATCAAAAACCGTCAACAATTTCAGAGATATATTAACTTCAATCATCTTAGACAATTCTTCTGCTCCTTTTAACCCAATTGAATCTTCCCAAATTTGCAACTCTTCTAAGCTATCATTCACCTTCAAAACATCAGCAATCATCCCTGCACCTCTCGTACCAATATTCGATTCACAAAACACAATTTCCTTGACATTTTCATCCCTTTTGAGAATCTCTGCCAACTCTTTTAAGCACTCAAAACTGAAGTCATTTCTACGAAACGCGATGTGCTTAATACCTGTGTTGTTTTCCAGCAATATCTTGAGGCTTTTAAGATACTCAACCTCCCATTTGACTCTATGAAACTCCAAGTTTCTTAAGGAAATATTGCTGTTTTTATTCATTGTTGAAAGTTGTATAAGGAGATAAGAGAAGAGAGCATTATTGTCTTGGGAAAGCTTTATGTTGATTGAAGATTCTGTTTCTTGCTGACAACTTGATGTTTGTTCAGAGAGAAAGAAGGAAATATTTTGCAGGTTTAAGCTTCCTGATTCTAATACTTCCAGTACCCATTGCAGATCATTCAAGTTTTGGTTTGATCCCATTTTTGGTTAACAAAGTCATGCAAATTCTTCCCATTATTTAACCCTGTGTTTCAGAAATGACTTTTATTTTATGGTTTGAATTTGAACTTTTGACTTTATGGTCGTTATCTATCCTAAAAGATGATATTTTGAGCCAAAACAAAAAAGTTAGTATTTCATTAACTTTTGACTTTTGATTTTTTGATCAATTTTTCTTTAAAAAATTGCTTTTTTGATCAATTTTTTTGTTTTTTGACTTTTGATTTTTTGATCAATTTTTCTTTAAAAAATTGCTAATAACCAATAAGTTATTTTTACTGAACACCTTATCTTTACACACATGGTTTTAGTGATTTTAATTTAAAGGGATTAACTTTTATAATTATCTTAAAGGTGGGGTGGCCCACAGTTAGGGTGTGACTTGTCTGGAGTTTGAAAATTTACAAGAGAGCTAAAAGAGCCGTTAATGTTGGTTTCAAGTTTCAACTTTAATTAATAGATAATATGATATATGCTTGAGCTTCTTTTTCAAGGCAATCCTTTTGGTTTTGTTGTTTATTTGGCCTTTTGGGAAACCATGTTCATACTTTATATATGTTGGTTTGATGCCTTTCTTTACACCTTGCTGCAATAATTCCTCCCTTTAATTGTGGGTATTTGCTGAGAATCCAATGCCGTAATGCCAGGGAGGCCTAAGGGGAGCGAAATCGATGAGCCAAAGTGTCAAAAAAGATTTAAATTATAACTTCAAGGTGCATTAATGAACATGACTATTTTACAAGCAATACCATAATTAAGCATGAAATAAATGCAAATAATAACACAATGATTTTATAGGTTCACTATAATATTGGCAATATCTTTCATCCTACACTAGTGTATTTCATTTATGTGCTTAATTTATATGGGAGATTGACTGTTGAAACGATCATGAAGAAAGAATATCATGAGGAGATACATAATATGAGAAACTAAAGTAACGGAGAGTAGAAAATTAGATAACAGAAAGACACGCATATGAGGGGTCAAGCTCTTGGTTTGGCTCACTTTACAATTAAAAATGCATTAGGTTTCAAATAGGTAAAGATAGGGTTGAATATGAATTACGCTACAGAGCAACAAAATGCACACCTGATGTAGCTTGTTTGAGCAAAAAGCTGCTCGTTTGAGCAGGCTCAGGCCAACAACTTTTAGACTCTTTTTAACTTCTTCCACGTATCCATTTGATCCCCTTGTTGCAAACAGTGGCGGATGTATGTTTGGGCACGCGGGGTCACGTGCCTCTAGGCGTTTTTTTAAAAAATAATTCAAAGTAGACTTTTCTATTGGTCAGTGTAAAAATGTAAAATTAATATTTAAGTCTTTCGATGATAAATACTTACTCATTTTAGTAATTTTGTCTTATTTATTTATTTTGTCCCATTTTTCTTATGGTATTTCGTGTTTAAAATTTTAGCAAGTCTTGTATGAGACCGTCTCACTGTGAGACGGCCCTATACAAGCAGCCCATTACTAAAAAAAATAAAAATAAAGAAATGAAAACTGAATTCTCGCTTGTACGAGAAGCTTTTTTTTTAAATACTTTAGGTTGACCCAATTGAGGTCGTCTCACGATGAGACAACGTTAATAAAGAACGTGCATTATAATAGATCAATTCACTATTTATTTACATCATGCATATTATTTTTTGAGTATATTTAACGTTTTTCTCTAATTACATTATTTTTAATAAAGTGGAATGAAATTAATAAATAAATTCAAATTGTTATTAATTCAAGTAATGCATTATATGATTAAGATAGATGTTACTTACTAGCATTTTTTTATTCGAAAACGCTATTTAATTACGAGATTCATTTTCAAGAATAAGATCACAATTTTGATAAATTTATTGTGATTTTACTTGTTATTTTTTCAAATTTAAAAATATTAATTGTTCATTTTTAAAACGAAACTCCGCTAAAATTCCGTCTGTTAATTAGTGCCCCCTAGGACTCCGAACCCTGAATCCGCCACTGGTTGCAAACAACGTCGCAACAGTTGTCCCAAGTATATTCTTTCCTTGAGCATCAAGGAGTGATCCATACTACTCGATCCACACTTTTACCTGGTTCACAAAAGATGGATGATTTGCCTAGTCTTAGAGTGATTCTTTATCAAGTTATCATGCCCAAGGTTTGGCACAATGCTGTTAAACCAACTTTTGGGGGTGTCCCAAATTCCCCCACGAATAAAAGCCATGTAATACCATGACCAAAATGATCAAACTCAAGTCACACTTTTGTACATAATGAATCACAAAGCATTTTTTGCTTCAAATCTCTAGTGTTTCATCCAATATTTCAAACAAGCGTCCATCAATCTTATATCTCATTTGGAATCCATATGGAGCATGAAAAATTTATCTGAGTATTTAATTAAAATGGATACGTGTTTTCGGCTATTATTTAAGGGTGGTCCATAATTAAAGGGAGGAATACTTTTACCTTGTTTCGGCTATTAAAATGGATACGTGTTTCCGGCTATTAAAATTAAAATGAATATGTGTTTCCGGCTATTAAAATGGCTATTTTTAACTTGTTGTGTCATTTGGAATTTATATGGATGATCGTGTTTTCGGCTATTATTTAAGGGTGGTCTAACATGACACAACACGACTTTTATTATATTCATCTCACTAGTGCTATTTTTTTTAAAAACAAATGATGCTATAATTTTCTTACTAATATCAAGGCATATAATTATTCTTCATTTGATCTACATATTTAAATTTTTGTGTACATTGAAGCAAACTAAATGAATAAATTCTTCTAAAAGTAAATAAAAAGAAAAAACTATTTCGAAGTAAAGTGGTTATACTGCATAGAGCATCAGAAGTGGTTATAATGCATAGAGCATCAAATTCAAGCAATAACGGCGTCTGTAGCTCAGTGGATAGAGCGTCTGTTTCCTAAGCAGAAGGTCGTAGGTTCGACCCCTACCTGACGCGAATTTTTTTTTCCCCTGTATTAAAACAATCTACAAGATATTGATATTCTTTGTCGGCCTGTCGTAAGTAAATTCCTTTTTTTTTGGTTTAAGTTCTAAACTTTTTGTAAAAGACAAATTCTTTTTTAAAAAATTTGTTGTGATTTTTAATAGCAAAGATGGAAATTTCTCTGAAGTTAATACAGAAATTACAAATAACCATAGCATATAACCAAGGTAAGTGATTTTTCCAGTAGAAAAAAATCAGACTTAATTAAAATTCTAAATTCCTATAATTTCCGGGTTACAAGGAATTTAGAATTCGAATAAAATTTATGAGCAAACAAAAAAATTATAAATAAACAATGAATTTATAATCCACTAATATTATTGTTTAGCACATATGTACTTATTACAAACTGCATTGCAAATAATTAATTCAGATACTTGCTCCTAAGAATTTACAGCCACTATTCTTATATTCTACTCAAATCAATTAACTAAATTTACATCTTCAGATACTGAATACTTCACAGAAACTTCGAAATTGAGCATTCAGCATGAGCATCTTCAATATTCAAATCTGAAAATGGTCGATCGATCTCCTCACTATGAAGATGTATCAGAATCATCTGCTAAAATCAGAAAATGTGGTGCCACTCGTTTTCGTGATCTTCGTTCACATACCTTTACGGTCCTGATCCTTTGTGATTTCCTTGGGCCATGTCCTAAGACTGGTTCATGTATGGGTTTCTCCTCTTCATCGAGTTTGTCACAGAACTTCGCAAAACATTCTGGACGAAACCAATCAGGCTTTAGCTGCAAAAACATATCAAAGAATGAGAGGCTTTAACGCATGTAACAACATACCATTACACTAACTGCCATTAAATGTTTCCCACGTAGTGGTGTTCAACGGGTAAAGGGTCGGGTCACATTTCAACAGCTCATTAGCGGGTCAGGTCAATAACGGGTCGGATTATTAACAGGCCTTGGAGTCCCACGGGTGTGGTTTGGAGTCAGATGTAGGCAACCTTTTACCCTTATTAATGATAACATTAGCAAAGAAGTTGTTTTAATTGACGAGCGTAATAACAGCACTATAGAAATCAAGATCTTTTATCTCTTTTCTATGTCTCATCTTTAGCCTGTCTTATAGTCCATAATATGTTTAGTCCCGCGGCATTTTTCATATGCAAAGAAAATTTTGAGCGAACAAACCTAAAAGTTTGGTAGTGTGTCAAAACTGAGTAGAGCTGGGACACAAGACGAGACACAAATTGAGACATGATCTTAAGTCATGTTATGGTAACTTTAAAGGGTGGGAGATATCATACAAAATCAGGGTAGCCACTTGATTTGCTGAAGTTATCTGGAGCATCATCGAGGAATCGTTTAATAAAGTAAAGAACAAATCTGCCACAGTCAACATCATTTTTCTGTTGAGGAACCTGAAAAGTGAAAAAGGGTTGCCTTTCAGTAAGAGTTGCATCAGATTGAAGATAAGATAAAATCATATGAAGAGCATACTTTTGAAATTCATGTGAACAATCTAAAAATTAAATAATCCCTATCCCCTTGAATCAACTCTAGTGCAAAACAAAGGATCGCATCGGCCGCATTATACTGGTTTTCAAATAAAACAAATCGATATCACCCGCACTATCAAGGTATGAAAATACCGCATTTTAGGTGAACTCAAGGGCTATCTCATAGTTTTGGCCACTATTTGGTGGTAAGTCAACCGCATCACTCCTATTATCTCATCACTATGTAGTTACCACAATCGTGACAATTATTGCACTTTTGCACAATGAATCGGCTCCACCAATCCCAAAAAATTCTCACATACAAGAATGATAGGGTTCTCCCTATGGATATGGCTCTGCATGAAGATGGAGCTTCATGTGTTCTTTTTGTCTATTCTATTTTTCCTTGGATTGGAGAAAATGAAAGAAAGTGTCCAACTTTATATAATATATACATTGCTAGCATGGCTATATGTGTACAAGGGTAGCTATTAACTACTTTGTGGATTCAAGGGGAGTTAATGGTTATCAACTACTCAAATTGTGCTTTAATATATGGCTGAGCTTTGGTGGTCTTTAGAGGCTATTCAATAGAAAATACTTCAATGACGAATAAATTGCATCAAAGAACATAATAAAATCCACACTTTTATTGCATATGCTCACTTCAAATAATTATTCTTTATAGAAGTATAAGATGATGCCTTAGCAAAACATGGAAGCACATTTGAACATGAATCAGATTTAGCAAGAGCTTATAACATCCACCTGTGGCACCAATAGAGGAATACGGTATATATCATCTTTAGATTCAAATCGACCCTGGGCTTGAAATATATCGTAAACAAACCTACAAATAAAAAGTTTAACAAAACCATTTATCTGTATGAACTAGATTTTTTTTCTCAAACAGTAATGAAAACGGGCTAAGAGCCTAAGACCATACTTTCTCAAATCAGATCCAATTATATTTGCAGCCATGTTATTCGAATCCAGCAACAAGATGCATCTCGTTCCTGTGTCTGAGTTTACAGACTGACCAAAATGACAGAAAATCACCAGTCTCCAGTGATCCCTACAACAAACAAAATTATAATGACATCACCTAAACAAACAACAAAACATTTGCAGTATTTCCAATGGGGGAGTTTCGCGAATGGTTGTTCGTTTGCTTTGTTAGTTGGTTTGTTTGACCAATCGGAAGTGCTGACTGATTTTTTTTGGCTTTAAAGCAAACTGAATAAGTCAGTTGATTATGAAGATGTTTTGTAAAAATTAGATATTGATTGTCGATTTTTAATTAGAGAAAATGTAGACAAATAAGCCAAAAGCAACTAAAAAAACTAACCACAGAGGCTTTTTCATTTTAGCATAAAAGCCAAAAAAAAGCCATTTATCTAACACTTTTGACTTTTTGACCAGACAACAAGCCAAAGCAAAAAATCAACAAAAAAACAATATGAAAGTCACTTACCAAACACTCCTATATCTGTAACATTGAAAAAACAAACAATTCTACCATGAGTGCATCACCCAACTAAAACTTTCTCATCTTTGTAATTTCTTTGTTTCAAAATTCCCTCACAATTATGAGAGATTGTGATGGATTGACATTGTCGAGCTGGTGTTACTTAGACATAAAACATCTTCTACAAAACTTGTATTGAAAACGGGAAGACAACTAGAATTGAAAGTAATTAACGCCAACACATACCAGCAGACAATAGGAACGAACACATACTTCTTCAAAAAAATCTCCTTCTGTTTTTTTAGTTTCCAATCTAGACTTTTCTTGCACAAGAAGTTGTAGAATTCAAGTGCATCCAAATAATCAAATGATTCTCTTTTGGTTTCAGAAATGCTCTTCCATATATTCCTGATAGTTTTAGAAATTTGAATTACCATCATAAAGACATTAAGAAAAAGAGACCCTCTTGATACCAGGGGAATGACTTACTCCAAGTGGTAGTTAAATGTATAACTATCCATCATTGAGCGCGTTCCAGAAGAATTTGATACGGATTCTGAGGAACAAGGTATAGAGTGTTCAAGTCTTTTCTGTATTACCAACTCGTCCCCTAAGGGTTTTCTCTCCTTAATACCTTGCACATATATAGCCAGAGTTTCTTCAGATTCTAGCAACAAAAGTTGAATCAATAGCCTTAAAAAAACAGACGTTATAACTTATGAGTAATTCCTCTTATTCCTTTGCCATTCAAAGCCACAATACCCATAACTACTCTACCTTTCACCAAATGAGAAACAAGTTCTAAAAAATTGACTAAATTAAATCGTTGACCGAAGCGATAAACCAACCAAAATACACATAATCATTTAGTCCATGTGCAAGTGCTTAAATAATTAGGTAGGGAAGATGGAGTATCCAATAATCTATAGAATATCAAGTCAACGTAAATGGATGTGATCTCAATCGAAGAAGCTTAAGACAAATTATAGTCTCCTAACTGGCGGAAAATTCAGCTACACTGCCAAATTCTGTACTCAAAATCAGGGTCGGGTTTCAGATAACCAATCAAGAACTATACACCTTAAAATGAAAAGAAACGCATAGATCATCGTCTTAAGCCAATGCCATATAGAACTTAGCCGATCAAATGGTAATTACAAAATCTTATACCACAGAGTAACTATAATGATCAAATGTAATATAATGTTCCGGAAAAGTTCGATAAGAAATTAAGTACTCCGATACCAATAAGTGGCTCCCATCTAGGCAAGGTTTCGTGATCGGATCTATGCAACCTTACCCTTGTTCTAGTTAGTGATAACAAAGGGTTGTTTCCAATTGATCCTTAGTAGCCAACATCATCCGCAACTTCACATAAATAAAAAGTGTGCATGATTTAATGAATCATTATAATCCACAACCAAAAGAAGTATAAATCTATGGCCCTATACACAATACAACACAAAATTCAACAGAAAAACATTCTTATTGAAGAATTTAGCACATAAATTTGCTTCAATCAAATTTATTTCCAGAAAATCACACCAATGCATGATTCTGCCTGGAAATTGAACTTATAACTTGTTAAGTTAGTATATCCAACATAACTCTTCTAGTTGAGTACACTTAGTTTCAAGTTCACGGTATACAGTATAACAAATCACACTTGAGTATTAAGACTCATAAATTTTCACTTAATAATTGTGAATTCAACTGTTGAATTGATAAGCCAATGAAAAACAACATGAAAAATGAAAATTAAAAATTTAAATAAAAATTACACCCAGAAAAATAAAACCAAAATGACAAAAACAACAAGAAAAATGTGACAATCCAAGATTCAAAGAACACAAAATTATACCAAAGGTTTAATGATTTAATCTTTCTCTTCCCCACCAAACAAAATTATACTAAAATAAATATCAAATTATATTGAGAATTCAGAAAAAGTAAAGAGCAAGTAAAACCTGAAATGGTTGATTCTAGATCATCAATTAAAATAACCTCCTGATTCTTACTGGAAGATTCAACCTTTGTTTTCCCCATTTGCAAAAAAATTAGCCCTTTTCTGGGTTATCTCTCTTCCTCTTACTTTTTTCCAGAAATTCTCTGTATGTCCAAAGGATTTTGCAATTTATCCTTGTTAGTGTAATTTACCCTTTTAAGATCGTTGCATTTTGAAAATAACCCAACAATTTCACTCTTGAATTATGCTCATAAAACTACACATTTATCTTTATAATATAATAATCCATACACATATTTCTATAGGAAAAAAAAATTACCTAGAATAATCCAAACTATTCACGATTTTTTATCATTTAAATTCTGCCTTCGTATTTGATATTTTCATTTTTTATTTTAGGAACTTCTATTTGCTATTTCTCTAAATAATCTTTATATATACTTCATATTATATTTTTTTACATAACTAGTATAGTTAATTGTCCTAGTTTAAGCAAAACAATGCAGTCAAGTTGAATATAAAATAAATTGACGCCTAGTTGTAGATCTATGTGTTTGGCACTATATAAGGATTTTGGGTACTTTAGAATCAAATGATGAAACACAGAAATTGAAATATGAATCAATCCTTAAATTCGAGGACATTCATCATTCTAGATCGCAAGATCAAAATTAGAACTTAGTTATTTTAAGGCAGAAACCAGAATAACTTATCACGTAATGGAACCCTAAGGTCTTTTTTGGATGAACTCGTATACAAGTACCCGTTGAATTCCAGAAATACAACACAACATCCACAACGCATTTCTAAACACGCCAGAATTCCAGAAATACGCAAATGAACTACCATATATTAACAGTGAAGGAGGCGAAAGACAAAGTTACAGAAAAAATTAAATCTTCTAACCCTAATTAGTTGCAACAGTTTTTTGAGCTAAATAAGCATAAATCTCTCACAATTCAGCATCAATAACGTAACTTTACATGAAATTAAATTACAAAAAAGAATCCAAAAATTCAAGCAAAAGAATAGAAAATTGACCTGATAATGCTGCGTTCGAAAACCAGTTTGTCTATGTTATCTTGTGAAAAACCCTAAATCACAAAGATAAAATCAAACCCTAAAATTATACTATCAGTCTACAAAGTTACAGTAAATAAAAACCTAACACTTCGTATTGTAATTTCGCAACAAGCAATGTCTATGGAAGAAGATGAGATAAGTAAGCTGCAGCAAATGTTACGCCTTGAAAAAATAAGAATGGAAAGGAAACAGTACAAGAATGTCAAAAGGTTGAAGATGAGAATGGAATTAGGTCCTTCTAGCAAGACGACGACTGAAGAAATGGCGGAACAAGCTGTTTTGAAGAAAGGAAATGAGCGATTTTGAAGAAATGGCTGAAGTATATTTTGTCCTTCAAGCATTGAACTGAGAAAAAAGGAAAAATTGGCGGTTGAAGATAAGACGTTTTTCTAGTTTCATTTAAATGCGTATTCCAAATTGGTGAAAAACTGGGCAGCCTATTATTTGAATCGTTTTTTATATATAAATAATCCTATGGTTTGTTCAAAGAAAGGATATAAATAATACTACCTCCTATTCAACTTAAATGTCTCATTCAGTTTTTTAGTACTATTCATTCATTATTCTTAATTTGTATTTTACTCTTAATCTATAAATTAAAACATAGTCATGTGTGATCTTATTTGATTCGTCTCAATACAAGGATTATTAATATCAAATTTTTATAATTTTTAATTAAGAATAATTTGAGATATTAAGGCTTAAAATATTGTCTCGACAAGTGTGAAAAAATTAAATGAGACATTTAAGCTGAATAGGAGGGATTACGTATTTGTATCCTTTGTTTTACAAAAGATACAAAAGATATTTATTTGTATTTTTTGTTGGAAGGAAAGATACAAATAATATTATTTGTATCTTTCATTTTAATAAAAGATACAAATATGGAGTTACTAATGCGAGCTTTTTTAATAGTGATGATTAAACTCATTGTGCTAATGAAGTTATTATGGTGAATGGTGATACACTTGAATATATATTATGATTAAATATTCGCTCATCACTAAATGCTAAAATTGAATTTAAAAAAAAAACTAAAACTAGTAAACTCAAATGCCCTTGATAACCATTGAAAGTATGTAGTAGTTGAAAAATCTTCAATGGTACCATACCATATAATGTTATTATATGTTTTTTTGTGTAATACATATGAAAAAAATTATATTTAATGACTTTTTTGTTGTGAAGTTATAATATACAATAAGATTGCACGAGTTACTCCCAATGTATTACTCTAACTTTATTTCTCAAACTATTCGCTCCCTAATGAACTCTATTAGAAAAAATTGATGTTGTGGGATGTCAAGTAGGAGTGTTCATTAACGGGTACCCGGATACCCAGTTAGTTGGGTATCTTCTTTAACGGCCTGTGTCCCGGCCCAATTTATCCGGGTACCCGAATTTCGAGTATCCGGATAAATTGGGTCGGGACACAGGGTACCTTTTTGTTGGACATAATTAAATTAGAAAAATTAGTGGAATTAATTACAAAATTTGGCAGAATTTATTAGGAAAAATTACCCAGAATAATACGACCTTTCACCTATTTTCCACGAATAATACGAACTTTCAATTAACCACGAATAATACGACCTTTGACATATATTTCCCATTGGTATATCGTTTTACCCGGTTAGAATTTATTTTTAAACAAAAGTTTAATTAACTCATCTTCTCTCATTTCTCTCTCCTGTCATTCTTTTCAAAATACCCAGCCTTCATCTTCAAAATACCCAGCCTTCATCATCATCCAAGATCAAGCAGAGATCGCGCAAAATACCCAGCCTTCATCATCATCCAAACTCACGCAGAGATCATCATCCAAGATTCGCCTATAATGGTTAGTTTATTCTTCTCAATTGCATAATATATCATCTAATTTTGCAAACACCCAAAAATTAGGGTTCATTTTTTCGAAAATTTATTATTCTCATTTATGATTAATACTTGTTTTTAAGTTGAAATTCTTTGTAATTTAGTGTTTTTTGATTGTTTTTAGGCTAATATGAATGATTTCATTACATTGAAGTTTTGTAATTTAGTGTTTTTTGATTGTTTTTAAGTTGAAACACCCGGTAAGTGCACTGATTTTTTGCTACTGATTTTGTGCTACTGGAACATGTTTTGCTGATTTTTGTGCTACTGGAATACTGATTTTGATTTTGTGCTACTGGAATACTGCTGGTCTGATTTTTGATGATTATTTTTGCTGTTTTTGTTGTTATGCCACTGGAATACTGCTACTAGAACATGATTTTTGCTGCTGGTCTAATATTACTGATTTATGTTTACTGTTTACTGGAACATGATTTGAATATGCTACTGGAATATGCTACTTTGTTACTGGAATATGCTGCTGGTATACATGGTTTTTTTGCTACTGGAACATGATTTTTGCTGCTGGTCTAAGAGAAGGGGAAGATTAAAGGAAGTAATTAAAAAAATAAAGGATAACAATGGAGGAAGTGAGCAAAAAAAGGTGAAATGAGCAACAATGGAGGTGAATGGGTGAGGAAGAAGCTTGAAGCAGCAAAAAAAAGAGGAAATGAGCAACGGTCAGATTTTGACCGGTTATGTAGGTTGCAAACAGGTAAAGTATACCAATGGGAAATATATGTCAAAGGTCGTATTATTCGTGGTTAATTGAAAGTTCGTATTATTCGTGGAAAATAGGTGAAAGGTCGTATTATTCTGGGTAATTTTTCCAATTTATTATTAATATCATTACAGAATTTTGTTACAAAATCTTCATCAACATCAACAATGAGATTAAAGATTAAAAAGTAACCAAAATAACCAAAATCGGTACATTTTATTACAGAATCTTCATCCAAATAAATAGTGTTGAATGAGTTTGAATTTTCGAATTCAAGTTTGAAGATCTAATTAAACTTTACTTTTTTTGAGATGATCTTCTTGGTTTCCTGCAAGCACATGCTAGAGGCTCTGCATGTAATCAATGCTTTCTTTCCAAATTTGTATATTCATCTGTTTTTATTTACATGGGTTTTTGTCTTCGTTTTTAATATAGCGGAATAAACTAGGAAAAATACTGTAAAAGTTGAAATATTAGATGATTGTTAGACATAGAGATTTCTGAAGAAGCTGAAGTTAGAGAGGAAAGAGACTCTCTTTGAAAACGGTTGTAACACCCGAATTTCCTCCCCTACCTCGCGGTTTTGGTTTCGTACGGGTGTTACAACGGTAATGAAGATGAAGGAAGAAAGAAGAGTGAACGGCACCTTCTCTAAGCATTGTAGACAAGCGTAAAGAGTGTATTTGCTTGAAATGAAAAATAGTCCTTTTTGGAAGCTATTGTTGAGGTAGTGATTGCAGTTTGCATTTTTGCAACGCTAAAGATTATCAACGCTCTTTATTTTATTGTGTAGTTGTGAGTAGAGATGTCGATTCGGATGATTGGGTCAATTTTGAGACAGGTGTTTTGGGTCGACTTAAAATCGAGTCTTGTGCCTATATTGATTTTTACATCATTTAAATTCACTAGTTGTGGGGCGTATCTAAGAAACCCTTTTAAAATTAAAATTTTAGTTTAGAGCGGAGTAATTAACCATAATTATATTGTATTGTATTAATTTTATACTTTAGCTAAGTAGAATTAAAGTTATTCACAATAATGTAAGCCTATTATGATTTTGCTTTTGAGTTTTGTTATGTTTATAAAAAAATAGCTTGGCATTTTTCATGAAAATTTTATGAGTACAAGTTAAATGTTAACCGTAAAAACATAGTAAAAAGCAGAGCAAACGAAAAATCAAAATCATTTCCTTTGAACATGTCATGATAAGTCAAATTACATTGTGTTGCTCACGTAAACATTTATAAGCCAACACAGAATCCAAGAGCTCAAGAGCAAACGAAAAATCAAATATATATATATATATATATATATATATATATATATATATATATATATAATTTAGAAAATGGGTCTGGGTAATCCAAACAAGGAGGAGAAGAAGTAGCCCACTCATAAACCCAAAGGAGGTTCACTACTAAAACCAATTGGTAATAGCAGGAGTTACTCCTTGAATGTATAAAGTGAAGCATACTCTCCTCTTTCTTCGATGTGGGACAACTCACATGTGGATAACACATGGGCACTTCAACAATATGAATCAGCACTAAATATGGGACAATATTTAGCCACCGAATAGAAGAACAAGAAACCGATGAAGTCAAGAGGTCTTATGTGATACTTGCACAAGCCATAGATTCATGGATGAAGCAAGACTGTAAGAATAGGTCCTGTTGATTTCAAAAAAAGAATAGGTCCTGTAAACTTATTATTCGACAAATCGTTGCCCAAGACAGAAAAATAACATGATTTATTTTTAAAAGCCACATATATTCATCTTACGACCTCTACTTCATCTCGAACCCAAAGCAATAATTAATAGAACACATTTTATACCTCAAAGCTCAAAACGAACCACTTCATTGAACCAAAGGCATATGAAAATATTAGTCAAGATATGTGCTCTCTGATAATGATGGAAGCTTCGAATGGAGCTGAATCGAAAAAAAAGATATTTTATGGATCAATAACCGGTCTTGGCTCCTCCACTCAATTTTAAAAGGAGGAAGAGACAGTTTAATACCATAGCTAGAGGTGTGCAATGGGCCGGGGGCCTTTTGGGCCTCCGGGTCCGACCCTTTAACGGGTCGGGCCTTAATGGGCCGGATTTTTGAAGGGTCAACTTTAGCTATATACGGAGCGGGCTCAAAACGGGTTTTTTGACGGGTCCTAAACGGGCCTTCTTGTTTTTATTAGTATAGTTTATTGTTGAAAGTTTAAATAAACCGTGAGGATTGGGAGTTGGGACTGTAGGAATTTACCAACAGTATGTTGATGATGGTATTGGTCATACACTGTACAAATATTTACAAACTGGTATTAGTCCATGGCTTACACTGTACAAATATTTACAAACAGTCACTGTAGGAATAATTTTGGGTTTGTTTTATTTGCTTATTATTATTATTATTATTATTATTACTCCCTCCTATTCACACAAAAGGGGACATTTCTATTTTGGGCCAATTCACACAAAATGTCCCAAATCTATATTTACTCTCACCTTTACAATTAATTTAATCAATTAAAATATCCAACTACCCCCACTTTTACTACTCCCAATACCCAACTACTACCTTTACAATTAATTTAATCAATTAAAATAACCCACCATTCTACTCTTAAAATCCGTGCCCAACCCAAATGTTCCCTTTTGTGTGAATAGGAGGGAGTATAATTTGGGTTTTTTATTTTATTTTATTTTTTTCATAAGTAATATAAATGGGCCGGGGCGGGTCGGGTTGGGCTTGATGGGCCCGACCCGTCTAAGGCCCGGATCTTTTTTGTAAGGCCCGACCCGTTTTTACTAGAACCCGACCCTTATCCGACCCATTGCACAGGCCTAGCCATAGCCAATAAGCATGGGAAATTCTTCCAACTGATCAGCACACATAATGTAACTCATTTATGCTGCATAACACTCGTATAAAAAACAAAAGTTAATTGCCGGGTAATGAAAATTCATACCACCAAGTTGCTACAAATTAAAATTGGGTAGAGTTGTGGATTGAGCGAGTACCTTTCTTTCCATTCTATCTTTTGTCTTCAGGAAGGCCATCAAGACGACACAGTGTTAGTTGCACTTCTACTTCTTCTAGGTTGCCTTGTGTTTTTTGTCAACAGCTCTAGCCTCGGTGTACCTCGGTGTACACACTAGGTAATGCAAGCACAAAGGGGGTTTAACTATTGGCATTAAATAATAATGAAGGAAATAATTTTAGTAATTTAATACTAACAATGGCATCCAACTAACATGCCAAAATTAGATAAAGCAACATCACACACCCAAGAATTACTTTATATTACTAACAAATTATCTATAACTATTACTAAAACAAAACACGCTTACGTCATCACCTTTAAAAATTGCTTATGTGTCGCTTCCTTATTAAAAATTTTCCCTCCTAATTTAAATAATGATGTCATTGTTATTATGATATTTGACTTTTTATTTTCTTATTTTGAGTATGTTATTTTTCAATTATTTATAAATTTTATTTTATTTTATTATTAAATGAGTACTATTTAGTATATTGGATATTTTGAGATGGTTAAAACAAAAAATACACTTACTTGGATTTTCTTGTTATTTACACAATTGATATTGATTACTTAAATGCAATGAATAATTCTATTATAATTCGGTTGTGACTATTTCTATGTAAGTCAATTACATTTTTCATGACAAAACTATTTTTCGGTTAAACTTTTAAAAAATAATTTTATATATTTTTTGTGTTAAATTTGATTTTAAAATGTATTATTAATAGTTGTAATACTTAGTGTAATTCATGTCAGAAAATTTTATAAATAATAAATTATAAATAATAAATAATAAATAATAAATAATAAATTTATAAATAATAAATAATAAATATTAAATAATAAATAATAAATAATAAATAATAAAGAATAAATAATAACTAATAAATAATAAATAACAAATAAGAAATAACAAATAACATATAAGAAATAACATATAACAAATAATAAATAATAAATAATAAATAATAAATAATAAATAACATATAATAAATAAATAACATATAATAAATAATAAATACCAACATAGTGCAAGTTCTTTTAATCGTTACTAATAGGAGTATTCAATATAGAGATGTTTATTGATGATAGTATGTTAATTTTAATCATATAAGATTAGACGAGATCATCGACACGTCAGTTTTTTGTGTGTTAACCCTCGTTTTGTAGGGAAGTTTTTGCAAAATTTATTTATATATACAATGAATGATTTATGAACTACAACCTTAAAATTTAGCACTTTTGCGAATTATGATTTCAATGTTTATTTTTTACGAACTACACCCACCAAAGTATTAAACTTTACTTGTCATATCTTAAGACCCCCTTGTAGAAGGCTATATCAAACAGTGATGTGGAAGAAGATATTCAAAATTGTCAGATCTTATACACAACGATGTAGTTTTGTTAATTTTGAATTATATTTGGTTAAAGTTGCTATGCACTTGCTAGTTTTTATCTCTGATATAGATGTCAGATGACTCTTTATTAATAAATCATGTATTATTCAAAAAAAATATTAAACTTTACAGGTTCAGGCCAATAGACACAAAACTCAATCCCGACCATAAAAATGCGCCAAATTTTTGCTGAACAAAAATCTTACTAGCTGTGATTAGAAAAATTGACCGTTAAAAGTATAATTTTTGCAAATAAAGATGTAATCTTCAAAAATTATTCTCAAATCTTAACAAATCTTCAAAAATATAATCTTAACAAATCTTAACAAAATATAATCTCAAATCTTCAAAAATTGCTGAACAAAAATTAACCCCAATTTTTCATTAGAAGATGCAATCAAATTCAACCCAGAAAAAGTGGAGCACCAGAAACAGCCCGGTAACCCACCCATTACTGGCGGCATCTACACTACAGCAACAACTGCAAATCATCCCATATCTTGAAGGTAACACCTTATTCTTGTTATTTATATTATTTTATTATTTTATATTATTTTATTATTTTTCAATTATTATTTTATTATTTTTCAATTATTTATAAATTTTATTTTATTTTATTATTAAATGAGTACTATTTAGTATATTGGATATTTTGAGATGGTTAAAACAAAAAATACACTTACTTGGATTTTCTTGTTATTTACACAATTGATATTGATTACTTCAATGCAATGAATAATTCTATTATAATTCGGTTGTGACTATTTTTATGTAAGTCAATTACATTTTTCATGACAAAACTATTTTTCGGTTAAACTTATAAAAAATAATTTTACATATTTTTTGTGTTAAATTTGATTTTAAAATGTATTATTAATAGTTGTAATACTTAGTGTAATTCATGTCAGAAAATTTAATAAAATCGTGCTTCGCACGGGAACTATCTAGTTATATACTAAAATAATAAATGATTTCGACACATGTTAATGCAACAAGAAAAGTTTTCTTCCCCAATCAAACTACTTATTTATTTTTATTTTTTTTGAAGATCAAACTTACGACTTAGATTATTTTAATTGATGTTAATTTGAGATTAGATAATCATACCCTAATGGTGATGAGAACACTCGGAAGGTCAAATATTTTTGTTAACTAAACAAGTTTTATTGATAATTTTGTTATTTATTTTAATTATAATATTTTTTATTTTTTTATATCACCGAGAGTTATATCATTGTTATAAAACAATAATTTAAGAATCATATAATCATACTATATTTTAAAGCTTCATTATAACAAGAAATTTTTATTTTTTTCAATTGTACCCTCTCTTAATCAATATAAAGCACGTATAATAAACCTAAATATTCCAATTAAATTGATTGCGTATGTTGAATTCCCAAAAATCCTGTGCATAATATAACATAATTCTATCAATTTTGAACTTGAATTATATATGTATACACGATAAATAGAGTCGGGTGAAATATTCCTAAAACGTTCGATATCTCCAACATTGTAACTGTGGGAAGCTATTTGAGAGTTCAGAAATAAAAGTTTGTCGCTTTTATCTCGATCTCATTTAAAGAAAGGTACGACGTGATCCGCTTTATTTGGGCCATAATAAAGTGACTTTTGACGCTTGACGGGATAGGTAGAATTTTCAAACTGTATAAATAAGCTATCAGCCACTGTTAATTTATCTAAAATATCGTCAAAACCAAGAATGGAGTCCCGCAAGAGATAAGCAAAGTTTGGCATAGTAACTGACAAAAACGAATGCCAATCAACAAAGAAAATAATGTCATTTGTGGTTTTACCATGATTTGTTATAGATAAGTAAAAAAGCTTCATTATATTACCTCCATAGTATCGTTTTTTCCTATATAATCATGCTCGGTGACAAAGCCATCGTGTTCTAAAATATAGAAGTACAGCAGAAATGATTCTATTTCTCTCAAAAATTGCAAGAAACACATGTTTCATATAAAGTAAGGATAATTGTGGGGGTTTTCTTTGAGTAGCCAAAGCAATTAAGTTTAATTGAAATTGTGCCTAAATTTTAACCGCAATTGCAATGCACAATAAATAAGAATATTCGAGTTTCCCAATGTTAGTTTGATATGATAGGAGTTGGAAAG
Organism: Amaranthus cruentus; assembly: GCA_019425755.1. NCBI lineage: Eukaryota > Viridiplantae > Streptophyta > Magnoliopsida > Caryophyllales > Amaranthaceae > Amaranthus > Amaranthus cruentus. The sequence continues at coordinate 916,810 of CM033456.1, forward strand.
AACGTTTATTATTCAGAATAATAATATTTGTATGCTCAAATGTCGACCAACGAAAGCTAAGGGCATAAGCATCTACATGATCGATATAGCTTGCAATAAGGTTGGTCAGATAAGAAGATTCGACTTTCCTAATGCCGTCAGGAACCAAGTTCGACGGTGTATTCATTGTTTCTTTTTCCCCCTTCCTATTAATGTTATCCCTCTTCCTTTTATTGTTATCCTTCCCCTCTCCTTACCCTTATCATTTTTCCTCTTCCACCTTCATTTTTCTTGTCAGTGAACTTTTTTTATGTTAAACTTTTAAAAAATAATTTTACATTAAATTTGATTTTGAAATGTATAATTAATAGTTGTAATACTTTATATAGATGAATGTAATTCATGTCAGAAAATTTAATAAAATCGTGCATCGCACGGGAACTATCTAATTATATACTAAAATAATAAACGATTTTGACACATGTTAATTTTTCTTCCCCAATCATACTACTTAGATTATTTTAATTAATTTTAATTTCAGATTAGATAATCATACTCTAATGGTGATGAGAACACTCGCAAAGTCAAATATTTTTGTTAACTAAATAAGTTTTATTGATAATTTTATTATTTATTTTGATTATACTATTTTTTTTATATTACCGAGAGTTGTATCATTGTTATAAAATAATAATTTAAGAATCATATAATCATACTATAATTTAAAGCGTCATTATAACAAGAAATTTTATATTTTTCAATTCTACTCCCCTCTTAATCAGTATGAAACACGTATACTAAACCTAAATATTCCAATTAAATTGATTGTGTATGTTGAATTCCTATAAATCTGATTTATTTGTAAATCATATTATTATATATTAAAGCAATAGAAGACTTAAGTTAATTAATCTAGTATCTTAGTGTAATTAAGAAGAGAACAATTCACTTTGTTGTGATTGGGTGTTTGGGTATCTTGCAACTACCATAGTACATTGTACTAATGGTAGTGGGAACTTGGATGAGTGTATACTTGTTGGGTGCAAGTTTTTGGGCTCCAAGAAAGCATTTCAAAAGTTGTACAAGGTGTAAGGACGGACTATTGGGGACCAAGAAATAAGTGGCACCAAATGGCAAAACCTTCCAGAAACCTGCTGCCCATTGTGTTCGACCAGCACCAGTCAAGCAAGCTGCAGCTGGCAGCCTATGCGTATCTTTTCTGTCTCTTTTTTTGGCTATTGTATTGAGTACACTTGCTGCCTCCTTTTTCCCACTAAAATTGTTAAAGCAAGTAACAATATTCTTGCTATGACGATAACTTTAATCACTTAATCGAACATGTCTTTGAGTGTATTTTGGATAATAACGATAAGGATGTGTCAAGGCGCGTGGGATTAAAGTTTGGGTCATTTGATGAAGTGTTGTTTGATCAAAGCAACAAAGTTTGAAGCGTGAGAAGCCCCGCTCGACCAGCTGATGGTCGCTCGACCAGGTCGAGCGGATAAGGGGAGGTCGAGCAACAAGAACAGAAGCAGTCAGTGGGTTCCGAAGAAGCCTGCTCGAACGAGCAAGCCAAGCAGCAGCAGTCAGAAGGTCATGGGAAGGGCTGCTCGAACGAGCAGGTCATTGGCTCGAACGAGCAGCAGCTGATCAGTTAGCATAGGATCCGTTTCTGTTTTGCTTGTGCATTGAAGGGTGGTCTGAATTCTGTTTATTGCTGAGGTTAATTATCATGTTAATTGTTATGCATTATTAGCATAGTTATTGGGATGTTACATGTGTTTAATGGTGAGTTAATTTGTGACTCTAAGATTGACACTCTCCTTGGCCTATAAAGGGGAGTATCAATCTTAAACAAAAACCACCACAAACACACATTGTGTGAGGGCTTAAGCATTGTAAGAAACTTGAGAGTGTTCTATCTTTGCTTTAGTATTTTGAAGGTCTTAAGAAGTTGTTCTTAAGACAAGGAGACGTTTATTACATTGTATTGTTGAATTCAATCTAATAAACTACATTTGAGGGGGAGGTATCAAAGATACCTAATAAATACTTGTGTGTTTCATTTTTGCTCTAATTTTCATTGTGTTTACATTTGTTGAATCTCGCTTTGCACCGTTTCTTTCAATTGGTATCAGACCGGGAAGATTATTTGGGCCATTTGGGGTGAGAAAGTGAGGTTATAAGAACAAACAAACACAATGAGTGAAGGGGGAAAGTTCCTAATACAATTGTTTGATGGCAAGATCAACTTTGCTATTTGGAAAAGCTCCGTGGAGGATTATTTGGTGCAACAAGGCATTGATGATGCTTTGTTGAAAGAGAAGCCAAATCATATTGATGAGGCAAAATGGGCACAAATAAGGAAGAAGGCGGTAAGCACAATCCGGCTTGCCATTGCACCCGAAATCAAGTATAACTACTTGAAGGAGACAAATCCCGGTGAGTTGTTGGAAAAACTACAAACGGTGTATGCTTCCAAATCCCTTACCAATAAACTTTGCTTGAGGTGGGAATTGTATCAACTCATGAAGGATGTGGATACATCGATGCAAGACCACATTAACACATTTAACAAGTTGGTGTGCCAATTGTTGAATGCGGATGAAAAGTTGACGGATGAAGAGCAAGCCTTACTACTCTTGGCTTCACTTCCCAAGGACTATAAAAACATAGTCCAAACATTGCTCATAGGTAGGGACTCTATTACTCTTGATCAAGCATTGGCGGCGTTGAGAGAGAATGATAGGTTCATGGTGAGAAGAGATGGGGAAGAGAAGAGGAATGTTGGGGATGACTTGTTTGGTGAAGGTTCTAATAGGGGTAGAACCAAGGACAAGGGATACAAAGGAAGGGGAAAGTCTCAAGGGAGGGGTGACTATAGTGACAAAGAGTGTTACTATTGTAAGAAGAAGGGGCACATTCAAATGATGTGCAAGGAATTTAAGGAAGACCTTAAGAAGATGAAAAACTTAAGGAATGGGAAATATGATGATGAGGATAGCGAGAACGCCGCTCTAGGCATTGGGAGTGATGATGACTATGATGGGGCTCTACTAGTTGATGGGGGAGTGGTTCATAGTAAGGAATGGGTAATTGACTCCGGTTGCTCATTCCACATTTGTTGTGAGAAAGAAAAATTTACTAAGCTTAGTTATGGGGATCATGGCCTTATTACTTTACCAAATGATGAGAAGGTGAAAGTAGAAGGTATTGGGGAAGTTATAGTTGAGACTCTCGGAGGGGTCAAGAGGAGACTCGGTGATGTGAGGTATGTACCTAAGTTTGAGAGGAACATAATATCATTGGGTAGACTTGAGAGTAAGGGATGCAGTTTCAAAGCACATGGAGGGGTTTTGAAAGTCATTAGAGGGAGCGTTGTGCTCATGAAGGGAGTAAGAAACAAGAGGAACTTGTATGAGTTACAAGTTAAGTGTGGTAGCCTAGGCCACAAAGGTGTTGATGAAAGTGTGTTTGGGTCAAAGAAGGTTTCTTTTGATGATGGTAAGAATATTGCACTTGAGGGGGAGATTGTTAAAGCAAGTAACAATATTCTTGACTATGAAGATAACTTTAATCACTTAATCAAACATGCCTTAGAGTGTATTTTGGATAATAACGATAAGGATGTGTCAAGGCGCGTGGGATTAAAGTTTGGGTCGTTTGATGAAGTGTTGTTTGATCAAAGCAACAAAGTTTGAAGCGTGAGAAGCCCCACTCAACCAGCTGATGGTCGCTCGACCAGGTCGAGCGGATGAGGGGAGGTCGAGCAACAGGAACAGAAGCAGTCAATGGGTTCAGAAGAAGAAGCCTGCTCGAACGAGCACAAGGGTGCTCGAACGAGCAAGCCAAGCAGCAGCAGTCAGAAGGTCATGGGAAGGGCTGCTCGAACGAGCAGGTCATTGGCTCGAACGAGCAGCAGCTAATCAGTCAGCATAGGATCCGTTTCTGTTTTGCTTGTGCATTGAAGGGTGGTCTGAATTCTGTTTATTGCTGAGGTTAATTATCATGTTAATTATTATGCATTATTAGCATAGTTATTGGGATGTTACATGTGTTTAATGGTGAGTTAATTTGTGACTCTAAGATTGACACTCTCCTTGGCCCATAAAAGGGAGTATCAATCTTAGAGAAAAACCACCACAAACACACATTGTGAGAGGGCTTAAGCATTGTAAGAAACTTAAGAGTGTTCTATCTTTGCTTTAGTATTTTGAAGGTCTTAAGAAGTTGTTCTTAAGACAAGGAGAGGTTTATTACATTGTATTGTTGAGTTCAATCTAATAAACTACATTTGAGGGGGAGGTATCAAAGATACCTAATAAATACTTGTGTGTTTCATTTTTGCTCTAATTTTCATTGTGTTTACATTTGTTGAATCTCGCTTTGCACCGTTTCTTTCAAAAATGACCCATCATTTTACTATAAATACTAGTGTCCTAAGCTATTAATTTGTGCCCCAATAGTCTCATTACTTAGAGCTATTAACCTCTTGTTTTTCTCCCTAAATTAGCTCCTCTCTTCTACACATAATCTCCATTTGTAATTCCTTCAAGTTTGTATTATCTCCTTTGAACACATTAATATAAGTCCTAGACTAGATGGTAGATGTAGCCACATTGGTGAACTACTTTAAATTCTTGTCTTGATTATTTAGTTTATTTTAGTCATTCATTATTACTTGCATCATTATTTTTGTTCTTAACTATTGACACAATATAAACACTCAACTTAACTTCATATTAGTGATCCTTAAGTGAGATTAAGCCTCTCCTTTCATATAATAAGAAGAATATTTATTAAGGCCTTACGTCATAAACAAACACTACTTAAGTTCCTCCATGCTAAGGCCGCAATACACATGGAATTGATTTGTAATATTACAATGGCTTACAATTCAAATTTGACCCGACGGCATTTGGTTTTGCAAGGACCACAGCAAGATACAATAACTCATTATAAATAGGATTGGCCAAACAGTGAAAGACCTTTCACGTTTGACACTTCACTACTATCATGTTGGAGAAAGACTTTTTTTGTTGTTGTTTCAACGTTTTCCCTCTTCCCTCGTAATATGTTATTATTAGTAGCAAATTTATAGATACATAAAGGTTAATATTGTAGAGAAAAGCGTCTTGAAAACAATTTTATTTGATAACACTGAACCTCCCATTGAGAAAGATACGAGAAATCTCATATAAGCAAGTTCGATTAGGATTAAACAAGCATCACTCATATGAGATTCGAGGATATATTTTATAGTTTGGAGGTATGGACCAATTCCTTCAAAGTTCAAACCCCCTTCATTTTAACTTCCATGACAATGTCCTATTTGTATCATTATCATCATCATATTCAGTGTATCTTGTTTATAGGAACTATAATCAGGGTCTAAAGAGGAAAAGAAGGCGGCAAACAACTCGGGAAGGATTTACAGATGACATTGTCCTATTTGTATATGATACATAAAATTCAAGTCACTATAGTGCAATGTGGCACCTCATGTCTCACCAATAATTGCATTGTAGTTCCAATGTCAACCCCTTAAACTTTTATACAGAAAAACCCAACCAAATGTAGAGACAAGGAACAATTGAAGAAGAGCTAAGGTAATCTTGTGAGGGACAAAGTAGGTCCCACCAAAAAGGCAAAATAAATTGCATGGGAAAACCTATATTTTGTCTTTAAATGAGGTAAATTCAATGCCCATTTAAGAGAATACTACAAACTTCTTTATTTCCTCTGTTTCTATCCCTTTTGATTCATCTCTACTCTTAAAATTAGATTTAATTTACACCCATCATGGAAAACTTCCCCACTAAAAAACACCTATTTTAAGAACAACTTTCAGATTGTAGAGATAATGCAAGGAATGTGGATATCATTGAACATCAGATGTGGGAACAAGATGAATGATGTAAGGTGTCAGCCAAAGAAGTGTCCCAAGCTAAGGACCCAAAACCCAAATGTGGAAGATAAGCATGAACATGAAGTCTACAATGGATGTGAAACTGTGGAAAGCAGGATAAGTTTCAAGCAAACTGCACCTCCTAGCACCTTCAAAGGTACTCCCTGTGTCCTTTAATTTTACCCCATTTGTATCAAAATGTTGAAATGTTAATGATGGTGTTGTTGATTCAATCGTAAACAATATCTAGGTTCGGGTCAGGCTAGATCACGCCTCGAGTTGTTCATATATTATATTTCATCATAAACTTTTGTTCAAAAACAAATCTTATCTAGGTTCGGTCTGGCAAGATCATGGCTCGAGTTGTTATTACAATGGTAAGGTTGCGTATCTAAATTTCGAAATCCCACTTAGGTGGGAGCCACTTAGTGGCATTGGAGTAATAGGAAATGTTTTTGGTTCAATGGAGCAAACATTCAGAGACGGAAGATGTAATTAAGCAATTAGCAAGGGACATAATGTTCTGGTTCTTACAATGAGCAATGAAACAAGGGCATTATATGCATTTAACCCCCTGTTTATTGCACAATCAAGTAGACAAACTTGTAGAAAAAGGATGATAATCTATCTCATATGAATCTGTTTATTGCACATTCCGTTATCCCAGTGACTTTCACCTAGGTTGGATTTGAAGGATCGGATGTATGCAACCTTATCCTGGTTAGTGATAATAAAAAGGTTGTTTCCGATTGACCTTTTGTTAGCAAAAATCATCTGCAACTTCACATAACTAAGAAGTGCAAATAATTTAATTAGTCATTTTAATGTATTGTTCATTATAATCAAAAGCCAAATAGCTATAATGTTTGGCCCCATCGGAAGATAGAGTTATTTTTGGACTAAGTAACTTTATAAAGTTTCCAATAAGAACACATCCAAATCTCTAGAAAAAGCTTTATTTCAGGTTGAACTGAACAGGAATAAAGCTACATACAAGTAAACATATTCAATCCCCATCTCTACCAATGTATTGTATACTTCACTCATTCCAATTCATAAAAAGAGGAAATGTAAGTAACACTTTCCAAATGCAGAAATTGGCATTGAAGATCCATCAAGGAAAGTCATCGAAAAGATTCTTCAAGATGCTTTAACAAACCCATCGAAGAAAATATCGAAGATCAGGAAGGTTTTTAGAGTTAAAAACTCACCTGAAGTAATCGAAAAGTTCGAGAAATATAGGGACGTAGTGAAGCAGAAAGCTAAGAAGACAGAGCACAAGTATCCCAGAAGCTTAGTTGACGGGAATGAGCTCTTATGTTTCTACGTTACTACCATGACTTGCCAGAACAGACGATCAGAGCCAATCTCGAGACCTTGTGAACATCCCGACTGTAATCTGTGCCTGACTATTAGCTCGAGTTTTGATATAAAGAGCACAAAAAGGTTTGGGCTTCAGCTAAGTATGAGCAATGCGGCATTAAGCGAGAGTATCGCAGCAATTTCAAAGGGAAAGAGTTCTAAAACGGTAGTGATCATCTGCAGGATCATAGCAGGGAGAATACGAGCTGTAAAAGATAGGACAAATGAAGATGAATACGATTCGATTAGGAATTATAGAGGATTCTGTTTCAATTCTGAGAATTTGATTGTGAAGAATCCTAATGCTGTACTTCCTTGCTTTGTTATAGTACTAAACTGAACTATATCAGCTTATATTTCAACTTGTCCATAGTTATGAGGAGGTTTTTCGCCAGAAAATACGGTTTAAACTTAGTCCGTCCTATCGCAAAAGGTATAATATATCGGTTGAAGTCATGGTGATTAATTGTCTTAAACTCTCGTATAAAAACAATTCGAATGATCTTAGATTCCTTCAGAAGCTCTTATATACACTCTTGCAATAAGTTGAGTTCATAACCTTACAGATACATATTAAAGAATTGATACAATTTATATCTAGCATGTCATACTTTTTTTAACTACAAAACCAAACAAATTTTGAAGACAAACATGAATTAAATTACTTCTATTATGTTATATGAACAAAGACTAAGTCAAACCTCATCGCCAGGCGCATGATGTAACCAATACTCGGTTCATCCATCCGAGATACAGAGCCCCGTCTCTTTCTTCAAGTCCATAACTAGTGTTGTACTTCTGCAATAAAGTCCTGATGGTAGCATTCACAAGTGAGCTTAGAGGATGTGGCATAAAACCAGCCATTAGAAATCGGGATCGCCACTTCCCATGTAGCTCGTGGCGTTCAACTCTCTCGGCACCTTCACATGCTATAATGTTAACAATTTCTCTAGCTAAACAATGCTGCTCAACGTTGATACGCTCCCTGTGTTCCTTCGGGAGAGTAACGTTGATTGACTCGAAAATGGCAGAATAAAAACTGAGGGTTTCGAGAAACCGAGGATAAAAAGGGGATGTATTTGTGTTCAAGTCATACTCAATGAGGGTGACTACCTTGGGCGACCAGCTCTTGACAAGCCTCAACAAGCTGTCTCGGTGATTCTCGGGCCCAACACTCTCATCGGGTATGTGGTGCAGCAAGAAAGGAAAATTGACGGCCAAGGCTTCGTCAGGTCGCAATTCAAGGTTTTGAATTACCTCAGCTCCAAAAGTAAGTGTTGCAGCATGAAACTGAAATGGTAAGTTACAAGCCTTAGCAAGGTTAGACAGTCTTTCCCTTACAATGTTGAGTCCTCCTCCACGAGCGAAAGCAGATGTTGTATCGTCAAGACCTGTGATTCGAACCTGTGGCGGCCCACCAGGCCGAGCAGCCAAAGCTTGGATTAAGCTAACCCACTGACTCCCTTGAGCGATCTGAAAATCGATTATATGGATTTTGTCCTCGTTTTTCAGGGCATCGGCAATTGCCCCATTTGCTGACATATAACCAAACTTAAAATACGGACAGACTTCATAGAGCAACTGCATATAAGAGAGGAGTTCACCGCTAGTAGGTTCGTTACACTTTAGAGCTCTGTAAATGGAAATACCAGAAGACGATAATCGAGCGATTAAGCCTTCTAACATGTATGCACCCAATCTCTGAATTGGCTCACCAGAAACCGAAACCATATTCTGTAGCTCAGAAATCAACCATCCAGCAGTCAAAAAGTCGTCATTAGATATAGCTTTTGCACATGCTATCAGCGCCTCCTTGAGTTCCCCTCTCGATATCATCTCGACCAACTGCTGCCAATTCTCAGTGTCAGAGGTATGTGACATTGGCTCCATCATGGCAGTCTCGAGCTCCCTGAGCCGGCATCTTAGATTGTCCGTGTCGTGTGTTGAATACAGATCATTTGCAGGAGATAGATTCACAATTTCCTGCGAGTCAATAGAGGATTCCGGATCGAGCACTGAAACCGCACTACTCCCGTTACCAGATAAGCTTCCGGTTGATGGAGATCTATATAGATTATCTGCACCAGTTAAGAAGGAAGATTCAAACGTGCAATATATCCCTTTAAGTTTTTTGGAATTCTGCATTTCCTGCATCGCAATGGTTCAAAGTTTAGCTGTACATCTTGAAGTCTGCGTTTAGTAGTAGAAGTAAATTCTGATTCTCCTTAAAAATCGTCGTTAGAAAATGTTTTGGTTACAGCTAAACATGACCAAAGCGGTGAGCAACTAAAACTTGCCTGCTTAAGTCTCAATCTTGCAGCCAAGCCTCAATTAATTTTCGATCCGACTTATAAAGTTTGCACACCATGTTTAATTTATCGACGTGGGATAAATCATCTCAACAATAAGCCCATTTTGCGATTCATTAAATGGCACATTTCTAGTATTTTCCAAAAAATCATGGCATTTCCAAAATTGGAAGGGTTTGAGTTGTATAGTCAAGATTGTACACCTAATTCTCAATTGAGGGATTAGCTGAATGTTCATCTTCTAGGGTAATCCATAGTACACTACAATTAGAGAAGAATAAAGGCCTTAAAGCATTTTCTAGTTTTAAGTTTCAAAAATCAAACCAAATCAAGTAGAAAACCCAAATAAAGTTCAAACATCATGAATTCCCAACTACCCTGAAATTTGAATCACCTATCTTCAACTCAACCATGATTGAACAATCAAAACTCAACCATGAAGCCTAGGCCATGGCTCGGGTCCTTCGATTAAAAAACTCTATTAATATTGAATTGTGTTACATTTAACGCAAGGAAACGACAGTCGAGTTGATTCAACCCACAAGATGATTGTTCGGCCTACCATATACTATTGATTCACCTTTATAAATCCAAAAGATAAATATTCACTCTCTAAAGATGTCATTTTTTAAAAACCAAGAACAATCACTATCTTATGATCTATACTAGTATGTTATTTGTCTTTCAGCAGTGAGAATAATAAGTTGAACAGAAAACCAAACACAATAGTAAAAAAATTCAGTAATAACAACAAAATATGTCTATAATACTCAAAATTCAAAAACCCTCTTGAGCTAAAACATAAAAGATTCAAAATTTGCTTAAAATAAGAACACCCACATCATATAAAAGCTCAAGGAATCGAAGCTATATATAAGAACAATAAATACAAACCATTTTCAATCAAAAGATGAAAGATTGAATCTTTGGATAGAATAGGAAAAACCCAGATCATATCTAAGTTGAAGGAATTGAAAAAGATGAATTCTTGAGTTGATACTAACCTTTGATTTTATGGGATCAATTATATGATGTTGTCTTTCTGCTTAGCCAAGAGATCATGTCAAAAGCATAATAAATTTAGTATCTTTCTCTTTCAACTTGAAGGTCAATTACACAAATAAAGTTGTATTTTTTATTTTTACTCTTTAAAATTAGATTCTGTAGGTGTATTTATAGGCAAGTGCAGCATATATTGACCTGATTGTTGCAGCAAAATTGCTTTTCTGCCATAGGACTTTAATTGTTGATTAGTAATCATTTCTTAATTAAGACCTTCTTAATGAGGTAAGCACCTATGTGGTGTGGTACCCGAGTTCTAGTCTATTGGGGGTCTTCACGCATACAACGATATTGTTAAATTAGAGTAAATTTATTTTAAATGTTAGTATATTAATAAAGAAATACAAGTTGCACACACTTCATAAGCCAAAGAATTATATACCATCCCAAAATCATATTGGAATGGGAGGAAGGTCTCCAATAGCTTATAAAGTGGGCACATCATCTTCAATTTGTCGATGTGGGATAATTCATCCCAATAGATATTCGATTGCGCATGATCCTTTAAATTGATAGATGTTAGATAATAAATTATCATACTTTACTTTCTTTTTTGTTTTAGATTAATGGCTTGTTTTTAGAATAGCGGAGTATTTGGCAAACAGACGATAACCAGTAATTGATAGTTGATTTCATAAGCTTATTTGATCCAACACGATACACACAGGTTTGTGCAACTTGTTCAATTTAGCTGATATGACCATGTAAATTAGCTACCAGCCTACCACCACCAACTAGCCGAAAAATACTAACAAATCGAGTCACTAAAAGGAAAATTAATGGGGTCTAATTTTTCGAATTCTTACTCCGTATCTACTCATATATATAGTTGCATAAATGTTACTAAAATGACATACAGATATAATTTAGGATAAAATAAAAAAAAGTAAAAATTGAATTAGAGTTTCGGATTTGTACGAAGTTTCTAGTCCTTGATAACTATGAGTTGCATCAAGTTGCTATGTTGATGTAAACAAGCTTATTCCTTCTTTTTTTTTTTTTTTTTTTATTTTGTTGAAGTAAAAAAGCTTATTCTTGTTTGCTAAGATAAATATTATAATGACTAGTGAGTAGGTGACATGTGGTCAAATTGTGAGTTCTTGTTACCTTTTAGGAGGTTTGACTTTGGTTATGCTTTTGGTCAAATGTGAGTCATCTTATTGCATGCGCGACCATATCTAAATTATAATCAACTTTTAATTTATAAATACTATTCCGTATCAATAGTTTGCAACAACATACTAAACAATAATTATTCAAAAACTAATAAAAACATTTTAATTGTGTTTATGATTAAGAAGAGAAAATGAAAAAGATGTGTAGATAAAAATTTTAAAAAATAATGAAATAGAGAACATTTTTTAAAATAGAAATATTTCGAAGAAAAAGTGACGCATCAAAAAAGAATTACTGGCAAAGTCGTAAAAACAAAGAAAGTATCGAAAAAAATAATTATTCCGTTATACCAAGAGTTTTAAGTACCCCGCTATATTTTCGAAATTTTTTAATTGTATTATAAACTTGGTACATAAATTGAATTACTTATGGATGATTTGCTTGTCTCTTTAATATTCTAATTAAATGTCTCATTTAGTATTACACACTTACGATGTAATAATTCAATCTTTAATATTTTTTCTGCATTATTGTAAATTATAAATAGTTGATATCAATAAAATTTCTATTAAGATGAATTAAACAAAATTCAACTTGACTATATTTTGACTTACAAACATAGACAAAAATACAAAATAAGATTGAGAAGAAAATAACGACAAAAAAACAAATGAAACATATGATTAGAATAGGAGAGAACATGTAATTAGTTTTTTTCTAATTCAACTCATTTTTTTAAACATGTTTTGATTGAGTCCATTAAAAACTTCAATTTAATAAAAATTATAATGAATAAATTAAGATAACACAAATCACATTAATTAAGTATATTTGGATTATTCCCCACCCAAAAAAGAAGTAATTTCCATCCAATGAATTGAGAAAGTGATCCAATAAAGATACAACGATGCAAAAATGGATGGAAGCAAGTTGATCAACATGGACGGTCCACTCATCCTAAAAGATTCAACTCCACTTATCAAACAAATAAAGTCATACCCTTACCGACTCCTCCTATAATTGGATTACATACTACTCGCACTTTTTTTTCGTATAGCTATTCTCGTGAGAGACCGTCTTTTAAAGAGACGACCTTAAAACAAAAAACGACATGTTTTTATTTTCCCTTTAATTTGTATTAATTGGACTATTTAGTCCATATATCTAATGTGTCTTTAGTAAAAACGATCTCTCACAACAATTTGTGTTTTTTCTATTAAAATCTTAAAGGAAGTAGGTTAATATATTAAAAAAATTACACATTTAATCTATCATGTCACTTAATTTGCATCATTGTAACTTTAAATTGTTTATTACCTTATTTTAAAATGAATCTCACCACTTTTTTTATCTCAATTATATATTTAAATTTTATTTTATTTATTATCATTGATACAATTAATTTGCTATCTTCATTTAATATTACATGATCACAATTTCTCATACATTTCATAAAAAAACACTACTTTTCTTAAAAGAAATTCTATTTTTCTCTTCAATTCAATTTGACGAGAAAGAACAGATCAGTAGATTATTATATAAAGTACTTTTCTTACACGATTCTTTTAGACACGTGATCAAATTAATTAGTTTAAACCAACATGTCTCAATATTTTATATTGTTGCATACCAACTTGATATATAGTATCTCTCCCCCTTAAATATTAAAGAAAAAGTAAATGCTTTTTTATGCAAAAAATTATAGATATTTGATACTGATTAATAAAAAGAGATATTAAATTGTGTGGATGATATTAAAATAGAGTTATAATAGTTAAATGAAATTAAAAACACATGGTGTGTATAATTTCAAAAATAGAAATGACATAATATAAAAAAGACGATTTACAATTGAAACGTTTCAAAAAAAATCCACAATGAAAAATATTGCTAAATGAAAGAGACCGAAGGACAACCCACAATGAAAAATGATGCTAAAATGAAAGAGAGAGAGGGACAACTCAATACCTTAATTCACACACTTTTTTTAATTCTTATATACATATACTTAAATTACATTTTCATTTCACCAACACAATCTCACTTTCATATAAAATATACCCAATTCTTAAACATTGCCACCCTTTTTATTTTATCGCCACCCCTTTTTAAATAAAATTACTAAAATGCCCTTAAATCTAATTTTAATTATAAAATCAACCATTATTATTTCTAAACTAAATTTCTTAATAATAATTAAATTAAAATAAAAATATAAATTTTAGTAAAGAAAATAATTTTTAAAATCGAAAAATAAACTTGATCACACGTTTTGTATTGAAATTTGATACATAATCACTCCTTTGGCCGAAACTTTTGATACGAAAATCACATTACTGCAATATTTGTAGCATTAGAACCTAGACTTCAAAATCTTTCCAATGATATATTATATGCCCGATTCCGATAACCGAGCGAGAAATGACGATCGTTTGAAGTTTATTTGTGCTGAAGTTTGATACATGTTCATTCTTTGGTCATAAATTTTTATAGAAAAATCTTATTATGCAATGTTTGCGGCATTGAAAACTAGACTTCAAGAGTTTTCCAACGACATATTATATGCCCAATTCTGACAATCAAGCGAGAAATAACGACCGTTTAAAATTTGCAGTAATTTTTAACGACGAGACGATGGAAATACAAATTCTCAAATGGAACCTAAACTTAGTATAAGATTTGTTTTAGGACATTTAATTCGTTCCTTTGCCATCCCTTTATAGATATTGGGTTAGTATTTGGTAACTTATTATACATCCCATAACTTAATTAATTATGTTTACTCCATTTGTTTTTCCTAATAATCCAATATATTATACATCCCATTACTTAATTAGAACGTGAATCGTAACAAATGATTTCTGAACTATCCTGAAAAAAATCTTCTCCACGATTGCCATGGTAGAAAACCACCTGTTAACAGAATTATAATTATAATTAATTAAAACAAAGTTGTAGTACAACAACAACAAAATTTAATTACTCAATCTAATAATATTAAGTGACTAGCTTTCATTTCGGAAAAACATTATACGTATTAATAATTAAAACTAGGAAAAATTGATATTAATAATCCAACCTTATGTTCATCCGCTGTGAATAATCCAACCTTTTGATTATTTTCTAATAATCTAACGTTTGACCTTAGTTCGTTGTGAATAATTCAACCTTTATTTTAGTTTGCTGACAACATACCCTATTATTACCCATTATTAGTAATGTTGTAGGCAAATTTATCACAAAGATTGGATTATTAATGTCAATTTTTAATAAAATTAAGCTTTAGTAACTAAAAAAGTCAAAGAGTTAATATAAAAAATGAAGAACACATACCGCAACTAGGACACCTGAAGTAATATTTTTTGTCTCTTAAAACTAGTCCTGAACCTCCACAAACCTCGCATTTTCTTTGCGCTATCTGTATTAGTATTAAAATTTGGTAATGATAATTGGAATTTAATCAGATAAATTTGCTAAGAAAACAGTTGAGAAATTGTTCATGATCATATTTCCAACATTTATTAAGGCAAAAATCCAGATATAATATATATTTTGAGATCGTACCTTATTATTTTAAAGTATAGCTAATGTAATAGAATTAATTATTTTTCAATACACTACCATTTTTGAATGTAAATGTTCTATCAAGATTTTAATACAGTAAATATAATAAATATGTTAATTTTTCTTTTATTTTCGGTTTAAATGTTGAAAATAAATACCAATAATATTGCTTCATTGTCAAAACCCTATAAAGTCTACTATTTGCCATTTAACAGAAAACTATTAAATTGTATCATATAATATGAAAAAAAAATTAATTTTTAAATTATGAATATAATTATCAAAACAAAATCACTCTTCTTAAATACTTCTACTATATCATAAAAAGAGACTTTATATATAGAAAATGAGCGAGGCCGGTCCTAGATATTTTGGGGCCCTGCACTACAAAAAACTATTGGAATAGCGTCCGGGCACAGCGACCAAAATGAATTAACGCCTACGGCGACCACCTGGCGTCCAAAAAGTTGGACGCAAAAATTCTGGCGATAGGTGGATGGACGCCTATTTGACGCCAAGAAAAAATAAGGAAATGGCGACCAGAAAGATTGGACGCCATTTGGACGCACCTATTTAAAAGGTCAAACTTTTTTTTTTGGTAACCAGCGACCGGAATGTTGGTAGCTAAGTGGACGTTGAAATGGTCCTGACCAGTGGCGACGATCATAGTGGACGCTAGTTGGACGCCGCCTGTCAAGCTTTTATTTGTCTCTTTTTTTTATAAAGGCGACCGTTCTAGTGGTAGCTGGATGGACGCTGAAATGGTCCGTTGTTTTTGAATTTGAATTTGAAATTGCGGACGTTTTATGAGTGCGTGTTTCGCTGATTATTTGTATAAATAAACAAGACGTTTCGTTTTTATTGTATATTTTGAAAAACAATTGAAATTATTAAGTATTAAGAACGGAAAGAGGTTAGTTATTTGTTTTTATGTTTGCATGATTTGTTTTATTTATTTTTATTTTCATTAATTTGCTTTAATATTAATATTATATAGCACATGATTTATTTGTTTTTATGTTTACATAATTTGTTTTATTTATTTTTATTATGTATATTATGTAGCACATAATTTAGTATTTATTACATATTTTATTTTAATTATTATTAGTTTGCTTGAATAGTTCATATTAAAATAATGTTATTGTTATCATATACATTTTTATTCTAATGAATTGTTTTATATATATTTATTGTCATTAATTTACTTTAATAAATAATTGAATAATTATATTATTATATTATGTATAGGTGTTAAAAATGTAAGAATTGTTGTTATAAGGAACCAAATGAGATAAGAGAACATTTGATGAGAAAGGGGTTCGTTGAAAATTACTATGAGTGGGAATATCATCAAAACACACGGGTAGGAACAACATCAAATGTTGTGGCGGTAGTAGAAGAGCAATCATCAAATAACAAAAATCCTTACTCACAGATGGTGTATGATGCAGTAGCTAGTATATTTCCAGACAATTACCATCAGTTTCTCCCCCCCAGTTTGATGTAGTATCGGTACATAATGAACCACCGGTACACGTTGACGAATATCCAAACCCTCAGTGTAGACAGTTATTTGAAATGTTAAATGCCGTAAATAGTCCTCTATTTGAAGGTTGTAAAACTCACACCAAGATGTCTATTATTGCTCGACTTACAACCCTAAAGACAGACCATCGTCTCACTGAGAGGTGTTACGACGAGTTTTGTGCTATTGTGAATGAAGTGATACCAGATGAGAATACGATGGTAAACAGCTTCTACGACACCAAAAAACAAATAGCTGCGCTTGGATTACCCGTGGAAAAGATTGATTGTTGTCCAAACGGTTGTATGATATACTGGGGGAATAATGCGAATGCAACTTGCTGTCATGCTTGTGGAACTTCTAGATGGAGAAGAAACAGTAAGGGTGATAAGGTTTCGCGAAAACAATTTCATTATTCCTCTGGGCCCCAGATTACAAAGATTGTATGCTTCAGAGGCAACAGCTAGGCATATGAGGTGGCACGCAGAGCACCGCACTGAAGAAGGGGAGATGATACATCCGTCAGATGCTGAAGCGTGGTTGACATTCAGCTCGAAACTCCGCCAACCGACGTGGAGGACGAGACAAGGCTGAGGCTACCCATATCGGTGGCTCGGTCCCGCATGCAAAAACTATGCGAGATTTGGTAAATATTTAGCATTATATATATTGAATTAGTTTATATTTATTGGTAAGTTTTAACTTGTTTTTGTTTTTTTAGGAAAAATCTATGGGTCAAAAACCCACACCATATGAAATTTTTACAAAAACACATGGGGTGTTCGATGCTGAATCTGGGAATTGTACCCAGTGGACCAATACAAAAGCAGAACAAGTTCATGTAATACTTTTGCATACTATTAATTTATTATATTTTTGTTTTCAATTATTAACTTATATAATTCTAATTGATTTTTTTGTTTTATTCAAGGCTGAATATCGCGCTTTACAAGAAGAACATCCAACCCGTGACCCTAATCAAATGTGGTTGGATGCTGTGGAAAATGTTGATCAGGGTAAAAAGAAAAAAAGCAAGAATGTGTATGGGGTTGGTTCTGCTTCTCAAATTATTTATCCGTCAGAGCCGTCACGTATTCCTACTTCTCAACCGGATTTTTTGGCTATAATTGAAGAAAAGTTTAAAGAATTGGAGCAACGACAATCGGTGTTTAATGCGCGATTAGAGGAAGCTTTCCAAAATCGGTGTTTGAACACAACCAATGCGTTTGAGATTCACCGATCGTTATCCAATCAAGTAATTGCAGAACGGGAATCCTACCAAAATCTTCTCCGCCAAAATAATTTGTATCAAACTTTCCCCCAACCTCGCACTCAATAGATGTATTATGGAACATACTTTTGAATTTATTTTAATTTAGAATTATCTATTTATGAATTTGTTTAATTGTTTATCAATTAATTATTTGTTTTTTAGCCAACAAGTATATGATATATTATATAATTATATAAATATATATATAAGAAGCTAAATATATTTATATATAATAAAACACGCATCGCATAAATAAAAAACTCGCTTCAAAATGGCGACGAGGACTTGGAAGACAAGTCGACGCAACAAAAAAATATTTAAAAATTTATTTTCAATAGTGGCGACCAAATATTAAGAAGCTAAATGGACGCCAACTTTATAACAGTGGCGACTAAATATTCGGAAGCTAAATGGACACCAACTTTATAACAGTGGCGACCAAATGTTCGGAAGCTAAATGGACGCCGATATTATCTGAAACTGGGCGACGATAGTGGTGGACGCTAAAAGGCAGCTGATATTTATGGACGCTAAGTGGATGCCAGATTGAAGCCCTGAGTTTGACCATAAATAGCGGCCAATTGGCGTCGATTTATTGTTTAGCGTCGAACAAAATAGCGTCCATCCCCTAGTGGACGCCAGCCGGATGCCAATTCCACTTTTTGACCATTTAGCTTCCAAACGGCGTTGGTTTAGCTGGTCGCCATTTTATCAGTTTTTTGTAGTGCTGAGCGAAATGGTATATTGGGACAATTTTCCTTTCTAATTAATAATCTATGTAGACCCTTTATAACTAATAATTTTGTTTTTATGACATGGGGCCCTAAGCGACGGCCCCTCTTGCCCACCCTGAAAATGAGAGGGAAGTACTTACAATTCTTTTGCTAAACTCAATTCCTGCAACAATGAAAGGTATTACACCAGCTGCAAGAACAACATATTTCAATTTCAACATTCATCATAAATTATTTGATTGACTTTTAATGGCAATACAATCAAATGTGTAATTATTAGCTCTAACTTTTATCAAAAATAATTATTATTTTCATTTCAAAAAAATACTTTATGACAATTTTATTGGAAATAATAGTTACATACAAATATGTTTTTTTTTAAAAAATTACCAGAAACTCTTATGTGAGACAGTGATATATATACCATGGTTATCAGAATCTCGATCTTTATTAACGATTCTACGATTCAAAATTAGGCGACTGATTCGAATCGTCAGTATTAGGATCTAATGTTGGTAGAATTATACGATCCTACATAACTCTAGGATTTAAGTGGCAAGATCATAACACAATTCTACGATCCTACGATCTTACGATCTTACAAGGTAGTTTCAATCGTACAAAAATTTCGTATAATCTAGATTTTACTTATGTATATATGTATATATCTAAACAATTATATCAATACGACTAAAATTCAAGTTTTTCTTGATTCGAATTTTAAAATTGATTATTAAAGGTATTCTTTTACAAAAGAAGTCAAATAACTGTTAATTTAAACCTTAAGAAAAAACAATACAATTGAAAATCAATTATCTAAAGCACATTTATGGGATCACACGATTCTATATGATCCGATTCTACCGATTTCGATCCTACCCCTCAACGATCCTACGTAAAATCCGATCCCGATCCTAACAACCTTGATATATACCAATTTTAAAACTTAAAAAAACTAATAATACTAATACTTAAAAGATCAATTTCAAAGTTGATGGTTCAGATTTTGATATTTGAGTCATCCCACTAATTTATAGCTTAGAATGAGAACTTTAATCCTTATAATTAGTATTTTAATTCTTAAAATTGTTTTTAAATCTTGAAATTGTTTTTTAAGTCTTATATTATTAATTTTCATGACTTAAAATGTTAATTAAAAAACTTAATAATTAATCTTTTAATTTTAAAATAATCTTTTAAATCTTAAAATTGATATGAAAATAATTAGACTACAGGTGCTCTCTAGAGGGACCGTCTTTTATAAAGACGACTTTCAAAATTCTAGCCCAAATCTATATTTAGAGTTGTAACAATATAAATTTAGAATTAGATTGGGCTTTTGAGAGCCGTCTTTACAAAAGACGGTCTCAAGTAAGAATTTGTGATTAAACCGACCTAATAAAACGCGTTACACTAATAAAATGCTCGTATCTAGGGATGTAAAAATAAAGACGACTTTCAAAATTCTAGCCCAAATCTATATTTAGAGTTGTAACAATATAAATTTAGAACGTATCAGGTCAGAAATCGACCTGTATCCGACCCGTTGGTTGACCCAAGGTGCGATGACCTTTAATCGACCGAAACTCGACCTGAAGTTGACCCGTAACCCGACATGTATCCGATTTTTTAAGACCCATAATCGACCGACACCCGACTCGAAAACAACCCATACCCGAGATTAACCCGACAATATGGTTAACCAAACTCGAATTGCCCCGAACTTGTTACAACTCGAACCCGGCTTTAACCCGATAGGTACTCGACATAATCCCACCTGAAACTACCCATTATCCACGCTCGATATTAACCCGACAATATGGTTTGTGAGAATACAGTTGATGCTTTGTGACTTTGTGAGTATTTTGCGGGAGAAAATTGAATACTTGCTTGCAAAACCATTTTGAGCAACTGAGTAAAAGTGGTTTCTGATTCTAATTTTGAGAAGGAAGGTGGGTAGTATGGGAGACGTGGTCACGTGGGAATTGGGATGGTAACTTGGGAATGGTAATTTGGGAAATGCTTGGGAAATGCCTGAATGGTAATGGCTGCCGAATTTTATTATTATTATTATTATTATTATTATTATTATTATTGACTTTGTCTCTAGTCTTATAAGTTTTTAGCACAAAGACTAATAAAATAAGCATAATAAATTATAATAGTGGATATTTATAAATAAAAGAAATTATATAAAAGCAAAATTGGTGGTATCATATAAGGTAAAAGAATTGCTAATTTAGATTGTGTAAATTTGTTTAGCTGAATTAAGTTTAGTTTAGATAAAAATAAGTTTGATTTAGCTGAGTCAAGTTTAGTTTAACAAAAAAATAGTTTGATTCAGCTAAATCGAATTAGTTAGTTAAAAGTATCTAAATTAAGTGTTGTTTGTCTAAAATTTGATTCGGTTGTATCAAGTTTAATTCAGCTTAAGTTTGATAAATTAAACAATAAATGTGCCTGCGATCAAATCTTATTGACTATATCTTTAGTTGAACCAAATTTGTCTGGTAACAGACAACTTAATTAATCGACTACAACTCATGATGCTCCAATCACAAATGATTTCAACTTGAATAAATTGTATAATAAATAATTAAACATAAAGTTCATTAAGCATAAAACTCAACTGAATTGGACTTTAACGCACGAATCGAAGAATACAGATGGAATACTCAAAATGATATATTGATTGAAGTCAACCGAACCCAATATAACCGACTTGACATTAACCTAAAGCGAAAATGACCGACCATAGTCTACGAACTCGATTCGACTCGATATAATCGATCTGGATCGAGCGATATGAACGATACAAACCGAACTCGATTGGCGACGAACAGAACCACGCCAATGGGGTGTCGACCCGATATAGACCCGTACTCGATTAGACCCGTAACCGAATCGACTCGAGCTAAAACGATAAAATACTCGAAAAAACCCGAACCCGAGAATATCCGAATCCGATGAAATCTGACCCAAAACCCGACCGAGTAACCGAATTTACAGCCCTACTCGTATCCAAGATTTCGTGAAAATTATTAGATGGTCCTAGACTACATCACATCGCATCAGTTAGTTTTCGACCTTCGTTTGTATATAATTTTATGTCATGGCCCATGGGCCACGTACCCCTATTATGCACCACTGCTTTACATTTACATTGATAAGCAAGATCTTTTTTTTTCATTTCTTCTGATTACTTATACTCCTATCATATTATTATATATATTTTATAACTTATATTTATTTAATATTTAAAATTTAATAATTGCAAAAAAAAAATATTATACCAAAACATTTATAATTTATCACTTTTTAAATTTTGTTAAAGCTAAATGAGAGAGAAAAAGGTGGGCTAAAAATGCATTAATGAGATATGTTTTTAATTTTTTAAAGGTTAAGAGATTATAGTAATTTAATTTAAAATATACTTAAAATAAACTAATACCTCCCCAAAGAAAAATATTTTTTAATTTAAATAAAAATAAAAAGGTGTAGCATATTTTTAAGACTAATAGAACAAGAGAGAGACGCACCTAGAGTACCAACAATGATTTGCCAGGTAACTTCGACTTGAGCTGGTTCTAAGATAACTGTTGATACTTCATCTACGGCTTCCACCCTCACCTTTAACTTCCTAAACTTTACACATTTGTACTTGTTTGGGTTGATTATGATGGGATAATTAAGATTAAGGGATGGTTTTACTCTTGAGCTCATCATAAGGCATGTTTGATTATTATTGCTTAAGGAATTAGTGGAACTTACAAGGGTAGGAGGAATAGAAGAGAGGGAAGAGAAAGTTTCCATTGTTTTGGAAAGAGTAGACAAACAAGCCTTACACTTTTAATTGAATGGACTATGGAGAAGAGATGTGGTTCACCACTTCACACATTTGTGGTTCTCATTCTTGTAGACAAGTTTTTCTTCTAAATTAAAATACAAAAATTAATAATTTAATAATTATACTAAAAAAGAGCAAATTTTCGAATTATGTGATTGGGAATTTAATACTTAATAATAATTTAATAATTAAATTTAAAAAGAACAAAATATGATTTAGAAAATAGGATTAATAATATAATAATTTTTTTTCATTTGAAAATTAAGAAGATAACTAGAAAATGTACTAAATATTCTTGTTAACATAAATTTGTAATAATTTCCAAATTTATTTGAGGTTAAAACTTGTTACTATTTGTCTATTTCGATAAATATAGTTTTAGTATATAAGTAGCATTTTAGCTAGGGTTGAACATAACAATAATATGGTACTCATAAATCATAATCCCAAATTTTTGATCGACTTCTTCGAACTTGAGACCTACACCGGCGGCTGGAGGCTGGAGGTACTTCATCGTCCATAGGAACACCTGCATTACCACCAGGACCCTGTTACATCTTTGCAATGATGGGGTTGCAAACGCTCTTGAGCTCCTTCATTTGTCTTCAAACTCATCAGCTTCGAAAACTTGGTTGTTGTCGAGCCAATGGATGGAATAATTGTCAATGGCTTTCTCAATCTTCTTTTTGTCATCTTCTCCAAGCTTAGAGTTGATCTTTTCATCCCTCACAGTGTTTCTCATGACTACTCATAGAGACAGTAGACTAGCCCACAGACTAACACAAGTCTTTTCGACGCACATGTGCATCCAGGAAAACTTCCCAAGACGTCGCTCATCCTAAGATTGCTCTCCACCAAGTATAGCATACTTAACTATAAAGTTCTTGAAAGGGGAGGTATTCACCTCACTCAAGGATCAAAAATAAGGTTTAAGTGTGTGTTTGTGTTGTGTCAAAAAAATATAGGAACCAAATATGCAAGTATAATAATGGATGACAAAAATAAGTAAATAATCAAGACAAAGATTTTAAGGTGGTTCACCAAACATGGGCTACATCCACCATCTAGCCTAGGATTATATTATTGTGTTTAAAGGAGATTATGCAAACTTTGAAGGAATTACAATGGAGTTAAGTGTGGGAAGAGAGGAGCTAAAATGGGTGTAATTTACATAAACAAGAAGTAGCTCTCTTAGTGAGACTTTTGGTGCACTAAAATAATGTAGCATATGAGTGGGTATTTATAAATACATAGGGTCAATAAAGTGGTAAGAGAGAGGGTAACAACAAATGAAAAACAAAACAGCAAGCAGTAGCTGTCGAACAACAGACCAGAGGCATTATTGTACCTCACTCACTGTCGCTCGGTCGAGTCATCCACTCGAGCAACATGGGCAGCAGCTTCTGCTGCACTTCTTTTCCTCTTTTGTGCTTGCTGCGGTCTCCGAGGCTCTTGCACATTGATCTTAGCTCTGGATACTTCCACTCTTATGCTTCACATGTAAAGATTTACTACCCATTCAATCTTGTACTAAGATTTTCATACAAAAACCAAATCACAAACATGTGATATATTTTCTTCTAACCCACACACTAATTAAAATGATTAATTAGCTTAATCATGTCTTAATTACTTGGTGAACATAAGTCACCCATAATCATAACAATCTCCACCTTGACTTGTGTTCTCCAAGTCAACATCACCTTCAAAGATCATCCAACAACACTCACAAAAATCTCTAGCTAGCAACATACTCAAAACATGTGCGCAACAATATACAATAGCACATGTACTACAATGTCCTCTAAGGGCTTACAAAAGAGTATGATTAATTACCAACCAAGTCCATACAACCCATGGACTTGTTGGGGGATATTGGGATTACATTCTTGCTATCAAAAGAAGTATCAACATCACAAAGCTTGGTGGAGGTAGTAGTATCACAAACCGAACTAATTAAGGTTGAACCAATTAGCTTATACAAGCCATCATCATTAATGGACCCTTTCAACAACACCTTGTGGCCCTTTTCAACCTTCATAACTCCACCTTCACCAATGCACACAAAACCTTCTTTATCAAAAGTACCAAGGGAAATTAAGTGTCTATTCAAACTTGGAACATGAAGGACATTGGTTAAAGTTCTCACAATACCATCAAACATAATGATTCTAACATCACCCATACCAACTATCGGACAACTAGCCTCATTGCCCATAGTGACATTTCTTCCTTCAACCTTTTGATAAGTTGAGAAGAAACTAAAGTTAGAAGTCATATGGCATGAACATCCCGTATCCAAAACCCAAGAATCACCACCCTTGTACTCACTAGTGACAATAAGAGCACCAACATCATAAACCTCTTCAACAAAACTAGCCTCGGCGGAGCTAGCTCCTTTGGACTTGCAATCATCCGATTGTTTGGATTTTAACTTCCAACAATCCTTTTTAAGATGGCCTTTCTTTCTACAATAATTGCAAGTCATGCCTCTTTTGTTCCTACTTGATTCATTGACAACCAAAGCATTATTAGACTCAATGGACAACTTTTGTGCAAATTGAGAATCCATAAGGTCTTTTTGTGTCAAAGCCTTTCTAACATCCTCACTACACAAAGTGTCTCTACCATATAATAAAGTCTCTCTAAAGTGCTTAAAAGAAGGGGGTAGTGAACATAATAAGAGAATGGCCAAGTCTTCATCATCAAGTGAAACATCAATATTTTGTAAATCCAAAACTATAGAGTAAAACTCATCAAGATGAGGTTTCACGGGCTTACCTTCTTGCAATCGGAGATCATATAATCTACTCTTTAAGAGTAATCGGTTGGTAACACTCTTGGCCATGTAGAGTGTTTCCAACTTCTCCCAAATCCCTTTTGAAGTCACCTCCTTTACAACTTCCCTCAAAACTTCATTGGAGAGACAAAGTTGTATGGCGGATAACGCTTTTGCATCCATCTCTTCCCACTTAGCCTCACTAACACCAATGGGCTTTCTCTCATCACCTTCAAGTGCCTTATGAACACCATTTTGAATTAAAATTGCCTTCATCTTTACTTGCCATAAACTAAAATTTGTGTTCCTATCGAACTTCTCAATGTCTAACTTCATGGTTGACATTTTGGACTTCAAAAGACCACCACTAACACTTCAAGTAACCTCAAATAACCCTTGGCTCTGATACCAATTGAAAGGGGAGGTATTCACCTCACTCAAGGATCAAAAATAAGGTTTAAGTGTGTGTTTGTGTTGTGTCAAAAAAATATAGGAACCAAATATGCAAGTATAATAATGGATGACAAAAATAAGTAAATAATCAAGACAAAGATTTTAAGGTGGTTCACCAAACATGGGCTACATCCACCATCTAGCCTAGGATTATATTATTGTGTTTAAAGGAGATTATACAAACTTTGAAGGAATTACAATGGAGTTAAGTGTGGGAAGAGAGGAGCTAAAATGGGTGTAATTTACATAAACAAGAAGTAGCTCTCTTAGTGAGACTTTTGGTGCACTAAAATAATGTAGCATATGAGTGGGTATTTATAAATACATAGGGTCAATAAAGTGGTAAGAGAGAGGGTAACAACAAATGAAAAACAAAACAGCAAGCAGTAGCTGTCGAACAACAGACCAGAGGCATTATTGTACCTCACTCGCTGTCGCTCGGTCGAGTCATCCACTCGAGCAACATGGGCAGCAGCTTCTGCTGCACTTCTTTTCCTCTTTTGTGCTTGCTGCGGTCTCCGAGGCTCTTGCACATTGATCTTAGCTCTGGATACTTCCACTCTTATGCTTCACATGTAAAGATTTACTACCCATTCAATCTTGTACTAAGATTTTCATACAAAAACCAAATCACAAACATGTGATATATTTTCTTCTAACCCACACACTAATTAAAATGATTAATTAGCTTAATCATGTCTTAATTACTTGGTGAACATAAGTCACCCATAATCATAACAGTTCTTAGCAATTGGACTCCCATGAAAAAAAGATGCACCTTATTGATATGAGTAGTCTATCAATCCTTTTTAAAGCTAAATTTGAGGTATCACACCCACCCCCACTTAGGAATACAACGTCCTCGTTCGGTTTTTCAGAATCTTTTCCCCCGCTAGGTGCACTGAACACACATTCAGCCACGGTCGCAAGGTTGCTCTGATACCATTTGCAACACCCTAGCCCCTCGGACCGCTAATGACTACTTATGGACATTGTAGACTGACCCTACAGACCAACACAAGTCTTTCCAACGCACTTTGACCTCATTCGTACGAATCTAAGAAAACTTCTCAAGAGGTCACCCATCATTACTCTCCACCACTGATTTGGTGTACACCTATTTTTAAATCTTATTAATTTCTCCCAGATTAACACTAATCTAACCTTTTCAAATAGTTTTCTGCCAGAATTACTTATAAGTAATATTTTACATATACAATTTTAGGAAAAAACTAAAAATTATATTATTCACAATAACTTTTTAAACTAAGTCTCGTACTTTAAAGTTAAAACCATAAAATAACAGTCTCATACACAATGAGCACTAAAATTATATCCTAATTAAAACATACACTTTCCTACTTATAATTCTCCCGCAAAACAAATCTAGTGGAAGTAGGAGTAGCCCATCACCAGAAATCCTTCAATTCCAAAATTACCCAAAAGAAAGCAACTTTGTTTTAGGGAGAACGAGTAACCCGTCCCAAACCCCAATCATCAAAGATGAACACAGACATTACAGCATCAGCAAAACCAGAATACCCAGTTATAGATCGCAATCCACCTTTCACCAAAGTCGTCGGAAACTTCAGTTCTCTTGATTACCTTCGTTTTGTCACAATTACTGGTGTTTCTGTTACTGTTGGCTATTTATCAGGTTACGCATTTTAATTTCTCATTTTTAATCAAACCCATATCTTAAATTTGTCTAATTTAATCTAATTTTATGGGTTTTTTTTTGTGATTTAGGTATTAAACCTGGGATCAAAGGTCCGTCAATGGTGACTGGTGGATTAATTGGATTAATGGGTGGGTTTATGTACGCTTACCAGAACTCTGCTGGAAGATTAATGGGGTTTTTCCCTAATGAACAAGAAGCAGCTAAGTACAAGAAACAACTTAACTATTAATAATTACAAACTTTTTTGAATTATTGGAATATTTTGGGCATTGTTAAGGGGGTTATTTGTTTTAATTTTGGAATGAAATCAATCAATCTATATTAAGAGTTGTTTTCGGTGTTTTGTTATTTATATCATGCTGTAGTTTGATTGAAATAATGGTATACCTTAAATTCTAGTTCTGTTAGAATTTATGATCAATTGGGGATTGTCTACTGATAATGATGAGAAGAATTATTTTTTTATTTTTTGTGTTTACCATTTGTTGTTTGATGTTTTTATATGGATTAATGTTATGGCATTGTTATTAGTGTTGTTGTCTGCCTTCATTTGGGTTTGAAGGAAGTACATGTATGGATTGTCCATCACCTTCACTCACCCACCCAGACCCTGTTTTCTAGCGAATATTGGGTGCATGATGATGATGTTTTGATTTATATTGGAATTAAGACTTCTCACTTGTTGTGAAAGTGATGAAGTTTGTCAATTTAGTTGTTGTCTTATGTAAGGCATGGGGGAATATGTGTGTGAATTAACTTGTTTCGTTGAGTGGCACTTTGGAGTCGGTAGCAGATTGCCAAAAATAATGAAGTAGGTTGAGGGGAGACTATAAGCTTAGGTTGGAGAATCAGACCTTCATGATTTGTGATTTAGGTTTTGTTTGAAAAACGTACAGCCTTTTCTCGGTTAGCTTACTGCTTGTTGATATAAGTTGATTATTGGCAATACTCTATCTTTCTATGGAGTATTCATTTAGATGAGCACTTTGCCCTTTGACGTTTGAACATAGTAATTGTTAGGGCATTGCCATTTGGCCCGAAAGGAACACAACTCTTAAGCCCTGTTGTCATGTTGATTTCCTTACTCGTTAGCTTCTTTTATATTCATCCCTTATACAGTAAAATAATATATTCATCATCTGAATGATTTAGAGTGTGTTTGGATTGAAGGAAATGGAGGGAAAGGAAGGGGAGGGATTTGGAGGGAGGAGGTATCCCTTGTTTGGATAACAAATTGGGAGGGAAAGGATTTGGAGGGGAGAGATTTGAAAGGAAAATTTGAACAAATTTTGTTAAGAAGACAATCTCTCCTAAAGAGGAAAGATTTGGAAGGAAAACACTTTCCTTCCTTTTCCCTTCCATTCCCTTCTAAACAAACAATATATACTTTCCCTCCTTATCCCTCCTTTTCCTTTCCTTCCCCTTCCCTTCCTTTCTTTTCTCTCCTAATTTGCTATCCAAACATAGTGTTAATGTTTTTAATTCTCATGAAAATTCTTCAAAGAAACATCAAATAGAAATAGAGAGAGTATCTTGTAGGATAACCCTTGGGCCTTGAGCCCTTATAATGTTCTTAGTTCTTACCTTCTATCTTCTCCTTACTACGTGTTGTCTATCTTTACCTTTGCCTGGCATAGGAGGGGTTTAGATATAACATGTTAGTTCTTTTCAAGTGAGTTGATGTATAAGGTTTTGATAGGAAATGCTAGTTTCTCCATGTGTGTTTGTTAACTAGCAACACTTCTATTTTCATCGGTCCATTTAACTTTACAACATTTTCTTTTATGTAAATATATCTGTCACTTTAATTAATTCTCATTAACACATTGTCTCTCCCTTTTAATACTATCCACAACATTTCACTACTTCCACCAGACGACCACTATTTTACTATTCATGTCATTTGAAGGTGTTCAATTTCATGGGACTGCAGGGATCTCATATTATATGTCATTGATACTTGAGTTTAGGGGCTCTCTTTGATCGCAACCTCTTGTGATGAGGATATTGGTCTGCCTTTATTCTCTTGATCCCCAGACCTTGCCTCTAAGCGGGAATCATAGCGATGATGATGATGATGAATTCATGGGACTAAGGGAGTAGTACTCAAAACTATTACCAATTCCTATGACATGCTTTATAAGCATGTTTAGAGTTCTTCCAATCTTTGACAAATACGCACCAGACTTAAAAACATATCATGATATCTTTATATGTTACACACTTACACTGGAGAAGCCTTGTGCTTGGTGAAGCATATTTTCTGAGAATGCTCGTCTTCTTTTTGACATGAATTTGAAATAAGGTTTTACATATGCTAGCCTCATTCTTCTTGGCTGCACAATGAAAGTACAATGACGGATGTACGATATCGAGTGGGCCAAATGCTATCTCTGTGAGATTGTCTTTATTTATGTCTTGCTCTGAATCTTACACTTTGTCTTCTCTCATTATCACCCCTTTATGACTATACTCTCACCTTGTGTTCTGGTTTTAGTATGCATTTTTCATGTTTTATCTTGTGCGTCGTCTTTCTCAATAGCTGGGCTATAGAGGAGGGATGCAGCATATATTCTAGAGCTACTGTTTTGAGAGTTGGTCTCTCGGTGAGATGATCTCAAATAAGAAGTCTATATTCCTATAATGTGTATGAGATGGGCTATGTTTCTCGATATACAACAATTTGTGTATATTCTATGTAGCTGAACAGTGAGGAATTTGCATCGAGGAGGAATTTGATTAATCTGGAGCCTTACACACGGCTGAAACCAACTATATTCCGTATCTCTTCACATTTCAACGAAGGTTGTAAAAAGCTAACTCAACTCAAAATCGTCAAATATTAACTTACATCTGACCAAAATGTTGACCTAATATATAACGATTCGTGTAAGATAAGAGCCTAATAGATATTGACTCGTGTCTCCGGCGACTTTGAATTTGAATTTAACATGTAACTGATTTGAGAATGACCTTAAAAGGCTTAAACTGAGATCAAATATGAAAATATGGATAATAAACTCCGCCTACACAAAACTTATGATTGTCTGATTGAGCAAAACTTACATTTTTATGGTATGCAACCCATATGTACCGACTATGCTGAGACTCGGCTGAACCAGACCCAATTCAAGATTGTTTTGGTGTACAGTGTACACCCATTTTAAAAATCAAATCTTTGAGTTGCTCAATACAATAAAACCATAAATGTTATAAGTAATATTTAGATATGTGTTACTCTAAATTTTACGGAATTTATTTTACTTTTCTTTTTAGTCTGACCCATTAAATGAGTTACTCTTTAAATTATTATCCACACATTTAATTTACTTTTTTATTTCATTTACATTCCTCACATTTTTTATGTTTCCGTAAAATGCAAATTTATCAATTTTTTTTAAAAATTTTACCTCCATTTACCATCGGGGAAAATTGATGAGATTGAAGGAGAATTTTTTTTTGTTTTTTTAAAAAGTATCACTCTTTTTGTTGTGAGGTTATTTTTTTTGAAATGAAATTACAAAAGTAATCTTGAATCTTTTGTCAATTATAAAATCAAAAATTAACATTATTAAACTAAAATTATTAAATAAGAATTAAATTAAAATAAAAATTAATTATAAAAAGAAAAAAAAATTAAAAAACTCTAAAAATAGACCTAGTAGCACATTTTGTGCTGAAATTTGATACATATTCATTCTATTAGTCGTAACTTTTGATAGGAAAATTACATTAATACAATGTTTACGGTAGGGATGGTCACGGGTTTAGGACCCTGTTGGACTCGCCCCAGACTCGCCCATTTTTTAAGGGTCTGGGTCTTATTTTTTGAGACCCATCGGATCCGGGTCGGATTTGGATCTAAAAAATAATTGGCGGGTCCGGGATCGGGTCCAATATTCGAACCCTGGACCCGCCCCTCGGACCCTTATAAATATTAAATTGTCCATCTTTATTTGTCTTCTACGTATGAATTCTGGCCCCAACACTTATTTTTATTTTTATATAATCATAATATATATAAATAATATATATGCTACTTGCTAAGTACTAACCCAATTACCCTTATTTCATAGACTCGAACTAGTGTTTATAATAGAATTTAAACGTATATGGGTGACGCAATGACGCTATGCGAATTTAGATGTTAAATTAGTATATTAAATATTTGTAAAATACAATAATAACTCTCTTACAAATATACGAAAAATATAATGACTTACAAATGTTTCAAATTTGACAAATCAAAGAGACTTTTTTTAGACCCATCAGATTCGGAGGGTCTGGGTCTAAAAATTTTGGACCCTTAGGGTCCGGATCCGGGTCTGGATCTCAAAAAATTAAAAGGGTCCGGGTCCGGGTCTATTTGGACCCGCTCCAGACCCGCCCCATGACCATCCCTAATTTACGGCATTAGAAACTAGACTTCAAGAACTTTCCAATGATATATTATTGGCGAAACAAAAATGATGATCATTTAAAGTTTGCTTGTGCTAAAATTTGATATATGTTTACTCTTTTGGCCATAACTTTTGATAGGAAAATCTTATTAATGTAAGGTTTGTGGCATTAGAAATTAGACTTCAAGAGCTTTTCAACCATATATTATATGCCAAATTACGATAATCTAGCGAGAAATGACGATCATTTAAATTTTTACTTAGTTTTGGTACAATCAGTCGCACAAACACATGACTGTATTGCGGTAGACTCGCGTAAAACACGCGACTCGACCACTGTAGAGTCGTATAAAACAAGCGACTTGACTACGGTTCAATCGCACGTTTTATGTGACTCTACTGTGATTCAGTCGCGTGTTTTACGCGACTCTACTGTAGTCCAGTCGCGTGCTTCACACCTCTATAATATATATCAAGCTAATTTAATTTAAAAAATTTGTGATTTACATATAAAGTTATATAAACTTAGTTTTCAATAAACAAACTATAAACAAATACACTAGATAGTTTACCAATTTAATAATATGATGAAGAAGTTTTGTAAAAAATAACAAACATGTCGTAATAGTGGATCATAACAACTTAATTTAAAATAAAATAATCCTCTAGCGTATTATTTTTGAATCCAATTTTTTTATCTAAAGAGTAATTAGTAACCAATAATGTACATAATGGGCCCACTCTCTTCTCTTATCTAGTACTAAAACAATTATAAAATTCACTAGATTAACCACCCAACTTAATTAAAAATAACCTCATTAAAAAATTAAATCAATTAAGATAATTTGCATTATACAAATTCTTACCTGAGACCGTCTATATAATAGACATCTCAAGTTTTGGGCTGACCCAATTCATAAATTGAAAAAAAAAAAACTGATTGGTGGTTTTGTTATTTAAAAGGAAGATATGAGTTGGGCTCTTAAAAAACGTCTATATTATAGACGATCTCTCAAGAGAGGGTCTGTTCGCAATAATACTTTATTATAATATAATCCTCAATTAGTCTTGTGCGTGGACCAAGTAAAGCGCTCTGTAATTATGGTTTATGATTGAAATAGCTAATAAATAATTCATGATTAGGTAATAAAATAACATTGCTATCTTAATTAATTAATGGTCATTCTTAATTAGATGGAGCCTGGAAAAGGCTGATATATATAGAGAGTAATAGAAGTAAAATGTTAGTCAATGTATATTAGTCATGTATTTATTTACATAGATTAGTTGATACTAACTTCGATCTTAAGACATCAACATCCAAATAATTATTTTTTTAATGTTACAAATTTAAATAATTATGTCATGTATATATTGTCATCTTGTTCCATGTTTGTAAACCGTTGGAATTTTGAGCAAGTTAAGACATATCCTATGAACTATTAGTATAGTAAGACATAAAAAAATATATATTTTATATTCCAAAGTGTTTTAGATCACAAAACTTAAAAATTAAATTTAAATAAGGAGGCGGTCTAGGGTCACGAGATGCGACATGCTTCTTTTTGTGACGATTATTTCGTTGACGACGCTTTGTTTGAGTGTAACTTGCAAATTATTCTATAATAAGTATAAAAATCATAACATAGGCAATTTGTCATAAAGCCTAATGTTAAGAAATCTCTTGTTTTGTTTATGCTTGAACATATAAAGATCTTTATAAACTAATAGTTTTTGATTTAAATTATATATCTTCTACAAACACATTTATTTAGATTAACCATTTTGTACTTAGTGCTTAGTACGATTGATTGTATCTCATTGTAAATTTTCATCCTTAAAACTCAAGAAACTTTATGGAGGAAATATCGCAAAACGAAAGTTAGCAATCGCTTTCAATAAGTTATCTACATTTTTGAGCAACTTAGGTGACGCAAACCAATCTTCACGGCAGGGGCGGAGTAAAAATTAACAAATTTAATAAAGGCACTGTGCAACTTTTAAAAATTATAATATGTTTCTATTTTCTAACAATGGTATCTTTTAACATTTAACATACACTAAGTAACTTAATATTGAGACCCCTAATTTTTTGAGGTCCTGTGCGGTCGAATAAGTTGAACATGCTTAGAACCTCCTATGATAGATTCACGGTCTTCACCAATGTGTTATTCCAAAGCGAGAAGTTCATTCGTTGTCAAACACAAAAGCGTCTACAACATAGTCTTGTAATTTGTAGAGTATTATTATGTTAGGGAGGCTTGCAAACGAGAGCGAAATTAATGGACAAAGGTGCTAAGAAAGGTGTTAATCAGGGTTTGAAGGTGTACTATTAAAACAAGACCATTTGCTAGCAATAAGATGATTTTAAGCGATAGATCTTTGCAGGTTCTGGGCCTTTCTAGGGAAATGTGTCATCGTAGTCAAGTAACATCACTTAAATTTAGAAAAAAAAATTATTAAAGTATTAAGTGTATGGGGCTGAGTTGATTGAGCAGTTATCTTTCAACCATTAGATTTGATTTGAGATTCAAACTCCAACAACTACAAGTGACATCACTTATTTTTTTTTCCTAGATCAGCCACTGCTTCTACGTAATTCATTGGTCTCACTTGCAGCCGAAGTAACATTTCTAGGTTCCGGGGTGGTTCCTTGGAACTGTTGGGCCGGGTCTGATTTCGGCAACTTTACCCAGCGGTTTCACGGTTCCGTGGTTCGACCCGATTCGAAACCTGTCGCAAACAGTTTTGATTACGAGTTTCAAGCGGTTCAAAACCGGTAACCCTTGGATATGTTGCACAATACATATTTGTAGGGTCCACCAAGCTTCCAAAAAAGGGTAAGCAAAAGAGGGTGGTACAACTATGTCTATGGCAGCCATGCATGAATGCACAAAATAGCTCCACTATGAATTACAAGTAATCTCCTGTGGTATAAAATCAACACCGTGAGTCAGACATCATTTTGGCATTATATTGTTCTTTCTTTATATCACTTTACTTTTTTTTTCGTGCGCAACACTAATTGTGGAGACACTTCAACCAGGAATAATGAACCAATTAATTACCCTGAAATTATTCTGATTCATATTCAATTATAATTGCAATGGTGTATTCCCTCCACCCAATGATTTAATTTGTAGTAAAGCCTATTTTGGCCCGTCTCATTTATTTTATATTATTTTTATTTTTGATAATGATACATTATTTTCATTACAGGTCCTCTTTTGAGAGACCGTTTATAGTATAGACGTCTCTTAAGAGCTCAGCCCATATCTCCCTTTTAACTTACTACAAATCTACCAACCAGTTTTTTTTTTTAAATTTATGAATTGTGTCAGTCTCAAAACTTGAGACGTCTATTATATAGACGGTCTCAAGTAAAATTTGTGTTTCCATTAAATTTCATCCATATATTTCAATTTTTTTTGTTTATCCACATTCGTTTTTTCTTTTCATTTATTAACAATATCTACTTTTTTTAAGAAAAAGTTATCATAAACAATCTAATTTATCACCCATTGTCCGTAAATAATCCTATTTTTTTAAAAAAGGTGGGAGTATCATGTAATAATGGAATAATCATTATTTGTCGTCCCTCTAAAATAACAGTATTATATGTGCCTACAGTGACATGCTCACAGGTTAGTAATTTAGACAATATTTCTTATGCAAGGTTTTGTATCATTAAAGTTTAATATTCACACCAAAATTAGAATTTGGTGGAATTCACACCAAAATTCAAAATATTTCTTATCCAAGCATCCAATTCACCTTATTGTTAATCACTATGTGTTAAGTTCAACTAATTTTAGTAAACAAATAAAATACTTATCAATATATTATAAAAAGTACAACCTTAATTTTTTATCCTTAACTAATTCTCTTATAAGATAATTTATTTTATGATCAACTTTAAAAGTAGCATTAGAAAATGACAATTTTTTTTTTTTTTTTGAAATGAGAAAATGACAAGTTAAGTTAACGTGTATTCTTTCAAATTGAACTAAATTGAGTTAAAAGAGAGATGATCAAGTCAATTTAATACTATGATTTTAAATCAGACTGAAAAGAAATTGAGAAGAATAAACATACAGAAAAGAAATTAGAGGTACTAAAAACTAACTCGGCGATTTGATATTTAGGGGATGTTTGGTATGAGAATATAAAATATAATAGAAAGGAAAATGATAAAGAGGATAAAGGATAAGAGTATGAGTGTAACTCTTTCAATTATTGGTGTAAGATATTTGTTCAAGTCTTCTAGACAAAAAAAATCAGTTGCACAAAAAGAAGTTAGAAAATCCCAATTCTCCACTTCACATATCCTTTTATGTGAAATCCAAATAATGGAAAGCCTTTACCCTTTTTTCAATTCACTTTCTGCCATCCAAATTGAAAGGATCCAATTCATAGAGTATTTTCAACAAAGGAATATGCTTTAGACCCCACCAAGGCACCAACACAATATGCATATCTAAGATCCGAATCAAATGGTCAGGGTCGACCCTAAATATTTTGGGTCATGGGTGAAATGACCTAAAGCTTTTTTCCTTTGCAATTTATAATCTATATATAGACTTTCTACGATCAGTAATTATTCTTTTTTGACATAAAAGCCATAACATTCATTTAATAACAACATCCAAAGACCTAAGCCCAACAAAATCCAACCATTCTTTACATTTATGCTACTTTTAACTCGCATTTCATCCTATGACCACATCCCATATGTCAGCAAAACCCACCTAAACTTATTAGATTTTAATTGAGCTAATAGGCTACTTCTACATACTTCATGTTTTATTAAGTTTGTTTCCTCTGATTTTTATTAGTTGCTATGATAGCGATATTTCTCCTTTCAAGACGTCACTATTTGTAGCAATTAATAAAAACCAGAGGAAATATATAACATATTCTGAAATTACAAACTGTAAGTTAAATATTTTGGTAAGACGATATAAGAGAAGGTGACATAAAATCTTAAGTTCAAATCTCATCCATAAGTCCACTTCAACCGAAATATTTAATACTATATATGAAAAAGACATATGCTACATATACACTTTAAAACTAGATTGGCTAAAAAGATTCGACTCCGTTAACACTTTTTGATATTCCTCACATACTTGTTCTATTGTGAATTTGTTGCAATAATTTGAATGTTACAAATTACAAATATAGATATGTAGCAAAATATTAAATGACAAGAGAGTACAAAAGAATATTAGATGATTTTGCAAATCTTCAAAATAGGATTAATCAACATGTTGATACAAATTGAGAAGATGAACATAAGAAATGCATAAAACATGTATAGAAAAACAAAGATGCATTAAGATTGTCCATAACACTAGTAGCCAATCTATAGCTCATCTAAACAATGTTTGATGGATCGAATATACACAACCTGACCTTTATAACACATGTTGATTTAAAGGTTCAATTATACACAATCTTAATTATCCTGGTAGTAAATATATTATTTTCGACTGAACATTGGTAGCAAACATCAATCATAAAACGATCGAAAACCCAAATTTTGAATAGCATACCAAACAACTGAGTAGCATACATGGTGTAATGCATTAATTAACTATAATCTTATTACCACAAGCATAACAAAAGGAACTAGAAATAGCATATACAAATATCAGCTTCTCTAATCTCCTCATCCTATATTCTAATTGGGTTCTTGTTATTGATGATGATCATCATCCAATTTGTTCATTCAAAACCCCCTTTTACATTTCCCATTACACATAAACAAACATACAAACATACCTAATCAAATTTTCCCTAAATTACATAATCAGACCATTCAGTAATATGAGAAGTATGGTCCATAGTAAAACTAGGTATCTTATCAAGTCTAATTGGGTTTTGTTTACCTCCAATAAGTCTAGCAGGATTCCCAACAGCAGTAGTTCTTGGTGGGACTTCTTTCAAAACAACTGAACCAGCACCAATTTTTGCACCATCCCCAATTTTAACATTCCCTAATACACAAGTTCCTGCACCAATTAACACCCCATCCCCTATTTTTGGGTGCCTATCCCCACAAGTTTTACCAGTCCCACCCAATGTTACATTATGCAAAATTGAAACATTATTCCCAATTACAGCAGTTTCACCAATCACAACACCAGTAGCATGATCAAACAATATCCCTCTTCCAATCTTTGCTCCTGGATGAATATCAACACAAAAAACCTCAGAAACCCTATTTTGTATCAATAAAGCTAGAATCTTTCTTCCTTGTGACCATAATTTATGGGCAATTCTATGAGATTGACATGCTAAAAACCCTTTAAAGTTCAAGAAACAATGAACATAACTAATACAAGCAGGGTCTCTTTCTCTAACTGCCCTTAAATCTGCAATAACATCTTTAATGATTTCCTTATTTTCAATAAGAACACCCACAAATATATCAAAAAGGGTATTTGAATTCAAGCTTGAAAAGCTTAATTTAGCTGATAAATGATTAGCCAAAGCAGTTTCCAAACATTTATGAGAAAGAATTGAATTGTAATAGTAAGTAGACAGTATAGGTTCTTGCTCAACATCATTTTTAGCTTCTTCCACTATTTTTGACCATAAATCATCCTCCTTTTTTGGCTCAACATTTTGGGTAAATTCCTTTGGTTTTTCATGACTTGGGCAAAGGGTAGCACAAGAAACAAGATCAGAAAAAGTGGGTCTACAATAATTTATGTATCTAAAACGATGGTGATCAGATTTAGAAGTATCTGAATCACAATTTTTTGTGGGTGTATGAACACAAGTAGCCATTTTTAAGGGATATGAACCAAAGATGGGTACTTTAAGTATAGGGTAATTGGTATAATTAGAGGAAGTAAAAGAGAAAGAAAGATGGGATTTGTAGAAAGAGTCAAGGGTACATTGAGTTGGGTATATTGAGAGTGAAGGTTGGGAATGGTTAGTAAAATTATGGGTATATATAAAGCCAAAAACTTTAGAAGAAACAGAGAATTTATGGGTTAAAAGTAGGGAATCTGAGTAAAGAAGTAAGCTCATGTCACTGATTTGGTCACTAAAACTCAATAATATTTTAATTTGAGGGAGGTTTGATTTGGTTGTGAAGGGTGCAATTGCGCAATAGTACATGTCTGCGGCTAAATAAAAGACTTAATTGAGATAGTTATCCGGTCAAACGGAATCATTGGGATTTGGGATCATTAACACTTGAGATCCTCTTGTATGAGACCGTCTAACGGTGAAACGACCTCAAAAAAGAAGTCTATGAACTAAAAGTTTTTGTTATTGGGCTATTTAATCCAAGTATGAGGCATGTCTCACTGTCGGTGAAACTGTCTCGTACAAGAATTTGTAAACTTTTTGATCCGTGCAATTTATTTTGCATTAATTATTATTTCAGGTTGTTTTACTCATTTTGCATCATTGTAATTTTAGACAATGACTTATTATTTTCTTTTAATTAAATTTATACATTTTTAATTTATTTTAATTTCATCTATATTTCATTTGTTACTCATATTCACTTTTTTCTTCTATAATACTTTATTTTTCTTTGATGCAAAATCAAAGAGATGGAGTAGTATTCCTTAGTTCGCTCTGTGAAAGGAGAATTGAGTTGAAGAAAGAGACAAAAAACAAGCGGATAATATTGGTAAAGAATTAGAATTAGGGCTTGAGAAGAATAAGAACAAGGGTTTAGATTATGAATACACAGGCTAATGGACTAATATATTAATGGAAACAAAAATCGATCAAAAATAATCTACTCTTAAAAATATTCTATCTCCTATATTACATTATATGACGTGGTTTCCTACAAATATAAATAACTAATTAAGATGAAGAGAAAGTATGAATATTTCAATGCAATTAAAAATAGAAAAGTAACTACTAAAAAAGAAAACCATTTAAAATCTCTGGGGTAAACTAAATGAAATGTATAGTGATAACGGGGAAAAGATCATAACAACGATTTTTTGATAACAATTATTTACAAATTATAATCTATCAAGTTTGTTTTTGCAAATTACAATTTATTGAGGTATAACTTTTTAAAAACTTTTATCAAATTGTATTGACATTTTTGAATCATTTTTTCTCACGTGGATAAAAGTAGTAACTTAGAGTTAGTTGATTAAGATTACAAAGGCAAGTTTAATGGGTTATTTTTTTTCCCTCTTTTATGTTCCGTATTGTTTCGTTAATATCCCGTCATTGCACATGCTCACTCCATCTTAAACGATTATCTTTCATCTTTTTCTCAATATTTGCAACCCGCTTAGATTGAACGTAAATATTTAAGGAGTAAATAATAGTCAAGTAGAAAAACAAAGTTAGTTAGATAGATGATTAAATGTATTTGATTGTTCGAGAGATGAAAGAATTGATTGGAAAATGAATAATGGATAAAATAGCAATTGTTTTTCTCATATTGGTTAAAAATTTATCCTTGGAAGGGTGCGAAAATCTTTTTCTCCAAATGATGAAAAACATCATTCTTTTTTATTCATCTTTTTTAGTTTAGTCTCATCTACCTCTTTTGCAATTATTTCAATTGACTTTTCTATGCCTGAAATGTTACTCTCAATTCAAGAGAACCCTTAAATTTTTATCAATTGATTTATAGAAATAAAATTCACATGACATCCTGATAGTGATTTACCAAATTTAATATCATGTTATTCCTTTAAAATATGAGTAGTATATCACATTTAACTATGTTCTATTAAATTCTCATAAAATTTTATATATATT
Organism: Amaranthus cruentus; assembly: GCA_019425755.1. NCBI lineage: Eukaryota > Viridiplantae > Streptophyta > Magnoliopsida > Caryophyllales > Amaranthaceae > Amaranthus > Amaranthus cruentus. Next base: position 957,562 of record CM033456.1, read on the forward strand.
TTTAAATTTAAAAGTTACATGAGATTTCCAAATAAATTTTTTTAGAATATATATTTGCTTTTTTATGTTGAAATATTTGCTAATTAATAAAGTTTTTTAATAAAAAATTAATTTCTAAAATATTTCATCTAAAAAATATACAATCTAATAAAAAGAATATAAAATTCCACATGACATCCTCATAATGATTTTCCATATGAATTCTTACCAAATTTAATACTCCTATCATGTTATTCCTTTAATATATGAGTAGTATATCACATTTAAATTTAAAAGTTACATAAAATTTCAAATTAAATTTTTTTAGAATATATATTTGCTTTTTTTTTTTTGAAGATCTTATATATTTGCTTTTTAATGTTGAAGTATTTGCTAATTTATAGTTTTTTATTTAAATTTTAATTTTTAAATATTTCATCAAAAAAGTACATTGTGATAAAAAATGAAAAATTATCTAGAATAATCCAATCTTTTCATGATTTTTCTACAAGAATCCCACCTATTGATTAACCATATGAATAATCCCGATTTTAAAGGATATTTGCTTAGAGTAAACTTAGTGACCTAATGACATGTTATAGTAGGTAAGTCAAAAAAAAAAGTAAATTGAAAATGAACGCAAAATTAGAGAAATTTTTTTAAAATTTACATAAAAAATATTCGGATTAATAAAAAGAATCAAAATTTTGTCAACATTTTTCAACATTTTCTTCGATATTTTATTTTGATTTATTTTTTTTTGAAAAATAAAATGCTATGATAAGTCATCAGATTATACCGAATTAGCACTAAAAAAATATTCTCTAAAATGAGAATTATTCATAATTAATCAATAAACGAACAATATCGTTTTAAAAAGTTGTTAATAACATTAAGTTGAACGATAACACTTGAGAAACGAAAAAAATTATAAAATAATATGACAATTTTTTTTAGATCACTATTAAAAATGCTCTTATCCAGTACATTAGAAATTATTATGAATTGTAAATTGTGAATTGCAAATTCCAATTGTAAGTGCAATAATTCGACAGCGAGGAGTTTTTGACCATGAATAGTAAGATGAGAAGGTGCTTACATTTGAGATGATGTCATTCAATTAATCATTTGCCCACGACTCATGGACACTATGATCTTGACCCAATTTTTAACTAACGTAACCTTGGTATTGATTTTTTTTGGCGTAATAAGCTCAATGATATGAAATTTACTTAATTTTATCACTGTATTTAATTTGATATGACTTTAAAAATTATTTATAATTAGGTAAAAAACAATATGAAAAAAAAAATCGATTTCAAACCAACTCATAACACTTAATCCGATCAACTCGATAACTTGAATGCACACCATTTACTATATTTCTTACTAGTAGTCGATTTACATTAATTTTTAATTTGAATTATTTAATTCAATTTGTATTTTTTTATTAAAATTATCACTATCACTTACTTTTAAACTCAATTATACATGTAAACTCTTTTTTATTATAATTCACATTATTTATTCTCTTTTTATTTCACATATCATTTTCACAAACTTTCATACTTTCTTTAAAAATCACTCCCTATCTCTTTGGTTTTATCTCATAAGATATAGAAAATACAATTCTTGTGAGAAACAGGAAGAAAAATGGATAAAAAGGTGACTTAAGGAGGTGGATGAGAGAAAAATAGAGTTAAATATGTACTATACGGTCGATTTGAATTATTAGCAAATAATAATAGAGTGTTTTTACGTGGAAATTTGCTAATAAATAAAAAGAGAGTAAATTGATTGAGTGAAATTAAAAAAGAGGTAATTTCTCTGTCTTTTTGAATTAATTTTTCACCGTATGACTCATATATGGGATAGCAAATTGTGTCATATGGTGTAGAGGTGTCCAAACGGGTGTTCGGATCGTTTTTGGGGGGTAAAAATCAGTTCGGGTTAAATTTGATTCGATTACAAATCAATTAACATTCTCACTCGGTTCACTTCTGATTCAGTTCGAGCCATGTTTGGTTTGCATATTGTCAAGTTAAAATCCAAATCGTGTTGATATTGGTTTAGGGTCAATAAAGTAGACATTGGTGATTATAAAATGAGTTCGATTAAGATTCAGGCGGGTTGATGTTGTGTTGAATTGGGTATATTATGGGATAGATGTGTTTGGGGTCGGTTATTTTTCAATAATGGGTTAATTTCAATTCAGATAAAATATCGATTTGGACGAACTTGGTTATGATTGATAAAAATATTAATTTGGATCAATTTCAATACAATTGAAACTTGCATTCAAATTAAGTTCAATTAGTATTTTGGTTTGTAACACTATGATACATTCGTGAAACATAAATTGAAATGAAAATTTGTTTCCAATCAAAATTCAATTATTTTCGTTACACTTTTGTTTATTATATATGTTGTCAAGGAATCAATTCAACCAAAAGCTTAAGCTAATGGTTCAGTCTCTAAAATATGTTATATACTCTAACACGCCCCCTCATACGAGAGCCCATTGGGCTAGACGTGTGGATGTGCTGAATTTTCCACTTTAAATGAGGGGTGGTTGAAATTTGAACCCGTGACCTCTTGTCACACTGACTCTGATACCATGTCAAGAAACCAACTCAACTAAAAGCCTAAGCTGATGGTTGAAGTCCGAGAATATATTATATACTCTAACATACTCCCTCCTATTCAGCCTAAATGTCCCATTTAGTTTTTCACACTTACCGAGGCAACATTTTAACCCTTAATATCTCAAATTATTCTTAATTAAAAATTAATAAAATTTGATATTAATAATCCTTGTATTGAGACGAATCAAATAAGATCCCACATGACTATGTTTTAACTTATAGATTAAAAGTAAAATACAAATTTAGAGTGATGAGTGAATAGTGGCAAAAAATAAATGTCCCATTTAAACTGAATAGGAGGTAGTATATGTCAATTAATATACTGGTTTAGTTTCATCTCAAAGAGCATGAGAACATAAAGTTATAAACTATCCTTGAACAATGTATAATGCATGGGACATATCACTATCATTGTCAATTCACCACAAGTAGTTTAGAGAATTTTGACCTCTTATATTTGATGGAGCATATCATACATTAATTGAATGGAGTGTAATACTTGGCCATTCATTCTCTTAGAAGCCAACAATGGAGAGACTCTTTCCTAAATTAACAATTTTTAATCCATATAGAAAATCTAGACTAATTATTCGATTACTAATATAGGATGCTCCATTTATAAGACTTTATGAACTTAACTAGTGTAGAACCCTGTGCAATGCACGGTTTTTTAACATTGAAACATATAAACATACGTATTAAAAATAAGTTAGAGATATTATGCAATAGAAAAACTCGAATTTTGATAGTTAATTATATCACTACAAAAAAAACTAAGTTAAGCGACAAAAAATAAAGCTGATACCTCTAAGTTTGGCGACAAAACTAGCGATAAAGGGCTTTTTTGTCGCCAAAATTGTTGTTCAAAATTTTTAAACGGTTCAATTTTTAGTAATTGGACGGGAAACTTTTATGCGACAAAATAAGCGACAAATGTTTTTGTCGCCAAACTGTTATGTGACAAAACTCTTTGTAGCCTATTTTGTAGCCAAACTTTTATGCAACAAAATTGGTGACAAAACTTTTTTGTCACATAGACTTATTCATATTATTTAAACCCTCCATATTCATCACTTGTATACGTCTCCCATTTTATTTCATCTTCTCCCATTCTGTCCATATTCTCCCATCTTCCTTCTCTAATACATTTCTTCTCCTTCCCTAAACCCCCATAAACTTATTTCTACAAGAAGCTTAATCACTTCATTAATGGGAGCTACACCAAGAAGCTTAATTAAACACTTATCTTTTCTCTAATCTCAAACTTTTTGAAAAATCTTCCCAACATTGAGTTTTGATTGCTACGATCTGGGTTATTGTTCTTCGAGTATGGGTTGTTCTTCGTTTTTTTATCTCCGTTTTTTTCTTCGATTTAGTGTTGTTGTTCTTCGATTTTGTTCTTCATTTTTTCACTTTTGTTCTTCGTTTTTTTTTTTCAATTTTTCGCTTTTGTTTGTTTTTGTAGTTCATGTTTTGGTTCATGAATTTGGTTTTTCGTTCTTCATTTTTTAAAAGTTTTTTGCTTCTCTTTTTTTTTTTCAGTTTTTTTGTGTTGGATTATTGTTTTTTTTGTTTATGTTCTTAATTTATTTTTCAATTCTGGGTTTTTTTTTGCTCTTTTCTATTATTGGACCATTTATGATTTTTTATAAATTTATCAATTTTTCAGAATTTGGAAAGGATAATTATTTTTTTAGGGAATCATTTATAATAAAGAACCATTAACAATTTACTAATTATTTTTTAGTTAAGTTTTCATTTACTCATTAAATTTCATTTAATTCAGTTTTATTGTGTAAATATTACTTTAATAATGTACATTTGTTAAAAAAATTTGAATATTTGTTATTATTATTTTATTAATAATAGTAATATAATACTATTATTATTAAATAATAATAACAAATATTCATTTTTTTTAATTCGTCTTAAATAATTAGGCGACAAAATAGGCGACGTTCCTATTTTTGTCGCATAGAGTTAGGCGACAGATTAGGCGACAAAAAAAAAAACCAAAGGCGGCAAATAGGCGACAAAGCGTTTTGTCGCCTCTTTGTCGCCAAATGGCTTATGAGCATAATTCATCGTTTAACCTTATATTATATATTGCGGTTAATATGTAAATAAAAATATAGTCAAGTGGGATCTTGTTTGAATCATCTAATCGCATTCTTTCATAATATTAACTTTTTAGTTTTTAGATTTGTATAATTACATATATAAATGAACAACATAACACATTGGATTGCGTAAAAAGTCAAATATAGCAAGTATAATGAAACGGAGAAAGTATACATTTTCAACTATAGTTGTAACAAATATATACTTCATTTGTTATGTTTTATTCTCTACCTAATAAGGGTTTTGCACAAGATTTAAAAAATGACTGTCTTGAAAATATCATTACAACCAATAAGAGATGTGTGTAATAATTAATAAATTATGTGGTGGGAGAAATATAGGACCAAAATAAACATTTATAAAATTTTCTGTTGTCATAAATAACAACATAGCAAATAATTTAAAATATTTAAATTAAAAAGTGTAATATGTAGAATAAAACAGAGTTAGTAATAGATTTTTTTAATTTTTACTTTTGTCACTATATATTCACTTTAGAAAAAATAGGTTATGATTGATGGAGCCAACCTTTTTCATTGACACTAGGCACTAGCTAGTAAAAGATTCGAAAATTTTGGACCTCTTAATTTGTGATCGCCGCATATTTCATGTTTTTGAGATCGTATGGTTTGATACGATCATACGAAGTACAAAGTGCCAAAGTGGTACATGCAATTATCTTTTTGTTCTTTAAATACTTCAGAGACATTTTTCCACATAATATATCACACTCAGTAACAAGTATTATGAAAAGGAGAAAGTATATCTTTCAACTTTCATGAGGATACAATTTGTGGTCTTATAACCTTTTTAATTCTTTTCTATAAATGAAGCATAATAATGATGATAATGTTGAAATAGGTTAATAATTTGATTAATGTGCTTTTAAATGTAAGAAAGATATATGTATAGTAAAAAAGGTTTTATAAACTATGACATAGATGGAGTAAGAACAATAAGAAAATAGACGACATTGTATTATGAATAAAACTTGCTTAGCTTGTATTATTATACATGGTCTTTCTATTTAAAAGCATGAATACTCATATCAAAAAATATCCGATTTAAGTGTCACTACCTGGTTGAAAGGTCACAAATTTAAATATTAAATATATATGATTTTTTTCACGTAAAGAAAACCTCTCCAAATTAGGGATGGGCTAAGATCGAGTCCAGCTATATTCAGATTCAGACTATTTATTTATTGGACCCAGACTCAAACCCAAAAGATGTAGACCCAAACCCTTAGGTTTTGACGGGTTTAGGGTCTATATCTGGGTCTTAAAGAATTTTTTCTTGAAATATTTTTAAATTTATATATCATAGAATTTTTATTCATATATAATTATTTAACATTTCAACTACTAAGGATTTTTTTTAATACTTTATACTAATTGAGCGACCATATATATGAAGTTTTCCAACATTTAAATACTTAAATTGAAATAATCATCAAGTTTTGGATTTTTGAAGTATAGACACCACCTGGGGCGGAGTAAACAATTCCGAGGCCCTATTTATTATTTTTAGATTTCTAAAATTGGGGCCTTTATAATTAAAAAAATTTAACAAAATAAAAATTCAATATAATTTATATTTCTTAAACTTAAATTAAGTTGTTAAAAATTAAACTTTCTTTTCTATTGTTAAAATGAAAGAGAAAAAAATAGTAATAAATTGATGACCAATAATAAAAAGAGTAAAAGTTTAAAAAGTTGAAAAATTAAAAATAAATTGTTGATTATTTTTATAAATTAAGTTAGTGATAATTGATATTTGATGAATGTATAAACAGAAAATAAGGTAAGAAAAAATATTTGGAAGGTTAAGAGTTATTTTGGAAAGAGATAAAAAAGGAGAGAACAATATAATTATTAGGTTTTGAACATATGACCATTGATACATTAAGTAAAACTCTTACCAACTACTCTACCCCAATAGTATGCTATTTAACAATAATTTTTTAATATGAGGCCCTTTAAGTTCGGGGGCCCTGTGCGGTTGGGCACCTCGCACGGCCCCAGAACCGCCCCTGGACACCACGACCAAATTTTATATTACATAGAGCAATAAAGTTCTAAATCTTGTAGTAATAATCTTAAAATATAATAAAGTTTTAAATTTAACAATCAAATACATATAATAACTAATACATATTTAGTGTACCTATCAAAATGAACTTGAGTAGGCTTTTTTTTACAATTCATCTCAAATTCTTTAAGTAGAACTTTATCAAACTTTTTGGAAAACATTTTACTATTTAATGGTATTCCAACTTAAAAAAAATGTAGATTGTTCTTTTGTGGTTTAGTAAATATCTCAATGAATTCTCATTAATATATTTTTTCTTAACAAATTGTATCACTAAAATAGCCCGGCACATACAGTAGTATTATTTATTATACGATAGAATGATAGAAGAAGGGCCAGATGAGACTCAAATCTATATACATACCTTGCATAGAAAAACGTATAAGTATTTCTCCAACTAAGACAATATATGATTCTCTACCTATATTCGCATTGAGATTGATTAAATTACCTTATAAATATTCTTTAAAAAGTAAAAAAAAAAATTAAACATAATTTGAAATTTCGTATATTAGGAAAAAGTTGCATTACAAATTTATGACATTTCAAATTCAGGAGACATCATAGATCATACCAAGTGCAAAGTAATCTTCATTTATCAGGTCGTGCTTAATGGGCCTGGCCCATTCTAGCGAGCCTGTATATGGCCTGTCACGCACATAGGCCTACTCAGTACTCACAAGTCACAACCTTATCAACCCTACTAATAATATTTATATGGTGGAAATTATACATTATGATAACTATTATTCTACTCAAATGTATGAGACGGTGTTTTTATAAGACGTGCTTTATACATAGGTTAAATAGCCCAATAACACAAATTAATATTATATGAACTTTTTATTTTGATGTCGTCTCATCAAGAGGTCTCGCACAAAAATATCTCATCATTTTATGGTTCTCAGACAATAATGACGACGAGATATGAAATTAAGGGGACTTATAAGGTGAGATTTGGTTTCGGGATTATCTAGGCTATGAGAGCCATTTTATCCAAAATCTTTATGTTGAATTGTGCCACACACAAAAGATTAGAATAATAGTCGAATCGACTCAGTATAGATTTTGTTAGCTCACTTTTATAATAGTATTAAGTTTTCACCCCTACGTAAAATATTTTTTACTAGTCTGCAAGGAAGGATGTTTAGCGCATTTCCAATTCAACATCAACAAAGAAAACACATTGAAAATGGACAGAGTCGTCTTGAAAATTTGGAGGTCCAGTACAGCTTTTATTTTGCACCTTATTTATATTAAATACATTTATTTTATTTAATAAACTTAACATATATTTTTTTATTAACTTTTTCATATACTGGAGAGAAAGAAAACGCAGTGCGCTCGCAGAACCTCAAAAACCCCTTTGAAAATAGACACACTGCAGTTATTCATTTACTTGCAGCTTGATGCTACCTTCTATCATTTCATCGTACCATTATCCAACATTGTTAGTTATTACAACAAATAAAATTAATAGGGATAAATTAGAGGATAATAATCCTAGGTGAGATAATTAATTAATGAAAGAATAAGAGATTAGTTTGTGAATGAAAGTATATAAATTTAAAGGATAAGAAATACACCACCAATAAATCCAAATAGAGTTTGTTTGATGGATGCTTTAGATATAGGTTTGATTAAACTCAAAATTCGATAAATACGTTGCATATGCATGTAGAGTAGAAGGTTTGTGGTTTGACCTCTACTGGGCGCAGATATCAGTTGGGGCCTTAGGGGTTTCTTGACAACACACATTTCTCTTTACTTCCTTCTTGGAGGAACGAGTATGATTTGTCTGCATCTTTCAGAAAAAAAAAACTCCACCAGAACCCTGCCTTGTGTGGGATGTTCGATGTGTCCTTTATCTTTACCCTTTATTAGCAACTAGCAAGTTACGAGGCTCTTAATGCATAAGTGTATTTATCACTAAAACTAAACATAAGAATATTTGCAAATATAATTCTAATCCAATAATCATAAGAAGAAAGGATCAAAAATTCAATTTCTCATGTCATAATTTACTAATCACTACCCTAAAACTACACTTTGTCAGCCTTAGTAAGTTATTAAGGAGTTTAATTAACTCCTTAAGTAACTACTATAAGTGTAGTTCACTAGTAACCTCAATAATCATCCCATCCCAAACCCTTCTACATGATATTTCCACTCATTTTATTTTGATATTTTATACTCCTTTTATTTCATTAAGTTAGTTATATTTACTTTTTATTATAGTTTTCAAAGCATAATTCAAGTGTCATCATCTATAAACATGTTTAAGTTAAAATTATAAAAAATATAAATTAAAATTTATTACATCAAGACGAGTCTAACACAAGGGTTGAGCAAAACTATATGATCTCTAAAAATCCGATGATTCAATCAGATATCCAATGAAATTCTAGTTCAAATCGGATATTCGATTAAAAAAATATGGATATCAGTTACATACTCGGATATCAAGGTTTTGAGATTTGGATATACGAACGTATTTCAGATGGTTGGATATCGGATATTTGCATATAACAAGTAAATTCAGATTCGTTATTGATAAGAATAAAATTATTTTAAAGAAAACCAAATATCCGATTTTGCAAATATCTCGATCTGGATCCGAATTTGGTATTTGGTTTAGAAACCGAACCTTCGGTTTCCAAAATTTGAATAAATTATCCGTTTTTCAAACTGGATATCGGATATTTTGGAACACTCCTAATTTTTATAATGCTTAGTTTTCTCAAATATTTTCCACCAATTTAATTTTAAAATTTTTAGTGACCGTGGTTTCTATATATTATTTATTTACTTTATTATAATATATTTTTAATGCTTATGAGTCTTATGTGATTCTTATTCTAATATTTTTAAGAAAACGTGGGAGAAACAACTTAGGAAGGACTTGGGTGAGTTGCACTTCTTAGAAGACTTGACTTGGAATAGCAATAAGTAGAGAAGCTGAATACGTGTACGGGAGATCTCAATAGTTTTATTGCGATCTTTTTTTCCTAGTGTGTCTTAGTCGTTTTGTATGCTTGTAGCCTGATTAGTTTTTATTGTCTTAGATGGTCCTGTGTTCATATAACTTTGGCGTTTCTTTTACTGTTTTCTTTTGCAGGCTTTTACTTTGCAAAAATCTTATATGCCAATTGTGATACTCGAGATGAGGATTTATCTTTGATTGCGATCTTTCTTGTGATAAGGATATTGATTTGTCTTCTTTTCCAGCCTCTCCATACCCTTCCTTTGAGAGAGACTCATTGGGATGATGATAATGATGATTCTTATGTCTTCTCCATTAACTTTATTATTTAATAAAATCATATTTCTATCATTCACCTAATTATTAAGCCAAAACAAATATTCTACTTTTACAAATTTTGAATAGTTTTCAAAATTTTTTGGTTTATTAAGAAAAAAGAAAAAATACAAAATAAGTTTATAAATAAAATTAAAAGAAAAGGAACATAATTGTATAAGAGTAATGCACAAATATAGATAATTAACCTCTAATTTATACATGTTAGAATGAATAACATATTTTTGGGTCTTAACAATTAATTTAAACTTTTGGTGAATTGATTTCTTGACATGTTAGATTATAGATATGTTATATACTCTAAAAATACAAATTTTAAAAGGAAAAATTACCTAGAATTATCCAACATATTCATGATTTTCCTGCAATAATCTCATATATTGATAATCATGAATATTCCCAACTTTAGGGGTATTTGTCTAGAGTAAACTTGGTAACCCGATAACCTGCTATATTAGGTAATTCACCAAAAAAAGTAAACTGAAATTTAATGTAAAATTAGAGAAAAATTTTAAATTTCACAAAAAAATTCCGAATAATTAAAAAAATTCAGAATCTTTTTAAATATATTTTTCACATTTTTTTTCAACATTTTATTTTAATTTATCTTTTTTTATAAAAATAAAACTTGCTATAACAAGTCACCGGGTCCGGGTTACCGAGTTTACTCTAGGAAAATATCCTCTAAAGTTGGGATTATTCATGGTTAATGAATAGGTGAAATTATTGTAAAAAAATCATGAAAAAGTTGAATTATTTTTGATAATTTTCCGATTTTAAAATTAAATTCCTAACTTTTAATTAATGTAAATTAACCAATAATCATATAGTATCTTTTTATAATTGTAAAATCGGACATAATTTTCCATTTTGACTAATTCAACTCTAGTGGAACTCCCACCATGTTAAATCAACTAGTTTTTGACTATAAGCCATTTCCCGGAGAAAATTCTTTGAGTCTTCTTTGTCGGCTCTTCTACTCACATATTTTTATTTTGGTTGATTAATTTTAATCCGGAAATTCTCTGTGGTAACCATAAGGTATTAAAATTTTCATGTTGTAATCAAAGTTTTTTAAACATTCACATGTTTATTTTGAGTTTTATCTAATTCATCCTCTCTGACATTTTTATCCAAAAAACGTTTGGAAACGTTAGTTTAATAAGAATAACAATTGTTGTACGCCTATTTAACCGTTTTACCAAATCTCATCGCATAACAAGCTTATATTTCCTCTAAAACATAAATCTTAACTTTCCCCAAATCACATTTTAGGTTTTATGTTTTGGGGAAAATATAAGATTCGGATACAATGAGATTTAGTAAAAGGGTTAAATATGCGTATAATAATCGTTATTATTACTAAATCAAGATTTCCAAACGTTTTTTGAGTAAAAATGTCACGGGAAGACAAATTGGATAAACCTCTGGATTACCGCATGAATTTTAAAAAACTTTGGTTACCACCTGAAAAATCCAATACCTCGAGTTGTCACGTGGAATTTCCCTTTTTAAGTTGTAATATTTTTATTTATTTAATTTTTTATAATTTTTTAATTTATATTCGCGTAAAGTTTTTTCTCTTTAAATTATTTCCATAAGATGTAGGATAAAATAAGAAGGATTTTAAAATGAGAAGGATGAGAAGGTTTGTTTGATTTTGTTTGGTTACTATATATAAAAAAATGATACTATGTTATAAAGTAAGAATATTTTAAAAATTTTGTCATAGTTACTTTTCTGTGTAACATAGTTACTTTTACAATTATATGTTTTTGGCTCAATCGTGACCATAGATTTTTTTATTGTAGTGAAATCAAGAGTGTAGAGTCCTTCTTACCCTTCTTATTAGATTCCTCCCCGTATCCAATTATCCATAAAATTATTTAATGACGCCGCCACTTTTTAAACCTTTGTACATTTAATTAGCTATTGTTTTAATCTCGTAGAGACTGATAAGGAGTAGTAGTTATTTATACTCCATAAACATACAAAGATTAACTACTCCTGTGTTTGCTTGATCTTGTTTTATCACTGTGTCTAATTTCTGGTTTGTTTCATGACCAATTACTTTATTCTGTGTTTTCTTAACTTGTTTGTGTTCTAAGGCTAGATTTGCTGGTATACTTACTTATTTCCTTTATTTATTGCTCTTTATCACCTTTATTTTTACTTTTATTTTTAATTATTTGTATGTATTTTTTTATCATGTCCGTAAGTTTTCAGGTTTCTCTCTTTTTGAAGACGCTTTCTGAACCGAGGGATACTTAGATCGCACTCTTCTTTATGGGTATGAGTTATCGTCGCTCTTCCTTCCCTAGACCTTGATCTAAGTTAATCCATGAGTAGAACATAGTCAAGTGAGATCTTGTTTGATTCGTCTTCTTTTTGACACTATTTACTTATTACTCTTAATTTGTATTTTATTCTTAATCTATAAATTAGCACATAGCCAAGTGAGATCTTGTTTGATTCGTCTCAAACTCTCAATGCAAAGATTATTAATATTCACTTTTTATAATATTTTGTTATGTATAATAAGAGATATTAAGCATTGAATAAGTGCATTGGATAGTGTGAAAAAAAAAATGTCCCATTCTCTATGAATAGGAGGGTGTAGTTGATTGCAAATCTTCAATTTCTTTATTTTTGTTTTTTCGCTTTTAGTTACAAATAAAATTTATTTTCTTTATATTATAGAGTTGTTCTATCCATTTATTTGATTCGAACTACCTATATATTAGGTTTTAAAATCTTTCATGGTGAGAGTCTATAGTTTTGTTATCAATTTGATGGTATGAAGGTATGTAACGTCATTACGGTTGTCAGTTCTGCTAATACAGTCAATACTATCAAATTTTTCTCTATTTCACCAAAAATAAAGACCCCTCGGAGGAGGCTGTATCAAACAACGATATGATAAGGGAAACAACGATGTGATAAGGGAAGACTTCAGTGTTAGATTTGCTTTATAATTACTGATCGTGATTTATGCTATATAGAATTTTGTTTGATTGAAAACTGTTATGTATTTGATTGATTGTTACTCTGTTGTAAATTTAATATGAGATTTTTTGCAATGAATTATTAGGTTCCTTTTAAAAAAAAGGCTAGATTCGCTACTTCCTTTTTCAATTCAGTTTTTTTTTATTATTTTATTTTTCAGGTTAATACCTTTATATAAAAGTATTTATGCTTGGGCCTTCAAACTTTTTCCTACTTAATATTCTCGTAATGAATATTTACGTAAATTAAGAAAAATTAATGACTTGCGTAGATTTAATTGAAGGTGCTAAACATTTTCATAAACAAATACATATCATAGACAAAAACAGATTTAATAAGCAAAAAACAGTAGACCAGACCAAATTGGGTGTGCTAAATGTTCTGGATTGAAAATTTTCTAGACTAAAATTTTCGATGTAGTTCGATTTTATTATTAGACTAAATTAAAGTGAGTCGTGCGCACCCCTAATCGTTACTGTTGTTTTACCTTTAGCTTGATACTAACTAATACCATTTGAATTAGCTAGGTACCATTTAGAAAATGATGGGATTGTTGAGTGGTGACCACATTGTGGTACAAAAATCAAAGATCCTGAAAGAGAAGATGAACAGGCTAACTGCACGGAAAGATGATGTTTGTGCAGAATGTGATCAAGCTGAGTTACAACCAGGGAAAAGGAAAAGACAAGAAGTAGTTCAATGGTTGGATACTTATAAACTCAAAAGATCTAAGTTTGAAAGTGTTATCAAAGAATGTCAGAAATCAAGAGGGTTTGTGACCAATATGCAACTTGTGGGTGGCATTAAGGATCTTACAAAAGAGGTTGAAGAACTGTTTGAGGAGGGTTACTTTCCTTATGGAATGGTACTAGATGATCCTAAGAGTAAAGAAGTGCCGTTTATGCTCGAAAGATTGCATGGTGATGTTTGTCAACAGAATGTTATGGAGATTCGGAAATGGCTTAGAGATCATGAGTTAGCAAACTCAATCGGAGTTCTTGGCATGGGAGGCGTAGGGAAGACAACACTATTGAGAAACGTATACAATCAGCTACTGGGTGATTATAGATTCAAAACAGGGCGTGTTATTTGGGTAATAGTTTCAAGTGAGTGCAATTTGTACATGTTACAGGAAAAAGTTGCGAAAGCCATTGGTTTAGAGCTTTCTAGTGACGAAGATACTGATAAGAGAGCTGCTTCATTGCATCGTTCTTTTGTCAACATGGAGGCGAATGTGGTGCTTTTTCTTGATGATGTATGGGAAGACTTTGACTGGAATCTAATTGGGATCCCTTACGGAGATGAGAAAGTTAAGATTAACATTATCTTGAGCACTCGAAAAGAAGAAGTATGCCGGAGTATGGGGTGTAAGAAATATGTCATTCGAGTTCACACTCTTACAAAACACGAGGCATGGGAGTTGTTTATTAATAAGCTTGAGACTTATTGTGATCTTTGTATTGAGGTTCGCGATATAACAAAACTTGTGGTTGAGGAGTGTGCGGGTTTACCACTTGCAATCATTGTTATGGCTCGTAGTATGAAAGGAGTTTCTGACAAGCGAGTGTGGAAAAATGCTTTAGCTGAATTGAAAAATCCATGTAGGGGGAATAAAGACATGGAAGAGAGAGTGCTTCAAATAATAAAATTTAGCTATGATCGCTTAAAAAGTGAGCTTCTGAAACGTTGCTTCTTAAGTTGTGTGTTGTATCCCGAACACTCGAATATAATTAAAGAAGATTTAATAGAAGAATGGATTATGGAAGGATTGTTGGATGATGTAGGGAGCAAGTTAGATGATCAATTGAACAAAGGGTCATACTCTTTTAAAGCAACTAGAAAATGCATGCTTGTTGGAATCTTCTACAAATATGTTGGGTGAATGTGTGAAGATGCATGATTTGGTGAGAGACATGGCAATTTCGATCACAAAATGTCACCCGCGTTTCATTGCAAAATCAGGCCAGCAGTTACAGGAAGTACCAAAACAAGCATTGTGGAGAAAAGATCTAGAGAAAGTCTCACTTAGTTACAATCGGATTAATAAGATTCCATGTGGTATGGTACATCATACTCCAAAACTTTATGTTGAACCGTGCCACACATAAAACATAAAAAAATTAGTCGAATTGGCTCAATATAGATTTTTTTTAGCTCACTTTTATAATGGTATCATGTTTTCACCCCTACATTAAAAATTTTGACTAGTCTACAAGGAAGGATGTTTAGCGCATTTCCAATTCAACATCAACAAAGAAAACACACTGAAAATGAACAGTCTTCTTGAAAAGGAAAATGTTTGTTTTTAGGGTTTTTAAATTTATCAAGTTTGCATGGAACTAACAGGGATAAATTAAAGGATAATAATCCTATATAGAAGGTGAGATAATTAATGAAAGGATAAGATCGAGATTAGTTTGTGAATGAAAGTACATAAATTTAAAGGATAAGAAAAAATCCAGGTAGAGTTTGTTTATTGGATGATTTAGATATAGGTTTTATTAAACTTAAAATTCAATAAATACGTTACCGTTAGCAAATAGCAAGTTCCGAGGATCTTAATGAATAAGCGTATTTGTCACTTACACTTATAAGCATAAGAACATTTGCAAATTTAAAATCTAATAATCATAAGCACAAACGATTTTTTAACACAAAAATTCGATTTCTCATATCATAATTTAGTAATCACTACCTTAAAACTACACTTGAGTAAATACCATATGTGCAGTTCACTATCTAATCCCATCACATCCCACCCCACCTACATAATATTTTCTACTAATTTTTATCTTTAACATTTTATGTTTAACAATATTTATAGTTATCACATGTATTTCACTAATTTTATATTTACATAAAGGCTGAGTAAACTATCTGATGATTTAATTTCAATATCCAATGAAATTCTAATTGAAATTGAATATGCAATTTGAACATTTGAATATCATATCAAACTTAGACATTAAGGTTTTGAGATTCGAATATCTTAATATTCGACATTTTTAAAGGGGTGTGAAATAGGAAGGATAGGAAGGAGTAGCTACCGTTGATTGATTAAGATCTAACGGTGAAAAATTTGTCATAGCAGAAGATCTAGTAACACATGTTTATGAAGAAAACATCACACATTAATTTAGAAAACATCACACTTTCAAGTGACACATGTTTATACAGAAAGTATCACATATTAATTAAGAAAACATCACAATTTATTTTCTGTTCAACAAGATATCATTGATCTAAATCTAAGATGAAATCCTTCTTATCCTTCAATTAAGAAAACATCACTATATATATATATATATATATATATATATATAATATATATATATATATATATATGTGAGAACCATGTGTATATGAGAACCTTGTAAACCAAAATCTCCACCGTAGGATTCATAATATTTTGATCCAACGATCCAAAATGACGCGCGGTTTATGATAGGCATTCCCATTATTTTTCATTTTTCAAATTTCTTCATTTGTTTACTGGAACTTAGGGCACTTCCCGCAATTCTTCTCTGTTCTGCGATTTCTTCTGCGATTTGTTCATTTGTTCACTGCGATTAGGGCTTCGATTGTTCTTGTTCTTTCTTCATCTGTTTTGGATCCATTGTTCTTGTGAGTTCACTGCGATTAGGGCTTCGATTCTTGTGGTGAGTTGACGGTTCTCATTTCTTTCTTCGATTCTTGTGATTTCTTTCGATTTCTTGCGATTTCTTTCTTTATTCATCTGTTTCAATTGTTCATGATTTGTTCATGATTTGTGATTTGCGATTTATATTTGTGATTTTGCTTTTGTGAATTATGGTTTTGAATTTATCTCTTGCTTTGTTCTTGATTTGTTCATGATTACTTTTTTTACATGCAATTGTTAAATCACTGTTTTTACATTCATGATTTGCTTTGTTCTTGAACATTCATGATTTCTTATTACTGTTCTTGAATTGTTACTGTTTTGAATTGTTACATGTTATTACTGTTTTGAAGCAATAGTCTTATTTAATATGTGATGCTTCCTTAATAAAACGTGATTCTTTTTTCATAAAATTGTGATGCTACAGTGTAGAAGTAGCTACTACTTCAAGAGAAGAAGCTAATGATCAAGATAATGGAGAAGAAAATCATGAAGTAGAAGATGAACAACCTTTGTCGAAAATGAGAGGGAAAAGAGTGAAGAAGACTATTGCTTCAAAAAAAGAGAAAGTAAGTTGTTCAATACTTATTAAAATGTGATGCTTCATTTATTAAAATGTGATGCTTTTTTAAAAGGTTTGTGATGTCTATGAGAACCATGATAGTTTATTTGTTTTTTCAGAGTTCAAGGAGAAGAATTTAATGATGACCAAGAACAGAATGTGCCAGAAGTGAACGTAAATGAGGAAATGGAAGAAGAAGCTCCATTACCAATAACTAAACGAGAAAGAGTACAAATTGTTTCAACAATTCCAAAAAAGAAGTAAGTTATAGACATAGATGCGTACAAATGCGTACAAATTTGTGATGCTTTATTTATTCAACATTGATGCTTTATTTACTAATTCTTTATTTATGCTTTACTTATTAATATGTGATGCTTTTCTGATTAATATGTGATGCTTTTCTGATTAATATGTGATGCTTTCATAATTAACATACTATCTTAATTACTGATGCTTTATTCATGCTTTTCTTTCTGATAACATGTGATGCTTTCTTGTTCACTTTATGATTAATATGTGATGCTTCATTGATAAATATGTAATGCTTTCTTTATACACATGTGATGATGTTATTTATTACATGTGATGCTTTTATTTATTACATGTGATGCTTTTCTGATTAATATGTGATGTTTTACTGATTAATATGTGATGCTTTCATAATTAACATACTTTCTTAATTACTGATTCTTTATTCATGTTTTTCTTTCTGATCATATGTGATGCTTTTGTAAATAACATGTGATGCTTTACTGATTAATATGTGATGCTTTCATAATTAACATACTTTCTTAATCAGTAATACATAAATATCATCATCATCATCATCCTACCCAGTAATACATAAATATGTTCTACTTTATTTATGCTTTCTTATTACACATGTGATGTTTTCTTGTTAATATTGTGATGCTTTCTTATAAACATGTGATGCTTTTCTTTGTTTTCAGGAGAATAGGTCAACTTCACATGCTTTCATCTCCTTCTCAAATGAGCTTATTGTGTGAGAAGTTGAATATGGAAATTATTACTCAACACTATATGTCAAGATTGTTGAAGCTCAAGGCGAAAGGGAATCAAGTACAAGAGGTTGAACCATCATCAGATTCGCCGACACTATCACAATGGTACTCCGACCCGAAAGTGTTGAAGGAGATTGATGAAATGGTTGGTCGGATTAAAGTGGTTAGAAAAAGAACTGCTAATATCGACCGACCTAACTTCACTTGGGAATTTTTGATCTTGATGCTTCACCTTCACCTCCATCACCTCCGAAGAACATTGGGAAGAGAAGAGCAAGAAAGTAGTGTTTTTATGTACTGACTTTTGGATAGTTTGTTTGACTAAACGTTTTTTATGTGATACTTTTGCAAAGAACTGCTCATACTTTTTTATGTACTGATTTTTTTTATGTCAAAACAGTATCCTAAAGCACTTTGTGTAGTTTGACATTGGATAGTTTGTAAATGACTATATTTTGCAAATCTGAGCTTGTTCGTTGGCATTGTTCACTCTTTGGTATAGTTTGTAAATGACTAAACATAGAGGTATATTATATTATTTTCATATTGGATAGTTTGTAAATGACTAAACATAGAGGTATATTATATTATTTTCGAAAGTGCAGTATGCTTTTCACTCTTTTTGGTAAATCTGACTAAACATAGAGGTATATTATATTATTTTGTAAGGTATATTCATATTGCACTTACTGATTAATATTCATATTGATATGAATAAGTAAAGCATCACATACCTGATTTTTATTGCACTTACAAGGTATTAATATGAATATGTAAAGCATCACATATTGCACTTACTGAAAAACCTATACATATTAGAAATAATAAAAACCTATACAAATTGATGCATTTGAATTTGCAATGTGATGCTGTCTTAATATATATGTTTTGCTTTCTTAATATTTATGTGATGCTTTATTGATATATATGTGATGCTTTCCTATTCGCAATTTGATGCTTTGATTTCTTGTAATCATCACTGTATCAATAAACATGTGACTCTCTTATTACATAAATATGTGATGCTTTTTAAATAAATATGTGATTCTTTTTACATAAATATGTGATTCATTCTCAATAAACATGTGGCTCTCTTTTCTTCATAATTATGAAGATGCAAACTTGTGACGCTTTCTTCATAAATACGTCATATACAGCAGCACCAATACACTAAATTGATATAATAAGTGTAATAGAATTAATACTTTTTATTATATATTCACAAAAAAAAAGAAAAAGAATTAATACAAGAACCATGTACAGCAGCACCAATACGCTGAACACCATATACAAGAACCATGTACAGCAGCACCTTCACCATGAACACCAAAACGCTGAGTATAGCAGCCCATATCAAGCCTTGGGAGACCCATGAACAACAGCACCTCATAGCGGCTTCACAACAACTAGCAACACAGCACACGGCTCACACACATCAAATGATCAAATGATCAAGCATATCGAGAATGCACTGAAAACCAGCAGCAATAGGAGCAAATTCCAGCAAGCATCATCAACACAACAGCCAACAACATATCTTACACCAGCAACCCTCAACAATGAAGCTTGAAAATCAAAGCAGCAGCAGGCCAGAACAGCCACGAAAACCAAGTTACCAGCAGCTGCAGCAGCAACAACATATAGATCTATGGCATAACCAAAACAGCGTATGCAGGCAACATCAACGGAAGTAAAAAGGTGTGTGTGCAGCAGCAGCAATAATTGGACATCAAGAAGAGCCCACAAAGTCAGCCACATCGGAACAAATCAGCACCAGCAGCCTGACAGATCAAGGCTTCAACAGCAACAACCACAAAGCAGTAAGAGCCCTCCCACAGCAACATAACCACTAAATACCAGGGCAGTAACATGAGGAGTGAATAGAGACAGCAGCAGTACAAGGGGCACACCAGACCCTCTCAACAGCAAACATAGCAAAATCAAGAACATCATGGGTCCAAAACAGAAATACAAACAACTAAGTAGCAGCAACCTCTTGATATCATAGAATATAGCAGCAACCTCTTGATATCATACAATAAGACAATATAAGCAAAACAAAAATTAAAGCTCTATAACAAAGCATATATTGGCTGATTATTTATCTTATTCTGAGACATGTAAGAAGATGAATGAGTATCGTAAGAAGCGTAATAAATAGAAATTAGTCTAAAGGCAATTATCCTCTTTATGGAATATAACCTACTAAAATTAAGGTTGTGTTGCTTGCTTCCTTTCTTTATGAACAGTTTGATTTAGATAGGTTTTAGTTTAATAAACAAAATATCAAAGTTTTTTGTAAAAAGCAACACAATTTGATTTAGAAATTATTCTAAACGCATCACAATTGTTTCAGTGTTGAAGATGTTAATATACGTCAGTAGAAAGTGAAAATCCACTTAAAGTAATCGAAATTAAAATCACATTCTTTGGTAAAGGTAACATCAAAAAATGAAGCCTTAACCGCAGCCCTAATCGCAGCTTCGAAAATTTGCTTCTTCACAAAAATCGCAGCCCTAATCGTAGCATACAAATGGCAACTTCATCAGAAATGGCAGTTTCAAAATAGCGTCCTAAGGTGAAGATGAAGAAATGCTGCTAATTACTAAATACCCTTAATGAACTTAAAATTCAAATTCTTTTATTTTCAAATCGATTTAATCTAATGGCTTAGATTTTGGTTTAATGTTCTCATATAAGTGTTCTCACTGAACTCAACCCTATATATATATATATATATATATATATATATATATATATATATATATATATATATATATATATTATATAATATATATATATATATATATATATATATGTATATATATATATATATATATATATATATATATATATATATATTATATAATATATATATATATATAATATATATTCCTAAAAATCAATGTCTAAAAATCAATGTTTAAATTTCTCTCTTCTTAAATATAAAATGTAACCAACTTAATGAAAAGTGGGGAGCGGGTAATACTTAGCTTGTGATCTTTACTTATCTTTTTAATTTTATTTTGATATTTTTATAATATTTATGATTCTTAATGCTTGTGGTATAATACTTTTAAAGCTTATAATTTTTATGCCATTATATTAACTTTATTATTTAATAAAATAATATTTTTTCCATTTACCCAATAAGTTATATAATATACAGATCTATTTTTCCAGTTTATATAATCCTAGAAACCCGTGCAATACACGGATTTTTTAATACGTCTATATCTTAATGAAATTTTAGACGAACAAAAATATTAAATGAAGGTGCTTAATAAATATTTACATACATATATTGTAACTAAAAAAGAATTAAATGTAAAAAACACAAAATAGGTTGTTGATAAAGAGTTTATAGATTTTGAAACACCTCTTTATATACTACATTCTCAGTACGATGACATATTTTACCTCTTGTTTGAAATACCTCTTCTTAATCCAAGACTAATGATATAGTTATTTAATTGATTACCAATTTTCGTGTAATGAGTTTTTGAAATATATGTTAAGGTATTGTTATTGCATACCACTTCAAATCTTCATTTTAGCATACTGCAATATCATAATAACTCTTTCATTGATTTTTCAAATTCTTAAATTCTTCATTTAAGGTATTGTTATTGTTATTGCTGGATTAACACCAAATTTTGCATAAAAGTATTAACGAAATTGTAGAAATTTTGCAAATTTTGCAAATTTAGTAAATTTTGCAAAGTTTGTTATTATTATTATTTAGTGTATTATTATTTAGTATACTAAATATAATAATCATTGCTGGATTTTGCAAATTTTGCAAGCAAAAAAGGTATTGATATTATTTAGTATATTACATTTAGTATATTATTTAGTGTTAACGAAAATGATGGAAAATCCCTGCCATGTAATAATCTTGTTGTTTTAAATAATCCTGCTGATTTTATGCCATATAATAATCATGCCGTTTTAAGTAATCCTGCCGTTTTAAAATTGTAGAAATTTTGTCTCAGTTGTCAAAATCCCTAGTCATAAATATAAATAAAATAATCACTATACTATTATTGCCCATAAATAAAATAATTACTGGTCAAAATCCCTAATATCATTGTTATTATTGCCATATATTAAAAGAATTACTATACTGCACTTCTGCCCATAAATTCCTTCCATTAACACTCATGTCATAAATATTGGCCAATAAAATAATTACAAATGGTATTCTATCCTTCACTCACATTTTTTTTCAGTATACATTAAAATTAATATAGTGTATGATTTTATACGAGAATTTTTATAATATATAATAAATTCTGAGACCTTAAACATAAACTTAAACTTTTAATTAAGTTGGTTCCTTGATATATTATTTACTCTAACAAGTACATTATTATTTAGAAAAAAAGTTAGTTTTCAAATTTTTTTTTGTTATTCGTTAAGAGAACATAATACAAGAAAAAGAACAAATTGTGAAATTAAATTTCTCACTTTTAATAGATGTACATTAATCGTATGTCTTACATTCTTGATAATGTTAATATCGCACTTTTTGACTAATTTAACTCTAGTGTGGAAATCATACCATAAAATCAACTACTTTTTGACTGTATAGCCATTTTCCTCTTTAATTTTTTGAAGTCTTCTTTGTCGGCTGTTATATGCCAATATTTTTATTCAGGTATATTTTTTTTTCTTTTAATCATATTCACTTGTTAAAATATTTAGTATAAGCTTTTGGTTAAATTGTTTTCTTAAAGAGTATTGAAGTGTCCATGTGTTATCCACACATGTGAGTTGTCTCACATCGGAGAAAGAGAAGAGTATGCATCACTTTATATACTCAAGGGTAACTCCTACTATTACGAATAGGTTTGGGTTTATGAGTGGACTACTACTTCTTCTCATTCTTATTTGGGTTACACAGGTAGAATAATTAGCGTCAGCTATAAAGAGACTATTATATATTTCATCCATATTTCAATAAGCTCTGATGTGAGGGAGCATATTAGAATATGTAACATACATAATAATTAATGTTCACAAGAATATTCGTAATATTCTACTCTATTACACTTTTGCAATCTTATTCTTTATTCCATTTGCTATTGTTTAAATCTCATAGGGAGTGATAGTGATAGGATCATAGGAGGGAGTACTTTTATTTATACTCCAAAAATATTGACGGATCGGATTAGGTAATACTCCTGCATTTGCTTGATCTTGTTTCAGGTTTGTTTCATTATCAATAACTTAATTCATTCTGTATTTTCTTGGCTTGCTTGTGTTCTAAGGCTAGATTCGCTGCTTCTTTTTTTAGTTCAGTTTTTTTTTTTTTTTTTATTTTTATTTTTATTTTTATTTTCAGGTTTCTGCCTTTATATACTAGAACTAGAAGTATTTACGCTTGGGCCTTCATAGTAAGAGTATATAATATGAAGTATTCTGCAGTCTCAGCTATGTTAAACCACTTCAATCAACAGTTTAATTTTATAGTTATGAGAAGAACTTGAATTTTTTAGATGTTAGCTAGAGATAGAAAAAGTGGTAAACGTAAGAATTAAAAAACAATAAAATAAATTATAGTGGACGAAAGATGCATTGTCGTTCCTGATAATTATTGGGCCTTAGGGGAAAAATAAAAAAGGTCCTTTATATAAGTAAAGTTTCGGTTATTTCTTCTCCAACAATGTAGTTCAATAGTCATGTGCTTGTTGAGATACCTAATGCTGCAAGTTCGATCTATACTAGAAGATACTTATGCAAATACTCATTATTAATTATACACAAAAACTTGGGTGAGACCATTTCACTTGTGAGACGCGTCTTATTGGGCCGGCCCAATTACATATATTTTTCTACCAATTTTACAAATTAAAATGTCAACTTTAAGAGTTAAAAGACCAATTTGAAGACTTATAAGAACAATTTCATGGATTTACAATTGGCATTTTAAATCATGGAATTTGACAATTTTAATACTTAAAAGTTCAATTTCAATACTTACAAAACCAATTGTAAGACTTAAAAAACCAATTGCTAGACTTAAAATTCTTATTTTAAATTTAAAGTAAGATGAGTTAAACATTAATGTTGATATTAAAACTTTGAAATAGACCTTTTAAGTCTTAAAATTGGATTTTTAAGTCTAAAAATGTTTCTTTTAAATCTTAAAATTAGTATGTCAGAATATCCTAAAAAAACTTATTGGGCCTGGGCTGGTTGCTCGGATAAGGTAGTCTCATAAGAGACTTTCTGTTAATTATAAGGATTAACTCATTTTGGGCTATTTGATATGTTGGGCCCTAGGCGGTTGCACCCATGGTTATCAGAATCTCGATCCTGATCAACGATTCTAACGATCCTACGATCCTAAATTAGGCGACCGATCCGGATCGTAGGTAGGATCTTAATGTCGGTAGAATCGTACGATCCTACATAGGTCATGGATTTAAGTAGTAGGATCATAACACAATTTTACGATCCTACGATCTTACGATCTGATCCTATAAGGGTAGTTTCAATCGTAAAAAAAATTATATAATCCAGATTTTACTTATGTATATATATGTAGCTAGATATCTAAACACTTATATTAATATGTCTAAAATTCAAGTTTTTCTTGATTCGCATCTTAAAAATGATTATTAAAAGTATTCTTTTACAAAACTTATTAATTGAATGCAAATAAGTATAAATTTAAACTTTAAAACTACAAAAAGGAACAAATAAAATTGAAAATCAATTATCTAAAGCATATTAATGCATATTTGTAGGATCACACGATCCTACGATCCGATTCTACCGATTTCGATCCTACACGATCCTACGATCCGATTCTACCGATTTCGATCCTACCCCCTCAACGATCCTACGTAGAATTCCGATCCTGAGAGACCCTGAAATATAGAGACCACGTAAAAATATTAAAAATGTTAAAATAAACTAAGTGATAAACATATGGGAACAATAAGCATTATAAAAATGTTAAATAAAATTAGTTGAATGGAAACCATAAACATTAAAATAACACAAATTCTTGTGAGAGACGGTCTCTTTGAGAGACCATCTCTAATTGGGTTGGCCCATTAGGGAAAATGTAGAGTAAACGTAGGCAATAAGCTTTAATGGATTGGGCCTGAGAGACACTCCCTCCATCCCATTGAGTTTTGAAGGATTTTTCATTTTGGAATGTTCCATTTAATGTGAATCATTTCTATTTTTTGTCAATAGCCTATCATTTTCTTTTAATCTCATCCATACATTTTAATTCTCTTTTAATTTCATTCATATAATTCATTTTCTCTCTTTATTTATTGATATTTTCTTTAAAATCCACATTTTTCTCTTTGATGCAAATCTATTAAGACAAATGAGTACTTCAATTAAATTAGAATGACTAAACCTATTTATGTCCAAAATATGTGATATATATAGAAAGATTACTTAAGGAAAAAATAAATAAATAAATCATACATTACACTAAAAAGCTTGAAAATTTTCAAATCTCAACTAAAGTGAACTTTGCCAAATGGAGCTTAATTATTGGCTAAAAAAATGATGACTTTAGATTTTAACCGATATCTCTATTATTAAAGTATGTTTGACTAACATTTATTTATAGTTAAATTAATTGCAAATTACAGCCTTAATGTTTGATGGTTTTGCGAATTACATCATTAATGTGTTTTTGAGAATTATAGCCTCCAAAGTCGATTTTTGACCACTATTCAGGCCAGGTGACCGGATCTATACAAAATGACCGATTGACTAGTTTTTTTTTTTTTTTTCTCATTCAATTCCATTTCTTAACTTTTAACCCATCTTCATCAAATTGAGTTTTAATTTTTTTTTCTCATTCAATTCCTTTTTTTTTAATAACCCTAAATTTTAATTTTGGGGAAACTCAATAGTGACTTATTTCTTAGCATCTTTTTTTATTTTGGGAAGCTCCAAAGCCAAAGAGAACCTTTATTTTTTTATTATTTTCATTTAAGTTCTTGACACTTGGCCATTTCATTTCTAGGTCTTTTTCTAACTTTTTTTTTTTTTTTTTTGAATCAAAGGTCTTTTTCTAACTTATTAAAAACCCATTATTATGAATATTCCAAAAAAAAAAAACATTCTTATGATGAACTGATTTTACACCATCATCAACAACAGCTGAATGTTGTAATACTATTAATATAATGTCACAACTCACAAATTCAACCAACGAGAGATTCCCAAACTCTTCAAGAATTGTACCAATCAAGGTGTTATTGCACAAATTGAGGTATTGTAAGTAATCCAAACTACCCAATGAAGCAGAGATTGGACCTTCAAACTGGTTATTATTCAAAGATAAAGAGTTGAAGTCTGTAATGGTAAACAATTCCCTAATTCTTGGGTTATATTCCCACCCAATGAATTGAAAAAAACATCAAGAAAAATGAGGTGGATTAATAAGGCCAATGCTAGGTAAAATCTCTAAATAAAAAATAGTCCCATAGTGGATTAATGGCAATTTGGTTTAATTTTAGTTTTAGACCATGTCAAACTGAACTGTGTGCAGTGTGCACCCATAAACATTGCTATTGTTTTACCTTAGCTTGACACTAACTAATATCATTTGAATTAGGTATCATTGAAAAAATGATGGGAATGTTGAGTGGTGACCACTTTGTTGTACAAAAGTTCAAGGTCCTTGAAAAAAAGATGAACAGGCTAACTGCACGAAAAAATGATGTTTGTGCAGAATGTGATCGAGCTGAGTTGCAACCAGGGAAAAGGAAAAGACAAGAAGTAGCTCAATGGCTGGATACTTATGAAGTTAAAAGATCCAAATTTGAAAGTATTGATGAAGAGTGCAAGAAACCAAGAGGGGTTATCACCAATATGCAACTTGTGGGTGGCATTATGGATCTTACAAAAGAAGTGGAAGAGCTATTTAAGGAGGGTGATTTTCCTTATGGAATGGTAATAGATGATCCTAAGAGCAAAGATGTTCCTTTTATGCTTGAAACATTGCATGGTGAGATTTTCCAACAGAATGTTGTAATGATTCATAAATGGCTAAGAGATCATGAGTTGGCACATTCAATTGGGGTTCTTGGCATGGGGGGTGTAGGGAAGACAACACTCTTGAGAAACATATATAATAAGGTCCTGGGTGATAACAAATTCAAAACAGGGCGTCTTATTTGGGTAACAGTTTCAAGTGATTGCAATTTGTGCATGTTACAGGAAAAAGTTGCAAAAGAGATTGGTGTAGAGCTTTCTAGTGAGGCAGATACCGATAAGAGAGCTGCTATATTACATCATTCTTTTGTCAAGATGGGGGAGAATGTGGTGATTTTTCTTGATGATGTCTGGGAAGACTTTGAACGATATCCAATTGGGATCCCGTATGGAGATAAGAAACTTAAGATCAATATCATCTTGAGCACTCGAAAAGAAGAAGTATGCCGGAGTATGGGGTGTGAGAATTACGTTATTCGAGATCATACTCTTACAAATAATGAGGGTTGGGAGTTGTTTAAGAATAAGCTTGAGACTTATTATGATCTTTCTTTTGAGGTTCAAGAAATAGCAAAACTTGTGGTCGAGGAGTGTGCGGGTTTGCCACTTGCAATCATTGTTATGGCTCGTAGTATGAAAGGAGTTTCTGACAAACGAGTGTGGCAAAATGCTTTAGGTGAGTTGAAAAATCCATGTAGGGGAAATCAAGACATGGAAGAAAGAGTGCTTCAGATCATAAAATTCAGCTACGATCGCTTAAAAAATGAACTTCTAAAACGTTGCTTCTTAAGTTGTGTGTTGTATCCTAAGGACTCGAATATAAATAAAGAAGATTTAATAGAAGAATGGATTATGGAAGGATTGTTGGATGATGTAGGGAGCAAGTCAGATGATCAATTGAACAAAGGCCATACTCTCTTAAAACAACTAAAAAATGCATGCTTATTGGAATCTTGTTCAAATATGTTGGGTGATTGTGTGAAGATGCATGATTTAGTGAGAGACATGGCAATTTCGATTACAAAATGTCAGCCGCTTTTCATTGCAAAATCAGGACAACAATTGCAGGAAGTACCAGAAGAAGAATTATGGAGAAAAGACCTAGAGAAAGTCTCACTAAGCTACAATCACATTATTAAGATTCCATGTGGTGTGGCACATCATACTCCAATACTCACAGTGCTCAAGCTTTGTAATAATCCTTTGAGAGAGATCCCAGAACAATTTTTTGATCATATGAGAGCCCTCACAATTCTTGATTTGTCTAATACTGATATTCAAAGGATACCGAATAGTGTTTCAAATTTGGAAAATCTAAGGGCACTCTTACTTGCTTCTTGTAGTAAGCTGACTTATTTGCCATCACTGGAAAAGGTTAGAAAACTAGGAGTGTTAGATCTTCAAGACGGTGTCAAGCTTGATGAAGGTGTGAAAGGATTAGCAGGAGTAGAGAAGCTAAAGAAGGTAACATACTGCCCTTGGATTATAAATAATGATACGACTGGTTTTAATGGGCTTATACAACGTTCACATCAATTAAGTTGCTATAGATTTTGGCTTACATCATCTAATTATTATGATTATATTTATGGATGTCGATTTTCATCAGAGTTAGACAAAGAGTTTTTGGATTGTGAGAGGGGAGTGCGTATTTCAGGAGTAAATGTTGGGGAAAATGAGACAATTTTACTTCCGACTTCGCTAGAGCTGCTGCAAATCATGAACATAGAAATGAAGGGAAAAAGTGCATTGACAGATGTTTTACCTTCCCTAGTTGGGGCTTTAGACTTGCAGAGTATTTACATTGAAGGATGTAGAGGGTTGGAATACATATTAACTGGGACACAACAATTAAAGAACCTTGAAAGTTTATATCTCAAGGAGTTGCCTGACTTGATAAGGATTGTAGAATTCAAAAGCTGTTCCTTTTCCGTACTGAAAGCAATAGAAATCTACGATTGTCCAAAACTACAGGTGGTGTTTCCATTAATCAATTCCAAGCAGTTGAAACTCCCAAGCTTGAAATCATTACATGTAAGAGATTGTGAGGCGTTGGAGCAGATATTTGAAACAAACAACAACACTATTCCCAATCTTGTTCTTTCTCTTCCTAAATTACAAGTCCTATCATTGTGTAATCTTCCGAAATTGCATTGTATATACGAGGGGCTACTGGTTTTTCGTGCTGATATGTCTGGTTTTGAAATTAATGAATGTCCGAAGCTCAAGGTGTTGAATGAATCAAAACATCATCTAATGTTCTCTGCGTCACCATCAATGCTAGCTACCATTACCGAAGATGCAAGATTTTGGGGAATCGTTCGGCCGTATGAAACCCTAAATTTTGCTCTCACTTCTGATCGAATCAATCAGATAATCAAACGTGATACCTTGCTTGGTGATGTTGATAATAAAGAGGATGAAACAAAAATGATTGTGTTTGATTTAACAAGTCAAATCCAATCAAAGCTTCCACATTCACCTCTAATTTCGATTTCTGATGAAGAAGAGAAGAACAACAGACTAGAATGGGGTAAAACCTTGTCCCTTATGCCGCCTGATAACAAAGATAAAAGAAGAACAACTGCATGGGGAGCGTCTTTATCTCTTCCATTACACAATGAGACAAACACAAGCAATAAACGCAAATGGGGAACATCATTATCCCTTTATTAATTTTAGCTTTTTAAGTATGTAAATGTAAATATTGCTTGTTCCATCATTGCTAAACTTTTTTTTCATACTTCATATGAGTTTTAATAGTTGTTATAATTACTAGATGTAGTAGCAATTATTGTTCATTAGTGATCTTATTTATATATATTTTTTCATGTATGGTGTAAAATATAGTCAAGTGGGACGTATTTTCATAATATTAATTTTTTAGAATTTGTTATCATATGAAAACTAAAAATATTAAAGATTAAAATAGGGCATTTGATATTTTGAAAAAACAGATGTGCAACAGCTAGTATGGATTAGAGAAGTATGGAGAAAAAAGTAAAAATGTTTATCTCTTTGAAGACAAGTAGCCAAGTACTTGATATTTTTTAGAAGTATTTCTATCATGTTTAGTATCATAGTTTTTTAGAAGTATTTCTATCATGATTAGTATCATAATTAGAATTTTAACTAATGTTGATTTTATGCTAACAACCATATCTTGTGACTTTGTGAGTAAATTTCTTTTCTCGGATTTAAAGGTTGATTTTGTTTGTTGTATGAAATAATATTATTTGGTTGATTGTATGAAATTTAAATCTTTGATTAAATCTATGTTTAATGAACCTTAGTTTATTGACGCTTCATCTTGTGAGTGATCCATTTATATCAAAAATGTTGAACAAAAATAACTTGCATATTTCCATTTTAATAATTCTTATGACCTTCAGATATCTTCCACTAATTTCATTTTAATATTTTCATAATCCTTATAGTTCTCACATATTTCCTACTAACTTTATAAAAATATTTTTTTACTAGTTGTGGTCTATATATTATTTTCACTAACTTCTTTTCATATTTTTTTTGATATTTATATGGTCTCTACTTTTCCTCCATTAAATTTATAATATATAAAATAATATCTCAAATATCTAAAAGATTCTATTTTTCTTAATTCCCGTGAAAATTCCTTACGTGAACTTCATTAAAAAAAACGGAGGGATTATACATCAAAATGGATACACTATGATTCTAAGGACCTTACCAAAAACTTTTAGTTGAATTGTGCAATACAGAAAACATAAGAATGGTAGCTCAACTCACTTTTTACTAGTATCATGTTTTCATCCCTACCTTCTATCATTTCATGATACCATCATCTAAAATTAGAAACCATCTGATTACACCAAGAGTCTTGGATGCAAAAGTTTCTTAAAATAGTCTTTAAGCGACTACAAGTGTTGTGGCAGTTCATTCAAAGTGTTCCACCATACATGGATATCATGTTCCCTTTTCAACACATCTGCTATACCAATAATTGTGCCCGGTACATTCCCACATTGTTGTAACATACGACGTGCTACGCCTTCCATTTCTTCCGAGTCATATTCACTCATCTGCACCTCTTGTCGAAACAGCTCATCTGCTTCATCATCCGACAATGGCTGCAGCTCGATTGCTTCTTGTGTATCCATTCTTCGCAAAACATTTGGTGACCGTGTAGTGAAGATCAGTTTTCCCCCATTTGGATGCACAGGGATACCTACTTCAACTAATCTAAAATCTCTTATTAAACCATCTATTATAAGAACAAATTTCCCTTTTCTTCTCAAAGCCCTGTATAAAAAATCAGGCCGCCTACTTTCATCCTCGTCAGCTAATTCTAACCCAAGTGTTCGAGCAATCATGCTCGACAACTGATGGTTCGTGATATTCTCCCTAATTTGCACGTAATAAACATTCGTGTTTACTAATAGCCGGTTGTAGATATGCTTAACGATTTCTGTTTTTCCGGTACCTTGTGCTCCATGAACACCAATACATGATATCCGATCTGATTTTAGAAACTCCAACACTTTCTTGATATTACCGACTGCTTCACTACCTATCAGGTTGGATGTCAGATAAGGAAGCTCCGGTCTTACATTAGATATCAACGGAGCAGTCTGTAAAGACGATCCAGTATCCAAGAGTTGGTCTACTTGCTGAAGTTTCTTGTCGACATGAACGATCCCTAACCAAGTGCGATAAAAGAAATCTACGAAAATGTTCATATCTCTTCCTGCCTGCTCCAGAATTTCCTGAACTTGGTTATCCACAGTCTGCACATTCTCCAACCAATATCGGACTTCTGCCTTCACTTGGCGAAGGGTCTGATGCTCTGCAGCAGATGCCTCTGATCTGATGTCCTGGGCTTTTTGGGTTAGTCTTGTTGTTTTCATATAGAGGGTGTTTGTGTCGTCCTTCAAGTTGTTATAGTAGTTTAACCAATGAGGTAATTTGAGCATGAAATCGAGTATATCGTTTATAGGTTCCCTCATACTCCATATCGTCCCCAATAAACTAACACAGTTGAAGCCAAGTGAAATTCCGAGCACAATCAGAGATAAGAATAGCACAGCTGCAGTTTTTACATCAGGAACACATAGTAAACATGATATCCTTGCAAATGAAAGCAGTGTATCTTAGTAGCATAATCAAAATTAGGAAACTATTGTTTCACATGTAGGATATTTGCTCTTAAGTCTTAACCCATGTTTGGCTTAATCTTCTACTGATAAAAAAACGAAAAACACTATTTTGTGTAGGAATGGTCATGAAACGCACCTAGGCTGAATCTAACTAAACTCGGATCTAGATCTGGGTTCAAAACTATTTTTTATTTTTCTTCTAAAAAAACTATAAAAACTATAAACTACCCTTGCTGAAGTGCCCATGTGTTACCCACATGTGAGTTGTCACACATCGAAGAAAGAGAAGAGTATGCATCACTTTATAAACTCAAAGAGTAACTCTTACTATCACCAATTGATTTTAGTAGCAAAACTTCTTTGGTTATATAAACTACCCTCAAATTCTTCAATGATCGAAATTCACATTTTTCCAGTCAAAGTTTTCATAAATTATTAAGGAAGCATTAATTAATAAGATTAAAAAAACGTACCATATTCAAACATGATGTAGCTAGCTGTCTTGGATTGCTGAAAAATATATCTAGATACGGCTCTTGCAAATGAGTATGAGAAGCCCAAGATATGAAAACAATGAAGTTAAAGTTAATTAATAAAGTTATATATTAGAGTAGTATATAACATATTCTGCGTGTTTTTCAAGTTAATGGTCAAAGCTCGAGAATACGTTTTATACTTTAACGACATTTGTAAAAATTTGAAAGATGTGTTATCATTTAGCGGTAAACGAAGTGAAATCAGAAGCTCATTTCCAGTGAGCATATGAGCAGTTGCAACGAAACTGACTCTTGCATACTTTTCAACCATGCCCCCATTACTAATTGTCATTAATAAAGTGAGAAACTATCTACTAATTACCATCAAGTTTCCAAGAAAAGCCATGACATTTATCGATCAGCTTTGACCATAGTGTTAGACTGATGATTTTAAGTTTTTGGTTGAATTAGTCTCTTAATAGGATATTAAAAGCCAACATAATAAGAGGCCACTGGTTCGAATCTCAACCACCCGATCTGATTAAATTACTTGATTCAACTCTTAAAATAGGTTGACATATATAAAGCAAAAATTCATAATCAACAATCGTGATTTGTAAATCACCACAATAAAATAAAAATAATAATATTAAAATATACAAACACAATAAAGATAAATTAAAACAATAAACCTCTCACCCTATCACATCTTACCACATAAGAGTAATTTATTACCCTCACAAAAAACCGTTATTTACTTAGACTTTGTCATCACAAAGGGTACACGTGAAAGAAAACAGTAAATAAAGCAACTTGATAATGCCACTCCAGGTTGGACGGCAATGACTCAAAATTCAACGTTCATGAAAGACAACAGAAGTTTCAGGGAAATTACAGCTTATAATTGCTATTTTGATTTATTCAATACAACTTTTCCACCGATGACCATTTAACGACTCCCTCATTTTGCTACTTTCTCATTAATAATTGCTACTATTTACGGTGATATTTTTTACACAGTAAGTCAAATTTAGTATTAAGTATTATGAAACGAAAAAAGTATAATTTAACACGTTTTTTTATTTTGATTAGAATTTCTTGTTTTATTTTCTAAAAGGGATATCCTTTTTTTTCCTGAAATGACATATTATTTCTCTTAATCACATTTATATATTTTAACTCTATTCAAAATTTATTCATTACAATGTAATTTTTCTTTTACTTAGTTTTTACTAAATATTCACCTTTGCTTAAAAGTACCTAACTATTTTACCTTTTTATCGCATGGAAGACATTTAAAATCTTTACTACGGTCTACATTCAAATAAAAAATATTTGGTAGGAACTATTTTCAAATGAAAAAATAAATAAAACTATGTAATTATTAATTTTTATGTTTGTGATCTTTTATTAAACATGGAGTAGATAATTGTTATCCAAAACTCTATTTATTGCACGCACCTAATAATACACTATATAGTTAATTGTTATCTCCCATAATATAAGTTTACCTTCTCCATTAGTTGAGCACTATAACGTTAAATAATATTGTTAAAAAACTATAAAAAGAGAAAAAAAAATATACCCCTTCTCCAATTAAATTGTATAATTTTCCCAACTAATTTACATAATATTTATTTTTGTTCAATAGCCCATAATTTTCTTTTAAACTTATTCATATACTTCCTCCGTTCCATGAA
Source organism: Amaranthus cruentus (assembly GCA_019425755.1). NCBI lineage: Eukaryota > Viridiplantae > Streptophyta > Magnoliopsida > Caryophyllales > Amaranthaceae > Amaranthus > Amaranthus cruentus. Next base: position 992,240 of record CM033456.1, read on the forward strand.
TAACAAGCTAAAACTAAAAATTGAATCGATATGATTGTATAATTATAATATTTGAGGCATTATAACCTAGACTTCAAGATCTTTCCAATGATATATTATATGCCCAATTCCGATAACCGAGCGAGAAATGACGATTGTTTGAAATTTATTTGTGCTGAAATTTGATACATGTTCATTCTTTTGGTCATAACTTTTTATACTAAAATCGTATCAGTGCAAGGTTTGCGGCAATAGAAACTAGACTTCAAGAGCTTTCCAACGACATATTATATGCCCAATTTTGACAATCGAGCGAAAAATGACGACCGTTCAAAGTTTGAAGTAATTTCTAACGATCAGACCATGGTCCAATCGCACAAAACGTGCGATTCCACCATGGCGGAATCGCACAAAATGTGCGATTCCACCATGGTCCAATCGCACAAAATGTGCAATTCCACCATGGTCCAATCGCACATTTTGTGCAATTCCACCATGGTCCAATCGCACATTTTGTGCGATTCCACCATGGTCTGGTCGTTAGAAATTACTGCAAACTTTAAACGGTTGTCATTTCTCGCTCGATTGTTAGAATTGGGCATATAATATGTCGTTGGAAAGTTCTTGAAGTCTATTTTCTAATGCCGCAAACCTTACACTAATACAATTTTTCTATAAAAAGTTATGGCCAAAAGAATGAACATGTATCAAATTTCAGCACAAATAAACTTCAAATGATCGTCATATCTCGCTCAATTATCGGAATTGGGAATATAATATATCATTGGAAAGATCTTGAAGTCTAGGTTCTAATGCTACAAATATTGTTGTAATGTGATTTTTGTATCAAAAGTTTCGGCCAAAGGAGTGATTATGTATCAAATTTCAATACAAAACGTGTGATCAAATTTATTTTTCGATTATAAAAATTATTTTCTTTACTAAAATTTATATTTATATTTTAATTTATTTATTATTGAGAAATTTAGTTTAGAAATAATAATGGTTGATTTTATAATTAAAATTGAATTTAAGGGCATTTTTAAATTATTTAATTTTTTATTATTTAATTTATTTAAAATTTATTTATATTATTAATTATTTAATAATTAAAAATTAACATAAAAATAAAAAAATAAAAAATAAAAAAAAAAATTTATAATAAAATTTAAATAACAATTACAAATAATAATAACATTTATAATAAATAAAATAAAAAAAAGAAAATCGTAAAAAAAAAACAAAAAAAAAATTAAAAAAAATTAGGGGTGGCGATTTTAGTAAAAGGGTGGCGACAAATAAAAATTGGGATTTTGATTTATTCAATACAACTTTTCCACCTATGACCATTTAACGACTCCCTCATTTTGCTACTTTCTCATTAATAATTGCTACTATTTACGGTGATATTTTTCACACAATAAGTCAAATTCAGCATTAAGTATTATGAAACAAAAAAAGTATAATTTAACATGTTTTTTTATTTTGATTTGAATTTCTTGTTTTATTTTCTAAAGGGGATATACTTTTTTTTTTTCTGAAATGACATATTATTTCTCTAATCACATTTATATATTTTAACTCTCTCCAAAATTTATTCATTACAATGTAAATTTTCTTTTACTTAGTTTTTACTAAATATTCACCTTTGCTTAAAAGTACCTAACTATTTTACCGTTTTATTGCATGGAAGACATTTAAAATCTTTACTACGGTCTACATTCAAATAAAAAATATTTGGTAGGAACTATTTTCAAATGAAAAAATAAATAAAACTATGTAATTATTAATTTTTATGTTTGTGATCTTTTATTAAATATGGAGTAGATAATTGTTATCCAAAACTCTATTTATTGCACGCACCTAATAATACACTATATAGTTAATTGTTATCTCCCATAATATAAGTTTACCTAGCTTCTCCATTAGTTGAGCACTATAACGTTAAATAATATTGTTAAAAAACTATAAAAAGAGAAAAAAAAAAATATACCCCTTCTCCAATTAAATTGTATAATTTTTATTTTGATTCGTCCCAACTAATTTACATAATATTTATTTTTGTTCAATAGCCCATAATTTTCTTTTAAACTTATTTATATATTTAACTATCTTATAATCTTATCCAATTCATTCTCTCTTTAAAATTATATTTTATTTATCTTAAAAAAAATGTGTTTTATTCTTTTTGACGCAAATGTAATATCTTAGTTGAGTAAAAGGATAACTTTATGATGGAAGGAGGAAACACAACAATAAATAAAACAACTTAATAATTGCTCCCTTATTGACTATTTCCTCCGTTCTGTTTTACTTGCTACCATTGCATGGGCACAAATATTAAGGAGTTACTGTGCAATGATGAGTAGTAGGTGAAAAGTTGCTTTTTTGAAATTTTTTAATATTATTTGTTGAAAAATGAAAAAGAAAATAGGAGTAATTAGATATGGAGTAGGATAAACATAGGAGTAGGTATAACTTTAAATGATTGGTTTTTTCCTAAAAGGGAAATGTAGCAAGTAATATAATATTTCCCAAAATGGAAAATGTAGCGAGTATTATGGAATGGAGGAAGTATTTGACTACATCAATCATCAACTTTATTTCATGAAAGAACACAGAAGTTTTCGTGCCCACAAGTGCTCCCTCATTCACGTTATTTAATTCTTTTTTATTTAAACTTATTTTTTATTTTGTATATTATTTTTATTTTTAGAAATAGACTCGTCGCTTTATTCTAATACTCCCTCCTATTCACACAAAATGAGACATTTTTATTTTGGGTCAATTCAAATAAAATGTCTCATTTCTATTTTTACTCCCACCTTTACAATTAATTTAATCAATTAAAATACCCAACTACCCCCACTTTTACTACTCCAAATATCAAACTACCACTTTTATAATTAATTTAATCAATTAAAGTACCCCACCATTCCTCCCTTAAAAATCGTGTCCAACCCAATGTCCCATTTTGTGTGAATAGGAGGAAGTATTATTCATTTATGTTGATTTTTCTAAATTTTATTGATATAAATTAATCTCTATTTATTTATTTACCAAATATTTATTTTTTCTTAATAATGTCTCACTTTCTCAATGATGTTAAATTTAAGGGGCAAAAAAGTAATTAACTATTTATTTACTATTTTCAAATAGAATAAAAAAAAATATTATGTTATTAATTTATTAATCTACTATAAACACACTTCAACAATCAACACTACTCATTTACATATTCTTCCTTCTCTTTCCTTCTCTATATTGAGTTCTTTTTGGGTATTTTCTTTATTTCAAGTTTATTCTTTTTTATTTACACTTCAGTGGAGTGGTCTGACTTTTACTTGGCTCAGGTATGTTATTAATTTTTTAATGTTTCTTTTGGATTCTAAAAATGCTTATAGTTTTGTGATTTCATGCAAAATTTAGAACATTTATTTCTTTGTCACTATGTTCTCTTGCTCTAATACCATTCATTCTTCTATTTTATTGATTAAGCTTGGTATATTTTATGCTTAAACAGAGAAATTCAAACATGAGTTTCATAGATATATGATGTATATGATGTACATTTTGGGTCAATTTCATATCGGGTCTGTGTTTACATTGAGTTTTACCTAATTTTAAAATTCATTTGAAAGTCTGATTAAATCGAGTTCGATTAAAAGGTCGAGTATACATTGAATGGTTGGATCTGTTTTGACCACCTTTTAAATGTTATAAGAGAATTTTAATATGTACTTTTTATAATACTGATTTTTTATTAAGGCGGTCTCACCGTGAAACGACTTTGAGTCAGCCTAAGCTATTAAAAAGATGACTTTCTATCATCATCATCATCATCATACCCAGTATTCCCGCTCATAGATAAATCTATGGTCAGGGTCTGGGGAAGGAGGCTCGACGGCGTCTCATACCCATAAGGAGAGGGCAGTCAAAAGAGTCCTTCGGCTCAAGAAGAGTCTTCAACGATAAGAACCTGCAAATATCTGAACTCCTGCATCTTATACACACGTTAGCCAAGCATAGAAAAAAAACTAGCCTCAAGCATAGTAGGTGACTTACACCACTAAAAGGATACATGCATATAACTAAGATAACGATACAGGTAAAAAAGGTGGTAAAGGACACTGACGAAAACCAAAGCACAGACACATACAAAACTAGAAATCTAGGACGTGGATAAGGCGCCGCCATATGGCCCTATCCCTGGTCAGGTCCTTAGAGAGGTGAAGACCTTCCAGGTCACTCTTAATCTGCTCCTCCCACGTCCTCCTAGATCTTAAAAAAATGACTTTCTATGAAGTGTGAATTTTAAATTCATCGTTATTATTTTTATTTTTTTACTAATTGATGATATTAATATTGATGCTTGAATGATCTTAATTCTTCAAGAATTATAAACTTAGCTAAATATGCCATGTTTATTATTAAAAAAAATAAAAAAAGCTGAATATGCCATAATTGCCATGTGCCTTATCTTGGCATGATAAGATCTAAAGCCAGTTTTGAAAACCAAATGTGAATCACAAGTAGATATGCTATTTGATTTAAGACATGTATATGGGATAGACTCCTATTAAGATAGTATAATCGATTTTTCCATAAAACACAAAAAAACTTAAATAGTAGTGTTGAACTTTAATCTTACAAATCTAATTTAAAAGGTATTTTTATGAGTTGTTTTTTGTTTAAATGGTCTTTCTCTACAATGCTTAGTTGGATTTTAATCATCCATTTGATATTTACTTTTATAATAAAAAATTCTTAAATAATTACCGTGGTAAATCACTACAACATAATTTGCTTTTAGTGGGATATATTTAGCGATTGTTAATTTAAATGTTGTTATTTCCAATTTTTTGTAGTGTATATAGAAGATTTAGTAACATTTATTAGACCCTTTAACAGCATATTAAAAAGTCACAGTGTCACACTAAAGCTTTTAGTAACATAGGATCTAGTGACATTTCTCACAAATGCCATTATAGACTATAGTGACAATTACATATGCCACTAGAGACCAAATTAAGTGTCGCTAAATAACTTTATGGTGGAATCAAAAATAAAAACCAATAATTGTTACACTAAAAATATGAATCAGTGGCATTTTTTTAATGCCACTAAATCCAATGTCGCAAAAAACTAAATTTATTGTAGTGAATCACTACTAAAAAATACAATAAATAATAATAAAATATATATAGACTCATAAAAAATGTTTGATATAATGTAAAATTTTAAAAATAAAATTAAACTAATAATTTGGTTAACTTATAAATTAATTGGTCTTCATAAATATTATAAATAATCAAGATCCTTTTAGTTAAGCACTTTGGGACAAAATGCAATCAAGTGACGATGATGATAAACCTAATGAAAAAAAGTATGACTAATATTTTTTTAATCATAATAAATATATATTACAAGATATAAAACTAAATAAAAATAAATCCAATATTTTTGAGATGGTATTTTTGTTAATTATGTCATTTAACCAAGTAATTATTCTAGAAGAGTCATCTCTATTATCTCCTCATTTTTTTCTTTTTTACTATTTTATTATTACTATTTTATGGAAGATCTTAATAAAAGGCTAAATTTCCTATTTAAAAATGATTAATTATGTTCTTTGAAAAATACTCAATCAATTACTCACTATATGTAACAATATATTTCTTTTTCCATACTCTAGAAAAATCTAAATGCTCTTTAGTTAACCGATCATTTAATTAAAAGCAAGTTGCTCAAAATAACTCTTAAAAAGTTCAATGTTAATATTCAAATTAATTAAGTAAATTTTAATAAATGCGTAACTCATCATTTTATTTTTGACATTATTTATATCATTCGATGCAAGAAAAACTTCTTATTGATTAGCTTTATAAAAATATTTCAATTTATTGAGCTTATAAATATCCATAAAATTAAATAATCAATTTTTAACATTATTTTTAAGTTTTTGTTCAAGAAAATTAAAATGTAAAATCATTATATTAAAGATATATTTGAAATATTTTTTATAATAAGCTCACCATACTATCAAAACATGATGGAGTATTAAATGAAATGGAGTAGAACGATTAGTTTTTTTTTTTTGAAATTGAGTAAACGATTAGTTTAGGTAGTTAATCAAGAAGCTCTTTTTTTCAAAATGTTGAATTTTTAATAAATAAATGCACGTTGGCCTGCTGTAGACGGCTAATAGGTTGAGTTTTTAGAAGCAATTTTTAATATATTTTTTGCATCATTCGATATTTTGCAATGGACTTATTTTTTGTTTTGCTATTTAATTATAGTCATTTCTACTTGGGTAATTTTCTCTTGACTAATAGTCAATTCACTTTTTTATGTTACTATTAAAATTTAATTAATAAATTAAATTGAATACTTATAAACTTAATAAATAAAATTTAAGTACTTTAGAATATTAAAAATAATAATTTTTTATTCTAACCACTAATTTTGCTAACAATACGTATTATAAATAGCAAGTTAGACAACGATAACTTAATACAACTATCTAAATAGGTTCTAAACAACTAACAACTTATTTGTGTCGTACAAGTCCATGTTGATATATTCTTCATTAAACAAAGGTTAGTACTTTATAGCAAAAAATGTGCCACGCATTATTTTTCCATACAATACAAAATGTAAATGAAGGATCAAATTATTATTCTCTCCTATTTATTTATATGTCTATTTATATGTCGCATTTGTTTCTGAATTCTATTTATCGATCACTTTTAATATATATTATATTTTTAATCTATAAGTTATAACATACTCAAGTGATATCTTGTTTTATTCATTTCAATATAAATATTATTCTCAAGTATTTATAATTTTTAATTATGTATAACTAAAAAATTTAAAAAAAAAAAAAAACATTAAATAGAGTGCTAAAAGTTAATGGACATACAGTAAATAAAAGGAAGTATTGAATATGTTTCATACTTCCCCTGTTCTATAATTTTGTCTTACTTTCTTTTTTATCCTCATTATTTATAAGACTTATATTATCCTTATTTTTATTTTATAAGACTTATATTATGCTCATTTTTATTTCAGCCATGATCCAACTAAACTATTTTTAATATTCATCCACACATTTAACAAAGATTTTCGATTACATTTGCATAAATCTCTACTTTCCCATGAAACATTACTTTACTCATTTTGTTTACCTTAGCTTTTGCTAATAAATATTGTAACATGCTTTGGCTCAGACACTTACTGGTATTATATGTAATCAGGTACCACTGTCGAAAATGTTGGGTTGTTTGAACGACTCCACTGTGGTACAAAAGTTGGAGACTTTGAAAGAGAAGATGAATACACTAACTGCACGAAAAGGTGATGTTTGTGCTGAATGTAATCAAGCTGAGTTACAACCTGGTAAAAGAAAACGACATGAAGTTGTTCATTGGTTGGATACTTTCAAACTCAAAAGATCTAAGTTTGAACGTATTGTCGATGAATGCCAGAATTCAAGAGGGTTTGTCATCAATATGAAGCTCAAGAATCGCATAGAAGAAAATACAAAAGAGGTTGAAGATCTTATTAAGGAGGGTCAATTTCCAAATGGTTTACTACTCGATGATCCTGAGACTAAGCAAGTGCCATTTTGTGATCTCGAAACATCGTATGGTAAGCCTTTTCAGGAAAATGTTGACAATATTCATGAATGGCTCAGTGATCCTTTAGCATATTCGATTGGGGTTCTTGGTATGGGAGGTATAGGGAAGACCACGCTTTTGAAATACATATACAATCAGTTATTACAGGGTGATTACGGATCCAAAAAAGGGCGTGTTTTTTGGGTAACAGTTTCAAGTGATTGCCATTTGTACATGTTACAGGAAAAAGTTGCAGAAGCCATTGGTGTAAAGCTTTCTAGTGAGCAAGATGTTGATAGAAGAGCTGCTGCATTGCATAGTTCTTTTGTCAAGATGGAGGAGAATGTGGTGCTTTTTCTTGATGATGTGTGGGAAAATTTTCGATTGAGTTCTATTGGTATTCCCTATAAAGAGAATGGAGGTAAGATTAACATTATTGTTAGCACTAGGAAAGAAGAAGTGTGCCGAAGCATAGGGTATACGAAATATATCATTCGAGTTCAAATTCTTTCAAAGCATGAGGCGTGGGATTTGTTTAAGAATAAGCTCGAGACTTATGATAGTCTTAGTTCCGAGGTTCAGAAAGTAGCAAAATCAGTGGCTAAGGAGTGTGCGTGTTTGCCGCTTGCAATCATTGTCATAGCTCGTAGTATGAAAGGCGTTTATGACATGGAAGAGTGGAAAAATGCTTTAGCTGAGTTGGAAAATCCAAGTAGGGGGAATGAAGACATGGAAAAGGATGTGCTTCGGATACTAAAATTCAGCTACGATCGCCTCAATAATGAGCTTCTAAAACAGTGCTTCTTAAGTTGTGTGCTGAATCCTGAAGATTCAATGATAGATAAGGAAGATTTAATAAAGGAATGGATTATGGAAGGAATGTTGGATGATGTAGGGAGCAATTCAGATGATCAAATGAACAAAGGTCATACTCTCATAAAACAACTACAAAATGCATGCTTGTTGGAATCAGGAGAATGTTATGTGAAGATGCATGATTTGGTGAGAGACATGGCTATTTCGATCACAAATTGTTGTCCACGTTTTATAGAAAAATCAAGAAAACAATTGCAGGAAGTACCAGAAGAAGGATTATGGAGTCAAGATCTAGTAAAAGTCTCACTGAGCGACAATGATTACATCAAAGAGATTCCATATGGTATGGCACCTCAGACTCCAATACTCACAGTGCTCAAGCTTAGACAACTTTCTATAACGAAGATCCCAGAACCTTTCTTTGATCATATGAAGGCCCTTAAAGTTTTAGATTTGTCTCGTACTGAAATTAAAAGGGTACCAGAAGGTGTTTCAAAGCTGGAAAATTTAAGGGCACTCTTACTTAAAGGTTGTCGGGAGCTAACTTATTTGCCATCACTGGCAAAGCTTACAAATCTAAGAGTGTTGGACTTGGATTGCAACGCCAAGCTTAAAGAAGGTGTGAGAGGAATAGAAGGATTAGAGAAGCTAGAGAAGGTAACATACTGCCCTTGGATTATAAATAATAATGATATGACTGGTTTTAATGGGCTTATACAACGTTCACATAAATTAAGTTGGTACAATTTCTATCTTACATCACGTGATCGTTTTGATTACAACTATATTCAATACGAAAAGGAATACTTTCTAAACGATGAGAGGGTAGTGTGTATCACAGGTGTAGAATTTGGAGAGCGGACACTTGGCGCTTTAAATTGTAGTTATATTATCATAGACGAATGTAAAGGTTTGGAATACATATTAACAGAGACACAACAACTAGAAACCATTCAAGTTGTAGATCTCTATAAGTTGCCTGATTTGATAAGGCTAGTAGAATTTCAACTAAGTAACTGCTCCTTTTCCCAACTTCGTTCCTTACAGATATCCATATGTCCAAAACTAAAGGTGTTGTTTTCATTCAATAACAAGTTGAACCTCCCCAACTTGAAAGTCTTACATGTGGAAGAATGTGATTTATTGGAGTGTATATTTGAATCAAAGAACGGTACTCTACCCAATCTTGTTCTTTCTCTTCCTAATTTAGATTCTATACTTTTATATGACCTCCCAAAGTTGCACTACATATTTGAGGGGCTACTTGTTGGTGGGAAATTCGTATATTTAGAGATATCTGAATGTCCAGAGTTGCGGGTGTTGGATGCGTCATATCGCGTGATATGCCCAGCATCACCATCTACATTAGCTTCCATTTCCAAAGATGTAGAATTTTGGGAGATCTTTCAGCAGTATGAACCCAAAAATCTTACCAATATTACTAATGAAATCAATCAAATTTTGAACTGTGATACCATGCTTGCTGATGTTGATAATGAAATAGAGATCAAGGAAGACAAACTCGAATGGGGTGCAGATTTATCCCTCTCCCTTTTTTAATTTTCAAGTATGCACGTTGTGAAGTTATAGCAGATATTGTATTTTAGATTAACATACTATTTAAAACTAACATTATGAAGTAATATATTACTGTTTGAAGGTGTGATTATGAACTTTTATTTTTCATTTAAATTAGAAAATCTTGGATAAGCATTTTGAGTACTTAATCCCAAGGTTTACATGTTTTACATCTCAAAGTGATGATATGCGGGAAAAAGGTCATAAACTTGTTTCATTTATTTATATACTTTTCAATTTGAATATCCAATTTTTGAATTGTTTTATTTACTTTTTCAATCCTCAACTATAATTAAATTGCGTTACCTATTCAATTTTTACTTAATTTAGCCTCTTGAACATCCAATCATATTGCCAAAATAATTTTTTCCAAACTATTAAAGATAAAAAAGAATTTGGATAAAATTGAAATTTGATATCCAATATCCGATCCAAGGTTAATCGAATATCCCGTTTATTCGGACCAATACTAGATTATGATTTTTACTATCGGGAAAACTAATTATTTGAATCAATCTGATATTCGATTTGAATGCCCCCAGTCTCCACTATTTAATAACCCGTGTGAATATTTAGAATATTTTACCATTAATAAATGAATGTCAATTCCATTATATTTAATAAATACTCCCTCCTATTCAGCTCAAATGTCCCATTTCCTTTTTGGGTCAAGTCAGCTCAAATGTCCCATTTCCTTTTTTGGCCATGATTTTTTACCCTTATACCCTTATTTACTCTACCTATTTACTTTTTAACCTTATTAAATCTACTTAATTTTTTTCAATACATCTAATTAATCTAACATAATCTATACCCCAATTTCATTAACCCACCCCATTTCCCTCCATTTTATACCTGACCTCTCATCTCCCTCTCTCACATTCTAGATTATTCTTCTCTCTCTTAACCTTTAAACCCAGAAATGTTGCAAGAACCCTAATTCATCTTCTTCTTTTTTCGTTCTTGAAGCTGCTACACTATTCATCTTCTTCTTGCAAGTCCTCTCTCTAAGAACCCCCCTCTCTAAGAACCCTAATTCATCTTCTTCTTGAAGCTGCGACACTCTTCTGTCTTTTCTCTTTCATGGACGACCCTAATTCCTCACTTGAAGTATCCTTTCTGAAATCTTGCAAGTCCCCTCCCTCAAGCCCTAAGTATTATGATGATGATTATTATGACTCGTATGAGTCTTCAGTTGAGACAAATTCAAAGTGGGGTAGAGAACTAGACTCTGAAGGAGAGCCCATCTACACTCCAGAGCCTGATTGTTTTGAGAACCCAGATTATGAATATATAGCTGCTGATGCTTTGTTCTGTAATAGTGACTGTGAGGAAGAAGAATGGCTTGATAAGCTTGGCCCATTTTCGAGTATGTTTCTGTTCTTGTGGGTGCGTTTTTGACTAATGATGTTGATTTATTGCTGTTTGTCGTTAAAAATGTCGATGCATTTGGCTCAATGATTTTTTTTTTGAGAGCACTTCAATTTTGCCACAAATAAACGAACACAAAATTTAGGGTTTGGAAATTTTTCCCAATACTTAAGCGCATATTTGTTCGTTTTTACTCAGTGATTTGAATTTGTTAAATATTCTGAGAGTTTGAAAATAAACAACCACTTTTTTCAATTTTTTCATTGTAAATCTGAGTACAAATGTTTCATTGTAAACAACAACAAAAGTTTTTACATTTGTTGTTTAGATCTGAAACATCCCATTTTTAAGATCTCAAAAACATGTCCAAAAAATGATTTTCTTCAACTGGTAAGTGGTTTCTGTTCTTGCTGCTTTTGGGTTTATGTTCATGTGTTGCTGGTTGTTGTTGCTGTTAAATCTTGCTCCTGGGTTGTTGTTGTTGGTACATTTTGATTCTCGTTTCTTGTTGCTGTTAAATGTTGCTGCTGGGTTGTTGTTGTTGTCTGTGCATTTTGCTGCTGGTTTGTTGTTGCTGTGATGTTCTGTGCATCAACACCCCCTTCTGCTATGTTCTGTGCATCAATAGGCCCTTCATACCCTATCATTCCAACTAACTGTTGCATTTTTTCTGAATTAATTCTGGGCAATAAGTATTGTAGTGAATCCATCACTAATTGTTTATCAACACTTAGATTGTCAGGCAAAGTCCCTTCCCTTGCAGCCTTTGTCTTATTCATGTGTGGGATATGATAATCTATACCCCCTTATTTTTTCATTGTTTCAATCATGCAAGCTTGAAGTGTGATGAACACAAAACGCAAACACGTGTGACTTAAATTGTCAAATGCATTGTTCACAGCACTCAATAATTGGGGTACATTATAAGCTGCATTTTGATATTGTAAAGCCTGGATTGACCTAAAAAAACCTAGGTCTAATACATTCATGTCGGGTGAATTGGGTGGTTGTTGTACAAGTTGGATAAAAAAATCATCTTTCATTGCTTCCATCATGAATTCAGTATCATTGTGTGCTATGTGTGGCTTTGCATTATCTTGTTGGATAAAAATGTGCTTGGACAATCCGTGTGGCCACTTTGCTCTAATTGTGGGTAGGACATTTGTGATTAGCATTTCTCTCATGTGCTCTTTAGTTATTGATTGCACTGGTTTGGTCTCCAATTCCCCCCTCTTTCTATTCTTTGAACTCCTTTTCGCAGGTTCTTGAGTAATAAATGCCCATATTCCTATCTTTCCATCAAAAAATAAATCACCATTAGATAAATAAATAGGGTTTGCAACTGCACACATGAACATTATCTTAGGGATGAATCGTTTTGATCGACATTCCCGATGTGGTTCGATTTCACCTGGTGCTAGGTAATACGTCTGTGATTCTCGTGTTAAATAAAAGTGCTTTTCATCTATGTGAACAATGTTTGTGTGTGGTTTAAATGTGAATGTGTCATTGTGTTCATCATACTTCAACTTAGACAATGCAAAGGATAACCTGTGGACTTTGTTGTTGTCATTGAGTGTTGGTTTAATGGCGTTTGTGTGCTTGCGTATGATTTTGTCTTTCTTCCACCTACAAACTGTGGACTGTGACACTTCCATCTGTTTTGCCACTGAGTGTTGAGTACCTTTGAGCTCAAACTTGATTGATTTAAATTTTTCATCATCAAATTGGATTTTGTTGAAAGCTTGTCTCCCAACCCTCTTGTTGCTTAGATTAATGCAAGTGCTGTTGCTGTCCATCTGTTTGTGAACCTCTTGCCACAATCTTGTGATTGTTTTCCTACTGACATTGTACTCACTTGCTATCTCATTAATTGTGCCTAACATTGGTCGCCATATTTTGCATTATTTGGGTTTTTTGTTGGGTATCTAAGTTCCTGGTTCCCACCATTTTTTGGATTTTTTTAGTGCATTGAATGCTTCAATAATGCTGCTGTATTTATTGAGTGTATTGAATGCTGTTTTTGGGCGCCAATAATGCTGCTGTTATGTTTTCATTTTGGCGCCTGGGTTTTCATTTTGGCCATTCTGTTTTGAGAATTTGCATTTGGGCCTGTGTTTTTTTTTTACAAATAAATTGAATTTTTGGTTGTTTAAAATACGTGGCATTTTTGGAGAAATTTAATGCATCGATTTGTTTTTAACGTGTTTAATCGAAGTCTGATCGGAAAAAATTACGCATTATGATCAAGAACGACATGAATTACACCGAGGCCGTCGAAGATTTGAAGAAGCTTGGGGATTTAGAATAATTTATTCAATGTAATTTTAGTTATTTAATGTTATGAACAATGTAATTTTGTAGTTTAACCCGAACATTGTAGTATTCGGCTATTAAAAAAACATCTATGTAATTTTTTGGGTGTAAAATATTCTAGCTTTGAATCTTCCAACCATTTTTTTCAAAAAAAGGAGGGAATCATTAATTCCCTAATCAATTAATTAAAACCCATAATATCTCTCTCTCTCCTACTCATTGGGACTCAATTTGACCCACCTTAAAATCCGTAAAAAGTCAAATGTCCCAATTGAGCTGAATAGGAGGGAGTATATTAAAACATTTTTTACTCAAAAAAATCAAATCAAAATCTTAATAATCAAGAAATAAAAATAAATATAAATAAATTAATGTCAATTCCATTATGCTAATCGGAAAACAAATTTTGTTGGAATTCCAATTAGCTTATGGTGGTCTAATTGTTAGTCGGAATTCCAACTGTTTTCTACTGAAATTAGAATGTGATGGTAGGAAAATAGTCATAACTACAATTGTTTTACTATTGAGATACGTCAAAAATTTCAGACTAAATTTATTAGGAAAACAGTTGAATAACTAGTAATCCTAATTTTCTGACTATTTTGAAGATTTAGTCAGTGTACTAATGTTATTTTGTAGTGTCATTTCGGCCAACTTTCAATAATCTTTCATGGGCTGAGTGGAAAAACAAATAAAAACATAAATTCAAATAACTTAAATAATTAAAACTCTTAAATTAAGTAATATAATTAATATTGATTTAGTCAAAATAAAGTTTAAAGGGAACTCTAGGATATTGAGTTTTCCACGTGGTAACCAAAACTTTATAAAAAATCCACGCGGTAATCCTGAGATTTATCAAATTTTTTCTCCGTGACCTTTTTACACAATATACATTTGAAAACATTAGTTACAAAGCGTAAATCTTGTTGTACGGCATTTATTCGTTTCACTAAATCAAATAGTAACAGTTTCATAATTTGATAGTAGAAGAGAATTGAAAAAAAAACTAGGGTTTGAATTTGGGGGAAAAATGTGATTTGATGGAAAGATGGTAGAGTTAGGGTTTATAATTTGGAAGAAAATTATGAAACTGATGTAATTTGATATGGTGAAATGAATAAATAGACGTACAACAAGGTTTAAGCTTTGCAATTAACGTTTTTAAATTTTTTCTGTGTGAAAAGATTACGGAGAAATAATTTGATGAACCTCAGAGTTATCACGTGTATTCTTAAAAAGTTTTGATTACCATATTAAAAATCCAATACCTCAAGGATACCAAGTTGAATTTCTCAATTAAAAATATATTTAAGTTTAAAAAATAAAATTAATCAGGTATTATTCAAAAAAAAAAAGTTTAGAAATAAAATTAAGTTTATTAGAGGTTTTACTTAAAAAAAAATTAATTTTATCTGTTAAATTCCGTTTACTTTACAAGATCCAAAATAAATTACTCCGAAACAAAAAGAAACGGTAGCAATAGCATTTGGATAATATAACCCTGCAAATCAAACCCTGTGGATTTGTGGTGCATTTGTACCAATAACAATGGCTACTTCTTCAATTTCTTCTACATTATCTCCTCTCACTCTTCGCAATACATCTTCTACCTCTACCAAACATGCTTTCTCCCCTCCCTCTCTTTTCAATTTCAGAACAACCCTAACTGTCTCCCTATCCTTGGTTAACTCTTCCAATTTCACAACTTTTGCTGCTCCTCAAGCTTTGGAGACTGTTCCTGAATCATTTCAGGTCATTTTCTACTTTAATTATTTATTTTGTGAAAAACTTGCATTTCTCGTTTTGAGTTGTGTTCATTTCTTGATTGTATACTTCGTAATTGAGATATTCAAACTAAATTTTGATGGGCAATACTTGATTTTGTTCTTTGCTCGTTTTGGTAAAATGGGTTGCTGAAATTTGGTTGTGGGTATGTGAAAATTTACGAACATGGTGCTTTTGGTTTAGCTTGGATCCCTTTTTATTTGATAATTAATTGTGAGCTTGTTTTGAGTGATTTATTCTTGAATTCTTGATGGGTTTAAAGTGGTTTTATGATTTGTGCTAGTATGGGATAAATGATGGATAAAGAGTAAAATATTTATTGTGTGAATTGTTTAAGGGCATAGAACTCTGATGGAGATAAGCATTCACCCGACAAGTCATTGTAGAACTATATGCAGAAGTAATGCATTCAAACCCTAATTCCCTTATCTTGCTGTTGAGGATTATAAAGATGGTTATCAATTAGATGATATATGTGATATATAGAAAGTGAGAGTCAACAACTTACTGTATAAATACTCCTTGCTCTTGTAACAGAACAACAATTTTCATTTTCTCTTCTTTCAATAATACTCTCTTCTCTCTTTTCTCTCTAAATTCATCTAAGTTTACTGCTGAACTTCTTTATGGTATTAGAGCGGGTCGATCAAAGGACTCCGATTTTTTGATTCTTGCAGTAAACTCACAAAATTCATCACGAAAATTCAATTGCATGTTCTTGATTTGTTAATCTGAATTCAAAGGATTAACAAAACATTAGTTCAATCCAAATTTCTGCAAATTCCAATCAAGAATTTTTGAGAATTTGGCAATATCTGCGCATCTCAAGGTTCCATTTCTTGTTGAAAATGGCTGCATCTCAAGCTTCAATCTCATCTGATCCTACTTCACCATATTATATAAACCCTTCTGAAAACACTGCCCTACCTATAGTCTCTGAAAAATTCTCTGGAGATGCTTATGAAGAATGGAAGAGAAGCATGGTAATAGCTTTAGCTACTAAAAATAAACTTGGATTTATAGATGGAAGCTTACCAAAACCAGCAGAAGACGATCCGAAATATGGAGTTTGGGGGAGATGTGATGCAATCATCATATCATATATTTTGAGGTCTCTTGATTCTTCAATTGCAAGAAGTGTGTTGTTCTTGAATACTTCACAAGAGATCTGGAAAGAATTAGAAGAAAGATTTTCACAGACCTCTGGGCCTCAATTATACTCTTTACAACAATCTTTAACAGATTTGAAACAAGGATCAGAAACTTCTATCACAGAGTTCTTCACTCAAATCAAGGCAATATGGGATCAAATTAATCAAATGAATCCCTTGCCATCTTGTTCTAGTTCTGGTTGTACTTGTATGAAGACTTTTATGAAGCAGCAACAAGAAGAAAGATTAGTTCAATTGTTAATGAAGCTTGACAACAAGTTTGCAGCAGTGAGAACCAATATCCTTATGATGCAACCTTTGCCAACAATTTCTATGGCATATAAGCTTCTTGTTCAAGAAGAGAAACAAAGACAGACTAGTCAGATTGATGCAGACTTAAACAACAAGTCTATGGTGTTTGCTGCAGACTACAGAAAGAATCATAAGAACCACTTTCAGGGTTCCAGGATGACTTTTCAGTCAGCAAATGGCAACAAACTAGTCATGGCTGGAAAAAGACCCTATTGTGAACATTGTAGGGTTCCTGGTCATACTATTGGAAAATGTTACAGATTACATGGTTATCCCTCTGATTTCTCTAAAGAAAAGGGGAAGAAGACAGCAGCAGTGGCACACATTGAAGATACAGCAGATTCTGATGAGCATATTACTCACATTTCAGCTGACCAATTTGATAGTATTCTCAAGGCATTACAGTGTCAGGACACAACCTCCATTGCAGACTCACAGGCTCATGTAGCAGGTACATGTTTGTTAACTTGTTCAAATGCAAAATGGATAGTTGATAGTGGTGCTACAGATCATATCTGTTCAAGATTGGAATTGTTTGAGACATATAAGCCCTTTGATAAGTGCCCTAATACTATAACAATTGCTGATGGTAAACATGTGATAGTTGAACACATAGGGACTATAATCTTTGATAATGGTATAGTTTTGCAGAATGTGTTACATGTGCCAGGGTTAAAATTCAATTTGATATCCACTCATAAGTTGTGTAGAGACATGCATTGTGAAATCATCTTTACTCATGATAAATGCTTGATTCAGGGGTCAACTTTGAGTCAGTCAGTGGTTCTTGGTAACCTGGTATCAGGACTATATGCTGTTAATAACAAAACAGTAGGGGAACAAGAGGAACCTTCATCAGAAGTAGCAGTAGCTGACTCTGGACTCACACACAAGAATGATGATGCAAAACTCTGGCATTTAAGAATGGGTCACATGCCTTTTAATAAACTGTGTTTGATAGATTCAATTTTTGATAGTAAGGCAGGCTGTGAATTAGTGTGTCAAATTTGTCACAAGGCTAGACAGACTAGAAAAACTTTTCCTCTTAGTTTGTCTAAGTCTGACAGTAGCTTTGATTTACTACATGTAGATACTTGGGGGCCATATAAAACCAAAACTCATGATGGTTATAGTTACTTCCTCACTATTGTAGATGATTTTTCACGAAATACATGGACATTCCTTATGAAAAGCAAGAGTGATGCTGTGAAAATTCTTACTGATTTGCTTTTTTTGTTAAAACACAATACAAAAAGAATGTCTTATGTATTAGGACAGATAATGCCAAGGAGTTATGTGAAGGTGATATAATCCATGTTTACAAGAACAATGGGATAAAACATCAGAAATCTTGTGTTGATTCTCCACAGCAAAATGGCATTGTTGAAAGAAAACACAGGCATTTACTAGAAACTGCACGAGCCTTGTATTTTCAATCAAGGGTGCCAGTAAAATTTTGGGGAGAATGTTTACTGACAGCAACACACGTGATCAATAGAATGCCTTTGCCTTCTGTAAATTTCCTATCTCCATATGAATTGTTGAATGATAAAAGACCTGATTTAACACATTTAAGAGTATTTGGTTGTTTGTGCTATATATCAACCTTGAAACCTGGTAGATCGAAATTTGATCCCAGATCATCACCCTGTGTCTTATTGGGATATCCACCCAACCAGAAAGCCTACAAGGTATTTGATTTAGAATCCAAGAAAATGATTATATCAAGAGATATAACATTCTATGAAAAACACTTACCTTTTCACTTTGAAACAAAGCATAACACCACAAATCATCCTATTTTCTTACCTATAAACACTGATTTTGACTTTGACACAGAATTCCCTATACCTGAACCTTTTCTCACCAACACTGATGCAGCATCTGATCAGTGTCCCTTTTCTGAAACATCAGCCACTGCCTCCAACCCAAACACACCTCCAGCACATCTCCCTACCACATCTACCCATACCTCAATCACAAACCCACACAATCCACCAAATACACCTTCCCTTCAGCCCAGACACTCAGACAGAACTAGGCAGAAACCTAGCTACTTGAACAGTTACATATGTGTAGCTAATTCCTCTTCTGGTCATTGGTGCAACATTGTATTTTTTAATGATCTTCCAGCCTCTCAGCAAGTTTTGATAAATAAAGTTGATCAGGTCTCTGAACCAGCCAGCTATCTTGAAGCATCTCTTGATGCAGGTTGGGTGGAAGCAATGCAAAAGGAGATAAAAGCCTTGCATGAAAATGGAACATGGGATTTGGTTTGTTTACCTAAGGATAAAAGAGCCATAGGCTGTAAATGGGTGTATAAGGTGAAGCTTAAAGCAGATGGGAGTGTTGAAAGACTAAAAGCAAGGCTGGTTGCTCAAGGGTTCACACAAAGATATGGCACAGATTACTTAGAAACCTTTTCACCAATTGTTAAAATGACAACTGTGAGATGTTTGTTGGCTATAGCTGCACATAAGAAATGGAATTTATATCAACTAGACATCAACAATGCGTTTTTGCATGGTGACCTCACAGAGGAAGTCTATATGAAGGTCCCTCAAGGAATTCCAAATCCAAACAACTTAGTGTGCAAACTCAACAAATCCCTTTATGGCCTCAAACAAGCATCAAGACAATGGTTCGCAAAATTGAACTATGAGCTGAAACAGATGCAGTATATTCAATCGAAGAATGATTACTCTTTGTTTATAAAGAAGGTGAATGGGACGATAACAATAGCTGTGGTGTATGTCGATGATATCATTGTGACAGGATCAGATGACAAGGAAATTCAGTGGTTCAAAGAGCACTTACACTCAGTCTACAGCATTAAAGACTTGGGGCTTCTAAATTACTTCCTAGGGATTGAAGTCACTCACCTACATAATGGCATAATCATGACACAGAAGAAGTTCACCAAAGAACTCTTACAAGAATGTCATATGGATGTCTCCAAACTTGCAAAAACACCTCTGCCAGCAAACATCAAACTTCCTGACGAAGGTGATATGTATCCTGATCCAGAGCATTATAGAAAACTCGTTGGGAAATTGAATTTTTTATCTCACACCAGACCAGATTTGTCTTTCTCAGTACAAACTCTGAGTCAGTTCATGCAGTGCCCAAGATCATCTCATGCCAAGGCTCTTCAACATGTTTTGCGATATGTAGCACACACTGTGGGACAAGGCATTATGTTACATGCCACTGATCAGCTTTCTTTAGTGGCATTTTCAGATTCAGATTGGGCAGCTTGTCCAAATACAAGGAGGTCAGTCACAGGATACGTTCTAATGCTAGGCAATTCTCCCGTTTCTTGGAAATCTAAGAAACAGTCAACAATATCAAGAAGCTCCTGTGAAGCAGAATACAGAGCTATGGCAGCCATAGCATCTGAAACAGCCTGGTTAGTCAGGTTATTAACTGAGTTAGAAGTGCTCCATCTACAGCCTGTTATGCTCCATTGTGATAACCAGAGTGCCATCCATATAGGAAAGAATCCTGTGTTCCATGAACGAACGAAGCACATTGAACTTGACTGTCACTTCACCAGAGACAAGGTGCTGGAAGGTCTGATTACATTGACCTACACTCCTACTGCTGACCAATTGGCAGATATTATGACTAAGGCCTTAGGGTCTGTCCAACATGACAAATTCAAGTCCAAGCTAGGAATGTATGTTGATACCATTCCCAGCTTGCGAGGGGATGTTGAGGATTATAAAGATGGTTATCAATTAGATGATATATGTGATATATAGAAAGTGAGAGTCAACAACTTACTGTATAAATACTCCTTGCTATTGTAACAGAACAACAATTTTCATTTTCTCTTCTTTCAATAATACTCTCTTCTCTCTTTTCTCTCTAAATTCATCTAAGTTTACTGCTGAACTTCTTTACTTCCGATTCCCAGATTCCCACTTCAATATTTTTTTCTTTCTCAAATCAAAAAAGTCCAAAAAGTTCCCGAAAATGGTGGAAACGGCTCACTATCACGCATTCACTTGCCGACGAAGCTACTTCTACTGGTAAGTTACTACAATCTTTTACCTACTTTTTCTATTTCTTTTGATCACTTGTGCAAGCTTTTTTTTTTTAATATTATGTTATGAGAAGATCGGGATTCCGTAATTCCTTTAAAATCAACTGATTTGATGAATTGCTGAGTAATGATGAATAACTTGAAAAGTCCTGATTAATTGTGTTTGTATATCTTCAAAGTTGCTCAAAAGCTGAATTGTTTCTTAACTCCTTGATCCTTGGAAGTAAGAATCATGAAATAATACTAAATGCTCACATTTGATGTAAGAAGTAATCAGATTTTCTAACTAATTATGGGTAAAGTATAGTAATTTTAGAGGATCTTTGAGTAAAATTGTGTTATAAGCATCTGTTAAAGATGTTATTGGAGTTATAGTTTCAAGATACATCTCAGCTATTAACATGCTATTCTAAATTATTCGACAGCAAATTGGGCTACTGAACCTGTTAATGATGATGACGCATCCCTTGCAGTAAAGGTGCTTTTTCTCTCCTTATATCCTTATAGATTATTTGTGTCTTAGTTGTTCTAAATCATTAAAAAAAGGTAAATGAAGAGTAACATCATGCATTATCATCAACTACTGCGGCCTCTGGATTTATCATTATGAAGAGATATGTATGTAAATGAACGGGAGGCGTCGGCGGAAGGAGTCGATTATGCTATGGCCAGAGTCCTACTCATGGCGACCAGGTTGAATTGGGAGAAGCTTTGGGTACTATTGCTGGACAATCTATTTGGGAACCTCGTACTCAACTAATGAGTCAAATAGTCAAACATCCACTTTGGTATCTTATTTAGAAAATATGATGATATTGTTCCTCCATTAATCAAAAATTTCAATTTTCGGAAACACAACATAGGCCACACTGATAAGAATAATCAATGTAATATTATTGAATGTTATAATTACAAGTGTTAGAATTCACCCAAGAAAACCAAGTAAAATCACCCAAGATTAAGAATAGAGAAAATGCAACAATGGCTATAAAGCACCCATAAGAAGAAATGAAAGAATTGTATTGATTAGCTTTAGATTACACACACTAATCAACTCTAAACAAATGGAAATGAAAAACTAAAGTGATTACAAGAGTAATTGAAAATCCCCCAATTCACTCTCAAGAACCCTAATTTGGTTCTCACTCTTAATTCAATCTCACTTGTGTTTCTCCCACTTGATTACAATGTAAAGTATGTTATTCACTTTAAATGATGTATACAAGGAGTATTTATAATGCTAGGGACCAAGGGAACAATAGAACTAAGTCCCCTTTAAAACAGCTTGCGCACAGCAGAAACACGCGAACATTCCAGTGAGTTTGCTCGACTGGATGGCTGGGTCGAGTAGAATGGCTCGACTGGGTCGAGCGGACCTCCAACACTTACTGACTTGGTCGAGTGCTGCTGCTCGAGTGGGTCGAGCACCCTTCCTTTGGTCGAGCCACTTCCATTTCATGCAAATAGCTACTGTTTTGTACTTAAACACATATTCCTTCATATACTTATCCATTCCCAAGCATATTATACTCAAAGCAAGACCCAAGCTAACACTTGTAATTGGATTATGAGTCACATATCCTAACAAACTCCACCTTGACGAAATAATCTCAATTCCGTCAAACACAACATCATCTACAAATCAATTCATCATACCGATGAACTCCACCTCAAAGAGGTGCCCCTCCCTCCAAGGGAGTAAACCCATGACACATGAAACTAAGCAAATGAGTTTGAGCCTAGCTCAAACACAACCCCAATCAAAGACCACCACAACTCTAACCATAAGCCCATTGGAACCAGAGGACCAAGCACCCTTCCCAAGACAACCAAGCCCCAAGCTACAAAGTCTTGAAAATGCTCCAACCTCCTATCAATGCGCTCCATCTCATGACACCCCATGAGACCACATTCCACCAATGCTCGCTTACTCACCAAGTTGATACATCTTTGATCTAACACATTGCTACCCATCATTGTCATGTCATCAACCATCATATTACCACGTGAATATGATACCCATTCCTTCAAGGTACACAAAGGAATGTCTCCACCTAACCTAGGTGACCACACATCAACATCATCCTCCTTACCAAGAGCTACACCGCTATCGACCTCCACCTTCTCCTTGACGCTAGAAGAACCACAAGCCCGGAGATTAGCACACTCTACAAAGGAACCCAAGTATGTTGACGTGCAAGGATCCAACAAGTACCTCTTGATCCTCCCCGAGTTTCCCAAGAAGACACCCTTCTTGAATCGTAACTCAAAATCGTTTCCCATACAAGCATAAGCAATGTCACCAAGGAACCCAAGTATGTTGACGTGCAAGGATCCAACACTTACTGACTTGGTCGAGTGCTGCTGCTCGAGTGGGTCGAGCACCCTTCCTTTGGTCGAGCCACTTCCATTTCATGCAAATAGCTACTGTTTTGTACTTAAACACATATTCCTTCATATACTAATCCATTCCCAAGCATATTATACTCAAAGCAAGACCCAAGCTAACACTTGTAATTGGATTATGAGTCACATATCCTAACAACAAGGTTGTGCAATACACTATAAATACTAATAGAGAAGATTACAAGAAATATATTATGAGAGAATATGGAGACAAGAAGAAACACAATATAGGATAATGATATTCTAAGGGAGGCAAGTAGCAGTTGGTGATTGATGTGCAAATCAAGGAGGATCGCATGTGATTGACTCCTTAACATGCCCCTTCAAGATGGATGGCCGGTAGGAAAATTCAATCTTGGTCAATAGCATTGTCATGCGTGGGTGAGGTAATGGTTTGGTGAGTATATTTGTAAGTTGATTCTTCTGAATAACACTAATACGCAGAGTTTACTACGTTGTACTCTTTGGCAAATGAAGTGATAATTAACCCCCATATGTTTTATGCTGGATTGGAATATTGGATTAACACTTAGGTTGATGGATTGGTGCCTTAGCCAATCTAGTTCAACAGTTATATGGGCAACAAAGCAGTATTCAACTTCAGTGAAGAGTGAGCGACTGTTGATTGTTTATGAGATTGCCATGAAATAGGTTTTTTTGCCAATATTTAAAATATATGTAGTATGTACTAGTTGAAAATAGGTATCACGAAGAAAAAGGCATGGAAATTAAAGGGGGAGGCATTGTGAGTTTGAAGACCGAGATCTATAGTGCCTTTGAGATAGCATAAGAGCCTTTTTAGAGCTTGCTAATGGATATTAGTGGGTTTGAATTGAGATAATTAGTTGACAAAAACCCAATGTCAAGACGAGCAAAAGACAGGTATTGAAGGCTTCCAACTATTGCCTAATATTCAGTGGGATAATTCATAGGAGTTCTCATTTCAAGAGTTAAGTTAATATTGAAGTCCATGGAAGAGCTAACTTGCGATGCGTCAAGCGTAGTAGATTTGGCAATGAGATCATCAATGTATTTGCATTGATCGAGGAATATTTTTGTAGCAAACAACCTCAACACTAAGAATATAGTTGTGATCACCCAGATCCTTGAGAGCAAACCTAGTAGACAACTATGAGATAAAAGAACAAATACGAGATGGAGATGAACAAGTGATAATGATATCATCAACATAAACAAGTAAAAAAAACAGTTTATCGTTGTGGTAAAAGAGATCACCTAGTTTTTGAAGCCAAGAGAAAGAAGGAAGTCTTTAAGCTCATTGTGCGGAACGCGTGCGTCTTGTTCAAGACTATAAAGAACCTTTTGAAGACGTCATACATGGTGAGGACATTGAGGATCAATGAAGCCAGGGGTTGTACCATACAAACATCATCAATGAGGTTAACTTGCAAAACTGTATCATTGATGTCTAGTTGCCTAATAGGCCAATTAGAGGTAACAATAGAGAGAATAAGACAAACGGTTGATGGTTTGATGATAGGGCTAAAAGTTTAGGTATCGTCAAGACTAAGACCACTATATGTAGGAGCGTCCTATTTGGAACATAGAACGGGATTGGGAACAAGGAAACCAAGTACGCAAACTATATTGACTTGAGAACTATTGGGTTCGATATACATTAAGCAGAGAATATATATATGGAAAAAAGTTGAATAAAAATTATCTTTTTGCTTTAAGAAATTTTTTAAGTGTAAATTATTTAATTTTCTAGGTTTCATCTCTTTTTCCTCCCTTTTTTTCTTAAATTAGTAAATAATAAAGGCCAAAATACTTTTCAAAAAAGGTATTCTACACCGAGACGTCACCTTGAGCAATTTGGATCGTGTTTTATGGTGATCAGGGACAACGTTTCTGGATCGCAGAACGTGGCTATGTTCCACGTTCCATGTAACCTTGACTATGACGTTGTTGGAACCGTTTAGCACACGTCACCTTGAACCGTTTCCGTCTTGTACTCTTTTTCTCTTTTCCCTAATTATTTCTTTGTTTTTTTTCTACCATTCTCTTTTAATTTAATACCTTCAATTTGTCTCCTAATTTATTATTTTTTTTATTTTCTGTTTTCCAGCTTCCCCTTCTTTATTTTCTTTGTTCCCCACTTCCTTTTGTTTTCCTTTCTTTTTTGATTTTCTCTTGTTTCTTCCTGTTGAATCCTAATTTCTTCCACTTTATTTGCACACTTTGATCCTTAAACTCTTCTTTAACCTTAAATTTTCATCAATGACGTTTTCTTCGAAACAGGGAACATGTTCTTTGCATTCTTGAAATATTTGCTTTGACTTTTGTTTCCTATTCCTATACTCTTCACTGACTTCCCTTATTTGTTTGTGCAATGCTATAGTCACTTGTTTTTCTGCTTCTGCAACTTCAAATAGTCAATTATTCTATGACAACCGAAAAATAAGATATCTGAAATACAACCGAACCGAATGACAACCGTCCGAAACCGACACGATCACCTGAATGAACACCTTTAATTTTAATTATAGTATAGCCCGTTTTCGGCCCAACCATTACAAAGATTCTATTTTTAATATTTTTAATTATTTATGGTCTTCAATATTCCTCCATCAAATATATAATTCAATAAAATAATACCTTAACTATCTAAATGATTCTATTTTTTTTTCTTAAAAAAAATTCTATGTTTCTTAATTCCCGTGAATATTCATTAAGGAACAGGGGGAGTATACATTAGGAAGGATACACTATTATTCTAAGGACTTTATCAAAAACTTTTAGTTGAATTGTGCAACACAAAAATATAAGAATGGTAGCCAATTGATTTATCATACACTTAGGATTTTCAACTCACTCTTTACCAGTATTATGTTTTCGCCGCTACGTAGATATTTTTGAAAAGTCTACAAGGAAGGATGTTAAGCGCATTTTCAATTCAACATCAACAAAAAAACACACTGAAATGAACGCACTGCAGCTGCAGCAATTCGTTTGCTAACCGATTAGTCTAAAATTAGAAATAATCATATTACACCAAAAGGGTCGGATGCAAAAGTTTCTAAAAATAGGGTCTATTAGCTTAAGCAACTACAAGTGTTGTTGAAGTTCATTCAAAGTGTTCCACCATACATGGATATCATGTTCCCTTTTCAACATATCTGCTATACCAATAATTGTGCCCGGTACATTCCCACATTGTTGTAACATACGACGTGCTACGCCTTCCATTTCTTCGGAGTCATATTCACTCATCTGCACTTCTTGTCGAAACAGCTCATCTGCTTCATCATCCGACAACGGCTGCAGCTCAATTGTTACTTGTGAATCCATTCTTCGCGAAACATTTGGTGACCGTGTAGTGAAAATCAGTTTTCCCCCATTGGGATGCACAGGGATACCTACTTCAACTAATCTAAAATCTCTTATTAAACCATCTATTATAAGAACGAAATTCCCTTTTCTTCTCAAAGCTCTGTATAAAAAATCAGGCCGCCTACTTTCATCCTCGTCAGCTAATTCTAACCCAAGTGTTCGAGCAATCATGCTCGACAACTCATGGTTCGTGATATTCTCCCTAATTTGTACATAATAAACATTTGTGTTTACGAATAGTCTGTTGTAGATATGCTTAACAATTTCTGTTTTTCCGGTACCTTGTGCTCCATGAACACCAATACATGATATCCGATCTGATTTTAATAACTCCAACACTTTCTTTATATTACCGACTGATTCGCTACCTATCAGGTTGGAAGTCAGACAGGGAAGCTCCGGTCTTACATTAGATATCAACGGAGCAGTCTGTAAAGACGATCCAGTATCCAAGAGTTGTTCTACTCGCTGAAGTTTCTTGTCGACATGAACGATCCCTAACCAAGCACGATAAAAGAAATCTAAGAAAATGTTCATATCTCTTCCTGCCTGGTCTAGGATATCCTTAACTTGGTTTTCCACAGTCTGCACATTTTCCAACCAATTTCGGACTTCTGCCTTCACTTGGCGAAGGGTTTGATGCTCTGCAGCAGATGCCTCGGATCTGATGTCCTGGGCTTTTCGGGTTAATCTTGTTGTTTTCATATCGAGGGTGTTTATGTCGTTCTTCAAGTTGTTATAGTAGTTTAACCAATGAGGTAATTTGCGCATGAAATCGAGTATATCGTTTATAGGTTCCCTCATACTCCATATCGTCCCCAATAAACTAACACAGTTGAACCCAAGTGAAATTCCGAGCACAATCAGGGACAAGAATAGCACAGCTAAAGTATTTACATCGGATAACACATATAGTAAACATGATATATTCTTGCAAATGAAAGCAGTGTGTTTTAGTAGCATAATCAGAATTAGTCTTATAAAAGGAAACTATTGTTTCACATGTAGGATGTTTACTCTTACAGCTGGTCTTGGACGAGACAACCTCATAATGAGAACGTCAATTTGGGCCGGCCCAGTGTGTAACAACTTGGGTATTTTTCAATTTTGATCTTAAATGTATTAATTTTGACCTTAAAGGTATCAATTTTGAAAATTGATATCTTCAAGGTCAAAATTCATAAATAACCAAAACTGAAATGTTGTAATACACGCGAATATAGACCATCTTATCCATGTTTTTGTGTTAATCCTAACTCATGTTTGGCCTAATTTTCTACTGATAGAAAATGAAAAACACAGGTCTAAGTACATACGAGTATACGACCCAAATGCGACTCGTACTCAGGCTCTTAGGGGTCAGGTGAGTCTAGAGTCTGAATCTAGTTCAAAAACTTTTTTTTTTTTCTGAAAAACTATAAAAATATGTATAATTTT
The DNA here is from genome assembly GCA_019425755.1 of Amaranthus cruentus. Classification (NCBI taxonomy): domain Eukaryota; kingdom Viridiplantae; phylum Streptophyta; class Magnoliopsida; order Caryophyllales; family Amaranthaceae; genus Amaranthus; species Amaranthus cruentus. The sequence goes on from CM033456.1 coordinate 1,020,418, forward strand.
CATCCATTATAAAATTATCCAAACATATTCAACGAACAAGAAATTTCAAATACAATATACTAAATGAAGGATACATATCTGTAAATCTATCACGAGCTTTTATATAAACTATACCCTCAAATTCTTCAATGATCAATATTCACATTTTTTCTGTCAAATTTTTCATAAATTATTTAAGGAACCTTTAATTAATAAGATTAAAAAGAAAACGTACCATATTCAAACATGATGTAGCTGTTTTGGATTGCTGAAAATTATAGCTAGAGAAAGCTCCTGTAAATGAATATGAGAAGCCTAAGATATGAAATGACAAATTTCAAGTTAAAGTTACTTCATACTTTCTCCATTTTGAAATTCCTGCTACATTTTGGTATTTGGCACTATTTGTCGTTCAAGTCTATTTTATATATTGTGGCTAATATGTAAGTAAAAATATAGTCAAGTGAGATCTTGTTTAAATCGTCTGATCGCATACTTTAACTATTTATAATTTTTACATGTGTATAATTCAACATATAAATAAACAAAAGAACATATTAGATTGCGAAAAAGTCAATAAAACGAATGAAGTATGTTAGAGTATACTCCCTCCGTTATTTAATACTGTTCTCATATGCCATTTTAGTTATTATTCAACTTGTTTCCATATACAATATTTCCATTTATGTCACAATAATCTTTGGACAAAATTAATTTTATTTTAATATTTTAACATCATCGTCATCATTATCATCAATCCAATATCCCGCTCGAAAATAGGGTTTGAGTGAGGAAAGGTGACGGACAATTCATACATGTACTCCCTTAAAGAGAAAATACTAGAGAAAAGCGATCAGTTTTAACAGTATATATGTTTTCTACAAACTTTATTATAACATTTTTTAATAGTTTTGGTCTTTATATTTATTTTTTCCACTAATTTTATATTATATTTTTTAAATATATATGATACTTATTTTTCTTCCACTAAATTTGTTATTATTCAATAAATTAATATATCCGCCATCTAATAATTATATTTTTAAATTTATTTTTTTGTGAAAACAACATTATGAAACAAAAATAATACTATAATATGGTGTGGATTCTTCAAGTTGATTGGTGAAGCCCGCTAGAGAATATGTTTTCTACTCTATTGAGTAAACGAAGTCAAGAAGGTCATTTGAGCAGTTGCCACGAAACTCACTTTTGCATACTTTTCATTTTTTTCAACCATGCCCATCTTTAAATTTAACCCAGTTTTTTTAAAAAAAAAATAAATAAATTTAACCCAATTAAATACAAGAAAATGTATATTGTTAGAGTATATAACATATTCTGGGGCCTCAACCATCAGCTTAAGCTTTTGGTTGAGTTGGTTCCTTGACATGGTATTAGAAGCCAACGTGACAAGAGGTCACGGGTTCGAATTATATCAACAAGGAATCACGATAACAACGATACTAAAGTCTTAATTATTAAAAATTATGCTCGACTATATAAATTAATAATAGATTTCGCTTTTATAGTGTGAAAAAATTGTGCATGTGACATTTCATGTAATTACTAAATATAATTAGGAAAGTCACACATAAAATAATTCTGATACTTTTTATTAATTAATAATTTAATTATAACTTTTTTAAAAGTAGCGCAAATTTAAATTTCTCATTCAAACAAGGAGTATTTGGTAATTCTTGGCTTTATATATTTATCATTTTTCTTTATGGCTATCTGGCATTATTAATTGATAAATTAAATGATTTAAACAATAATAATTGTCAAACTTTTGACTTTTTAATTACCCTTTTAGACTTTAGTATACCAAATACCTTTTGGAAAGATTACGCATAAGTATATTGTAGATTGGATTCTTTTAAAAAAAAATTAAAAATAATTGTGCAATTGCATACTTATCATTATGAAAAAATAAACTTTAAATAGAATTTAATAATATATTTAAATTGGTGCCATTTATAATTAAATGAACATTAATTTAAATGCATTTAGCAAATGATTATTAGACTGCCATTTGTCATTTAGTAGCAAAACTATAATCTTATATGATGATTGGTTTAAGATTAACTATTTAGATTGGGCTATATATAATACTTCCTCTGTTCTTAAATACTCGTTACATAAGGAATATTAACACTATTTATTGTTCAAATTTTATATATATATTGTGTAATTCAATATATAAATAATCAAAATAACACATAAGATTGTGTAAAAACTTAAATATAGCAAGTATAGTGAAACGGAGAAAATATATTCTATTTTTTTTGAGAACATAGTCTAATTAAAATTACTTGATTCAACTCTTCAAATAAAAAGATACAAAGTGGAGTGCTATTAAGAGCGAATAATTTGGATACAAACGCTTTTTAGCAAGTGAAAGAAAACAGTAATAAAGCAACTTAATAATTCCATTCTAAAATAAAAAAATAAAAAAATAAAAAAAATTAATTGCATTCCAGGCTGGACAACAATGACTCAAAAATGGAAAGACGACAGAAGTTTCAAGCATGATTTGCTATAATTTAACATTTTTTTAATACAACTTTTTGACCGATGGCGATGACCATATAACGACTTCCTCATTTGCTATAATTTAACATTTTTTTTATTTTGAGTTATTTTCTCGTTTTATTTTCTGAAAGGGATATGCTATAAATTTTTATTTTTTTGAAATGACATTGTTTTTAAATCATATTTAATATATTTTAACTTTTTTAAAAAATTTATTCATACATTGTAATTTTTATTTACTTAGTTAATTAGTTTTTACTAGATATTCACCTTTATAAAAATACCTAACTATTTTACCGTTTTATTGCATGAAAGACATTAAAAAATCTTTACAACGGTCGGAAACAAATTAATGAAAGTTAATGATGAACGACAATTATAAATTAATAAACAAGACAAGTTTTAAGGTGGTTCATCAACTTTCGGCTACATTTACTAATCTAGCCAACGATTATATTGTGTGTTTATAGGAGAAAATTCAAATTTGATAATTATTGTCCTCAAAAAAAATAATGGAAGTTATGTATTAGGGATGCAGGAGGTTCAAGGTTGCTCCTGTAAATGACACTTTGGTACACTAATAAACTAGCATAAAAAACCCACGACCATCTTAATTATTCGATTACATTTTGTTAGAGTATATAACATATCATGGAGCCTCAACCATAAACTTAAGTTTTTGGTTGAGTTGGTTTCTTGACATGGTATTAGAGCCAGGGTGACAAGAGGTCACAGGTTCGAATCTCAACCACCCCTCATTTAAAGTGGAATATTTAGCGCCATGTATGAGGAGGGCATGTGCTGCATCCACACTTCAAGCCCAAAGGGCTCTCGTGTGAGAGGGCATGTTAAGGTATATAACATATCTTGGGGCCTTAACCAGAAGCTTAAGCTTTTGGTTGAGTTGGTTCTTTGATACTTTTCTTATATTTTTTTATAAAAATTAATTTTTATGTTTACTAAAAGTGTTTGTGGTTCAATGAATAGACCATCTGAATGTTGAGCTGAAAAATTTAGGGTTTGATCTCTACTGGGTACAGGTATCAATTAGGGGTTTCTTGACTGCGCGCATCTCTCTATACTCCTTCCTTGGAGGTACGAGTATGGTTTGTTCCGCATCTTAAAAAAAGAAAAACCCTATTCAAACGCCGCCTTATGTGGAATACCGAGAAGGTCCTTTTTATTAATTTTTATGTTTGTGATCTTTAATTAAATATGGAGTAGATATACATACTCCTAATTCCCTTAGTCCTATATATTGAATATGTAACATTATTTTTCTGTTTGAATTAGATAAGTAAAAGGGTAACTTTATGATGATGGAAGGAGGAAACACAACAATAATTAAAGCAACTTAGTAATTGCTCGGATCCTTTATTGACTCGGAGTAAATCAAGGATTAACTTTCTTTTATGGAAAGATCACAGAAGTTTTGGAGAAAGATCACAAAATACAATTGAGATAAAGAAATATATATAAGAAATTAAAAGGAAAAGATGATTCTGGATGTGGTTCACCGGTCCAAACCCGGACCGGAAGACCGGAATCCCAAATTTGCTAAGACGACCGGAGACCGGACCGGTTCCGGAACCGGTCCGGGTTTGGACCGGTTAGACCGGAAATAATTTTTTATATCAAAAAAAAATTAAAAAATGGAAGATTTAAAAATAATTTAGCTAATTAATTATTATGAAATTAAAATATTTGAATTAATAAATTATTTTGTGTTGAAAATAAAATATTTAAAGCCTTTAAAATAAGTATATACATAACAATCGTAAATATTATTCACTTTCAAAATCAATTTTAAGTGCATCCGGTCTCATCCGGTCCACTTTCAAAATCAATTTTAAGTGCATCCGGTCTCATCCGGTCCAACCCGGATTTTTCCGGGTTTAGACCGGACCGGACCGGAAACCCGGAATGTCAAAATTATAAAACCCGGAGACCAGACCGGTCTAAATTTGCACACCCCTAGATGTGATCATAAACAAAAATAATTTTAGAATTGCTACCACCCGCCTTTCCCTATAGTTATTACTTACCATTTAGAGTTTCCGAAAAAAAATAAGTAAATTTTTCATAAAATACCAAAAAAAAAAAATCATTCCTAATTAATCTACTATAAAACACACTTAACACTACTCATTTTCATATGCTTCCTTATCTTTCCTCCTCTATTGAGTTCTCTTTTGGTATTATTTCTAAATGGTTTCTTTTTAATTAGGTTTATTCTTTCTTTATTTACACTTCAGTGATCTCAGATCTTTAGTAGCCCAGGTATGTTATTTTTAATGTTTCTAAATATATGCTTATGATTTTGTGGTTTCATAAAGATTTAGAACATTCATTTCTGTTAGAGTATAGAATATATTCTGGGCATTCATTCTTTTATTTTATTGATTAAGTTTGGTATATTTTATGCTTTCAGAGAGAAATTCAAACTTGAGTTTCATATTAATTATTAATGATATCGGTCTGATTCGCATAATCTAAAATGATCTTAATTCTTCAAGAATTATAAACTTAGTTAAATATGCCACGTTTATTATTTAAGAAAAAAGTAAATAAAATAAATAAAAAGCTGAATACACCGTGTGCCTTCTCTTGGCATGATAAGATTTAAAGCTAGCTTTGAAAACCAAATGTGAATCACAAATTCACAAGTAGATAGTATTATCGATTTTTACATAAAACACAATAAAACTTAAAACAGTAATAAAGAACTTAAATCTTACGATTCTCTACAATATGCGTAGTTTGATCGGATTTTAATCATCTATTGATGTTTACTATTATAATAAAAAATTCCTAATCAACCATCGTGATTTGTAAATAACCACAAAAATAATACTACCTTCTATTCAACCTAAATATCCCATTTAGTGTAGAATTTTAGAGGAATGTTGTAATGTACAGAGGCGAAACATAGAAGGGGCGGGTAGGGGTTTCGCCCCTCCGATATTTTCAGCAAATTTTTTTATATACGTCTGTTTTTTTTTTTTTATAATTTTAGTCCAATAAATAAAATTAACACAATTAAAGAAAGAGAATAAATGAAACAAAATAAAAAAAATCTTATAAGTAATAATGACTTATCAAATTAGAAATGAAATTATCATATTTTAACAACTGGAAAAAAAAACGAAAAAAAGAAGGGATTGGAAGGAAATTGACAAAATCAAAAATTAATTTTACTATCCATAAAAAAATTGAAGGATAAAGATTTGTTTTATATTTTACTTAAATTTTCTTATCTATATTTGACAATTAGTTTGAATAAGTAACGACTTGAATCAATGAAAACTCATACAATAAAATAATCCATTATGAAGATAGTAAAGACAAGATTTCATAACAAAATGAACGACGATTTTCTTGCTGATAGTTTATTTAGTGATATACATTAATTTAGAGGACAAATATCAAAGACATAGTGTTAATGAGATTATAGACAATTTTATAGTCCTAAAAGAACGTCAAGTTTTACTTTGATTTAAAATTTACATTATAATTTTTGGTTGTATTTTAGTAGAATTCAATTTTTTTGTTAACTCTGCCCCCCTTAACATTTTGTTCAAGTTTCGCCACTGGTAATGTAGATAAGAGGTTTAGAGAGAAAAAAGCTTTTATGTAAGAAGTAAATGTTGTAATTTTTACTTGCTTCATTGTGAATGTTACAATGTCTTTATATAGACATCAATGTCGGTTAACAATTGTCTAGAATTCTCTAGCTAGCTTTGACATTACATTAGAGGATGTGTAGGTTTAGGATTTTCTAGGGTACTCTAGAATTATTGTTTATTATTTTTTCAACCTAATATCTAAGATATTTTGTTTAGATTTTTCAAATTAATTTTCTAACACTCCCCCTAATCTGAAAAATCTTGTACTCCGAGTTGTCTTCTGAACTCGATAAATTTATCAGTTGATAAGGATTTTGTGAAAATGTCTGCGAGCTGCTCTCCCGTCTTGCAGAATTGCAGTTCGATCTCTTTCTTATCCACCAACTCACGAATGTAGTGATGTCGTATCTTGATGTGTTTTGATCTGCTATGAAATACCGGATTCTTCGTCATTGCTATTGTTGACATATTGTCGCAGAACATTGTAGTTGGTGTTTCTTGCTTATGCTGTAGATCGATCAATATCCTTCTAAGCCAGACTGTTTCACATGCTGCACTTGTTGCCGCAATGTACTCTGCTTCTGCTGATGATAAAGCTACCGTTGCCTGCTTTTTTTGATGACCATGAGACCACTTTGGTTCCAAGCTGAAATACGTACCCGCTTGTGCTTTTTCTATCATCCATGCTTCCGGCCCAGTCACTATCAGTGTATCCTGTGAGCTTGAAATCCTTTTCAGTCTCGTACATGATCCCATAGCTCTTCGTTCCTTTGATGTATCTGAGAATCCTCTTTGCTGCTGTTAGATAATCCTTGCTTGGCTCACTCATGAACCTTGATACAATGCTGACAGCATTCACTATATCTGGTCTTGTGTGTGTGAGATAAATGAGAGAACCAACTAAGCTTCGATACATTGCCCCGTCAACTTTTGCTTTGCCGTCGTACTTTGATAATTTTTCATTGATTGCCATTGGTGTAGTCAGCGGTTTACACTCACTCATGTTGAATTTCTTGAGAAGGTCTTCTGCATATTTCTCTTGTGATAGAAATATTCTTCCTGGGCTTTGTTTGATTTGTATGCCAAGGAAGTATTTCATTGTACCGAGATCTGTCATCTCGTACTCCTTCGTCATGGCCTTTTTAAATTCTTCGATCATTGTTGGATCTGTGCCTGTATAGATTAGATCATCTACGTACAGGCATAGAATGAGAAAGTTGTTACCTTGCATCTTGATGTATAGTGAGGGTTCACTTGGACTCTTGAAGAAACCATGCTGGAGAAGATAATTGTTGATGTTGCTGTTCCACGCTCGGGGTGCTTGTTTGAGTCCGTAGAGAGCTTTCCTAAGTCGGTATACTTTGTCTTCTTGGCCTTTGATGATGTATCCCTGCGGCTGTTCGACGTACACTTCTTCTTTGAGTTCTCCATTTAGAAATGCTGATTTAACATCGAGTTGAAAGACTGGTAACTGATGTTGTGCTGCTAATGCTAGGACTGTTCTGATTGTCTCCATTCGAACAACTGGTGCATATGTTTCGTTGAAGTCGATTCCTGGTTGCTGTGCATATCCTTTGGCTACGAGCCTTGCTTTGTACTTGTTGATGGAGCCATCATCGTTATGCTTTACCTTGTAAACCCACTTTAGTCCGATGACTTCCTTGTCTTGTGGCTTGTCTACAAGCTCCCATGTGTGATTCTTCTCGATCATTTTGATTTCTTCGTTCATTGTCTCGATCCATATTTCTTCTTGTGCTGCTTCTTGAAATGTTTGTGGCTCACCAGAGAAGAGAGCCATTATTGCTTGTTCACAATGGTAATCTTGTAGCCATCCTGGTGGTTGCCGATCTCGTGTTGATCTTCGAGCTTGATGTTGAGGAGTTGAATGTGATGTTTGGCATCCTGAGCTTGGGGATGATCTTGAACTTCCAGGTGTGCTTGGACTCGGAGATGATGGGTTTGCTGGTTGGTCTGCTCCGTCTTCTTCACTTGGATCTCTTGGGAGAGTATCTCCTTCACGAGCTTCAATCTCTTTTTCTTTCCACGTCCATTCAGCTGCTTCGTCGAAAATTACGTCTCTTGAGATGATTAATTCTTTGGATTCAGGCTTGTAGAGGCGATATCCTTTCGTTTCGGGACTGTATCCAATGAATATGCATTTTTCTCCTTTCTCGTCGAGCTTCTCTCGATTCTCTTTCGGGATGTGGGCATAAGCTACACATCCGAACACTTTGAGGTGCTCTACTCTTGGCTTTCTCTTGTGCCAAGCTTCGTATGGTGTCAAATCTTTAACTGCTTTTGTGGGAGATCTTTTGAGGATATATACTGTTGTGTGAACGGCTTCGGCCCAGTATCCTTTGGGTAGATGTTTACCCTGTAGCATGCTGCGGGCCATCTCTGCAATGGTGCGATTTTTTCTTTCTGCAACACCATTTTGTTGAGGTGTGCGTCTTGCAGTAAGTTCTCTTTTGATTCCATGCTTCTTACAGAAGCTGTTGAATTCATTGCTGGTAAATTCTCCACCACGATCCGTTCTAAGAATCTTAAGAGAATGTCCACTTTGATTTTCTGTGAGGGCTTTGAATTGCATGAAGTGGGAGAAAGCTTCCGATTTTTTCTCTAGGAAATATACCCACATCATGCGGGAGTAGTCATCTACGAACAATAGAAAATATCTTTTTCCGCCAAGAGACGGATTCTTGGTAGGACCCCAGATGTCTGCATGAACAAGCTCTAGAGGAGCCTTGGCCCTCCAAGATGCAATAGGAAATGGTAATCGGTGCATTTTTCCATATATGCAGCCCTCACATATTTTTCTTTCATTTTTTATTGTAGGTAGACCAATTACCATTTCTTTTTGTTTTAACAGTTTTAAACTATTAAAATTTAAATGTCCGAATCTTAAATGCCATAAGGTGGATTCATCATTTATTGAGCTTAAAGCTAATTTTTCTTCAAATGGCATTTTTAGTGGGAATATTTTGTTAGAAGCCATTTCAACAGTTGTTATTATCTGACCTTTATTTTTATCATAAATTTGACATTTGTTGTTATCAAATTTAACCATATAGCCTTTTTAATAAGTTGGCCGACACTTAATAAATTTTGTGCCAGTCCGGGAACATAGAAAACTTCATGAATTAATTTTGATGAATCATTTTTTGTTTTAACAGCGATTGTTCCTTTTCCGGCGACATCTTCTTTTTTACCATCTCCAAGTGTGATGTGAGTTTTAACATTTTCGTCAAGAGTGACAAAATAATTTTTATCGCCAGTCATGTGATTTGAACAACCACTATCAATATACCATACATCATTTATTTTTTCTTGTGCATTTAATCCAGTGTAGAATATTTGTTCTCCGGAATTATTATTTTCGGAATAGTTTGCTTTTTCTTTTTGTCGAAACCAACAATCTTTTTCAAGGTGGATGTGTTTTTTACACGTTTTACATTTATAACGACAATCATTAGTAGAGTGGTTAGTTTTCTTACATAATTTACAGTAAAGGTCAGTTTGATTATTTACTCGACTCCCTCAATTTTTAAAATTTCCTCTCCCCCTACCTCGATTATATGATGTTTGACCTTTTTCATAATTTTTATAATGATCATTTTTATTTTCACCATTAGAAAATTTTAATTTAGCTTGAAAAGCTTGTTCTAGTGGTTCATTGTTAAATCTTTTTAATCTATCTTCATGTGCAAGTAGTGATCCCATTAGTTCGGGGATACTTAATTGAGATAAATTTTTCTTGTTAACTTATTCTATTGTCGTGGCGATAATGTTATATTTTTGTGAGAGACTCCTTAATATTTTTCGAATCACATTTTCATCTTCTATTTTACCACCATTTGATCTTATTTGATGGACTATATTAGTGACTCGGTCAAAAAATGAATCTATTGTTTCATTTTCTGTCATTAGTAAATTATCAAATTCTCTCCATAATGATTGGAGTTTAAAAAGAATTACCCTCTTGGGAGCCTCGATATTTTGTCTCTAGGATCCTCCAAGCCTCTGTCGCTGTTTTGGCGGGCATGATTGTTGTAAGTATTGCCTCATCAACTCCACGGTATAATAAGGACAAGGCATAGTTATCCCTTATCCTATTTTGTTTATATTGTTTTATTTTTGTTTCATCCCAAGATGACTCTTTAGTGTCATCTTTGGGTAGTTGTTCATAGCCTTCTTGTACCAATTCCCATAAATCTTGGGAGATAAATATTGACCTCATTTGCATGGCCCATTGTTCATATTTTTCTCCCTTAAATGTGGGAACCCAATTAACTTGGGGGTAATTAATGGTTGAGGTCATGTATGTTTTATGGTGATTGGTTTATTTTATTGTGGAGTATGGAAGATTGGTTAATGTGTTTAGGTTGTTTGGAGGTCTTGGTTTAATTGGCTCTGATACCAAATGTAAAATTTTTAGAGGAATGTTGTAATGTAGATAAGAGGTTTAGAGAGAGAGAAAAGCTTTTATGTAAGAAGTAAATGTTGTAATTTTTACTTGCTTCATTGTGAATGTTACAATGTCTTTATATAGACATCAATGTCGGTTAATAATTGTCTAGAATTCTCTAGCTAGCTTTGACATTACATTAGAGGATGTGTAGGTTTAGGATTTTCTAGGGTACTCTAGAATTATTGTTTATTATTTTTTTAACCTAATATCTAAGATATTTTGTTTAGATTTTTCAAATTAATTTTCTAACATTT
>CM033456.1:1033776-1181276 GCA_019425755.1 Amaranthus cruentus
AATGAGAGATTTTATTTTATTCATTTCAATATAAATTTTATTCTTAAGTATTTATTATTTTAAGTTATACAATTTGAAATATTTAAAAATAAAAGGGGTATTCAATATGTTTCATAATTCGTCAGTTCTACAATTTTGTCTTACTATCTTTTTTTTATATTGTCCCATTCAAATTATTCTCATTTTTATTCTTAGCCATGATCCAATTTACTATTTTTAAAATTTATCCACACATTTAACAAAGATATTTTCTTACTCAGATCCTCTCTTGAAAGACCGTCTATAGTATAGACGTCTCTCAAGAGCCCAACTCATATCTCCCTTTCAACTTACAAAATCACCAATCAGTTTAATTTAAAAATTTATAAATTGAGTCGGTCCGAAAATTTAAGACGTCTATTATAGACGGTATAGTAAGAATGTGTGTTTCTTAATTGCCATTGAGGCAAAATAAGTGGGACGTAGAAAGTGTATTGCTATTGTTTACCTTACCTTTTCTAATAACTATTGTAACCGGCTTTGGCTCAGACACTTACTGGTATCATATGTAATCAGGTACCACTCTCGAAAATGTTGGGTTGTTTGAATGACTCCACTGTGGTACAAAAGTTGGAGACTTTGAAAGAGAAGATGAAGAGACTAACTGCACGAAAAGATGATGTTTGTGCTGAATGTAATCAAGCTGAGTTACAACCTGGTAAAAGAAAACGACATGAAGTTGTTCATTGGTTGGATACTTTCAAACTCAAAAGATCCAAGTTTGAAAGTATTGTCAACGAATGCCAGCAATCAAGAAGTCTTTTTGCCAATATGCAACTCACTGATCGCATAGACGCAATGACAAAAGAGGTTGATGATCTTTATGAGAGGAGTCTTTTTCCGAATGGTTTACTACTCGATGATCCTAAGACTAAGGAAGTGCCATTTTGTCTCGAACCATTGTATGGTGTGCTTTTCCAGAAAAATGTTCGAATGATTCACGAATGGCTTAGTGATCCTTTAGCATATTCACTTGGGGTTCTTGGTATGGGAGGTGTAGGGAAGACCACGCTCTTGAAAAACATATACAATCAGTTATTAGAGGGTGATTGCAGATTCAAATCGGAGCGTGTTATTTGGGTAACAGTTTCAAGTGATTGCAATTTGTACATGTTACAGGAAAAAGTTGCAGAAGTCGTTGGTGTAAAGCTTTCTAAAGAGGAAGATACTGATAAGAGAGCTGCTGTATTGTGTCATTCTATTGTCAAGATGGAGGAGAATGTGGTGCTTTTTCTTGATGATGTGTGGGAAAGTTTTCCGTTGCGTTCTATTGGCATTCCCAATAAAGAGAACGGATGTAAGATTAACATTATCTTTAGCACTAGGAAAGAAGAAGTGTGCCGAAGCATAGGGTGTACTAATCATGTCATTCGAGTTCAAACTCTTTTAGAGCATGAGGCATGGGAGCTATTTAAGAATAAGCTTGAGACTTATGATGATCTTTGTTTTGAGGGCCAGGAAATAGCAAAATTAGTGGCTAAGGAGTGTGCGTGTTTGCCACTTGCAACCATTGTCATAGCTCGAAGTATGAAAGGCGTTTATGACATGCGAGTGTGGAAAAATGCTTTAGCTGAGTTGGAAAATCCAAGTAGAGGGCATGAAGACATGGAAAAGGATGTGCTGCGGATACTAAAATTCAGCTATAATCACCTCAATAATGAGCTTCTAAAACAGTGCTTCTTAAGTTGTGTGCTATATCCTGAAGATGAAGAAATAAATAAGAAAAAATTAATAAAGGAATGGATTATGGAAGGAATGTTGGATGGTGTAGGGAGCAATTCAGATGATCAAATGAACAAAGGTCATACTCTCATAAAACAATTAGAAAATGCATGCTTATTGGAATCAGAAAAAATTGAATTTGTGAATATGCATGATTTGGTGAGAGACATGGGTATTTCGATCACAAATTGTTGTCCACGTTTTCTAGTAAAATCAGAACAATGGCAAGAAGTATTAGAAGAAGGATTATGGAGTCAAGATCTAGTAAAAGTCTCACTGAGCAACAATTATGACATCACAGTGATTCCATATGGTATGGCTCCTCGGACTCCAATACTCACAGTGCTCAAGCTTGTTGGTACTTCTTTAACAGAGATCCCAGAACCTTTCTTTGATCATATGAAGGCCCTTAAAATTTTAGATTTGTATGATAATAGAATTAAAAGGGTACCAGAAAGTGTTTCAAAGTTGGAAAATTTAAGGGCACTCTTACTTGATGGTTGTTATCAGCTAACTTATTTGCCATCACTGGCAAAGCTTACAAATCTAAGAGTATTGGACTTGGATGTTGAATCCAAGCTTGAAGAAGGTGTGAGAGGAATAGAAGGATTAGAGAAGCTAGAGACGGTAACATACTGCCCTTGGATTATAAATAATAATGATATGACTGGTTTTATTGGGCTTATACAACGTTCACATCAATTAAGTTGCTACAGGTTCTGTCTTAAATCACATGACCGTTTTGATATCAGCAGTATTCCAGACAGTGACAGGGGAGTGTGTATCACAGGTGTAGAATTTGGAGAGGAGAAACTCGGGGCTTTAAATTGTAGGAATATTATCATAAAAGAATGTAAAGGGTTGGAATACATATTAACAGAGACACAACAACTAGAAACCATTGAAGATGTATGTCTCAAAGAGTTGCCTGATTTGATAAGGCTAGTCGAATTTCAACTCGATAACTGCTCTTTTTCCCAACTTTACTTCTTACAGATATTCAAATGTCCAAAACTAAAGGAGTTGTTTTCATTCAATAAGAAGTTGAACCTCCCCAACTTGGTAAGCTTATTTGTGGAAGGATGTGATTTATTGGAGTGTATATTTGAATCAAACACCGGTACTTTACCCAATCTTGTTCTTTCTCTTCCTACATTAAAAAACCTATATTTAGATGGCCTCCCAAAGTTGCACTGCATATATGAGGGGTTACTTGTTTGTAATAATCATAAATCGTTATACATAAATGAATGTCCAGAGTTGCGGGTGTTGAATAAGTCAGAACACGTAATATGCCCAGCATCACCATCTACATTAGCTTCCATTTCCAAAGATGCAGAATTTTGGGAGATCTTTCAGCAGTATGAACCCCTAAATGTTACCCAGATTTCTTATGAAATCAATCAAATTCTGAAATGTGATACCATGCTTGGTGATGTTGATAATGAAATAGAGGTCAAGGAAGACAAACTCGAATGGGGTGTAGATTTATCCCTCTCCCTTTCTTAATTTTCAAATATGTACGTTGTGAAGTTATAGCAGATATTGTATTTTAGATTAACATACTGTTTGAAACTAAGTTTATGAAGTAATATATTTCTGTTTGAAGGTGTGATTGTGAACTTTAATTTTTCATTTAGAATAGAAAATCTTGGATAAGTATTATCTACATTTGAGTACTTAATTCCTAGTTTTAAATGTTTTACCTCTCAAAATAATGATATTCAAAACAATGCCAACAACTTGTTTTATTTATTTCTTTATTTTTCAATTTGAATATCCAATTTTCTATATTTTTTATTTATATAATTTACGATTCTCAACTATAATTAAATTGCGTTACTTATCCAATTTTTAATTAATTTAGCCTATTGAACATCCAATCATATTGCCGAAATTGTTTTTTCAAACTATAAAGATAAAAAAAACGCAAATAAAAAATAAAAATAAAAAAGAATTTTGATAAAACCAAAATTTGATATCTGATAATCCATGATCAATCAGATATCTGGTTTATTCAGATCGATACTGATTTTGATTTTTACTATTCGAAAACTAAATATTTGAATCGATTTGATATTCAATTTGAAAGCCCCTAGTCTCCACTATTTAAGTGCTCATGCTAATAGTTAGAATATTTACCATTAACAAATGAATGTCAATGTCATTATATTTAGTAGCTATATTAAAACATGTTGGGGTTTAATTTCCCTTGCTTTTCATTAAAAGGCAAAGACTATATATACAACTATACATGAAAAATTGAAAAAACTAAGACAATTAGCAAATTTATGTCAATATATGATATGAGACTCGTGCAAAACTTTATCCCAAAATAAGTGATATATAATGCTGTTATTAACAGCGAGTGGACAACTTTGACCATGATCGAGTAACTCGCTGTTACTAACAGCGTGTATATACTTTACTCTTGCCATTTTTCATAACTCGCTGTTAATAACAGCGTGTTTACACCAAGCCTAGCTTTGAAGCCAAAAACGCTTATTTTGGGATAAAGTTTTGCACGAGTCTCATATCATATATTGACATAAGTTTGCTAATTGTCTTAGTTTTTTCAATTTTTCACTATACATTAGGTTAACACAAAGTGGGCTAAGTGGGCTATAATAACATGGGCCCAAAATAAACTAAATTGAAAAGGATAAGATTATAAAACAAAAAAAATAATGAAATGAGAGCCAAATCAAAGTTAACCCAAAAATAAGCGTCAAATTCCCAAAGCATAGGTCTAGAGCTGTTCGCAGTTACTAAGTGCGAACAGCTAGGTTGAACTTTTTGAGCTGTTCGCAGTTAGTAACTGCGAACAGGTTCGCATTTACTAACTGCGAACGTTCCTGGCTTTTTTTTGAAAATCTCTCTTTTGTTCGCACTTATTAACTGCGAACATATCCGAACCTTTGCCCAGGCCTAGTAGACGCTTATTTTTTGGAATACTTTGATTTGACTCTTATTTCATTATTTTTTTTTGTTTCTTAATCTTATCCATTTCAAATTTTCTTTATACTCCTAACAAAACATTTTTACTAAAAAACAAATTTGCACCTATTATATAAACTCAACTATTTTCAAAAATAACAAATTTAGAGATAAAATAGAGCAAATTAATAACAACAATTATCTAGACATATATACAATTATCAAAAAAATATCTAGACAAATATACAATACCTAAAAAACACCTTGACAAATTTACAATTATCGAAAAATAATTCAACAAAAATTTTCAGTGCTCACACTACAAAAAAAAAAGCCTCCTTTTCAATTGTAAAAGAGAGCCGCATACTAATTGAATTTCAACGTTTTTTTTTAGTCCGAATAACTGTAGTACGAAAACAAATTTTGTTGGAATTTCGATTAGCATATGTTGTCTAATTGTCAGTCGAAATTTCAACTGTTTTCCTATTGAAATTAGACTTTCATGGTAGGAAAATAGTCATAATTCCAATTGTTTTCCTATTGAAATACGATATTTTAGTAGGAAAATAATCGAATAATTTTTAACCCTAATTTTCTAACTATTTTCGAGGATTTAGTCGGTGTACTAATGTGTTTTTGTAGTGTAATTTTGGCCAACTTTCCATAATCTTTCATGGGCTGAGTGGAAAAATAAATAAAAAATAAATTTAAATAACATTAAAAATTAATACTCTTCTATTATGTAATATAATTAATATTTATTTAGTTAAAAGTTTAAAATATATTTAGGTTTAATAAATAAAATTAATTTTAGAAAAAATTGCAAGAAACTATCTAACCTATGGGTTTATTTGCAAAAAACTACCTTATGTATTTTTATTTTTATTTTTTTTGCAAAAAACTACCTAATATAATATATTTCTCGACAAATGACTACCACTTAACAGAAAACTTGAATCGACCATTAAGTTTGAGGGTTTGACTAATTTTTTTTTTTTTTGAAGAACACCTATCAAATTATATTAAAGATCAAGAGTAGCCAAAGTTACAAGACTTTGGGGAAAGGGGTTCATGTAAACATTCTCACCAACAGTGTGAGCATTCCAATGGGCAACCATGTGGGCTACCGTGTTACCACTCCTACGAATAGAGCTACACTTAAAACCGAAGAACGATTGACTAAGCTGTAGCACACGATCCAGCAGAACAAAAGGAGGGGAGCAGCCTTGAGCTTTGTTATGGATGCCCTCAATTACAGTGGAGTTGTCACCTTCAATATGGACAAAAGAGTAGCCCATGCGAATGCCTATTTCAATACCATACAAAACAGCAGCCAACTCAGAGGTATAAGGGGACCAAGTAGCCCGCACTCGACGCACACCAACCATAAGAAGGTTACCTACTGAGTCACGAACAACGATACCAACACCACGAATGTCATTGAAAACATGTGCATCCACATTGATTTTAAGCCAACCTGTGTCCGGAGGAGTCCAGCTACTAGGCATGTGTAAATTCGAGCGATTTCCGGTGAAAACTCTTTTAGCATAAATGTTGTAATCACGAACCATAGATGTGAAGCTAGAAACAGTATCCACTATATTCTTGGTTCTTCTCTCAAAAGTGAGTTTGTTCCTTGAAAACCAAATACCCCAAAAGGTTGATGAAATTAAGCCCAGTTGCTCCTTTGAAATATTCTCCAACAGCCAGCAGAAAAAATCTTTGAAAGAAGTGCGTGGGGCCATATTCAGAACCATACTACTTGGATGATCTTTCCATACCTCTTGGTTTGAGTTGCAATCAACTAGAGCATGACAAATAGATTTTGGGTGTTCATTGCATCTCTCGCAGACCGGTGAAGGGGCTAGGTGTCTTCTATGGCGCTCTAAATTAACTGCTAAGCTCCCTTTACAAGCTCGCCATATGAAATGTCGCAATTTGGGGGGACCCTCAATGTTCCAGATTCTCTGCCATACATCTTCGGACATATCAGCAGGCTGCACTAAAGGGTTGTTTGCCACGCCTAATCTTCCCGACCAATACCCAGATCTCACGTCTTTTTTGGCTTCATTCGAAAGAGGGTTTGACTAATTTGAGAGTTTAATTTGTCTATGTAAAAGTATCTGAATATTGGTCCTCATATTTTTAAATAATTGGTCCTCATAACGATATTTTCTAAAACAACGGGCGTTACGATTTCCTTATGGGATAACTCTTTTGAAAATCGGGGTGAAACAAGTTTTTATTTTTTAAATAATCGCGACGTCCGCTTTTTGAAAATATATCATTTTGATGGGTAAAAATGAGTAAATGACGTTAAACGTCGTTTTCAGTTTACGTGTTGGAAAATAGACGAATAAGTAATTGTTTTGACTGGATTTTTAAAAGAGTTACCCGATAAGGATAATTGCGACGTTCATTTTTTGAAAAATCATTTTTATAATGGGTAAAAATGACGTTAAAAATCTTTTTCGGTTACGTGTCAGAAAATAGGCGAATAGTACCATTTTATTAAATTTCAGTCTGAAAATTGTGAAAACAGAACCATATTTAAGTAGAAATTAATCAATTTAACGTCAAAATTGATCATTTATAGGTCCAAATTGAAAATTTTTATTTTAGTTGATTTGTTTAAGTTTTACTTTAAGTTGAAATCAATATCTTTAAGGTCAAATTGATATTTTTAAGGTCAAAATTTATAAATGACCAGAAAAATAGAAAAAACGAGGGAAAACATGTGAAGCTATTACATGCGTGGATAGGACAGGCCAAATTGACGGTCTCATAATAAGACCGTCTCGTCCAAGTTATTAGGAGTTTATATTTGAATTTTCTTTTTAATTTGTGTAAATTAAGCTATTTAATCAACGTCTAAAGCGTATCTCACGGTGAAATCGCTGCATACGAGTAACAATTAGTGATACAAAATTGGACACCAAACTTTTGTAAGCCATTCTCCTAGCATAATCAGGCAAACATCCTTCTATGGTCGTTCACTTCACTTCTCATTCTAGTAAAACAGAAAAATAAATTACTCCGAAACAAAAAGAAAAGGTAACATTTGGATAATATAACCCTGCAAATCAAACCCTGTGGATTGTGGTGCATTTGTACCAAAAACAATGGCTACTTCGTCAATTTCTGCTACATTATCTCCTCTCACTCTTCGCAATACATCTTCTACCTCTACCAAACATGATTTCTCCACTCCCTCTCTTTTCAATTTCAGAAGAACCCTAACTGTCTCCCAATCCTTGGCTAACTCTTCGAATTTCACAACTTTTGCTGCTCCTCAAGCTTTGGAGACTGTTCCTGAATCATTTCAGGTCATTTTCTGCTTTAATTATTTATTCTGTGAAAAACTTGCATTTCTCTTTTTAGGGTGTGTTCGTTTCTTGATTGTATACTTTGTAAGCGAAATATTCAAACTAAATTTTGATGGGCAATTCTTGATTTTGTTCTTTACTCGTTTTGGTAAAATGGGTTGCTGAAATTTGGTTGTGGATAAGTGAAAATTTACTGTGTGAAAATTCGATTGTATACTTGTTTTTATGATTTGTGCTAGTATGGGATAAATTATGGATAAAGAGTAAAATATTTATTGTGTCAATTGTTTAAGGGCATAGAACTCTAATGGAGATAAGCATTCACCCGACAAGTCAGTGTAGAACTATATGCAGAAGTAATGCATTCAAACCCTAATTCCCTTATCTTCCGATTCCCAGATTCCCACTTCAATATTTTTTTCCTTCTCAAATCCAAAAAGTCCAAAAAGTTTCCGAAAATGGTGGAAACGGCTCACTATCACGCATTCACTTGCCGACGAAGCTACTTCTACTGGTAAGTTACTACAATCTTTTACCTACTTTTTCTATTCTTTTGATCACTTGTGCAAGCTTTTTTTTTTTTTAATATTATGTTATGAGAAGATCGGGATACCGTAATTCCTTTAAAATCAACTGATTTGATGAATTGCTGAGTAATGATGAATAACTAGAAAAGTCCTGATTAATTGTGTTTGTATATCTTCAAAGTTGCGTAAAAGCTGAATTGTTTCTTAACTCCTTGATCCTTGGAAGTAAGAATTTTGAAATAATACTTGATGGCTGATGCTCACATTTGATGTAAGAAGTAATCAGATTTTCTAACTAATTGTGGGTAAAGTATAGTAATTTTAGAGGATCTTTGAGTAAAATTGTGTTATAAGCATCTGTTAAAGATGTTAATGGAGTTATAGTTTCAAGACACATCTCAGCTATTAACATGCTATTCTAAATTATTCGACAGCAAATTGGGCTACCGAACCTGTTAATGATGATGACGCATCCCTTGCAGTAAAGGTGCTTTTTCTCTCCATATATCCTTATAGATTATTTGTGTCTTAGTTGTTCTAAATCATTAAAAAAAGGTAAATGAAGAGTAACATCATGCATTATCATCAACTACTATGGTCTCTAGATTTATCATTATGAAGAGATATGTATCTAAATGAACGGGAGGCGTTGGAGGAAGGAGTCGGTTATGCTATGGCTAGAGTCCTACTCATGGCGACCAGGTTGAATTGGGAGAAGCTTTGGGTACTATTGCCGGCCAATCTATTTGGGAACCTGGTACTCAACTAATGAGTCAAATATTCTAACATCCACTTTGGTATCTTATTGAGAAAATATGGTGATATTATTCCTCCATTAATCAAGAATTTCAATTTTCGGAAAGACAACATAGGCCACACTGATAAGAATAATCAATGTAATATTATTGAATGTTATAATTACAAGGTTGTGCAATACACCTTAAATAAGAAATACTAATAGAGAAGATTACAAGAAATATATTATGAGAGAATATGGAGACAAGAACAAACACAATATAGGATAATGATATTCTAAGGGAGGCAAGTAGCAGTTGGTGATTGATGTGCAAATCATGGAGGATCACGTGTAATTGACTCCTTAACATGCCCCTTCAAGATGGATGACCAATAGGAAAATTCAATCTTGGTCAATAGCATTGTTATGCGTGGGCGAGGTAATGGTTTGGTGAGTTTTATGCTGGATGGGAATATTGGATTAACGGCTAGGTTGATGGATTGGTGCCTTAGCCAATCTAGTTCAACAGTTATATGGGCAACAAACCAGTATTCAACTTTAGTGAAGAGTGAGCAACTGTTGATTGTTTATGAGATTGCCATGAAATAGGGTTTTTTGCCAATATATAAAATATATGTGCTAGTTGAAAATAGGTATCACGAAGAAAAAGGCATGGAAATGAAAGGGGGAGGCGTTGTGAATTTGAATATCGAGATCTATAGTGCCTTTGAGATAGCATAAGAGCCTTTTTAGAGCTTGCCAATGGATATTAGTGGGTTTGAATTGAGATAATTTGTTGACAAAAAACCCAATGTCAAGACAAGCAAAAGACAGGTATTGAAGGCTTCCAACTATTGCCTAATATTCAGTGGGAAAATTCATAGGAGTTCTAATTTCAAGAGTTAAGTTAATATTGAAGTCATGGAAGAGCTAACTCGCGATGCGTCAAGCATAGTAGATTTGGCAATGAGATCATTAATGTATTTGCATTGATTGAGGAATATTTTTGTAGCAAACTACCTCAACACCAAGAATATAGTTGAGATCACCCAGATCCTTGAGAGCAAACCTAGTAGACAACTGTGAGATAAAAGAACAAACACGAGATTGAGATGAACAAGTGATAATGATATCATCAACATAAACAAGTAAAAAAAAAACTGTTTATCGTTGTGGTAAAAGAGATCACCTAGTTTTTGAAGCCAAGAGAAAGAAGGAAGTCTTTAAGCTCATTGTGCCTAACGCGTGCGGCTTGTCCAAGACCATAAAGAACTTTTTGAAGACGTCATACATGGTGAGGACATTGATTATCAATGAAGCCAGGGGTTGTACCATACAAACATCATCAATGAGGTTAACTTGCAAAAACGTATCATTGATATCTAGTTGCTTAATAGGCCAATTAGAGGTAACAATATAGAGAATAAGACAAGCGACTGATGGTTTGATGATAGGGCTAAAAGTTTAGGTATCTGCTAGACTAAGACCACTATAAGCAGGAGCGTCCTATTTGGAACATAGAACGGGATAGGGAACAAAAACCAAGTACGCAAACTATATTGACTCGAGAACTATTGGGTACGATATACATTAAGCAGAGAATATATATTTGGAAAAAAGTTGAATAAAAATTATTTTTTTGCTTTAAGAAATTTTTTTTAGTGTAAATTATTTAATTTTCTAGGTTTCATCTCGTTTTCGTCCATTTTTTTCTTTAATTAGTTAATGAAGGCCAAAATACTTTTCAAAAAAGGTATTCTACACCGAGACGTCACCTTGAGCGATTTGGATCGCGTTTTATGGTGATCAGGGACAACGTTTCTAGATTGCAGAACGTGGCTATGTTCCACGTTCCATGTAACTATGACTATGACGTTGTTGGAACTGTTTACACGTCACCTTGAACCGTTTCCATCTTGTACTCTTTTTCTCTTTTCCCTAATTATTTCTGTGTTTTTTTTTCTACCATTCTCTTTTTTTAATACCTTCATTTTGTCTCCTTTTTTTTTATTTATCTTTTCCAGCTTCCTCTTTTTTATTTTCTTTGTTCCCCACTTCCTTTTGTTTTTCTTTCTTTTTTGATTTTCTCTTGTTTCTTCCTGTTGAAATCCTAATTTCTTCCCCTTTATTTGCACACTTTGATCCTTAATCTCTTCTTTAAACCTTAAATCTTCATCAATGACGTTTTCTTCGAAACATGGAACATGTTTTTTGCATTTTTGAAACATTTGCTTTGACATTTTCTTTCCTATACTCTTCAATGTCTTCCCTTATTTGTTTGTGCAATGCTATAGTCACTTGTTTTTTGCTTCTGCGACTTCAAATAGTCAGACTCCCATTTTACATCGTGGCCTTTGAGCCTCTGTCACCGTTATTGTACCGCTCTATACTATTTGTGACATAACGGCCTAGACCCGAATCAAGACTGGATAGTAAACACACACTAATGGACAATTCGAGTCTGCCCCATAACCCTAAAAGGATTATTCCTTATTATTCAATATTCAATAGCCATCTAAACATTACAAGGCTGGCTCTATATATAGCCTAATGTCACGGTCCGAACACAACTGGATCGGTCCGTGTCGTCATTCCCACATTTATCCCGACATTTCTGGCAAGAAGAGACATCAAGAAAGATCCAGAGTGATCTAGAGGTTTCTAGACTATTCTAGGGTGTTCTAGAAGCATCTAGAACATTTGTGAAGGTTCTAGAATGTACTAGAGACATCTAGTACATTCATGAAGGTTCCAAAATATGGTAGTAACATCTAGAACATACTAGAGTGTGCTAGAAGATACTAGCATACTCAAGAAGGTGCTAGAAGGTGCTAGCCCTATCATGTAAATACTAGAGTAGTATAGAATAGTGTGGTGTATTCTGGAGTGTTCTGGGCATGTCCAAAACCTTGTAGGTCTTTCTACTCATGTAGGGAGTAGTGTAGAGCATTCTAGATAATCCTTGTAAGTAGGATGGAGCACTATAAATAGGCTCCAAGGGTCATTTGTACATCCAAGTTGAGAGATATACAAAAAGCATTCCAAAAGCACTTGTGTTCTCTTGCAACTCAACCTTCTTCCTTTCAACACTTAGAGAGTGTGAGGAAAACTAAGGCACGAAGGTGCCAAAGGAGTGATCGGGCATATTAGCAAAGGTGATAGCTTGTGTGCTCAATTGTCTACGACACTTAGTCATCAATTCAGACTAAGGCACTAAGGGTAAGTGCTTAGTTCAACCAAAAGGTCTTGTTAGCACCAAGGGGACGTGCTAGCAAACATATTCTAGCTGCACAAAGGATTGTGCTACTTGGGCAGCTACGTGGGCACGAGTAGTAGTGCCAAGGGAGAAAGTCTGACTTGTCTTACGACGGACTGTAAGCAAGTGGCGCACGGTGCGTGACTAGGGCAAAGTAGTCAGCACGTGACACTAAGCCCAATAAACAACTACAAAAATAACAACTATTCTAACTAACAAAACACAAACTAATTAATAGTGAAATGTCGATAATGCCTTTGGTCCCTTTGACCCAATTCATCATAGATTAGAAAGTAATAATACCTTAAACAATGGAGTTCAATTGATAATGGTGAAATCAATGACAATAAGAAAGCAATTGAAGAAAACTTATTGAAAATTCTAGGGTTTAACAAAGGGAAAAATTGAAATTAACAATAAGATTAACTACTAGGTAATGATTAAAGGGAGATTAAGGAAAAATTAAAAGGTGATCAACAAAAGCATAAAGTAACTACGGGTTTCTAATCTATCTCCCCCTCAAAAACCAAGAAGAAGAAGTATTTATATCATATCCTCAACGTTGAGTGGAACAGAAGTGAGGAAGTGGCTCTGCAGCCAATCTCGGCCCAAGCTAGGGATAATGTCGGCCTAACTCAGCTAGCTTCGGTCGAAGTGTGCAATTTTGCCCGAAGGCAGTTTCAGAACAGTCCAATGACTTTTGGTTTATGAGTTCGACCGAACTTGGTATAATCTCGCTCGAGATCATGTATAGTGACATCAAATGGCTTTTCTTTGATTAATCTTGCCCATAGGCTATGGGAATCTCAGCCGAACTTAAGCTCAATAGCTCTACAAAGGCTTGAAATCTCGTCAAATGACTCTCGAACTTTCCTCATCTTCATGGAATGTCTCCATGAGTTACGATAAGATGTCTAAACGTGTGATGATGCATTAATGAAGCTCGGTGGACATGGTTGAGGACCGGAATGGCTAGAAGCTTGCTTGAATCAACTCGAATATCAATCATTAAGGCATGAATAAGCGTACAACGGCATACGCACTCTATCTAGCGAATCTCGATCACTTTCAACCTCAAAATGCTAAACAATTTCTCGATAAACCCCATAGGAGACGCATTAAGTATAAAATACTACACTCATCACTACTCTTGAGTTTAATTGAATTGAATTAAATTCAATGGAATTAAACTCTCCATAACTAACTGAATTAAACTCAAGTTAATTGAATGAAGATTTCAATGGATAGTATAAATATATGAGATCAAATGCAATGCACATTTAGAGTAGAACTAAACTGAACTGAATAGAGTTAAAGTGAACTAATATAGTTGATCTCAACTAAACTCAATTGGAAATAAGCCGTAAAGAACGAAGCCTTAGTCGTTAACCAACCATTCCTCCATTAGCAATACTTGTAAACACTTTGTGCATTCTTAATGGTAGTAGATTGTTTGCAGAGTTATGTACAGGTTGGAGGAGAGACAGTTGGCTAACTACAATCTTCCACTTGACCTTTGTGGTTGCATGAAAATATTCATGATGTAGATTCTTCTATTGGTGAAAAAAAAATTCCAAATGATTATGTGCAAAGCACTATCAATTTCCTCCCTATGTGTCTTTTGATCATCTGCGATTGGGATTTGGGATGATTGGGAAGCAACTGAACTTCTCGTTGGATAATTTAGCTTGTGATTTCTGGTGCTTCTTGTTAACTTTTTTCAGTTTCAATTTAGAAGAAGGCAACAGATATATCTGCAGACCTGAAAGGAACGTCAATATTTCTCATAGGTAATCTAATTTTGCACCTGAATTGATGCACTTGGATGCCGTGTACGCACCCAGAATTCTGATATGCAATCTTCATGTCTTATGCTATAAAATCCTCAGGTATGAACAGTTCGATGAAAACAAGTGTAGGCAAGCTTATAGCAGATGCGTTACGATATTACTACTTTGATAGGTTCAATTTCTTCACTCTTTAATCAATGTGATTTGCTAAGAGAAATTACAAGTATTCACTTTTGTGGTATATTTCAGTGATAGTTTGGTTGAAGAGGCTGCTGGTGAGGATTCTTCTGGTAGATCTTTTAAAGACAGGGATGAAGATGGTTTTCATGAATCAGAGGTAGCTTTCCATCTCATTTTCAACCTTATTCAGTAAAAATCTTGTGTTTTTAACAAGTTTTTCTCAGACTGAGGTGTTGAAGCAATTATCATCATTGGGCCGACTGGTAGTAAATGCGGGAAATGGTGCAGTTCAGAGTAGAACTAATTTGTAAGGCTGTGTTGAGGTTGCCTTTGTTAAGCTTTTTACTGTCATTTTCTATCATCATGATCATCAACCCAATATTCCGTCTGTAAACAGGGTCTGGGTGAGGGAAGATGACATACACTATTACACTCCATACCGGTCCTCCCTTCAAAGAGAGGACTAGAGGAATGCGGTCAATTTTTAAACCCAAAAATATATATTGTCTTTTTCAGTCGTTATCTATCATTAAATATACATTGCATCTTGTGAATGTTTCTTGCTTTCTTCTGAATAATTGTAGAGCATTGCTACGACACGGAATTTCAATATGGATAGATGTTCCTTTAGACATGATAGCTAAAGAATCCATAAAAGACGATCAAGAAATTACTCCAGATTCCTCCTCAGAGGTCTGATTCTGATTATTTGATTCTTATAAGCACCTGTTGTTTTAGCCTTTAGTTATACATCAGATTATGCTAAAACAAATATATTTATGATTTTACATTTCTGTTAGGAATTGCACAAGTTAGTTGTGTTGTACGAGGAAAACAGAGAAGGATATGCAACAGCTGATGCAACTATCTCGCTTCAGAGTATGCTCAATTCTTGTATTGCACAATATATTATATATTCCAATCTACTCGTACTTATTTTCATGTCTATGCGTTTCAGCGGTGGCTACCAAGCTTGCTTATGATGAGTTTGAACAAGTGACTCCTCAAGACATGGCTCTTGAGGTACAAAATTTCTCTCGTCCTTGCCCCTTTTTCCACACTATATTTTCTTGTTAATCATTTAGAAGTTTGTTTCCCGCTTTTATTCGAAATATTAGCCCTCTCTATCGGGTTTTTCGTCCTAGAATACCTTACATATACTAAAATGTCAGAAACAATGTCACATGATTCGCTAATCTGCTTGCGAATCGCGAATCGAGAAAACAGAATTTTTGGTTGGTTTTGGGCTATTCTTGGGTAAATGTGAGCGAATCACGAATTCAAGAAGCGAATTAGCTAGTGAATTATGTTACACTGGTCAGAAAATTGCATAAAAAAGGAAATAAATATATAGTCCTGTGATGTTTGTCTTAGTTCTCGGACTCACCATGAAAAGAGAACCCCATTGCTATGCTCATTTACTGTCCCTCTGCTTTTGATTATTGATATGATATATTACAGGTTCTGAAGCAGATAGAAAAGCTTACGAGACTAAAGAAGATGATGGAAGAAGCAGGAAGACCTTTTTAATTCTCATAATCTGATGTACTTCATTTGGTAATCACAATGTGAATATATACAATTATAGACCAATTATTGGAATAATGATTTCTATAGTATTATTAGTAACTAGTTACAACTGATTTGGTTAGTAAAGTCGTGGTTAGCGATCGCATATCTTTCACATTATTTTCATATTTCCCTTTTGTTCCCCATAATATTTGGAAGAACGATAAGATTTTGGTTTTTTTATTAGCGTTTTGCTTTTTTGTTGAGCAAATAATAAGAAAAAATAATTTTTAAGTAAATCATGTAACTTTTGAGTTTTGACTCATTCTTTTTTACAACAATTTAGTTTTAGCAAGTATCTTCATAATAATTTCTCAAATAAACCCATAATTTGCATTCACTTGGTTTATAAGGCTAAAAACAGTGCAAAAGGTTGCTTATAAGGCTAAAAACAGTGCAAAAGGTTGCTTATAAGGCTAAATACTTCACAAACTTGTCAACATAAGTATGTAATTCCACCACCCATAAACATATAATTATACATATAAGACCGTCTCAATATGAGATGGATAGTCCAATCAGTTTAAAAATAGTTTTTCTTAATATGCGTTCAATACTTAATCTATTTAAGGTTATAATTGATACTTTTGAGGTCAAAATTGATTTTTCAATTGATCATTTTAAGGTCTGAATTGATTATTTTTAGATCAAAATTTAAATTTTTATAAACAAAGCAGCAATGAACTTTTGGTCATTTCCAAAAGCATTCAGTTAATGGATCATTTAAAAGTCTGAATTGATCATTTTTAGATTAAAATTTAAAATTTTATAGTCATTGTATTGAATAATCATGTTGCATTGAATAAGATTTACTTGTATTGTGCAATGTTTTAAGACTATTATTGATATTATTCATTTGTTATTTGAAATTCATCCATAAAATGATAGTACCATTTTATTAAATTTCAGTCTGAAAATTGTGAAAACAGAACCATATTTAAGTAGAAATTAATCAATTTAACGTCAAAATTGATCATTTATAGGTCCAAATTGAAAATTTTTATTTTAGTTGATTTGTTTAAGTTTTACTTTAAGTTGAAATCAATATCTTTAAGGTCAAATTGATATTTTTAAGGTCAAAATTTATAAATGACCAGAAAAATAGAAAAAACGAGGGAAAACATGTGAAGCTATTACATGCGTGGATAGGACAGGCCAAATTGACGGTCTCATAATAAGACCGTCTCGTCCAAGTTATTAGGAGTTTATATTTGAATTTTCTTTTTAATTTGTGTAAATTAAGCTATTTAATCAACGTCTAAAGCGTATCTCACGGTGAAATCGCTGCATACGAGTAACAATTAGTGATACAAAATTGGACACCAAACTTTTGTAAGCCATTCTCCTAGCATAATCAGGCAAACATCCTTCTATGGTCGTTCACTTCACTTCTCATTCTAGTAAAACAGAAAAATAAATTACTCCGAAACAAAAAGAAAAGGTAACATTTGGATAATATAACCCTGCAAATCAAACCCTGTGGATTGTGGTGCATTTGTACCAAAAACAATGGCTACTTCGTCAATTTCTGCTACATTATCTCCTCTCACTCTTCGCAATACATCTTCTACCTCTACCAAACATGATTTCTCCACTCCCTCTCTTTTCAATTTCAGAAGAACCCTAACTGTCTCCCAATCCTTGGCTAACTCTTCGAATTTCACAACTTTTGCTGCTCCTCAAGCTTTGGAGACTGTTCCTGAATCATTTCAGGTCATTTTCTGCTTTAATTATTCGACTTGTAATTGAGATAGATATTCAAGCTAAATTTTGATGGGCAATTCTTGATTTTGTTCTTTGCACTTTTTGGTAAAATGGGTTGCTGAAAATTTGGTTTTGGGTATGTGAAAAGTTACGAACTTGGTGTTTTTGGTTTACATGTGCAGCTTGGATCCCTTTTGTTTAATATAATTATTTGTGAGCTTGTATTGAGTGATTTATTCTTGAATTCTTGATGGGTTGAAAGTGGTTTTATGATTTGTGCTAGTATGGGATATATGATGGATAAAAAGTAAAATATTTATTTTGTGAATTGTTTAAGGGCATAGAGATGGTCACACCACGAGATCGTTTCATTTAAGAATTAGTGTTATGCCTTAGTTTCATAGGTTGTGAATGTAGTTGCTTGTTTTTTGATGGTTGCTCTGTGGTGTTATGTAGGATGGTTCTGAGACTTCCACACTCAGCATTGCTGCTGATGCTGACCAGGTATTGAGCTTTCTTCCATTGATTTGTATTCTTGATTCTTTAGATTTGATTGACTTTAGAGAATGCTGGCTGAATGGTAAGTTTAGTACAAAGAAAGGAAGATAAGAAACATGAGAAGGTATAAACCCAGGCCAATGTATCTAATCTATGTTGTCCTTTTTACTCAAATTCCCTGTCTATGCTAGATTTGATCATACTTCATGTTCTGCAAGTACCTTGATTGTCTGCTTAGTGGTAATTATAGGTTTTGTATTATTGTGTTTGCAAGAAAAGTCCAAGGTTTCTGAGCCGATGCCTTCGCATACATGTGTTTTGCTTCATCAATTTCAACTGCTCTATTACATATGACGAAAAAACGGTATTTGGATATGACAAGAATTTCCATGGATAACTTCTTGACAAAATTGTGTAAAAGTTCAATACAGTAATAGCCAACATCTAACAGGCCATGAGGGTACAAACTTGAGACCGTTGTGTTTCTAAGCATTCTAGACGCAAAAGTATTGTTCATATCTTTTGGACACAACAACGGTGTCAAAGCCTTGAAATCGAAAGATTTGGGTTGGCTATATGAATAAATATATCATTTTCAATGGTCGTCCACATGGATAAAATTACGCTTATTATGCGTGTCAGGTTGGGGTTGAACCTACGACCTTACAGGGTTCCACTGAGCTAGACGCCTTTAATGTGTCTATACATGTTGAACCCTCTTGCTATTCGTTTTTGGGACAATGAAGAATGATATCATGAAATACATATTGATTTGCTTTAAGCAACATTAGTCATGTTCCATTGGTAGCATCTCATGCAAGAATCCTTTTGATGTATTCAATATGATCATTGAACAGATAAGAAGCTATCTATAGTAAATTGTGGATAAAGCATTTCCTTGTACTCAAAAGTTTATACCCGTATCAAGTTTGTAAAATTCTGATTTAGTTTTGCGAAAGTAGCTCTCCGGGGCTATATCTATAGTAAAAGGATTTAACCCTATTCAAATCGACATAAGGGTATCTATCTCCCTTGATAAGGTTATCTGTTGCACAGTATGCTTGTTCTGATTGTAAGGTTACTACCACTTTATGTTATGATAAGCTCTATTTGCACTTCAGATGGCTCCAAAGCAGAAGATACGAATCAAGTTGAGGTCCTATTGGGTTCCCTTGATAGAGGACTCCTGCAAACAGATCATGGACGCTGCAAGGATGACAAATGCGAAAACCATGGGACCAGTGCCATTGCCAACAAAGAAGAGGATATACTGTGTACTCAAGTCACCTCATGTACACAAGGATGCCAGGTTTCATTTTGAGATCCGAACTCATCAACGCCTGATTGACATATTGTACCCAACAGCCCAGACAATCGACTCATTAATGCAGCTTGATCTCCCTGCGGGTGTCGATGTAGAAGTTAAGCTCTGAAGATTTTGTGTAAGAACTACCCACGTTCTCAACGATTTCACTTCATGATGTTTTGCATGTTTGGTCATGTTCACTGGCTCAGCCCATAACTTTTGCTAAAATCCGATTCAATATGAATAGTGATTCGAACGTGTTTATCTTACTGATTACGATTTACTTTGTTTCCTTTATGTACCAGATTGACCTCATCTCCTATTAGGACCTGTAAGAATCCCCAGATGTCAATGGTTGCAGATGCCGAACCAAATGCTCATCTCAAAGGCTCGACTTTTCGCGTTAACAAGTTGCATATTTTGAGCTAGTTTTGTTTAATTTTTGTACCAAAATGGAAGAGTTTTTGCAAGCTGTATAATTGCATATATGCTGTAAAAACTTCTACTGCTTCCGGAAATTACCATCCTTTTGCTAGGCAAATCTTTTTCATTTGCAAAAACTGAATTTGTTCAAATATTTCAAAATTGAGGGCCGAAAATTGAGTCTTGTTTTAGCTGTAGCAAGTACCAAAGAGGCAAATAGGGTAAACTATACAATATTAAAATTCATTGTTGCTCGGACTTTTCGCTTTATGCTAACTATTTACATATACGTTCAGCAAAATTTCTGGTATGAACCATATTTCAGACGAAAGAAACAAAATAAATGAATTACTTTTCATAAATTAGCTGAATTTGGCCCTAGATACGAGTAATAGAAGTATCTGAGTCTGAATAACTCATAAAAACAAACCAAGACAGTGAGGAGTAACTTTGAATCGAAGATGGCACCAATAAGCTCAACAAAAATTGCCAAACGCCATAGGTAGAGAAAAGAGCGACAAAGGTTGCTTATAGTTTAAATGCTCACCCCTTCGAGGCTTCGATTAATAAATTAACTTGCAAGCGACTTAAGATATTCCGTTTCTGATCTGTTGCACTCTAACGTTCTCGACCTGAAAATTCCTCAACTGACATCATCCTCGTTCTTCTCTCTCCAAAAACAGAAAGAATATGGCAAAACGATTCTTTTTCAGAAACTGCATGATCAGTGATTTGAACGCATATATCCATCCATAAAACTGTATTAAAAAAAATGCAAGTAAAACTAAACAGCATTCAGACATTCAGTTTCAAATATCAACAATCTAAATATGTTTAATTCATGCAGAAAACCAATATAACTCTTTGAAGAGCACAGCGAAAGGTAAAGAAAGTAAATTTGCATCACATTGCTAGTCAACAAATACAGCAAAAGTATGTCAAAAAAATTATTTTCCGGTTATTATAGTATAATACTCCCTTCTATTCCCTTTAAATGTCCCATTTGAGTTGGGCACGCATATTAAGGGAGGGGATCACAACAATTGTAGATAATAGATACCTAGTGGTAGTTGAAGTGTTTTAAGACAAATTGTAAAGTTAATAGGGGTATTTTTTGTAATAAATAGATCTTATAAGGGGAGGGGCCACAACAAATGTAAAGTTAATAGATGTATTTTTGTAATAAAATAGAACTCATAAGGACAAATTGCTAAAAAAAAAACTTTACTTTGAATAAAAATGGGACAAATAAGGTGAATTTACCAAATAAAGAAATGAGACATTTAAAGGGAATAGAAGGGAGTAGAATGATTCATCAAAACATGAACACTTCTTATTCGGGTGAATATGCACAACTGCACATCATGTTTGCTATTAGGGTCAATCACAAGCCTCAATGTTTTTATGGGTATAAAGTTGCTTACATCCAAGACCTCTAAACCCCGCCCAAGTGAAAGCCTACATGGACACCACGTTATGGCATTGAGGTAACGGCACCACTTAATAAAGTTGAGATAATGAAATGTTGTAGTCTATCATGTCTTGTAGCACTAGAAATGATATTCTACATTGAATCTTTTTGTTATTTTTCCAATCATACATGTACGTTACGCCATACAATGAACAAAAATTAATTGTACCAGACCTAAGTCAAAATGATGATAAGATCCGCCACTGAAGAATGACATTCCAAATTACTTAAATCAAAACAAACGTACCTTTCATGTACCGAGATTGGGAGGCAAAGTTGACAATGGAGGACCACGTGAAAATCTCCATTCATCACAAGCTGAACATCTTTCAAGATTAACACTATTCTCCAAGGTGCAGAATGTACAAGACCAGAATTTATACTTCACAGATATATCTTTGGGCTTCAGGGTTTCACAAGCCTCACATACAAGAGCCAGTGCCTGCAAATTTAACGAGTCAAGCTGATTGTATAACAGTTAGCTTCTGGGGGAGACATGTCTGTAGTTCCAAATCCAAATTCATTCAGGTATTTAGGGCATTTATCCCCTACCTAGTTTCCTTGATAGTCGGGGAAATATACGTTTTTTCGATTTGAACTCACGTAGCACCCACATGGCTCATTCCCAGATTTGATAAATACTGTCATTGAATTCCATTTTTCAAGTGTTGTTTGTCCATTAATATGCATTAAAACATTAAGAAATCAACCAAAAACGATAATAGAAAAGTAATTTTAGTGGTTTGAGCGGACATAAATAAAAGTAAGGTTTCAAAAGCATGTATTTTTAGACTTAAGAGCAAAAAGTCACTAATTACTTACAGGATTCAAAAGAGTGCATGCTTCACAAGTCCACATGACAGACTCAACATAGGTGCTTTCTGTAGCATGATTACTTGTTGAGGCCCCCGTGATGGATAAAGCAGAGGAACTGGTTCTCGAGGAGCCATTGGACTTTTTACTAGATTTTGCACCACGAACGTCAAGTGAAGTAGTATCTACATCGTGGCTTAAATCAATGACATTGATAGTATCGACCCTCTGAGACCTTTTCCGAGATTTTGCATCTCCATCGTTACCGCTAGAAGCATTTGAACTAGAGCTAGCAACATTATCAGAGCGTACCACAGTTTCTAAGAGATCACAATCTCCCTCTTCCGCGGGATTTAGGCCACCAGAAGCAGATGCACACCATATTTCATCTTGTAATCTCCTTTCAGCAGCCATGGCAGCAGCTTGGACAGGACTTAATGCTGACATTATGTTTTTATCACCACCAAGCCGTAAAGGTCCAGATGGTAGAAGAGAGTTAAGCTTCTTCCTGTTTTCTGCAGCAGTAAGGGCAGTCTTACGGAGGGAACAAAGAGGTGGCTGACGAGTGGAACCACCTAAGCGTTTCCCAGAAAGATCAAAACCCTCCCCTGTGCCAGTTATTCCCTTGGACATCAATTCCTCACATTCCTGCACTTTATAGAAGAAATAAAGTACGAGGCAGCAACCGGTAACTACATGACCACATATATCAAAAAACAGCTCAATTCCATTCATAACATGGCACACATTAAGTGACTAAAAGTAGTAAGTGAGAAAACCCAAAACTGACCCCTATATGAAAATTCCCAAACGACCGTCATATATAACCAAAGTATTAAAAAGTATGCCCTAATAGAACAACCAATCCTAAATAGTGTTTTATCATTGCTCATAAAAAGTCATATTTTGTCCACCCTAAGAGGATCAAAAATCCCTTTACTAAAGGGACTTTGATGCTCAAAGGACCTAGATTTTTAATGAAGGTTTCACATAAAATTTTTAATATCAGGCATTATAATTATACAAGCTCGATAATGGTTTCTGTACAGACCATCACGCAACTGAAAGTCTAGAACTAATCACTAAAATGTTGAATTGTCACTGACCTTTCTTAGTTGATCCCATAGCTGATAGAAACTGGCATTATGAGGACCATGAGCATTATGGCAAAGCTCATGAAGCATTGTGTCTAAAACTTCATGATATGAGTAGAACTCCAATTCATTACTAGGCCTCCGAAGCCTCAATTTCACCTCTATCCCACGTCCAACGTTCAATCCAAGAAGTTCCTTTCTCTTGGGACTGCATGCAAATAAGTGTATTTCCATTAAGTTCATATGATACAATTCAAATAAGTTAGAAGCTGTTCATGCAAAACCACACCATTAAAACTCACAAGAAATATGAATCCAGTCTCACAGAAAACTAAGCAATGTATATGAGCTATGAAGAAGGTTGTCAACAATGCCCAAGAGTTTTAGTGTTTTCAATATTTTAATAATATATTTGAACAGTTTGAGAAACACCTAGTGTTTTCAAAGGCAAGGTATTTTTCTCCTTTCTCCACTATCTTTTTCTCCTATTTAGAATCTTATTTTTTCATTTACCCAATTTCTTCTTCCTCTTTAATTATATCTCAGTCATGGTGTAAAAATAAGGCCACATTGCATCGCATCAACCACGTTGTAAAGCGTTTCAAAATAAACGAACCGATAATCCCCGCGTTGTAAATGTGTAAAACCACGTTTAAGGTAGCAAAGAGATTTTTCAACCAAAATTACACTAGCATTTCATTCCTATTGCCGTGGTTTATTACCATCTATCAAACGGGCCGTTAGAGTCTTAGACTCACCCAACAAACCCTAGTCTAAACCAAAACTTCAAAGTATAGTGCATTAACAAACTGAAAAAATGAATGATGTTCAAAAATGTAGAAAGGAGAACAACTAAAAGAATCCCAATTTTAAAACTACACTAAAAAGAAAAAAAAAACATTTCTTATAGTGCATTAACAAACTGAAAAAATGAATGATGTTCAAAAATGTAGAAAGGAGAACAACTAAAAGAATCCCAATTTTAAAACTACACTAAAAAGAAAAAAACATTGTTTCATGTTTCAACAATCAACCAATAAGGAAAATTATAAAAACCCAAACTTTCAAAATTCAAACTACACTTACAATTACAAAAAGAATGAACATTCTCATTAAGCCAGTAGCAGATGAACCAACAAAAAAGGACAAAGCTTTCACCAACCAAATACTTGATTTTCCATAAAATTAATATTTTTTCCAAACAATAGATATTGAATATTTGAAGAAAACTCAAGAAAAATGGCGGGAAACATACTACATTTCAGAGAGAACTTTAACTCGCCAATTATGTTTGCGCATAATGGGTTGAACTTGTTTAGCAATGCGCTCAAGAATTTGTTTTGCCTGATCTTGTTTAGCTTTTCTTTTTAGAACTTTGATTTCCCACACTTTGTTGAGATCCCCGCTTTGCATTTTCTGAATTTGAGTGCAAAAGTGAAACCCTAATTTTGATGTGTTCTTCCCTTTTCTCTTGAACAATTTTTGGGTGTTGGTTTCTATGATCAATACATTGATATGGGTTTGTTGCAATGAGGGTCAATTTTGATTAATGGAAGTAATTTAATTTGATTATAGGGAGAGAGGAGAAATTGGAACCATCCAAAAGCACACTCCATCCATTATACACCTTGAAAATTTGAAGAGCTGTACAAGTACAACAATTTGGATTTTATGTAATTGTTTTTGGTTTGATTTTTTGATTTTAATTTTGATTTTCTTATTTGTTGGTTGGTTAAAAAGAAAAAAAAAGTTGATAATTATTATTTTTTTTGGAAAAAGGGATTTTTTTTTATTTTTAAACTAAAATAAAAAGCTAGCGTTGTTAGTTTTTTTCAATGACTTTTGTTTTGTTAATCTATTTGATAACACCCGTGCAATGCACGATTTTATTAGATTTTTTGACATATTTAATTTAATTTGATTAAATAAAAGAATTAAAATTTAATTTTATAAATAATTGAAAGAAAATAAAATATATTATATGATTTTCTAATATATTAAATGAGGAGTATGACCTAAAAAGTAAAAAAATTAATCAATATTGATAATATTATAATCGTAATTAGAAAACAAAAAAGTCAAAGATATAAATATTAGTAATAAATACAATGACATCATCATTGAGTTTTAGAGGAAAAAATTTTATTAAGAAAGTGATACGTAAGCAATTTTAAAAAGCAATAACATC
Source organism: Amaranthus cruentus (assembly GCA_019425755.1). NCBI lineage: Eukaryota > Viridiplantae > Streptophyta > Magnoliopsida > Caryophyllales > Amaranthaceae > Amaranthus > Amaranthus cruentus. The sequence goes on from CM033456.1 coordinate 1,059,356, forward strand.
AGCAGTGTTTTATTTTAGTAATAGTTATAGTTAATAGATTAATTTTTTCTCTAATAATTGATTTACTCAATGACATCAGCGATGACATTCAACAATCAATATCCAATAATTTTCATAAATAATTGATTTACTCAACTTGCTTTTTTTAATAATACCTGATTCATTAATAAAGAGCCATACGACATCTACATCAGAGATAAAAATTAGCAAGTACATAGCAACTAAAACCAAATATAATTCAAAATTAACAAAACTACGATCGTTGTGTATGAGATCTGATAATTCTGAATATCCTCTTCCACATCGTTGTTTGATACAACCTTCTACGAGGGGGTCTTTCGATCTGTTGTAGTCTTGAGATAGAATTGAATTTGATGTAGTTGATGATAATTGCAAGTTTGGTGTCTGCTGCATCTTCGCATTAATCTCTACCAACAAATCAACTAAAGACCAAAATTCATAACTCCAAACTCTCACAATGAGAGACTTCAAAACCCAATATATGGGTGGAATCAACCCAATGAATGGGCAGAACAACTCTCTTATAGGGAGAGGACAAAAAATTATTTTAATCATATTAAACAAACTTAAAAGAGAGAAATAAGAGGCTTACCATCAATCTTTAAAGGTTGATGATAGCCCTAAACTAACTATAGATATTAGGGTTTTTTAGAGAGAGAAGAGAGAAAAAGAATTGGGGCATTCTTGCAATTGCCATTACTCAACTAGCTTATAAGCTAACAAAAACAATCAATGTATTAAACTGGTTGAACCAACGTAAAAAAAACAAATAGTCATTTGTCAACCAACTTGGTCTTTTACTGATATAACTTTGTCATTAACCTCTCACCTCATCGTCCAACAATATAAGAAAGAGATAGTATGTTTGTTATGTATGGCTATAATAACTTTGTCCAAAATATTGCTGAACCTTTTCAAATTCAACATCTTGAAGATTCTAACTACGAAAGGATGATCATAAAAATTGTTTATCTTCTTTGAGCAACTTGAAGTGGAGTAGAAAGGTTGAAAGGATAATCATCTCTTGTTTGAGAACGTCTTTTGAATCACATGACAACTAACATATTCGATATATTTGATTGTAACTTCAAAATTTAGCCATGAAATTTGGGAATGAATTGAGAGTTGAGAAGAAAATATGAAACAAGTGATGCGAAAAAACAAGATATACATTGTGAGTAGAGGTGTTCGAGGGGGCGGGTCGACCCAACGGGTCAAGGGTCGGGTCACATTTTGACCGGTCATTAGCGGGTCGGGTCAATAATGGGCGGGTCATTAACGGGCCTTGGTGTAAAGGGTCGGGTCGGGTCGGATAATTATAAATATTAATTGCGGAAAAAAAATTAACCACTTTTTTTATTTTTTTAAATATTATTATTATATACATAAGTAAGTCAACCCAATGGGCCATATAGTATAATAAAAAAAAAAGTTATTCTATGAACTTTTTAAAAAAGGGTCAAAAAGGGTCAAATTTAAATAGGCTTGACCCGTCCCGCTCCGTTGAACACCTCTAATTGTGAGTAAGTGGTTGAACTTTAAGATGAATGATGAAAAACCTATCATAATGCAAGCCTACGAGTATGAGAACATCATCTTTGATATCCTTGATGAAAGTATGAAAATGTAGATTATATTTATGTTCTTCTAAGCATAAGAAGAAAGACATGACATGAGAAACGAAGAAGCTAATCTTGTCAATAATAAAGTGGATTTTTCTTCTAATGCTTACACAAATATTGTGGAAAATTATTTTGAATGATCTTATCTATTTATTATCTGTTGTGAATAATTCCTAATACTATTGATTAATTTCAAAATAATTCAACATTTGTATATTTTTTCTTGACTATACTCCTTGCCACATATTAATAGACTACCGTAGGTACCACCTAGCTACCACCAAGGCAAAGAGAAGTTGAGGTAGACTAATAAATAAGCATAAAAAGGAAGAAAAAATGGGTTTAACGGCTAGTAAGTACTTACGATAGCCAGTTAAAATGTAGTAAGGGGCACTATCAACAAAAAATATACAAAATGTTGAATTTTTTATTAACAATCAATAGTAAGGATTATTCACAAATATGGACAATATGTTGGTTTATTCGAACATTTCCAATATTGTAATTACATTTTTATTCTTTTAAGTTTAATTATAATAATAAGAAGAAAAATGATAAAAAGATGGAGAATTTTAATATGAATGACCTAGACTAACAAATTGAGATGGTTAAAAATTGAAAAGAAATGAAGATGAAAAATCAATTGGACGACTATTGCAACTGATAATAATCTGATATAATGCTTTATATAGGCGACCTCAATGTTTTGAGATTAAAATTATTACATTATTATTGTTATATTGAATTAAAAATGTCATTATTCACTTTTTATGGTTCACAATCACATTAAGGTAAAGATAAAGTCGGAAAAGAAATCGACAAAAACCTTTTAAAAGCTGTTTTAAATTGATTAATTATTAATTATTCAATGATTTAGGATTAGAGCTTAAATAAATCCAAGCTACTCCTCTAACTAAGCTTTTCTCAAACCCTTAAGCTCACAAAATTTATTATGCTAAAACTTGAATCAAAATCCATGACTCTCACTATTCTTTGACACTGTCTCATTCCCCTTTTATCTTCTTCAATCTTAATAATCTTTTCTCAAAACCAGGAAAGTTTCTTTTAGAAAGCCCAAATTTTTGTATTTTATTGTAAATTTTTGTGGGATTTATCAAGAAAACTCAAGATATAGAAGTAAAGAAACTTGATTGATTTGGGTTTGTTTATTGGGGTTTTTTTGGATCAAATAAATAATGTCAGGAATTGCTGTATTATTGGATCTGTTGAGGAAAAATCCCAACTTTTCTTCAACAAAAACTTTGCATTCTTTCCATTCTTTCTCAGCCAGTGCTGCTGTTTCTGGGGTTGCGGCTTCTGTTCTTGCTGCTTACCCTTTTGGGTATAGGGCTTTCCTTGGAAGGTGATTTCTTTATCCTTTTCATGGTTTTTGTTGCTTAACATATAAAATTATACTTTTGATCATATGGGGTTTTGTTGATTGTAGTTTAATATCCTTTGTTATGCTTTTCTCATCTTTTAATTTATGTTTTAGTGCTATGTATTCAATTTGTGAAGTATATTTTGTTGTTGGTTGTAGTTATTGGAGGTGTTTTTTTGTTTGTGCCATGCCTATGGCAATCCAGACTCGAGTCTGCCTAGGCTATGCTAGGATCACTCAACACACATGCTTAGATGTGTGTTTAGCCCATTTTGATGCTTATTGGAAGCTGATTGTAGATTTTAGACTTCCATTGATTGATGTTTTTTCTTGTATAAGGAAATTGAAGCTCTTCAGTCTTGTAGAACTTTAATGGTTAATTTATTTTTATATGTTTATGGACTTGTAGAAGGTTATATCACTTGTTTTTGCTTATATGAGCTAAAAATGTCAAGACCTTTTTGATTGGTATGATTGATATTACACTAAAACTCTAGAACTATTAATTAAAGAGTATATTCATAATCAAGCTTCAACCTGCTGAATTATTCTATGCGTTAGTTTCGATTGGGTTTGAGTTAGTGGGTAATGTCACTCTGTTAAGCTCTTATGAGTTCATCATCATCATCCTATCCAGTGTATCCCGCTCATAGAAAACTATGGGAAGGGTCTGGGGAGGGAAGGACGGCGGCAACTCATACTCATAAGGAGAGCGCAGCCAAAAAAAAGAGTCCCCGGCTTGAGAAACATAAAGAGAGGTTCCTTATATAAGATGCATAATATCTCGTTTTTTTAATCGAAAACACTTTAATTTAACACAATTTCGAGTATGATATCAAGGCTTAATCTTTTTGGTGAGGTTGAGTTCATGGACTATTCATTGTAATAGTATTAAGAGTACCGGTTACTGAGTTATACTATGGCCACCAGCCACATGATTGGGCTGAAAAATGGATTAATTATTTTGTTTTTCAGTTTCAAGCGGCTTTTTGGATTCACTAATGATTGTGGGACTGTGTCGTTTAGCATGGCATCAAAGAGAGAGTCTATATTCTGGTGGATAGCTCAATAGGCCACTGCTTGTTGCCTGGTTAATACCTCATGTTTGCATCTACATGATTGTCTTTTGTAGCTGAAGAGTTTGCATAAAATAGATACATAGGGAAAAAAGTGTGGCAATTTTTAGATACAAAAGGAAAAATGTAGAGAAAAAATAAAATTGAAACGGCGTAGTGATTTTAAGGCTTCTTTTTAGGGAATATTAGGGACTATTGAGCGATAGTCCTGAGAGTTTCCGTTCTTTTCAAAGTAGTGTGTTCCACAGTGGTGAATGGCACATCCTTGTGAGCTTTCTCACAAGTTATGAGTTTGTTTATTATTTATGCTCTTGTTTTATTTATTATTTTTCATGTTTGAATGATTTTGATTCTTGCTGGGCCAAGTAAATCCTTCTACGTTTAAGATGAATGCTCACCGTGGGAATCATGCTCTATGTTTAGCTGTATCTTTTTTTGAAGCTGAAGGACTGTCATTAGATGTAGGACTTATAACTTCTATGTTTGCCTAATAAATACTTATATATATATGATGATTTTTGCAGTAATGATAGAATTGCTTACTGCGATGCTATTACGACATGGAGTGAGGATCATATTTCCAAGGATCATGAAATTCACAAACATCATTTTGAGTCTGAGTCCCTTATTCACACTGAGAAAGTATATGATGTCGAGCTAAAACCACTTTTCTCGGCCTTTCACGTCAGGTCGTTTGCACTCACAACCTTGAGATCTTTTTTGATTAATTATTTACCCCTATTGGAGCCTCATCAGCTATCAGAGGAAGATGACGAAGACTTCCTGGCTGATAAACCTGAAGGAAAACCAGTAGATTTGGTTGCTCCCTTCTACAAGTCCTTAAAGCAAATTATGCGTGAGGTATGTAGTATATGCTATTTACCCGTATGGCCTGTTTGGTTAGTAGTACTAAATGGTGGTAATGAAAATGATTTATAGTGTAATATTTCATCAAAAGTTTCATGTCATTCCCATAGTAATAACTTTGATCATAAAAAAGTTTTTTGCGTAAAAATTCATTGCTACCTAATACCACATCTCCCAATGGTAATGCATTGGAATGAAATTTATGAAGAAAATGAGATGATTAAAGTTGGACATGCATGGCTATCAAAGGTAGCAAGAGATTTGTCAATAAAAATTACACTAGTTTTCATTCTCATTACAACAGTTTAATACTACCTACCAAACGGGCTGTTAATACTTGCCATTATTCTTTAATTAACTTTATTAATTGCCTTTTCTTGTGCACTAAATGTACAAGAATAAGAGAAAGCCTTCCTTTGCAAGAAATAACAAACTAACAACTCATATAAGATACTACTAAGCAAATAAAAGAAAATATACTATGTTTGTGTGAGTTCTTTTTCAAAAGTTTTTTTGTGCCCTATGTGTAATTTTCCATGCATAACAAAATCACGCTCATAAATAGTCTATTTATGCAAACATATGAAATGAGTCTTTTTAATCCTTTTCCATGTGTCGTTGTGCGGTTACAATTTGACTCCCAACTCCCAAGTGTCTCGCTGCATTTGTGTGTGTACACGCTTCTTCATCCTTCCAACCAATTGGTTTTCTTGGTGTTCGTGTATGCATATATACTTGAAAAGCTGGATTTTCTTTTTTCTTTTTTGAAACTGTTGGTGTTTCGATATTTTCCTTTGTTAGTTCCATTAGCACTGAGTTTTTTTTTTTACTATTTTACAGTGTACTGTCATTACTACTAGAAGAATGTTGGAAAGTCTAGCTGTCTCTTACTGCTCCCAGCGAATGGCATGGAAGCTTCTCAAAGGTATGCCATATACTTGACTGAATAATGGTAAACCAAATCACGATTAGCCTTTTTCTGTTTAATCTTTGCTATGTGCTCTTCGCTAATCCCCGAAAATAAGAAAACTTGTTGACATCTTTCTGTAGATGCTCCGAAATCTGCCCGACGCAAGGCTGAGCGAGGTTTGCCATTTACCGTCTACTTCACTGCTGTTACAAAAACAACTTTCAGAGGTGAAATTTCTGCTCAAAATATCCTCAAAAAGTTATTTTGCGATGAATGGGTTTCTAAATTCACCTCTTCTTTTTCTCTTGTTCGGGGGTGGATTTCTTATCCATTGGAGCAGCCCACTGTCTAGGAGTGACGGCATCTTGGGTTGTTCAAGTTGGAATCGATACATATAAAACCCTCCTCCATCTGTTGAACTCTAAAGAAGATATAGAAGAAGTGAATACAATGGAGGAGTTCAAGATTCTTGGTAAGAAGATATATACCGCGTCAATCAAGTGCACAGCATCACTTGTCTTTGCTGCCATTGGGGCAGGCCTTGGTGCCACCTTGGTACATCCTTCAATTGGTCAATGGATGGGTAAGGCTTTTTACTCTCTTTTTTCTCTTTTGTTTGCACTTTTTTTCAGTCTTACTCTTCCATGAAATAGATCATTTTTCTCACTGACAATGTCAAAAGTCAAAACATTAATCCCAATATTATGAGGTTAGCTACATGAACCAAAATACATAAACGTGAGAGATAATCGCTAACAAAGATTATACTTTTTTAGTCTTTATCTTTAATAAACCTTTTTTCTGAATGATAAAAATAAGGATTGGTCATAAACCAAAATTAGTCAATGTGAGAGATCATTGCTAAGTGCTAACTAAGATTATACTTTATTCGTCCATATCTTTAATAGTCCGAGGCACAATGTTCTTGCCTTCCCTCTCTATAGCGGTAGCTGGTACCACCCCTTATGAGGTGTTTGGTTTGGGATAAAACGCTATTCAAGAAAACCATTTTTCTCAATTTTTTTGATTTAATAATTGGTTGGATAAAGGATTCATAAAAGAAAACTTAGGTGGAAAAGAGTTGTGCAATCGCTATGTAGACATTATCGTCCATCTTTTTAGAGGAACCACTTTTCCTCTACCCTCCCGTCCACGACATTGCATTTTCCTTCTTGTAGTTTAATACTTTCCCTTCAAAACAATTAATCGAAAACTATCCTGAAAAATAATTTCATGAAAAACTATTGTATAGGAAAATGTTTTCCAACACACCAAACACCCTCTTAGTCGGGGTTGGTATGGATTTAGCCATAAACATTATATTCTAGTTCTAATTTTAAGAAAACTTCAATTTTTATATACATCTCGAGTTAGTATATTTCTTACTTGATACGGAGGGATCAGGGAGTAACAAATCAAATGATGAAAATGTTCCTTCCCCTTTTTTCTAGGACCACACTTACGTGTAAGTGCATTTTTGTCTTCAAATCTATTCCATTTCAGGTTAAAGAGGGAAGTGAGGGAAAGTGGTAATAGGATGTAAATGGTTGCTTATGTGAAATTTGGAAATAAGGAGTGCGGGGGCGGAGCAATACACAATAAATTTCAAGGCCCAGTTTAGTTTTTCAATACTCTTGGGCCGAAAAAAGAAATAATAATTAAAAACAATGTAAACTAATGTTAACTAATTTTTTAGGGCTCTAAATTTAGGGGCATTTCCGGTCGAGCACATGCTTAGAACCACCTATATATAAGTAAAATTAAGTCTATATATAAGGTTTTGAGGGACCCGATATTTACCCGATCTTGTAGTCGAACCCGACTTGACCCGACATCAAAATGAATTTGAAATTATGGTGAAATCAATATGGACAAAACACCTGATTTTAAACTGCTTCAGAACATGTGACTCAAAATCAACCCGATGACCTAACTTAACACCTCTAGTTTTGAGTTTATACTAAAATGCTTGTTTGAAATTTATTTGGAATTATTGATTTTTTTTCAGGCTGTGCTGCTGGAGATTTGGCTGGTCCAGTGGTCGTAGCTCTCTGTTTCGACAAGTTTCTTCTAGGGGATTCTAACTCTCCCGGTTTTGCTTCTTAACACTTCAGATGCATCATCACCGGAATCAGTTATATACTAGCTTTGTTTTTTTAAACACCTTGTAAGGTGGGCTAAATCACCGAGTCTTCTTCACCCTGAAGGTTAGTTAAAACGAGGCCTATTGAAAAGTTTCTTATTGAGTTTAGACTGTACGTTTTCAGCTTCGATTTTTAGAGTTGTCTTGAAGAACGAAGACATCTTTTATTTAGATTCTAACAGCTGCTAACCGTTTTTATGCTTGTTTTAATCCTATTCCTCCGCTTCGTATTTGTATTTGTACGACCTCAGCTGCGAAACTTCCCTTTAGGTTGAATGTATACCGATTCGAATACCCTTTAAAGAATAAGAGGGATCATGATTGAATGATACAATTGTTATTCTTTTGGTATACCATCTAAGTGATCTAACTGTATCGAATTTGAAATGCATAGAGAATGGGTGACTATTTTTCCGATTTCTTGTTTTGAAATATGTGTGTGCACATAAACGAACCTATTGCCAAACCTCTAACGAAAAGGACTGTCGATAGTCCCCATTCGATTCATACTTTGTTCTGAGCTGTGACTAGCTCCACAAATGGGCAAGTTGATTCGATTTTCTGGGATATAACCATGATTTAGTACGGAAACTCCCAGGTTGACCCGAAGTTATCAACTCATATCCCTGCTGTTAGAGTGTCGAGATTGATCAAAGTATTAGAATAAACCCCTTAATTGCAACTGAGCATTGGGCGCTCAATTTTAGGGTAAGATTGTATATATCAGATCTCTTTATGTCACTTAGGCTAGACTCGAGAGTCACTTGAACGTATGTGCGCATGAATTGAGTGCCTCGTGCCTCGATTGTTCTAATTGCGTTGTTGCTGATGTGAGTTATAAAATGTAAATTATACTTCCTCCGTTTTGAAATACTTGTTACATTTCGATTTTTGACACTATTCATCGTTTAAGCTTATTTTATATATAGCGGCTAACATATAAATAAAAATATAGTCAAGTGGGATCTTGTTTGAATTGTCTAATCGTATATTTTCGTAATATTAACTTTTTATAATTCTCAGATGTGTATAATTGGACATATAAATGAATAAAATAACGCATTGAATTACATAAAAAGTCAAATATAGCAGTTATAATGGAACGGATGAAGTAGTTGTAAAGAATGATTAGGAAGTTAGATTTGAAAGGATACCAAATTGGTAAAACTGAAGTTTAACATAAGGTCTCTTGAAGAGACCGTCTATAGCATAGACGGTACCCTCAGCAGCTCAGCCCACAATACATATTCAGTTTTTATGTTTACAGAAGGTCTCTTGAGAGACCGTCTATAGCATAGACTGTACCCTCAGCAGCCCAGCCCACAATACATATTCAGTTTTTATTTTTATTTTTTGGAAAGGTTTAAAAAGAAAAAAAAATTAAAATTAAAGCATACAAGTAACTGCTCAGAAAATAACTGATTTTCGCTTGATTTTTTTTTAGGAAAATGCCACTGTTTTGAATAGTGTGATTCTATTGGAATGTTAATGGGTTTTTAAATTGATTAAACGATTAAATTGGAATGTTAAATTGGAATGTTAATGGGTTTTAAATCGGAATGTTAAAGGATACAGGGGCTTATAAACGATTAAATGAAGCAGTTTCTGTTTGTGTTCTAAGGAATATGAAGAAGTGCTGTTATTTTTTTAAATTCAGTTTTTTTATTTTATTTTTTTTAAATTAAAAAATAAAGCTATTTGGGCTGGTCCATAAAACTGTACTGGTCTATAGTATAGACCGTCTTTTGTGAGATATTGTGTTTATCATTTTGGAATATTTTACTTGTTCTCACCAAAAATGTTTTCATTTATATTACAAATTTTAGATAAAAATAATATTATTCTTCCTCATTCTAATATTTTAATAATGTATATGATTTATAATCATACATATCTTCCACTTACTTAATTTTAATATTTTTATATTTCTTATGGTCCTCACATAATTCCCATTAACTTTATGAAAATAATTTTTTATTAGTTATGGTCTTCGTATTTATTCTACTTGACTTTTTTTTTTATGGTTTTCATTTTTTTTTTTCATCAAATTTATTATTCATGAAAATAATATCTTTACTATTTAAAAGATTCTAGTATTTTTTATGAGAAAGTCTTAGTAAATAACGATTATTTGTGTAATTGAAATGATAGGGTGAGAGATTTGTTGTTTTAATTTATCTTTTTTTATTTTGTTTATTTTAATATTAATCTTTTTGCCCTTTTAGGATGATTTACATATCGATTATTAATTAGGAATTTTTTATTTTTTTATGTAACTTCATTAGTTAGTGGGACAAAATGAATAGGGTACCATACTCTTATTTGGAGAAAAGTCGGATAACTTTGTAGAATTTGTTCCCTATTAGTCAATTTGTATGTTAGCTTAATGAATGTGTAATGTTGTCAACATACTTGCAATGCATCTATTCGTTACTTGCAAGTTACTACTTTATCCAACTCTGATGTGATTTGCTTGATTGTTATTGCAAAAGAACAAAATGGTAGACTTATTTATTACTTACTTCGTTCTATAATAATTGCTACTAATAGTGATATTTCTCCACACAATATGTCACATCTAGTAGCAAGTATTATGAAACGGAGGAAGTAGAAGTAAAATTTATTTTTAGGTCGAATCTTAAAACAAGAATAATACTTGAAGGAAATTATCCATTGATAAGGTACTCATTTTCTAATACTCTCATTTATCCCAAAGAATATCGAATTTCTTGAAAATCAAGAAAAATGAGTAAATGAGATTAAAATGTTTTTCTCTGTATCACATAGAGCTTGCAACATTAATGTTTGTTACGTGAGAACTTTTTGAAAGATATGGGGATGGATTTAATGGGATAAAGTAAAAAGAAATATAAGACTAACTTTTAAGAACAACGTGAGTACTTTTTATAATCACTAAGGCAAGAGTGTTTGCCAATTGACTTTTTACTTTAGATTTTTATTGGTTAAAAAGTATGTTGAAAAGCTAGTTTTTAACCTAAAGTCGAACAACTACTCATATCTTTTATCATTGGCTTTGGCCTACTTTTTTTAACAAAGACAACCTTCATTGAATAATTTTTACTAAAAATCTTCGTAAAAACCGTCTATACAAATATCTTGAATAGCTATCTTATTACTCCATACATGTAGTTGGTTAAACTAGCCACCACTTTCACCTAACAACTATTATCAAACAAACCCATCGTAGAATTTATCAGTCATTTACCCGTCTTTAAAAAATGAAGATTTGAATTAAGAAGTTTCTATTCTATGATTAATTTTGGATCTGAATTCAAAACTCAAAACTCGACTTTAACCCAACAAGCAAAATTATACTCCGTTATAATCTCTTATATGCAATTTTAACTTTTTATATTACATGTTTACATTCTAAAAATTAACTTTATATGTTCTAAAACAACAAAATTTTCATTCTTAATCAAGTATGCCTATCAAGTATCCCAAATCATCACCACTGCAATCACCCCAACTCCCAAAAGCACAGCCAAAAACCTATAGAATGGCGTATTAACCCCAACTTTAGCCGTAGGAGAATACCCTTTAGCTAACAAATGGTTGATCGAAACATACACGAACACCCCACACGCAATCCCCATCGATATAGCGAAGATCCAATCCGCCACTTTCCCCTCAGCCGTCTGATCGATAATGATCCCAATCGCAACTCCGATAGGGCTAGAGATGGCAAAAGCAAATGCATACGATGCACAAGAAAGGATTGGCCTGTCGGGGATCATTCGAAGGAGGGCGATCGCCATGGCTATAGCTGCAAAGATTTTGTGTAGTGAGATAGTCCAAAGGGCTTTCCAAGCATCTGCTTTGGTTTCAGATACTCCAATTGCTATGCCTTCAAAGACTGAGTGGAAGCATAAGGCTGTTATTAGAAGGATTGTGTCACCTATTGAACTTGCTGTTGCTAGACTTGCATTGGCAAAGTGGTGTGTTGTATCATTTCCCTGTTCAGCATCAAAGATATTGTCACTTATGCGTAGAGGTGTTCATTCGAGTCATCGGGTTGATTTTCGGGTTAGGTGTTTCGGGTCAATATGAAATCGGGTTTTGAGTCTATATTCTTTTTAACATAATTGTAAATCATTTTTTAAGTCGGGTCAAATCGGATTCGATTATAAAGGTCGGGTAAATTTCGGGTCATCGGATCTTCTTTGAACACATCTACTCAGCACGGATTGTAGCTTTTTTCAATGATGTCAACTAACGGTATTTAAAAAGGTATACTTCATCTCTTAATATGCTAATAAGTGTACTGATTAAGTTTGATAAAATATTAATATGCTAATAAGTGTACTGATTAAGTTTGATAAAATATTGGTGTGCATGTGACAACATGTATTGTCCCAAGTTCAAGCCTTAGTATCAACATTTTTCAAAAACATACTAATTAATACATTGACATTATTTAATTTTATTTTAAATTCGCCTTTATAATAATATTACTTGGTAATTAGTACAAAAGATTAAAGCTTTAACTAGACCTTTTAATATTTGATCAAATTCGAAATTGAAATCAATCATAGGTCATAACTTTAAAAATTTAACATACAACTTGAAAATTTGGCCAAATCCACTATAATCATACCCAACTCTTTTGAGCGTTTTTTAATTTTGTCGATTTTTTAGTTTTAGAGCTATTCTTATTCTTATGAGAGCTGTCTTTTGGCAAAATGACCTCAAATAAAAAGTTCATATTCTTATAGTATATATTAATATACTGTTTAACCAAAGTATAAAGCGCGTCTTGTTAGTTTGCCATCACTTTTGAGAGGAAACTCACTATATTTCTAATCAATTTTTATATTTTGAGTCAATATATTTTGGTTGAAACTTTAAAAGCAATATATTGGTTCATTTCATTTTACTATGAAAAACAATATATATATATAACCTTGAAATAACAAAATTAAACCCTTAATCCGTTAAGAGTAAATTGCAAATCCCCATTAAATTGGAAATAACCAATCCAATAATAACTGAATTGGAAATTATCCGACTTAAAATTGACAGTGTATTTCAATTATCAAAAGTCAAACTTTACTAAAGAGGTCAAATATGATTGGGTCAACTTTAGTCAACTGTATTCAAACTTAAATAAGGAAGAAATTTCTATTAAATTTACAAACTAAAAAAAATTTAGAGTTCATCTAATTAATTACCTGAGAATGAATGGCTGAATTTGAGTGGTGGTTGTTGGTTTTCTGACCAGGAGCACCCTCTGCATTCCGTAAACAATAAATCACTTTTAGATTAAAGCTTCAACTTTTAAATCAAAAAAAAAAAAAAAAAAAAAACTTAAACTTTTGCATTAAACTATATGATGTCATATTATTGATAGACCAATGTTATCCTATTGACATACCCTAATTATAGTTTCTATGAGCAGAAGTTAATGGAAGACTGAAACTTTTATTTACAATTTTAGTAATCGTAATAATTTCAACAATACTATTTTGTTATCCAATATTATTAAATGACTTTCATCTCTGATAAAGTTTAGATAAAGGGTCAGACATATACAACCTTACCCTAATTAGTGCACTAGCTATCATCATCAACAAACTTAAATTCTGCATTTATCATCATTTTCATACCCATGGTAATATCCCGCTCAAAGGAAAATTATGATCAGAGTTTGAGAGATAAGAAAGACAACAACTCATACCTATAAAGAAGAGTGCGATTAAAGAGTCCATCGGGTCATAACAAACCATTTTACTCCTAACTCCTAAGCTATCAATCCTAATTCATAACCAATATCAAGACATTAACAATGTTAAAACCTTAATCCCATCATATACCAAAATCAATCAACATAAAAACCATTGATAAAAAATTACGTCTATATTTGAATCTATTGTACGTCACAACTAATATATATACTAAACACAATATTCCAACTATAAATTTCACTATAACATTCTCTGTAGACGTCTAACCAGTTTAGTCGATAAAGTCATTTAAAAAAACATTATTGTATTACGACTTAAGACCAAATCTCGAATCGAATTATTATAATAATCAAATAAAATATTTAAGAAAATAGAGAATAGACAAACCTTCAAGTCCATTATTAGAAAGGGGAGCATGAGATTTAGTCTTTGTAAACACATACATAATAACACAATCAGCAAACATAGTAAGCAAATACCCAAAACAAGCAAGCATAAAAGCAAATGGGTATTCTTTACTACTCAATTCCCCAAATGTTTCATTTGCATCACTCAAAAAATGCATCATTGCTGTACCCAAAAATACCCCACCAGCAAATTGTGTTCCAAGCACCAAAAACGCATCGTTCCATTTAAAAAAACATGGGGAAATACCCCCTATAAAAGTCCCTAAAAATATGATGATCAAACACCATATTTTCACTAAAATCAATGGTTTTGATCTTAGGTTATTAGGATGATCATGATCATGATCTTGATCTTGATCAGATGGTGTTGATGCATCAGGATCTTCATGTCCACCGTGTGCTGAGACACAGAGGATTATAAAAAGGAAGGTAAGAAGTAGAGAGAGAAAGATGGGGGATTTGGAAGCCATTGGTGGAGAGTTAGAGAGAGATTGGAATAAGTTAATTTGTGTTTAGATTTTTATTTTTATAAGTTCACATGAGTTTTGGATTTTGTAGTACAATTACAAAGATAGGACAAAAGTATGAGAGAAGAGAGATGATTTGGAATGGTACTACAATGTTTGTAAAGTGGGGGGATTAATGTAATGTGAAATGAAGATTAGTGTGATAATTGAGATGTTTAGTGATTTGGGTAGTACAATTAATCAATGATAAAGAAATTTAGGAAACTACAAAAGTGTACTACAAAATTATTGTTTGCAAGTTGGTGCTTTTTGAAACAAATCTTTCTTATACCCTCCAAATTTAGTACTCCTGCGTTTTCTATTGATGTTCCCATTAGTAATATTCACGGGAATTAAGAAAAGTGAAATATTTTAGATAGTGGAGATATTATTTTATTAAATGATAAATTTAATGGAGAAAAAGTGGAGACCACAAAGTATTTAAAGAAAGTTAGTGGAAAAAATATGGGGACCACACCTAATTAAAAATGTTTTTATGAAGTTAGTAAGAAACATGTGGGGATCATAAAGAATATAAAAATGTTAAAATGAAGTTAGTGGAAGATATATGAGGACCATAATCATTATTAAAATATTAAATGAGGATGGGTGAAGTTATTTTTGTCCAAAATTTGTGATATAAATGGAAAAATTTCTTATGGGAACAACAATTGAAACACCCTAAAATAGAAAGTGGAGACTTCTTTAAGGAACGGTGCGAGTACTTTATAGACTCTATCTAATACATTGAGATGAATCAAACAAGATTCTATATAACTATGTTTTAACTTATAGATTAATAATAAAATACAATTAAGAGTAAGAGATGAATAGTGTCCAAAAAGCAAATGGAACGTTAGTGCTGAATTGGAGGGAGTATAATATTAGCTACTCTCAAAGCCATTTTTCTAGAGAGATAGACTTCAAAACAAGAAATTCATATGCTAATAATTGTAATAGTTAAAATATTCAACTCATGTATAAGAAATATCTCACACAACTACATGACACCATATCACACAAATATACTTCCTCCGTTCCGAAATACTCGCTACATTTCGATTCTGTGCACTATTCATCGTTCAAGCTTATTTTACATATTGCGACTAATGTGTAAGTAAAAATATAATCAAGTGAGATCTTGTTTGAATCGTCTAATCGCATACTTTAATAATATTAAATTTTTATAATTTTTAGATAAGTGTAGCTTAAGATATTAATGATCAAAATTGTGAATTGAATTGCGTAAAAAAGTGAAATGTAGCAAGTATTATGAAACGGAGGAAGTATCTTATAACAGAATTATAGATGATGGATTTATAGTTATTATTATTATATTCCACGTAATACTGGAGAATCACCTACATTCGAGGAGGAGAACTGATTTTCTTTTTTTTTTTGAGGGAAGGAGAACTCATTTTCTTTTTCCCTATAAATGGTGATAATGGAACAATACTAAAGTCAACACTTAAAATGAGGATGAATCAAAAAATAAAATTATAATTATTTTAGTGATGCAATTTATAGAAATGTCTTATATTAATATCATAAAGATTATATTTCTATAGTTAATTATTTAAATCACATGTGAAACTTTAAAATACAAATCAATAATCGATAAAATATACTAGTGAATGACTTGAGACACATGTCACACTGTCATTAAATTTTTTAGCCTTTTTTTCTATTGTTGACGGGAAAATTTTTTGATATTTGACTTACTCCATATTTAGGGAAATAATTAATTTATTTTGTTGATTGACTATAATTATATGCGATGATCCATTGAAATACTATATTTCCTTGAATAAAACAAAAAAATTAATCTACATGTAAATCTTTAATTTAACTTAGATAATAAATCATTATCATACTCCTATCATGAATAAGCTAACTAATTTAGCTATTTTTCAACTAACTCCTCCTTTCTATCTATCATAGTTGAAGTTTTTTTTAATTTTATTTGTATGAATTATCAATAATTACTATAAGTATATGTTTTAATACTGCTTAAAAATAATATATTAATCATTCACTTTGATAATGATAATTTCATAACAAATACAAAGATTTAATAATTAAGTTTATGTTAAATTAATTTTATAAACTAATATCATTATTTATATTAATAAATTTTTATAGCATCCGTATTTTACACGGGAATGTATCTAGTTGAAAATTTAAAATTTAATATTTGAATATAAGACTTACAAATTATACTACTCCACGTCTAACCTAACGGTCCTAACCTAATACAGTTAAGATAAAAGCAATATTTGTGTGAAATGTATTTGTTAATGAAAAAAAAAATACTAAATATATTTATATATTATGGTTGAACTACTGTCTGCTGTTGGTATGGTTGGCAATTTGGCATTTGCCAACCACTCTTCCCCACCATTATGATTACTTACCAAGCGATGTTAAAATTAATTCCATTTAGACTTGTTCGTTTAAAAATAAATTTAAACTGCAAATCAAATTAGATTACTAAAATTATGAAGTAAAATATTTAGAATCATATTTGCAAAAACAGAAATGATAAAATAATTTAATTATTGAATTAAGGTTTATTATTGTTATAACATTGTTTTTGTTAGTAAAGAAAATTAAAATCTTCAATTTGTACGTTAAGTTGTACAAGATTCACTCAACGAGTAGTTTTAGTTCAAAGTAAAAAATAGCTATTATTTTGATTCGATTTAGAATTTTTGTTTTCGTTTTTATTATGCTCAAATATAATCCAAACAAAAATAAAACGGTTTTGAAATTTTCAATCCAAAAAAAAAAAAAAAATTTTTATAAAAAGTCCAAAAGTCCAAATAGTATTCTGATCTTATTCGATTTGTATTGATTTGATATGCAATTTTTATCCTTATATACCTAATTAAGAATTAATAGATGCCATCAAATGTGACTTAAATCAATTGTAGAACTTTGAAAGTTTGACAAGTTCAATTGTTCAAAGACAGTGAACTTACTTACAATTATTGGAGAATCTCTTTTCTTTTTTGCGTACATATGCATTATAAACCTTCTTAGATTTTTCCATGTTTGGTTAAAAATAATTCATATAATTTTTTAAATAAATAATCCTAATTATGATTCATCGTTCAAAATAATTCATATTATTAGTTAATTCAGAATATTTTATACTATTAAGATAATTTTTTCTAAATAAACAAAATAATAATGTTTTCACTAATGTGATAATTGGTTGTATTTTGAGAAGATACAAGTAATACTTCAGATTATTTTGAGAAAGTTACCCTAATAGTATGTATCGTTTGGAGTTAATCCATAATTATTTTAGATAAATGGTTTACAATTGGATTTATTTTTAACAATTTTCCATTTTATTATTATGAATTAGTATAGAAACTCGTGCAATGCCCGATTTATGAGTATAATAAAATATATAAAAATATAATTTCAAAAAGTAGTGCAAGTATATATTATAGTGATTAAATTTATCGAATACATGAATTTTTCAATGCAAAAATTAAATATTGATTTTTAAAAAAATTATTTATCGAATACATCACTTTTTTTTATTCAATTAAATACATCAAATTCTAGGTTATGTATATAAAATTATTTTAATAAATTAAATAAATATTTTACCTAATTTAGTTTCAATGTTAAAAAATCAGATTCTAGATTAGGTAAATAATGTCATGTAAGTTATTATTATCATCTACTAAAATAATTCAATATTGGTTGAGGCTCTCTAAAGATGACACTTGTCATTTTCCAGCACTTTTATTAATATGTATGATTGGTCGAGACTTTCTAAAGATGACACTTGTCATTTTCCAGCACTTTTATTACTATATGATTGGTCGAGACTCTCTAAAGATGACACTTGTCATTTTCCAGCACTTTTATTAATATGTATGATATGATGTATAATTCAATATTGGTCGAGGCTCTCTAAAGATGACACTTGTCATTTTCCAGCACTTTTATTAATATGTATGAATTGATGTATGATTCAATATTGGTCGAGGTTCTCTAAAGATGACACTTGTCATTTTTCACTTTTATTAATATGTATGATGATGATTGAATATTTTCTCGGTGGCAACAAGTATCATATATTTAATTATCATATATTTAATGTCCCTCTCACATCCTACTCTGTAACAGAAAGTTAAACTAATAATATATTCTTACAAAATTGAATTGAGATATGAGTTTATGGTGTTTGTAAGATGCAAAGGTCGATATCTTTTGTTTAGAATAGACTATAGAAGGTATAGGAGAATGCACATATATATGCACCAGTGAATTTAAAGTCCTAGCTCTGAATGATTCGGTCCATGTAGGCTTTGCTTCTAACTTATTTATAAAATTAATTCAATCAAATCATACAACATTGCGATTAGGCTCAGAATGATTCTATAAAAACAAATCATAAATTCCACATTGCGATTTTATAGAGTTTTGCCAAATATTATATTTTATAGGTTAAAATAAGACTGTGTGATATTCAAATGATTTTATTACTATCATCTATCAATTATAACTAGAGGTGTTCATTCGGGTGATCGGGTCGGTTTCGGACGGGTGTCATTCGGTTCGGTTGTATTTCGGATCGGTTATGTTTCGACTGTTTGTTGTGACGGGTCGGTTAGTCACGGTTCGGTTAAAGATCGGTTATTCGAGCTATCGGGTCAGCAGCAGTTCGGTGTCGGTTGAACTTCGGGTCGAGTGTTAATCGGTGTCGGGTTGTCATCAATTAATAACTGGTTCGGTTTTTTCGGGTACAGCTCGGGTTCGGTTTTTTTAGAAAACAAAATTCGGCTACTAATTACTATCGATCGAGTTAATATCAAAATAGGTTTTTAGTGAATTTTTAATTGATGACAAGATTCCTTTTGCTTAACGCAAAATAGTTAAAATGCAAATCAATTAGTGATCACTATTACTTTGTTACTTTTACTTGTTTGATCGGAAATTAAAAATATAAAGTTCTATCAATTTTCATCTAATACGATTAAAAGTAGTTAAATAAACATTGACCATTGATTATTAACTCTAAATATATGAAATCATGTATTTATAAAATTTAATTTATTAAAATATCTATAATTTTATTAGATTAACTAATAAGATGATTGAATATAATTATATCATACTTCTATGTTAAAAATTGGTTCACATTTAAAGCAATTTGATCTAAAACTCGTTCGGGCTAAGTCGGTTTTAGCTGGATCGAGTTCGGTTTCGACCATGATTTGGGTCGGATATGACTTGGGTCGGTCATTTTTAGGTTCGGGTAATCTCGGTTAACGGTTATGTGTCGGTTATAAAATTCGGTTACAGTTCGGGTTCAGTTTTCCCTTTTTCGGTTGTCAACCGGTTCTGGTACAACATCGGTTCGAGTATTGTCGGTTCGATAAACCTAAAAAAGGAAGATATTTTCGGGTCAGTTTACTTTCGGTTTCGGGTCGGGTCACTTTTGAACAGCTCTAATTATGACATAAGTATTAATGGTAAGTTTAAAAAATTTATTACATCAAATCATCATAATCATTTTTTTTTAAGATAAATCATCATAATCATAAAATACTATAAAAAAACTGAAAAAAATTCCAAACCGATTTTAAAGAGTTTTGCCAAATAGAATGTTTTTATAGGTTCAAATGTGATTGTCTGATATTCAAAAGATTTTATTACATTTATTATAATTTTTAGTATTAAAGGTAAGTTTTCAAAAAGATTTTATTTGATCTAATCTAATTGTGGGATATTCAAATTATGTTCACTATAGTATAAAATTGCATATTCTTTCTTTAAAATTTTTTATAGATATTTTCATACTAACAAACTTTGTGCATTGCACGAATTCGTAATTGCACGAGTTTCTATACTAGTGCAGTTTAATTTTGATTAATACTTCGACTCTCACTCCCGCTCCTCAATAAGTTTGTATAAGTTCAATACTTCTCTCTTTTATTGAATTTGCTATTGACATTATACAGGAGTATAATAAATTATAAGGAAATTCCACATGGTGACCCTGAGGATTTGGGTTTTCCACATGGTAACCAAAACTTTTTTTAAATCCACGTGGTAACCCTGAGTTTTGCCATAATGTACTAACGTGACCCTTTTAATGAAAAAACGTTTAGAAACGTTAAATGTGAAAAATCATCTATTTCCCTCTCACCAGTGCATTCGATGTTTAGTAACCCCAAATCATCTCTTTCCCTCTCATCCAACATTTCCCCCAATTCCATTAGATTCCAAACCCTAAATCCTCAAAATACCCTAATTTTAATCTACAAGGATCACAATCAAGCTCTAGATCAAAAAAGGTTAGTGATTTCTTCTTGAATTTTGGAAACTTTGAAAAATTTGGAGCCCTAATTTGTTGCGAATTATGAAAATTTTGTACAGTTTATCTTGTAATTCCGAGAACTTGTTGAAATATAATAATCTTGCTGTGTTGAGCAATTACATTTCTTTGCTCTAATCTAAAGCACTTCATTGTTGCTTCCCATGAGAATTTGAAAAACTATTGCGGAAAAAATTCATTTTTAGACAATGGAAACTTAATATTAAATAAGATGAAGAATTGAAGAAAAATAGGATTTGAGATTGGAGGAAAGAATGGAAATTGGGTGAAAGAAGATAGATTTAGCTAGGGTTTGTAATTTGGGGGAAAGTGTTGAATGCTTGAGATATTGAAGATGACATTCGAATTTATGCAGCTTCAGCAGTCTATAGTTTCACATTTAACGTTTTTTCATTAAAAGGGTCACGTTGGTACATTATGGCAAAACTCAGGGTTACCGCGTGGATTTTTAAAAAGTTTTGGTTACCACGTGGAAAACCCAAAACCCCAGGGTCACCACGTGGAATTTCCCTAAATTATATTTTTTGTGTTTTTTTTACTTGCATCTAAACACCTTTTACGCTTTTTTCAATTGATTATATATCGAGTTATACACAACTAAAATTATAAAAATTTGATATTATGAAAACAAGCGTCGAGACGAATAAAATAAGATTCCATAGGACTATATTTTTTCTATTGTGCTTTAAATAAATGAGAAGAATGTTTGGAGGAGGAAAGGATACAAAGGAGAGAAAGCTACAAAGAAGCAAAGCGGGCGGCTAAGAAAGCGGTAGCAGAAGCAAAAAGTCGTGCTTATGAGGATTTCTATCAAAAGCTTGACACCAAAGATGGGGAGAAGCATATTTTTAGGCTGGCAAGGGCTAGGTCCAGGCAGCAGAAGGACTTAGAGGCAGTGCGATACATTAAGGATGAGGGAGGTTGAGTTCTCCTGAGACAAGAGGACATCAAAGCTAGGTGGTGTCAGTATTTCTCTCGACTTCTCAACGAGACTAGGGGACCGAAGAAGGAGGATACGCTTACTGTCGATGTAGCAAGACCAAGAGAATACGGGTCAATTAGTGATATTACAGTAGAGGAAGTAGAAGAAGCTCTTAAAAAGATGGGGCGAGCTAAGGCAGTTGGGCCTGATAACATACCGATCGAGGTATGGAGGGGTTTAGGAATTGAGGGTACTCGCTGGTTAACTACCCTTTTTAATGTCATCTTGAGGTCACATAAGATGCCAGAAGAGTGGAGGAATAGCACTCTAGTACCCCTCTTTAAAAACAAAGGTGATGCGCAAGAATGCGGGAACTATAGGGGGATTAAACTCCTTAGCCATACAATGAAATTGTGGGAGAGAGTCATTGAGAGGAGGATCCGTAAAGAGACGGTAGTTAGGGAGAATCAATTCGGTTTCATGCCAGGAAGATCAACCATGAAGGCTATCCATATTTTGAGGAGGCTAATGGAAAAATATAGGGAGAGGAAGAAGGATTTACACATGGTGTTCATCGACTTGGAGAAAGCATATGATAACATTCCACGGCGCATCATTTGGGATAGCCTGAAAGCAAGCGGTATTTCATCGGTGTATATTGAGGCTATACGGGATATGTATGACAGAGTTTTAACTAGCATTCAAACACCGGTAGGGATAACAGAGTCTTTTCCAATTAAAGTAGGACTTCATCAAGGATCGGCTCTAAGTCCCTTTATTTTCATGGTCGTTATGGAAGAGATCTCCAAGTCTATATGGGAAACGGTACCGTGGTGCATGTTATTCGCAGACGATATCGTGTTAGTAGCGGAAACTAAGGAGGAAGTTAATGATAAATTGGATGAGTGGAGGGAAGCTTTGGAAGGTAAAGGGTTGCGCATTAGTCGAACAAAGACTGAATATTTGCACTGTGATTTTAGTGGGGCATCGCCGATTGATGAGTCGGAGGTGTCTATTGGTGAAGAAGTGGTTACTAGAACGACAAAGTTCAAGTATCTAGGATCAATCATTCAGAGGAATGGGTTTGACGAAGATGTCAACCACCGAATACAAGCAGATTGGCTCAAGTGGCAAGCAGCGACCGCAGTGCTATGCGATAGAAAGTTCCCCAATAAGTTGAAGGGTAAATTTTACAAGGTGGCAATCAGACCCGCTTTGCTATACGGGACGGAATGTTGGCCCGTAAAGAAGATCTTTGAACATAAGATGGAAGTTACAGAAATGCGTATGCTGAGGTGGATGTGCGGGCACACTCTTCTGGATCGAATTAGGAACCAAGACATTAGAAACAAACTAGGTGTAGCCCCTATTTCTGCAAAGATGCGTGAAAGTAGACTGAGGTGGTTTGGGCATGTGTGGAGGAAAACTCTCGACGCCCCAGTAAGGAGGGTAGAGAGCTTTATAGTTGAGGGTAGAAGGAGTCGAGGAAGACCCAAGAGAACGTGGGATGAGCAAATAAGGTTGACTTGCAAGCTTTAAACCTCTCTGAGGACCTGACCTGGGATAGGAGTAGGTGGAGGCGACTTATACATGTTGTAGACCACTGAGTCTGACTGCCCTTTTGTTTATGTTTTTGATTATGTTTGTGTTTCCGTTTCTTTGGTCCTTATCTGTGGCTTTGTCTATGTTTCTCTTTGTCTTTATTTTATTAGATCATATCTATATGGTTTTATTTTAGCTGCAGGACTACGGAGCCCGTCGCAGCAACTCTTGGTCCCAGTAGTTGAAGAATCTGGACCTGTAGAAGCCTCTCTCGAGCCGGGGGACTCGTTTTGGCCGTGCTCTCCTCCATGGGTATGAGTTGCCGCCGTCCTTCCCCCCCAGACCCTGCCCAGAGTTTTTCTACGGGCGGGACATACTGGGTATGGTGATGATAATGATGATGAATGTTTAGCTTTTTCATTGTTTTTTTTTATCGTTATTCCATTTTACTAAAATTAACTAATTATAGATGAACTGATCATTGATAAGCGGTCTGTTTGGTTGTTAAAATTAAATAATAATGAAATAGAGCTTGTCATTCCTGTTGTAATGAAAAGTTAATCCTAAAATTTGTATTTTTTTTTTATAAAAATTTCCATTATCAAATACCACATCATACTTTTACAAATACACTGGTATAAATTTTGTGAAGAAAATATAATGAATTAAAATAAGTATGATCATTAAACTTTTTAATAAACTTTCCCACAAATAATAAATGTATGTTATCATTTTCAAAAATTAATATCGACTACCAAATAGACTATCAGGGTTGGTCCTAAGCAAGAGCAAAATGTGTCTACGTCCTGGGCCCCTCATTAATTTTAGTTTTCAATTAGTACAAAAGTTTAAACATTTCTATGTATACAATAATTTAGAAGCCTATAAATAATCTTTCGTCCTGAGCCCTAAAAACCTAGGGCGTGTAGACTATACAAGTCAATAGTCAATGATGTTGAAATAGGCGTTTCTTATTCTCCGTGGCGTTGCCTTCACGTTGTAATGCTTAAGGTAATATGCCAATTGGCAATTGCCTATGTCTTTGTCTTTAGTCATTGTTAGTTGATGCAAGAATATGAACTTTTTAGCATTGATGACGTAATTTATGAAGTATGAGTTTATGAATACGAAGTAGGTGTTTATGATATTTGAAGTAGATGGTTATGAATTTGAAGTTGGGGTTTTTATTATGTTGAGTATGTGTAATATAAATGAAATAGGGGATGCTATGTTTAGTAGGAGATTTTAGTATGTGAAGTAGGGTTTTATATTATGTAAGATATTAAGATACTTATATTGTTATCTTCATCAACAATCCTATTTTCATCGTTAAATTCAATTATTAATTATCAATAGTTGAAACTAGTTAAATTGAACAAAATATTTGTGAGAACTTCTTCAAATATATTAACAACCAACTTTTGTCATTTGTATTATGTTTGAATTGTTTTTGAGATTTGAAATTATCAAATTTAAGTATAAAATCTTTCATTTCTGTGTAATTTTCATGTTTTGGCTGAATTTAATATAATTTTCAATTAGTGAAATAGGAGAAATTGTTTTGTCTTGAGTCAAGAAATCATTTTTTAATTAAAAGTGCATGCAACAAGTTTGTTTAGATTTTTTAATGTTAAAATGAAACGAGTTTCTTGTGGAAAGTGTCTCTCTAAGAGAACATCTCTTATAAGAGTTGTTAATTGTTAAAATATCAGCATAGTCAATAGAGAAATACAACATCGAGAATTCTATCCCATTTTTTAGTCGAGAAATTCTTAATACTATATCTGTTTTACAACTTTTAGAACAAGTATATTATGTGGGGATACGAAAAGAGTGAAAAAAATTGATTTGTAGCAAATTCCATATAATGCATTAAATAGAAAAATTTAACAAAGTCCATAGCTAGAATTGTTCAAAATAGAGTCCAATATTTATCTTTTTTATGAATATTAAAAAAAAATAGCCCAATATTTATCTAATCATATATCCAAACTCAATTCCACACAACTCTAAAAATAAATTTACAGCTACATAAAAATCACCATGAATACAAAATCATATTTTATAGGTATCTGAAATCGATCCAATGAGGAATGAGACAACATAATCAACAAGCTTTACATGATTGTTTGATTCTCTCCTCTTCGTCGGCATCGTAGAACTGTATTCCTTTCTCATCGGCCAGGTATCCAATTTCTTTTTTTCCCCCAAAGTTTTCTTGATTGTAATGCAGCTTCTCGTCATGTATTAATTACCTTTGATGTTTCCTGAACCTCCTATATATTCTTCATTGTAATTATTATTTGACAATAGAACAACATACAATGGTGTTATAGTATTAGTTGTTGCGATTTTATATATACCTAAATTTCAATTTTTTGATTGTAAACCCTAATTTTCATATACCCAGATAAAGGGAAGCAAGAAGGATTGAACCTTTTTCTGGGTTTACAGGAAAAGGAAAGAAAATGAAGCTAAGATATGCAATGGTGTGTTCTTCTAATCAGAATAGAAGTATGGAAGCTCATTACTTGTTAAAAAAACAAGGATTTAATGTTTCGTCTTATGGGACTGGTTCCCATGTTAAGCTTCCTGGACCTTCTATTAGAGAACCTAATGTTTATGAATTTGGTACTCCTTATAAGCAAATGTTTGAAGAGTTACACCGTAAAGATCCTGAATTGTATCCTTTTTGATTAGTAAAACTGGTATGTTCAAGTTATTAAGCATTTGGAGGTGTGATTTAGTAGAAAATTGATTTATGTTTAAGGAAAATTGACTTCAATAATCCAACTTTTTTGCTTGTTCATTGTGAATAATCCGGCCTTTAGATTATTTTTCAATAATGCAATATTTGCCCTTAGTTCGCTGCGAATAATCTATGCTTTGTCTAAGTTTGTTAGTAGCATACCCTATTATTAAATATTACTAGTAATATGATATGTTGTGGGAAAATATATGACAAATGTTAGATTATTAGAAAATAATCTAAAGGTGGGATTATTCAAAGTGGACGAGTGAAATGTTGGATTATTAATGTCAATTTTTCTTGTTTTTGATGGGTTTTAGTTTTTTGTTTTAACAAATTTTTGTTGTAAGTTTTGGTTTTGATTATGGGGCTGTTCTTGTTCTTGTGTTTTTTTGCTTGATGAGTATGTTTTTCATTTGTGATCTTTGAATGAGTTTGCTGGAAATTGATTATATTTGAAGATTAAGGGTCACTGTTATGAAGAGTTAGGTGTATATTGTTTGAGTAGGTTTGTGGCTTTAACAATTGTTTATGTACAAGCGTAATGGCATATTACCAATGCTAAAGCGGAATTTATCTGTCAAACTTGCTCCTCAACGCTGGCAAGATAATGCTCATGATGGTGCTTTCGATGTGGTGATTACATTTGAAGAAAAGGTTTTTGATATGGTTGTTGAAGGTATGTTTTTCTGGATGCTTCAAAGATATTGATTAAGATGATTAAGATTGTTTTGGTTTTGTTGTCTACTATATGGGTGTTGGTCAAATCATTTAGAAGCATAATGAACTCAATCTTTGAGCATAATTATACCCTTCGTTTAGTATTTATCATGGTCCGTTCATATGAATTTTTTTTGCGGTGTTGCTTAAATTAGCTCTAATATAACAGGCAACTTATAATCTTCATAAACTATTGCTTCTTTATTCTTTTGAGTTTGCTACTGAAAGTGACATATGGTGAGGGAAAATGTCACTTTCAGCTCATAGGGACAGAGGAAGTGTTTGATAGATTTTGTTTTGACTTGTGAGTTGTGACCTATTTTTGGCATAGTCATTGGGATAATTCTAAACATAAAAACACAATTAATAGCAATTTATTTGAGCTCTTTTAATCTTGTATCATGGGAGTGGCAACCTCATTACCTTACACGACTGAGACAGACTGAACTGTTATTTTGGAAAGCTTCAGATTCCATATAATGTATGCTTCGTCATATTAACTGCATTGTGCTATTTAGCAATCTACATGTTTTCTCTTTTTAACTTTTCTCGAGCTATATGATTGACTTCAATTCTGTGGGTTATTCATTAAGCAAGAGTAATATACTCCTCGGTTGCCCATTTGGTTTTGGCGCGAAGAATAAAAAGTTAAGTATAATGGATTGAAACAGTGGGATATTTAGAAATAATAGAGAGTAAAAGTGGTGAAGTTCTAACAAAAAAAATGAGGGGAATTCATTAAGACATACTCCCTCCGTTCCCTATTGATGTTCCCATAGAGAATGTTCACGGGAATTAAGAAAAGTGGAATCTTTTAGACAGTGGAGATATTATTTTATTGAATAATAGATTTGATGGAGGAAAAGTTGAGACCACAAATATTAAAAAAATATTTAAAGAAGGTTAGTGGAAAAAATATGGGGACCGCAACTAATCCAAAAATGTTTTTATGAAGTTAGTGGGAAACGTGTGGGGACCATAAGGAATTTAAAAATGTTAAAATGGAGTTAGTGGAAGATATGTGGGCCCATAATCATTACTAAAGTATTAAAATGAGAATGGGTGAGGTTATTTTTGTCCAAAATTTGTGATATAAATGGAAAGATTCTTTTTGGGAACAACAATTGAAACATCCCAAAATAGAAAGTGAGAACTTCTTTAAGGAACGGAGGGAGTACTAATTTGGAAAATGGGGTAAATTGAGTGGGACGGAGGAGTAATGGTCATCATGTTTCATTGAAGAGTACTTGGTTGAAAAGTTTCCCTTTTTTAAAGAAAAAAACAATGACCTACCTAGTATGAAACTAGTAAATTAATATTAATATGAAAGGTCTGCAAGTTAAAATCTTTTATCTTAAAATAATCATAATCCATTAATGTTCTTGAAAGTCTAGGATGTTAGTCTTTATTAAAGATAGAAGTGATTGTCAGTCTTTTGATTCATATGTATGAGTTGGTTTTGTTCTTATAATAGTTTGAAATAAAGTTATGAGGGATGCAAACAGGCCTTCGCTGTTTCATGTCATTTCTTGAAGTAAGTTTGTGAAACAAAGTACTCTTTCTTTTTTGGTTGATAACTAATAAACTTTCATGTAAACTATCTAAGGCTATTGCCATTATTCGGTGTTTGATTTTTCGCCAAATTACTTACACCCCCTAACATCAGTTTCGTTCGAGATTCCATATTCTCGACCCACATTAGGTATTGTCTCGCTCGAGACTTACCACAATTCTTTATGGAAACTCCTGTCTTCCGCGGAGCTAAGCTTTGGTCGAGATTAGGCACTAGTCTCGGTTGAGATTTCGTAACTGAGACTCCCAATCTCTTCGGACCAACCATCTTGTTCCAACTTCCAACCCATGTTACTGGCTTAACCGCGACACAGTCTAGGTCACCGAACATCAATATTGAGGTTACTTGTTAGTAATTTTTTCTTTACTAAAAAATCTATAATTTTGTTTACGGCAAATGTACGATACGTTGTGCATATTTTCCCCATTAAAGAGTATTTTTGTTTGTCTAAACATCATCATCTTTTTTACTTTTGGACAATTTTCTATCACATTGTTCATTAAATCAGTGACAGCTACTAACTGATTACATTTTGAAATTCAGTATAGGCAATCTACGCCTAAACATTTTATCGTTCTTCTCCATAAAGGAATATTGTTCCATAAGCGCTAGGGTCGGCTTTGATTATATCGAGTATTATTCTTACTTTCTTAGATTATTTTGTGATTTTTAGAGTTCATTAGTGTTTAAAACGCTTCATGTATAATCCGGCATTATCTTTTATTTCACTTATGTAGGGTATTATGTGACATATAAAACTTTAAGGCTGGTGGTTTCTTTTATAATAAATCATTAAAATCTTTCATGAAACATGATGATGTCCACTTTCAAGGTTAAATCTCATATCTTGTGCTGGCCTAGTTTGTATAATTTATTGCACATGTTATGATTAGTTCATAATCAAAGAGGATTTTATAGTATTGAAAAATATTCATGAAGATATTGTTGGTTACAGATCTTTATAACCGTGAACCTGTACTTATGAAGCCTGTTGCTGTAATAAATCTTGAGGTAAAAGACAATCATGAAGAGGCAGCCATTGGTGGTCGCCTTACGCTTGAATTATGCCAAGAGGTTTGTGCCATATTTTTGCCTCTCTGAGTTGTAATTTATCTCTTTCATTTGACCCACGGGGATATATCTTTTTCTCTGTTTGGGGATGTAGATGGGAGGGTAATCCAAAGTGATTTCTTCTAGTGTGTACAACATTGTGTTACCCACGTCCCAATGCTATTAAGTGGCTTCCACCAAGGCGGGGTTTGAGAGCCAGATGTACGCTACCTTACCTTATTAGTGATAACAAAGAGTTTGTTTTTGACTAATCTTTGATAGCTAACATCATGTGCAACTTTACGTGAATACACACATGATTTTGTGACCCTTTTTAGTTTGATTTCATTGTCATTTAGAACATTATTTAGACTTACGAGTTGAGATTGTAGAAAATCTAAATAATTGGAGAAGAATAATCCATTGGACGACCACCGGAACTGATATATTGGTTCATGTAATTGACCCAAATCTTTTGGGAGTAAGGCTTAGGCATTTTGTTGTTGTAGACCATATATTATTTACTCGTATTGCTTTTTTGCTTTACGATATCGCAGTTCGTTCTTGTTCTCCTTTTGTATCAATTTATTTGCTAAAGCTTTCCATCTGTCGTTCACTTGGACCATTTCTTTAACAAATGTTCTTCTACAACCAAAACACGCGTTTATTTACCGAGGGGGAAACTTATGGAAACAGAAGATGATAGGATGAACCAAAACAAGTATGCTCCAAATGCACTTTGATTAGGTAGTTATAGTTGTGTTTGGTTGAAACTTGAAAGGAAATTACTTTGCATGAGAACTCGTTTGCTGCGTTTTTGTCTGGTTTATAAATACGGAGAAAATGAAAACAAATTTCTCTGGAGCTAAGTAGTTTTCCAAATGGCGGAAAATAGCTTTGATTTGTGAGGAACTAATGATGAAGGAATTAAACCAATAAAAATAAACTTTGGATCATAACTGATATTTTCGTTAGGCTAGTTACATAATTTCTATTGCAAGTAAAATCCAGTTCAAAACGTTTCCTCTTTAACCAGAAATACAGCGTATGTGAAATTTTATTCTATATTATCTTATCAATAAACATTATCTTATGCAGATTGAAGCAACTGAGTCCTGGGAGAATAGCATAGATGAGATCATCGCTGGTTTCGAGAGAAATCAAAGACGAAAGATCGTGTATAACATTATGTTTTATTGAGCATGCAAATGGATGTTCAAGTTTTGGATGATTGGTTTTACAATGATTCTCGAACGGATGAAGTTTAACCACCATGCTGATAGAATAGGTGCAAAAACGAAAAACTCTGGAAGCTGTGCATATGCACGAAGAATCGGTTACATATCCTCAATCGCCACGCATCAGTACTGGTAATGCTCTCTAAAACATCGCTTGGTATATCAGTTTTATCTATGTATGAACCTGTTTCGGATCACTCATTGATGTAAAGATGATAGTTTTTGTTGGGTTGATGCCGCTTCCTGATTACATTACTTTCTCCTATGTAATGATCATATTTATGAATTAACTTGGTGAATTATGTAAAACTGAATATGACATCTTCCCGTTTGGCTATTTGGCTTGGGTGTGAATCAGAAGACATCACTCCTTCCTCGACATACAAGAGTGCGCCAATGCACAATCAAAACTCTCATCAGTGGTTCGTGTCGATTATGTTAAAGATGATCAATCCGTAAACTAGACCTGTTTTGAGTGTCGAATTTTTGGACAAATGAGCTTGTTTTTGTTAGTGTTTTCTTGGTTTGAACCGGTTGGCTTGTGGGCTTACTGTTTTTTTTTTGTGGATTGTAAACTTGGATGGAGAGACCAACTAATAACGTTCATGTCAGTTAGGCTTAGGGCCAGACTGGTGCTATTAGGCTATGAGCTGAATAACAAATGGGTCGGGTTTAAATAAAAATAGGCAGAATTGGGCTGCGCTCAAATAAAATAAAATAAAAACTAGCTTATATGCGTTGGATCCTCTCGGCTTGCTTCGGCCTGGCATAGCCCATTTATAACTTTGTTTTTTCGAATGTGTTATTGAAATAAATTCAAGATAAAATAATTTACAAATTGTTATATAAGATGGTTTTACTGTCAGACCTTTAATTTCTAAATATTTTATTGAAAATAGATAATCTATACGCCAAATATATACTAGGTTTTCCCCTTTATTTCTGCGTCAAATGATGGATATCTCGGCACTTTGATTAAGCAGTAAGCCAATGATTGGTCCATATGAATATCAACAAAAGTCAAAATAATCAAAACTAATTTGGACAAACAGAGAAGGTCTTAGTAAATAACGGTTGTGTGTAAGGTTAACAAATTCCTTTTTTGTGTAACAAATCACCCTTATGTGGTAAGATTTAATAGGGAGAGCGTTTTGTTATTTTATTTTATTTTATTTTTTTATTTTGTTTATTTTATTATTATACTTTTTGTCTTTTTGTAGTGATTTATAAATTACGGTGATTGATTAGGAATTTTTGAACATAATACAATCAATTTACAACAGTGCCCTTGATTACACTAAACATATTCTTTAAATTGGAAGCAAGCAAATGATAGGATTTTTTATTTTTTGTTTGTTTACATAAAAATATCATAAAATCATACAGCTATAATCAACATTCAACTAAATTAAAGAATGATCAATTAAATATTGACAAATTTTTATTATGACCGTCTCATCATGAGACGGCTCATGCGCGGGCCCAATTCTAATTTATAAAAAAAAATAAAAAACAGTTTAGAGTAAATTACGACAGTTTTTAGCTTTTAAAGTTTTAACTAATTTTATATTTTTTAAAAAAATATGAAGAATTTGGGCAGCTTGCTTGTGTTGTATAGGTCTGTCTCACGATGAGACGTCTCATATAAAGCTTGTTGTTAAATATGTAACCTTACACGACTAAATGAAAACTTCGTTTATTTTTGATTTTTCGTATAATTAATGGCTTTTTTTTGAATTTGTAGTGTTTTTAGTTTTGATTTTCGTATAAACAATATACAATAATAAGGCGCACTAAATGCTTACTTATTGTTTTTTTTTTTGTGTTATATACTATACAAAATACTATTAGTAGGTTTTTAATCAAATAACTCGAATAAATTAAGGTCCAATGGTATAATCATATAAGCCATCACACATGTGACATCCCATGCATATTAAAAAATAACGGGATAATTAAATTGTATGGATGATAGTAAAAGTAAGATAAAATGAGAAAAAAAAGTGTAGATAAGAATTAAGAAAAAGGGTGGAACTATCACACAATATATCTAGGTTGTATAAACCATGGCGACTCATTAAATTATTTAGACTTCTTATTTATATGTGAAGTTGCAGACGAAGTTTACTACCAAGTGCATAACAAGAGTAAGATTGATACATCTGACCTCTCCAAACTCATCCTAGGTAGAAGCCAGTTGAGTAATGTTCTTGCCTCAAGCACGACATTAAGGATTTTCACGTAATTAAGATCAGTTACTAACAACTTAACATTTTATTACCCCTTATATCATAATGCTTTTCAATTAGACTTCTATTTACATTTTACACAGATTTTAAAGAATGTACGCAACCTAATTATATAGTAAAAAAAAATAATAATGTTTTCAGTTTGATCTTTGGTGACAAAAACCTTCTATAGCTTCACATAAACATAATATTTAAAACAAACATAAAATATTGAGCAATCGATAAATCCCCTTTAACAACAGAATGTTATTAGTTTATTACTAATTGGCTCTCACCTAAGCGGAATTACTTAAGGAAAATTAAATTTGCGGAATATAAATTATTTTATATTTATCCTTGATTGTAAAATCCTTTAACAATTGAGGAAAACTTCAACAGTTTGATAGTATATTTGTGCATATTGTCGACTTTAATCTTTTGGTATTAAAATTTTGACATTGTTGAGTTTTGGGCGGTTTGTATTTGGTAACGTTATCGGATATTCTGATAAAAAAGTACACAAAGGACAATGTATAGGAAAAAATTATGGTAGGTAAAGAATGAAAAAAGTCTTTATGATTAAGGGTGAATTGGTGATGATGGACAAAGGGGAGGCCACAAAAAGTATAGCTTATGTGGGCTCAAGATTCATCCATATTCCAAACTCCACAACTTCAAAAGCATTTGATACTCCACTTATTTACTTTCTCATCCTCTCAAATCTCAAAAAAAAAAAAAAAAAAGATTAAAGTAGTATATTCTCAACAAAAGTAAATAAAAAAGTTTTTCAAAATGACTGGTTCCTTGCATTGGTTGGACTATTCCTTTCTTTTTAGTTGCTAGATCTACAATGTCGCACCATACGTGAGCATATTAAGGACCACCTGAGTGAACTGCACTTTTTCAAGGACTTGACTAGGGATAGCAATAGTTGGAGACGTTAGATTCACATATACTAGACTAGAAAGTCTCTTTAGTTGTCTTTCTTGCCTGATGTCTAGCTGTGTACATACCTAATATTCACGAATAATCAAAAGTATGGGTTATTCACAGGAAAATGTTAAAAGTAGAGATTATTGTCGAAATTTTTCTTTTTTTATCATAAGAATAAGATTACGTACGTAAAATTCTTTCAAGCTTTAATCAAGTTCTACATCATAACACAAAACACATAACAAAGTATCATTCATTCATGTTTTACCTACTTAGTAGTACTACTTTTCAATATAGCGACCTCATTACCTCTCACGGACTCACGGTCACTCGTGTATCTCCCACTTGTTGCACCCACTAAAATTATAATTTGTTACCTAAAATCTTATTATACTATCATTTTTTATTAATAATATGATCTTCAAGAATGAGAAAGTTTTTTTTTTCTACTACCCTTACCAGAATTTCATGCGCAAAATCATTTAAAAGAGTAGAGTAATACGATCATTGGTAATTCAAGCAAATTGTTGAAACAACTTTACACGTTAGTGATGGGGACAATATTATAGTTAATGTGGAGATTCCTATTAATCAGATTTTAAAACATTAATTGCAATTATTTGTATAAAAATTTCTTATAAAATAAGTGAGACCGAGAAGTAATCAATTAATTTTTAGCAACATATATTTATTTACCTAACTGAAAGAAAATTGTAATTGATTTGAAATCCTAAATCTCATCACATCAATCCTAAATGTCTACCTACAAATCAATTTGATGTCATGGAGTGCCCCTTCTTTAGAATTTGCTACGATATATATATAAGTTATTTATTTTAACTTTTAAGGTGTAGTAAATTTAAAGGTACATAAAAAAGTAAATACAAATTTTTTAGTCTCCTGAGAGACCGTCTCTCTGAGAAACGTCTCTTAGACTCAGTCCATCAAAAGTTATTTTTTACTCTTACTTCATATTTTTTATGGGTCAACCCAATAAGATGAGGATTTAATATAGAAAAATATTTTTTGTTTTTTAATTAGTACACTTTAATGAGACTCAAAGAGACCGTCTCTAACAAGAATTTGTGATCGAAGAAATTATCATTGAAACATCGAACACATCATGTGCATAAGGCCTACAAAGAATGAACTGATGGTCAATAGTAAAGATGAGGATTTAATATAGAAAAATATTTTTTGTTTTTTAATTAGTACACTTTTTTTTATAAATAATATACACTATTAAATCTCAATTTATAGTTTTTTTTGATATATGTAAAAAAAATAAAATTAAGTGAAATTTTATTTGATTCATCTTAATGCAAATTTTTATTATATTAATTTATTATAATTTTTTAAGTATATAAAATAGTACTTCTTAAATCATAATATTATGTTTTATTTTTCGTAATTACTCAATTGAAACGGTCTTAATCACTTACGATTTTAAAGTGACCAATTATAACCTTAAAGTGTTTCCTTTGTAGCCTTGAAGTGACCACTTTAATCTTAATTAAAGTGATCACTTTATCACGTATAACCTAAGAGTGATTATTTTTAATCTTAAGAAACAAATTAGAGAAATATACTAACTACATGGACTCATATCATGATGAAACGATCTCATAAAAAATTTAATTCTTTACTTTAATTTATTTGAGCTAATTCTTATCTTTGTTTCACTTTCGTTTATACGAAGTTTATGTGCACTTTTATTCTATTTAATGGTTGCAAACACATTAAATTTGTACTTTATCATGTTTTATCGACATAAGAAACTCACATAATTTCACTTTCTTTAATTTATTATTAGTATTTTTATTGATATTTATTTATATTAAGACCACACATAAATTCACTTTCTTTATCACTTTTTTTTTTAACTTTTATTAATATTTTATATTAATATTCAATGCAAAGATCTCCACTTGCATGTAAAAAAACACATACAAAATTAAAGTGAAACATAATATTAGAGCGGAAACGGTAAAGAAATTTCTCCTACTTTACCATAAGGAAGAGTTTATTACAGCAATGTCAACAAGTGACACGCACGTAATAAGCTTTAACTAGCATGATATGTGATTCAGATGTAAGCAATTTCATTCATGTGATTATAAAGAGATTATTTTCAATCAACTCTCGATATTAAACAATATTTGCAAATTTATAAAAAAAATAATATTTATAATTTGTATTTTTTTTATATTTTTATATTTATATAATTCATAACAAAGACCTATAAATTTTTGACCCTATAAAAAATTAGACAAGTGCTACTTTGAAGTTTGAAGTATTAAACCTTGATTGATTTTTGGAAAAAGTTTGAGGACCCATGACAAAAAATCAATACTTCAACAAAAATGCACATCATAACCAAACTTAAGAGAAGTTGATTAATTAGGTGTTGTCAATTAGTTGTGTCGTACAATTAGAACGTGTGGTTGCAAAACAAAGCCTAATTACTAATTAAAAGTGCATTACATCAAGATGTTTATGCATCATAACTAATTTAACAAATGGCAACAAATAAATCAATGGGTTTACTGATAAAGGTGCTCATTCAGGTCTTTAATTTGATTTCGAGCCAGATGTTTCAAGTCAGTTTTGCGTTGATTTTTATGTAACTGTCAATCTATTTTTTTAAGTTAGATTAAAATTAAATTTGATTGTATAACCAGATGATTTTGAATCATCTAAGGTTGTGTTTGAGAACTAGCATTTCATTTCAAATTAATAATTTCAATTATGAATGTAGAATTTGAGAATGACAGTGTTTGTGAGGTTATTCTCAAATCTTCATTTTTAAACCATTTTGATAACAATTGCGAATTTGACTCAAATCTAAATTTGAAATTCTACTATTTACCAAACATTAATTTTAAATTGAATTTATATTTTCAAATAAAATCTTCATTACCAAACATATCATAATCTATTTTAAGTACATTCCATATAAAGACTTGTTGTAGTCGAACTAAAGAGTTAAAATTCATGTCATTACCGCAAAATATTTGGACGCTTACTACCAAGATTTCATCATGACAAACTTAAGCAAACGTCATTCGTATGATGTTTTATTTACTTACTATAGAATACCCTCACACTCGTTTAAAAAAACATATTTATTGCGAATTATTTGCTGCAATTTTAGATAAACGCAGGTTATATTAACAATAAAGAAATTACAAAAAAAATAAAAATCAAGCGTTGCGGTATTGTGTTTGCCCATAGCATATAACCAAAGCAATAAAGTAAGAAATAGTATATTTTGTGTTGCGTTTTTTAAACGCAACCTTTAAAATATGCTACCTGCTGCAATCACTAATGTTTAGGGTTCAAAATCGCAGCAACAAATGATAATTTTTTTACTAGTGTCATCTTGAATTTTAACGTAAAATTCCGCACTAGCTATTTTTTTCCTTTCTACAACTCAGGACTAGATTATTAGTTAGATGACATTTATAATGTTTCGAGGTAATGTAACTCGGATTTGTATATACGTGTTTAAGTATGTGAAGCGAAAATACATATCATGAGACATATTTAATGTTTTAAATTAAATTTAAAAGTCTTCAAGTGTCATACTTATATTCGATACTTGAGATAAAATGAAGTCTGAAGAACTCATAATTAAAGATTAATTTCAAGTCAGTTCCTATTAAAATTAAAAGATGACTATAATTACGTTGAACACAAATTCCAAGCAAAATATACTTACAAATTTGATTGGACCGGATTTTAAAAATAAATTTATAATTGTATAAAACCAACATAGAAACAAAATCCAATGTTGAACCGACTTAAAATTTCTAATTTGAAATCGATCAGATGACTCGAATAAACAACTCTCAATTGAAGCATATTGTTGAGAAATATATAAGGACTGGCAGCTTCATCAATAAGGATGAGAAACTTGTATGATTGTATAAGAATGAGTGCTTAAAATGTGCATTTGGAATTTAGCCCCTAAATTTCAGAGTCAAGTAAGAAAAAAAGGAAAAATATTCCATCAAATATTTGCATCTACGCGTTCCTTTTCCCCAAAGACAGCTAGATATCCCTCATCTTCTGGATGTTGCCAAAACCTTATAAGTTTACATGAACAAATGTGTTAAATTCCACTAACAGATATCATCCAAAAATCATATGATAATCGAAGGAAGGACTTATAACGTCAATGTCAGCATGCAATAAAAAAATACAATGTGCACGAAATTTCAAAAGTTGATAAGATATCACTCCAAAACCATTTCACAATGGGAGGAAGAGCTCCACTGACTTATAAAGAAGAAAATTTAAGTTAATCACGATGATTTGTAAATCACCATAAAAAGACAAAAGAAAAACTAATAAAATAATCAAAACAAAAAACGGAAAACAAAATCGTTAAAGTCATGATAGACCTATAAATACTTTCCACCTACATGTGACTTACTAAATTGGTAAATCACGGTTATTTACCTAGCAAACCTCCTTATAAAACGTGCACACAATCTTTAATTCATCGATATGGACCAAACTATCCTAACAAATTAACAAAGCAAAGTTATAGAGATAGAGAGATCATAACTAATTAGCATTAACAAAGCCCAAACTCGGAGCAAAACTTGTTTGGTGAAATCTTGGACAAATTCTAAAGGGTGTATATAAATCAATATTAAGAGTCAGTTTTAAATATATATTCTATCACGTCTCCTCAAATGAAAGTTTTTTGAGCTAAAAGTATGTAATTACCGCAATAAGGATCGAAACCAAAATTATTTGGACCTTAATACCCAAATTAATTTCTCCAAAAATCTCTGTCTCATGAATCTTGGTCCAAAATTAATGCCCAACTCCAGTCCTGTACCCTGAAAGCAACTCCACCTAAGGAAAATAACATGAAGCAACTCTAACCACAAGACGTAATGACACCTAACTATTCATATACAACATTTTCAAGTAAATGTAAAATGCCCCACATCATATTACATACAATTCTTACATCCATGACAGGTTGATTAGCGAGGGCAAAGCGGGCTACCGTCTAGGACCCTAAATTTTTTAGGGCCTAAAAAACTTATTTTTATGTATATAAGTGATATTTTTGCGAAAGTAAGTGATATTAATTTACATTAAATTTAAATATAACTTATATTTTTTGCTAAGTAATATGAGTGTTTTTAGTACTTTTTATAAAATAGTTTAAATATCAACAATAAAAAACAAAAGGTGTATTATATTATACGTTACGTCTTAATTTATTAGGAGTCTTTTTTTCTCTTTTGCTCTGGGGCCCAAAAATGAATGAGACGGCCCTGCTTACATCACAAGAACCATTAGTATATAAGGGTATATGTGTCATTTCATAGATGTCCCAAATGTTTTAAGCCCCTATAAAAGACACCCAAATTTGCAGGGTATACTACCGAAGTACCAATCTTCTAAGTTCAATAACCACCAGAAAGTTTCCCAAATTAATTGATACTAAAAATAGAAAGTTACAAAAAATGTATCAGCAACAACAAAAGCTTACATTTATGTACATTTATGTACCAATCTCTTTATGTGTGTTCTGTTTCATGGTTTTGCACCCATCTTGGCTTCCCTTAATCCATTCTTCCATATCATATTTATGTACATTTTCATCCCATCTTGTTACACTGGCGACTGATAAGAAGTACATATTTTTGCTATGTAACGGGATTCTTGTTTTGATTGCTAAGTACCCGAGTCAAAGAATTGACACTCGTCTACCTATGTTACCCGAAACTAGTCCTGGCGAGGACTTAAGTTTCGGGAAATATCAGCAGTGTTCACAATTTTCGACAGAAAAAATGTTTTTGGTGCAAGATGTTGCCACCAATAAAGTAGTAGAGGAGAAATATGTCGTGTATCAAATCACGAATGGTGAAGAACAAGAAGAAGAAGAGGTAACCAACGATGGTGATGATGAGAAGTATGAAAAAGAAGTCGAAGATGAGAAGTATGAACAAGAAGAGGAAAAAGACGGAGATGAAGAGTACGAACAAGAAGAGGACGTGGAAGAAGAAGAAGAAGAAGAAACGATCTCTAAGATGAGTACAGAGGAATTAAACAGAAAATTTGACGAATTCATAAGAAAAATGAAAGAAGAGCTAAGAATTGAAGCTCAAAGACAACTAATTTTGGTTTGAAGCAACGAAAGAGAGATGAATGCCTTCTTATAATATGGTTTTCATTTCATCTTATTGATCATGGGCAAAATAAAAATACACTATAAAAGTTTAGGTTCGCTTTTTTTTTTAATTTTTGCAAATTTTTACATTTTTGCAAATTTTTGAGGGCTAAAAACAAGTAGTTAAACTAAAGAAAATATAATGTAAATTAATGTCAGTTAATATATGAGCACCCGCTCTGAACCATCTTTGTTATTGACATAAGGTCAATGATGGTTTCTTTGTAGATAAAATGATAGATGTTAGCATGCACTTCCCATAATTATATGTAGATATATTCCTATTTTGCCAAAGATTATATACTTACAAGCACTTGATACATTCAACTTTTCACACCTACTAAGGCGTTATATACAAATGTGTTATAATGATTCACTAATCTTACGAACTGCGAATTAAAAAAAAAAAACGAATTATGGTTGATTTTGAGCTATATATCTTTGAGTTACTTTGAGCGAATTACAAGTTCAAAAGACGAATTAACTAGCAAACAATGTTACACCGGCCAGCGGCCACAAGCAAATGATACTTACAAATGGCATGCAATAGTTGTATTTCTTTAGGAATAAAATGCACTTGAATACCATACGTAAAAAACTAACCATTATGATCATAGGCGGAGCTAGGGGTGCAGGGTTCGGCCATGGCCCCAAATCAATTTTTGAAATTTTTTACTTTATGGTAATAGTTATTAGGAACTTTAACGAATTTTGACCGATTGAACAACTATAGTCTGATCATTTGGCCCATCTTCATCTTAAGTTCTGACTTTATCGCTGTCTAAAATTGCTTAATTCGAACCCAATTCCCATAAGATTTGTCATTTTCTTTTCCCAAATATAATAAACCCACATTTAGGTGATCCCCTTAAAAAAATCCACTTTTAATTGACTTACAGCTAGGATTATATTCAATATAGGGTTCATCACATATATACTTTTGTGAAGATACTATACATAAGATATTAGATGCTGATTTCTTTAGCCTTTTCCAATTGTGAAAGTATTTTAAAAACTTGATTTACACTTGATCAACTTTAAGAGCGATAAAATAGTAAATAGTGTGAAATTAAGTTAAAAGAATGAATTCTTTTTTCTTAATGGAAAAGTGCTCGACGCCTTTAAGTGACTGGTGACACACAAATTGTTTGTAAGCATTTATGTGATACTTCTTTCTCCACTGTACTTGCTACATTTTACTTTTTACTTTCGACGTAATTTAATGTTTTATTTCAATTATTTATATATTGAATTATACACATCTAAAAATTATAAAAAGTTAATATGATGAAAATAAACGATTAAACGATTCAAACAAGATCTCACTTGACTATATTTTTTCTTACACATTAGCCATAATATAAAATAAATTTGAACGATGAATAGTGTGAATAATAGAAATATAACAAGTATTTCGGAACGAGGAAGTATATGCAATATAATTGACACTTTTTGAGTGGAAGACTTAGAAGCAAAATTGTTGTTCAGGTAAATGTATCACTTGGATAAACTTTATCATTAGCTCAAACTATAAGTTCATAAAAGTACAAATGATTGCTACTTTTAGTCATAAGAGAAAGTCTACATAAATTTG
Source organism: Amaranthus cruentus (assembly GCA_019425755.1). NCBI lineage: Eukaryota > Viridiplantae > Streptophyta > Magnoliopsida > Caryophyllales > Amaranthaceae > Amaranthus > Amaranthus cruentus. The sequence continues at coordinate 1,101,106 of CM033456.1, forward strand.
ATCTATAATACTGTTGCCTCCTATTCACTCACGTTGTCATAGTTATTTTTGGGCGCTATTCACTTATCATTCTTAATTTGTATTTTACTTTTAATCTATAAGTTAAAACATAGTCATATGTGGGATCTTGTTTGATCTGTCTCAATACAAAAATTATTAATATTAATTTTTTATAATTTTTAATTAACAATAATTTGAGATATTAAGGGTTAAAATGTCATCTCGACAAATGTGAAAACTAAATAGGATAACTTAAGTGAATAGGAGGAAGTATATTATATCGTACAATCAAGTAAAATAATTGAAAATTAATGATTATTTTTTGATTGATTAACACTAAAATAGTCATCCACGAACTCAATTTTCATTTGCACACCCATAAAACTTGCACTACTATGCCATCATTAAAATATGTTATCAAAATCATGATAATTGTCAACCAGCTGTGAAACAAGTACTTCCTCTTTCTCCAAAATATTACAATACCGGTTAATGGAGACACTAAAAATTGTTTGAGAACCTAAATTAATCACGATAATCAGTAACTCATTATAAAAAGACAAAAAAAAATTAATAAAATAATTAAAATAAAAAATCGTTAAAGTTACTTTAACGTATACAAATACTTGTCACCTATATACATGTGATTTACCAAATTAGTAAATTATGGTTATTTACCTAGCATAACTCAAAAAATATTCTAAAGTTAAAGACGCGTATAATTTCATAGGAACAAAAGGAGTACTATATATGTTTCACCATATACTCCCTCTGTCCCACTCATTTTACATCAATTGTCATGTTGGTCCGTGCTACTCACTTTGTATCATTTTGATTTTTGGATAATGACTCCCAATTTTCTTTTGATCACATCCATATATTTTAACTCTATTTTAATTTCACCCACATGATTTATTTATTTCTTTCTCTTTATTTATTTCCAATATCCATTTTTTTCTTAAAAAAGATATCAAAATTTTTAATTGTCAGTCAGAATAATGTTCAAAGGCATTATATTGTTCAGTGAGATCAGAAATAATGGGTGCAGCTAACATAAATTATGTATGTCATTTCTTATAATTAATGATCAAACATTTACATAAATGATTATGAAATAATTATGTTGTACGATTAAAAAGCCAGATTATCCGTAAGTGAGATGGCTTAATTAGTTTAGCTTCGCGCGCGCACACACGACAGCAGACAACAATTTTCAGAAGGAAAGACTAAAATCGTGTCCACATCAGCTTAAATTGTATGCGAGAAGATGCAGACTTGTAAAGTTTGTTGTAGACACACTCGGTCCCATTAGTTGCGGAATCAGAAATTGTATCTTATCTTATTTTTTTTCGAGCCGGGGGACTCTTTGGCCGTGCTGTCCTTTATAGATATGAGTTGCCGCCGTCCTTCCCTCTCCAGACCTTAGCCACAGTTTTCTATAGGCGAGATATATTGGGTATGATAATGAATTGTGTAGATAATATTTCTATGAGAAAGATATCTGAATAATAATTAAAGAAAGATAAACATTAACTAAAATATATGTCAAAAAAAAAAGACTAAAATAGAAATATTGCAAAATTTATTAGAACAAAAACAAAGGACGAGTACAATTCAAAAAAAAAAAAAAAGGACGAGTATACTCGTACAATATAGTCCAATCATGGTGTCAAGATATTCAAACTATACATGATGGTTCATGTGAATCATTTATCAATAATTATGGCCAGCTTATACATTGTACGTTCGTTCTACTCAGCTCATTTCCTCTTTTTTTTTTTCTTTTTTTTTCTTGTTTTGTTGCTATGATTAATAGATTTTTCACAAACTTATACTAATTAAGTCATTATTTAGCGAAAAATATATTTTATAATTTTGTTTTTTATTGTTATAGCATAATAAATAATGTACGGCTACTTTTGTTTTTTATTGTTAATGTTTTTACTACGTTATAAAATACACTAACAAGTCATTAATTAGCGAAAAATACAATTTATATCTAAATTTAATTCAAGTTAATATCAATCTTGTAAATGCAAAAATATTAACCCTAATAAATTTAGAATCCTAGACTATAGCCTGCTTTGCCCTTACTAATCGAGGCCACATTTCTAAACTTAAATTCTATGATGACTCTTGCGGTCTGTTTGGTAACTGACACTAAATGGTAGGAATGATAATGAAATGTTATTGGAATTTTGGTAACAATATCTTATGATAAAATTAATCACCATACTTATTCTCCTTCAACAAAGCTTATTTTCTTCACTAAATTCATTCTAATACATTACCACTTTGACATGTGGTATTAGGTGGTAATGAAATATTATAAATAAAAAAAAATTATGATCAAATTTTCATTACCATGTAATGTCATTATATATCATGAAAATTTACTATACAAATCATTCTCAACCATTAACCAAACGGGTCGTTGACTCTATCGTTCTTTAAGATAAGCATACAAGTTAATTTCAAGAATTCAACCCATTATGAACAAGTTGAAATTATTACAAATTATTAAGAAAGACACAAATTCTTGTTTGAGATGCTCACTGTATATTGGTTAAATAATTCAATACATATTATTAGCATATAAACTTCTTATTATGAGATCGTTTTATCGAAAGACAATTTCTCATAACAATAACTCTAATAATCATTATAATAATCGTTATAATATGGTAAGAACGGATGTGTAAACTTCTAGATGATTTTGGTTAGATTTTGGAATGATTGGGAGACAAGAAAAGAATGATTGTTTATATAGGCCATTAGGCCTAGTGTGTTCCACAATTAAATGACTTCAGATATTCATAGGACAATCAAAGACATCATACTTGTAACACGTGGTTATTACAATGGAATAAGCTGTGCTGAGGAAGCATTAATCACTATTTTAATAATCCCTACGTCTAAAAAAAGCTTATGTAAAATTAAGGGTAAATAAAAAAAATGGTAAAACATATTTCTTCCGTTCCATAATACTTGTTACATTGAACTTTTTTACGCAATTCAATATACTATTTTGTTCATTTATATGTCGAATCATACACATTTAAGTGAGTATCAGTAATAGAAATAGATCAAATTTATTACTTCTATAAGATACTTTCCATTCTACAAGACTCGCAACATTTTAATAGTGACAATATTCACCTTCACTCTTGTTTCGGTGATTCGACTCATTCACAAGAAATAATAGTTATATAGAATCTTATTTTATACTTCTTACAATCTAATTTTTTAATATATAGTTTTAATTTTAATTTTTTAAGTCAAAATAAAGATATTTAATATAAAAAAACGTACATAATATTACATGCAAAAAAAATGTAACACATATCATATAACGGATAAAGTACCAAAAGGAAAAATAATCTAAGGGAGTAGCACTTAAATGGATATATAATTCATGTCAAAAGGAATACTATAGATGATTTAAGAGAATTAAATGCCAACTAGTAGAAGTATAAAAGAGTAAAAACACAAATGTTTACGGGTAATGATTACTCAATTGTACCTTGAATTTGCAATAAGTATAGAATGTTGTTTTATTATTTTGAATAATTTATAAATTACAGTTTAAGAATTACATTTTTTATATTTATTATTTTATTACAAATTACAGCCACCAAAATATCAAAGTAACGCTTAGATCAAATTACAGAATTCCGATCACTTGACCTAAAATTGTGACCACTAAAATGGTCGTGGCCTAATGTTGTAAAATTTAATACTTTGATGATAGTATTTCGCAAAAAATAAACATTGAAGATGTAATTTGAAAAAAAAACCCTTAAGTTATTTGCAAATTATTCTATTATTTTATCACAAATCTTGTGAGAGACGGTCTCTTTGAGAAACCATCTCTAATTAGACTGGTCTATTATATATTTTTTGAAATAGTATAAGTAGGCATTAAAAATAATGTAAGTAGACATTTAAAATATTGTGAGTAGACATTAAAAATAATATAAATAGGCATTAAAGATATGTAGATAGGCATTAAGTGTTAATGGGTTGGGTCTTGAGAAACGCCTCGATCAAGAGAGGAAATCTCAAGAGACTATCTTTATTTTATTATTTTGTTTTCAGATAATAAGACAAAATAACTAAATGTATGGATGCCATAAAATGAAATAATAAAATATAGGGTGTAACTACTTAAATGGAAAACTTATAACAAAATTGGAGGAACAAATAATAAAGAAAATTTCAACAAGCTCAAGAAGATGAAAGAGTACAAATTCAAGTATTTGCAAAAGTTAGTAGTATAAAATTAGAGAACAAAAGTTCAATAGTAATAAAAGTATATTCTAATAAAATCTTGTTTAGTTCACCTTAAAAAAATAAGTAAATAGTAAAATAAATTTTAATTAGTAAAAATCAATAAAAATCAGTTACAAATAGTAAAAATTAATAATCAATAAAAATCAGTTAAACTAAACAAACCTAAATTGTATCATATTTTAATAAATCTCCTCCTTAAAATAAAAAGTGATTGAGATAAGTTTTAATTACTAAAAATGAGTAAACATCATACACTCATTTTCATTCTTAAATTATCTAAGGACACCGTATAAACACATTGTCTTAGCTAACATGAACATTACGGATACAAGTTTACATGCATGAACCATGGTATTGTAATATTGTTGAATCCAGGGGCGGAGCCAGGTGCCCTCTTGTGTGCGCAAATGAGGGCACTGATTAGCTAAAAAGTATTATGCTACGCCTAATTTTAAGAACCGCACTTAAATAATTAGAAATATTTTAATACGTGTGCTCTCACTCTTTTGATTTCTAAATCCGCGATTTCTAAATCCGCCACTACTTTGAATCATTTTCTACCTATGAGAATGACCATATTAATTCTTTGCAAGAATATATGGATATAAGGCAAACAGATGTATTTTCCTAACATGTTTTCTACCCTTATATTTGGAATTATGTTAAAACTAAAAATTTTAGATAAATCATTGTGTGAAAAAGATTATTATTCAGAAATCAAACTACTCCGATGCTTCACTCGCCTAATATATTCCCTATATCATAACTAAATTGTTAACAACAATGAAATTATCCATTTTAATATGTCACGGATCCAGAAAAAAAAGAAGTGATGTTAATAATTAATATGTCACGGATCCAGAAAAAAAGAAGTGATGTTAATAATTTAAAATAAAAAAATTGGGAAAATTTGCCAAGAATAATCCCAACTATCACCTATTTGCAAAAATAATCCCAACTATTGATTATTTTTCAATAATCCTAACTATTGATGAAGTTTGCTGAAAACAATCCCAACTACAGCCGGTTAAGTATCGAATGGGACTGTTTTCAGCAAACTTCATCAATAGTTAAGATTATTAAAAAATAATCAATAGTTGGGATTATTTTTGGCCAACGGGTGATAGTTGGGATTATTCTTGGCAAATTTTCCAAAAAATTATAATCACCATTGAATAAATTAAGGCAAAACGCACTTTATGAGTTTCAAACACTATTCACTCATGTGGAAGACAATACATTAACCAACTCATCTAGGGAAGTGAGATTTGAACTTGTAACCTCTTATTACATTGACTTTTGTTGTCATTCAAGAAACCAACTCAATTAAAGATTTACATGTACCACTCGATTTTATTTTGTATATAGTAATGGAGGAAGTCTGGGTAAATCACGGTTATTTGTGAGAGAAGTAAATCACACTACGTGGCCTAATCTTATAGGGGGGATTTTGGATAATTTATTTTATCTTTTTCTTATTTTAGTTATTTTATTATTATTTCTTTTGTTTTTATATGGTGATTTACAAATCACGGTGATTGTTTAGGAATTTCTAATAGTAATGTCAGTTGACCTCAATTACAACGTAATACATCTTCCCATGGTCAGTGACTCAGTGGTCACCCTACCTACAGTTTGAAATCTAATCAATCTACACATAGTCTGTGGATGCTGTGGCCTACCGAAATTTACATGATTGCTATGCATTTAAGGGCTAAGTCCAAAGAACTCAATCATAAGGGGAAAACTAAAAATGGCTTCCCACCACTTCCAACAAGACGCCACAAACAGTACTGCCTCAAATGTATGATGAAAAGAGAAAATTGGTTAAGGCCAGATGGTAGTATTATACATAATTCAAGGACCCTAACACGCCATCCGCTTAACAATAAGTTACAAAGAAAATTTGTCATCAAACCCCTATTTTATGTGCTAGGAAGTTCCCGATTAGACTAAAAAGTAAATTCTACGGAATTGTCCTTAGGCTAGCATTATTGTATGGAATAGAATTGGGGTATTAAGAAAATTCAAGAACAAAAGATGGAAGTAATAGAGATGCGAATATTGAGGTGAGTGTGCGATAACACGATGATGGATCAAATCAAAAACCAAGAGTTTAGAGAGAAGCTAGGCATTGCCCCGTTATCTGCTAAGATGCGTGAAAATAGGTTTAAATAGTTTGAAAATGTGCAAAGAAAGATAGTCGACTCTCTCGTCAAAAGGATAGAAAACATCTTAGTAGAAGATAAGAGAAATCAAAAAGACCTAAGAAAATGTGGATTGAGCAAATTAAAAACTATTTAAGTGAGTTGTGCCCCTTCCCGAAGCTGACTAAGGATAGAAATAGTAAGAGACGTCAAATCCATATTTCAGACTACTAATTGTTTCTATAGGTGCCTTCTTGCCGTATAGGCTAGCTGCTTCTTAATTTTTTGTATTTACTCATCGTATTTATTATATTGTCTCAACATAGTTTAGTCGGTGTTGTTTCTCCTTATGCAAGGCTTTTAATTTTTAAAGGTAAAATTGACTACATCCCTCTAGCCCTGTCTTTGTAGGGAGTAAAAGTATAGATTGTCTGTCATCGTCCATTACCTAGACCTATTTTCGAGTGGGATATTAAATTGATAATGATAATGAATTTACAACTAAGAACATCAATTCAAATAAATATCCATTCCTCAATCCGCTTTATCTACATTATTATTATAGTACTTATCTTAGAATATATGTTTATGACTATTGAAATTAATGTTTTTATATGTATAACTTTTTAATTGTTAGTGTTGGAAGAATAATACACATGTAATTCCGTATTGGAAAATTAGATAGAAGTTGACTAACTTATATGTTTTATGAGCTACTCCTCCTATTCCCAATATATTTAGGATAGAACCTCATTGGCTTGTGTGCAGTCAACTCTCATGACAAATTTATCAGTTAGAGAATGAATGCGCAAAGAGAATATAAGCAACGATATTTGGTGTTTATTTTTTTTTGGTCATGTAGACGACCCTATATTATTAGGATTAAGGTTTTAGTATTGCTGTATCAAAACTCTTTAGATCTCTCCAATCAAGTTCAAAAGAGGGCGTATATCTTCTCGTATAGTAAAATAAAACCAACCCTATGAAGGGAGGAATAACTAAACGTCTAGCCCCAGCACTCTAAAACATGCTTTCACATGTAAGGTAACACACAAAAACTACACAAATATGGCAAAAGAACATCCATGCTGTATTGATTCGCAGCATATGTACTCAGACAGCACAACATGGAACATCAGCATTAATGAAGTGAGATGATCAAACATTAACGACTCGACAAGTAGATTTTCCACGGAAGTTAGGATACGGGAGGAGAAAAAACATAATATTCAGCACATGAAACATTAATTGTTAAGAAGATTAAAGAAATATGTAACATATTCGTCTACTTACTTCGTATAATACAGGTGGCTGAAATATTCATCACATATTGATACTTGTCCATTCAAGTCCTTAATTGCTTTCTTTTTCACCATCTTCTGTAGATTAACATTATAATCCAAGTTGTTCTAAGTTGGGTCCCCATAAATGGTCTAGTCAATCAAAATTTAAGAGGGATGTCAAATCTTGCATGCCTGAAATTCAACAATGTAGACGGTAATGAGATAACCCTTCAAGTTTAGTGCTTATTTGGAGAAAAATGGTATGACCACCTGTACCTGAATGCAACAGGAATCGAGACAAGGAGCAAAAATAGTAAATCAGCACTTCATCAAACCAACCGTTTGGGACATATCTGCGAGGAGTGAGCGGGAAAAAGAGAACAAAACTCTTAATTTAGTACATTATTAGGGAACTAATAACTAAAAATTTCTAGTACACCATAGTGGAAAAGTATGTTTTTGGTGACGGTCGCAATAAGTCGCAAATCAGATTTAACTGTTAACGCGGATGATTTTGTGGTCAATGCGTCCTATATTTCGGTCGCGTTAAACTCAATAACCTTTACAATATATGGACTGGCAATGCGGTGATGCAGCCTTATTTTTGCACTATGTTATACACTTAATAATTTGACTACCAAGCATCCATAGAATAATTTAGCTAGAAAATAATTCTCCAAGCTCAAAGGAAGGCCTTAAAGCACTATTTATGAAAGCAATATATTAGATGAGAAGAAGTTCTGGGACCTGTGAGGTACAGCAGCATAGTAACATAGTTTGTCCCATTCATAATTTGGCAATAGAGTCCATTATTATGTGGGATCCATGAATGAACAAGTCCTAACCACACGAGTGTCACAGTTCATTCTAAAGAATTGACAATACAAGAGAATATTTGTGAACGTGAATAACTTATAGTGAATTGAAATCAAATTCCGAAATACTAATCAACATTATTGCTATGCATATTGCATAAGTGACTCAATATGATATCCACAATTACAAAAGTACGCAAAAATGGTTAAAAGTAAACTCATAATTGAAGGTACAATGGTTCTTGGTGAAAGACAAGAAAAAATGGCAAGTGAGAGTATTGGCAGTTGTAGACCAGTGCACGTGGGGATGAGATATTTATAAACAAATGAAACCCCCTTTTGTTGCGACAAATGGCAAGTAGTTTCAGGAGTTTGATGAGCAATGCAGAAACTTTTCAGAAAAGCATAAGGCCCGCCACCTCAAATCTTGATTTCTTAGCCTATTGACTCTAAAAGATAATCAAGGTAACAAAACAAAAAAGAATTGGCTAACAGAAATACAGAATCATTAATGCATTGAGTCCATCAAAGCCATCCTACCCACAAAAAATAACGCCAAATCTCCAATGTGCACATTGATCATATAACAATGTAAGTAATTACTTGATTAATGCATCTCCGTATCCGAATAAAGTCCCCATACACAGCAGAGATTTATTATAGTCTATCCGACTTATTATTCTAGTATAGAATGGGTGGCAATAATAAGTATTTGGACCTGTGCACTGTGCATTCTAATTATAAGCTGATTAAAAAAGTTTAAAAGGTAGTATAACCATAGAAAGCAACATACATTATAACAAAATAAACCTTTGGGGGCTTGAGTAATAATATATCTCCAAGGTCTTTTTTCATGCAGACAGTAGTTCTTAATTTCGTTGAGCAAGAAATTAAAAGGTCATGTAAGAGATAATCGTGCCACCAATATAATATAATTTTTCACTGGTAGAGCTTGGGAGACTAAAAAGAGAGCAAGAAATACCGAAGATGATTAAGAATATAGGAGTGGAAAAAGAAATGGATAATCTAGACTTACAAATTGAGATGGTAGAAATCAGAATGAATGGATAAGAAAAATCCATGTGGACGACCATAGGAACTAAGCCGACCCCAACCTATTGGGATTAAGGCTTAGCTTTGACATTGTTGTTGTGACTGCAAGATAGGTCTTAACCATTTGGAAATGACAACAGACAATGAAAGATGTAAGTATATAATCCCAGAAATTTTTCCTTACCTTGAATTTTTGAAGGCAAGTACTCTTTTGACAAAAAAGAAAGTGAGTGAACAGACAATGCTTCTATCTCAAACTTCACACCGTTTTCCTTCATCCTCTCTAACTCCAGTCTTAAAAGAAAAAAAAAGTAACTCAGGAAACACTGAGACACTAATGAAAAACCACAACTACTTAAAAAGGGTGACAAAAGAGACCTCCAATGTGGCTCCTCATGCTGCAGGTAACATCTGTGTAACAATGCTTCAATTTTCTTCTTATCTGATGGAATAAAAGAAGTGACAGATGATAGATGAGTTATCCCACAGACAATTTAGAAAAGAAACCAAAAATAAAAATCAAATCCTTGATTGAAAATAGAAATTAATTGTATCCACCTCCAGTTGTCAACGGAAGGCAACACTGCAAAGGAAGAGCATACTTCTCAGAGTCAGATGTAAATGCACCAAGCCAACAAATATCTGGTACTCGAAGAAATTCAGCATCATATGCCATTTCCTTAAGAAATCAATTAAAATCAAATTACAATCATAATAAATCAACACTAATTGACTGCAAAAGATGCAATTAGAATTGTTAATTAAACATCAGAATCTTTCACAAACAACTCCCGGTTAAATGCGTACATCAATTTGCCTCCATAACAGATAAAATACACAAATGTATCCTGCAATATTTACAGAAGTTACTAACCAGAGAGCCAAATCGATAAGTGCATAAGATGTCAAATCCATATGGATCAGAATCCACCAAGCAATATACAGGAATGTATAACTTCTCACTGAGGAGGCGCAGGAATCTGAAAGATAAGTAAATTCATACATATAAAATTACTAAGTGACGGACATTGCTTACTGAGACGGTACATTTTACAACTCGAATCAAAAGGGGAAATTTCCCTTACAACCTTGCATACTATCAAAAAGATATACCTTCTAGTAGGAACATCAGGGTATCCGCGTCCCTGTAAAGAGTAGAGTTAACATTATCTTCTAGGCAGAAAAAAACACAAGCATGCTTGATTACCGTGATAACAATGCATCTGTTGAAGCTGCAAAATTGGTCATTCGCTAGTCGCTGGAAAACTGCAAAATAATGGAACACGGGTTCACTTTTTGTATAATAAAGAAAAATATTTCAAAAACTCATGACAGAAAAGCAATACCTGACTCCTTCTCAACAACTAAGATGTAGTCAGCAAAAGCGAGGATATCTGTTCCAGAAGTCAAGAAAAATCGTATACCATGCAAACCAAATTGATAAATAGGCTGTCCATATAGGAATTGCACAAAATAGAAGAGCACAGGGCAAAAATTATAAGCTTGTAGAGGAAGCATGCATGTCATAATGTCTTGTGTTTCTGGATACCTTGAACTTCTTCAACTTGGACAGGAATGGGTTGAGCCTAAAAAAAGAGTTGTAAATAACTCAATCTTTATTCAATTAAATAGAATTGTACACCAAGGGCACTTACAGTGTTAGGATTGCTTATGCAATCAACTTTTTTTCCATCTTCAAAAAATTTTATCCAGCCCATCACCAATCTGAGAATAGGTTTTCAAAACATGTTAAAAGTAAATCACAAGCTAAGACCATATGATTCAAACAGTTGGAAGAATAAACAACACAAGCCACGTGACTGTAGATGACAACATTCAGACTGCTCATATATAACCGTGTTATCAATGTATTGTTCTTAATCCGCTTAGTTATCCCATAAGTTTAGATTGAGAAACTATATTAGGATAAATCCCACAAGCTAAATGATATGATAGGAGAGTTCAAACAAAAAAGTGATGTTGTACTTCCATGGTCATCATCAAGAAGTTGAATGTAGCTGAAACTTACCATCCTATGGAAGGCAGGGGCAATGCAAAAGAAGAATGAGAAACGATAAAGAAGATAAGAAGTATAAGCATACCCTTTCCCAACAGAAACCTGCAAGATTTAGGGGATGACGTAAATGACCAAGGGATTAAATTTGGATATTAAAAATACAGAGGATGTATTGACAGAGACAACATTAAACCACATCATAGGTGATTCAGAAGATTCAGTATTTACGACATGCTGCTCATTAACAAAGAACATACACCTAAAAGAATATGTTGTCAGCAATTATACCAAGAGCAAGCATGTATCTTTAGCATTTGTTAAGGTTTTGTGTATGAACTATGAAGCAGGATCATAAAATAAAACCATGATGAATGAGATGCATGAGCATTGGTTGAAATCTGATACTTGCCAACATAAGGATTACACTTTCAAGGAACTTTCATGTTTTAATTTGTAATAAAATTATATGGCAGTTTCTACTTACAAACTAAGCTACAACATGCAAGTTTGATAAGCAATAGAAATAAATCTGACAAGGGAGATTAAGATAGGCAGAGAGTATGTACTCACTACATTCAAGTTGTGGCGACTACATTCTAGGATTATGCATACATCATTGATGGCCCGATCTACAACAGACTGATCTTAACAGAAGATAAAAGTAACGTTAGCTTCCCAGAAAAATAAAAACACAAACAACTAAAATGGAATGTGACTTCATCATTGCATATCATATTAACTTTATAATAGAAAAAAATGTGAGAACTCTAAATGCATGTGTGCAGTCTACCAGAGCAGTTAATCATCCAATTAGCAGAAGGGAAGCAAAAACAAACTTATTAGTAAAAATTACAAAAGTCTAATACAAAATTCCTCTATGAAAATTGTAAACAAAATGATCCTACCTGAAAATAAGGATGGGTATGTATAGTATATGTCTCGCTTTGATGCATGCTTGTTTTCTTGCAGAAGCTGCTGAACAATTAGCAATACCCTTAGCAGAACATCTGGAGAAATGACAAAGTTGAAGTGTTGAACTGATATGCATAGCAATATATGCCAGTATGGTATCTGTGATTGTGACAAGATATCAAGTCTATGTTTTGAAGTGGAAGATACCTATCCTATGAGCATGAGGTTGCCTTTGGAGAGTAAGTGTTTCTGTTCCTAAAGCCATGTTTGAACGGCAGGAACTGCAAACAGTAGATATGAAAGCATTTACTCTAAATACTCTCCACAAAAAATAAAAAGTTAGTAAAGTTGATTTGAAGAGCTAACAATTTACAAATGATTTTTGAGGTGCTCTGAGCGAGAAACTATCATTTTATTTCTACATAAGTGATGGGAGTATTTCTTTGACTCTTAACATGCCAAACTATTTTTCTAGCTTCTACTTCAAAATTCATATCCCAATGTCACCAATTAATCAATTATACATGCATGTACAATCAAACAAGAAAGACAAGAAAAGTATATCATCATTGTCTCTCATATGCAGACTGACGTTTACTTTCTTGTCTTATACTCTTCATCAAATGCTAAAGTTGCTAATATTCATTCCTTAGATTTGTAACCTCCACTGCATAGAGTAAGCTTCCAATTTCCAACCATTATCTTTTCTCTAAGTGGTAAGTTTGATTTCACAACATTCCTAATGAAAGAAATAATCCTCCACTGCATAGAGTAAGCTTACAATTTCGAAAACAAAACAATTAATGTTGTGAATGGGCTAAGCCTATGATGAAGAAACAAGAACAAAATAGGATGCAAAGAGACTAACAAAAACAGAGCAAGCAACAAGAGAACACAACACAACAATATAATGAGGTATCTATGGATACCTCCCCCTCAAAATAAGTATCTTATCATTAACATAAACCAAAATACATTAGTGACTCACCTTCAAGCTTTAAGAACACCCTCTTAAAGCAAAGATTGAAGCTTTACTTCAAACTCTCACAAATAGCCCTAATACAATGGAGATAACTCTCTTGGTGATAAACCCTAGTAATCTCTATGTATTTAGCTCTCACATAAACCCTAATACACTTCTAAGACTCCTATTTATAGTCCTAAAGTATATAAGAGGATTTAGGACAAAGTGGGACAAAAGCCCACAAAACCGCAAACTTAAACAGAAACATTATGTTTCGTGGCGCTGTGCTTGGCTCGGGCGAGCGAACTTGCTCGTGTGGTCGAGCGAGTGGTTTGAAGCCACAAGATGCTTGCTGCTTTAAGGCTCGATCGAGCCTCACATGCTCGGCTGGTCGAGCCTCCTTCACAACCCACTATGCTTTGTGTCTTGACTTCTTTAGCACACCCCAAATCATCAACATCAATCACTTCATCAAGTGAACCGAACCTTACCACTCCATACTTCGTGCCACACTCCGCACCACTCTCAATTGTGCAAGACAATGCGTGAGCTAAGAGATGCTCAAAGTCGTCATCGGCGTTACGAGAATTGGTTCTTGATACAACAATCTCCCCCTCAAGACCAATTCCCTTCTCATCATCAAATGTCACCTTCTTGGGTGACTTGCAATCATCATAGTGGCCTAGGCTACCACCTACCACCTTCAACTTGTAGCACATACAAGTTGCTCTCACTCCTTCTCCCCTTCGAGAGCACCATGCTCCCCTTAATGACTTTCATCAAGCCTCCACTAGCTTTGAAAGTGCATCCCTTAGACTTCAACCTACCAAGTGATATGAGGTTCCTCTCAAGCTTAGGAACATACCTCACACCACCTAGCCTTCTCTTGACACCATCATGTGTCACAATATAAACCTCTCCAATACCTTCCACCTTCACTCTTTCCTTCTCTTGACACCATCATGTGTCACAATATAAACCTCTCAAGCTTAGGAACATACCTTCCACCATCATGTAGCACATACAAGTTGCTCTCACTCCTTGTTACTAAAGTCATTTCTCACTTGAGACTTCCCCCTAGTTTGATACCCACTCTCTATAGATCTCCCTCTTGAGCCTTCCCCAAACAAAGCCTCACTATTACCCTTCTTCTCATCCCCCTCATGCCTCTCCATGAACCGATCATTCTCTCTCAATGCCGCCATTGCTTGATCAAGAGTGATTGAGTCCCTACCAAGATGCAAAGTTTGAACTATATTCTTATAGCTCTTTGGAAGTGAAGCCAAGAGTAGTAGTGCCCTCTTTTCATCGGAAAGCTTCTCATCGGCACACCAATTGATTGCATGTGTTGATATGATCTTGCTTACTTGTATCATCCTCCTTCATGAGTTGATACAACTCCCATCTCAAGCAAAGTTTGTTGGTAAGAGACTTCAAAGCATACACCTTTTGAAGCTTCTCCAACAACACAACAGGGTCGGTCTCATTCAAGTAGTTATACTTGATTTCGGGTGCAATGGCAAGTCTAATAGAGCTTACCGCCTTCTTCTTCATGGCCACCCACTTCTCGTCATCTAATGTTGTAGGTTTACTCTTCTCAAGAGCCTCATCAATCCCTTGTTGTACCAACAAATCCTCTACGGTGCTCCTCCACACCGAAAAGTTCATCTTTCCATCAAACAAAGGAATGTGAAACTTTGCACCATCACCCATCTTGATTCTCCACCAAAGACACAAAACTTTTACCCACAAAACAACCCACAAATCTAACCTAAAGCTCTAATACCAATTGTTGTGAATGGGCTAAGCCTATGATGAAGAAACAAGAACAAAATAGGATGCAAAGAGACTAACAAAAACAGAGCAAGCAACAAGAGAACACAACACAACAATATAATGAGGTATCTATGGATACCTCCCCTCAAAATAAGTATCTTATCATTAACATAAACCAAAATACATTAGTGACTCACCTTCAAGCTTTAAGAACACCCTCTTAAAGCAAAGATTGAAGCTTTACTTCAAATTCTCACAAATAGCCCTAATACAATGGAGATAACTCTCTTGGTGATAAACCCTAGTAATCTCTATGTATTTAGCTCTCACATAAACCCTAATACACTTCTAAGACTCCTATTTATAGTCCTAAAGTATATAAGAGGGTTCAGGACAAAGTGGGACAAAAGCCCACAAAACCGCAAACTTAAACAGAAACATTATGTTTCGTGGCGCTGTGCTTGGCTCGGGCGAGCGAACTTGCTCGTGTGGTCGAGCGAGTGGTTTGAAGCCACAAGATGCTTGCTGCTTTAAGGCTCGATCGAGCCTCACATGCTCGGCTGGTCGAGCCTCCTTCACAACCCACTATGCTTTGTGTCTTGACTTCTTTAGCACACCCCAAATCATCAACATCAATCACTTCGTCAGGTGAACCGAACCTTACCACTCCATACTTCGTGCCACACTCCGCACCACTCTCAATTGTGCAAGACAATGCGTGAGCTAAGAGATGCTCAAAGTCGTCATCGGCGTTACGAGAATTGGTTCTTGATACAACAATTAACACGAGTATAAAAGAACTTAATCAACGACATTTACTTTCAATTCCACGTAAACTTGCAACCTACATCAAAAATCACATGAGGAAGTCGTATCATAAACTCCACTGTCAATAACAATATAACATATACTTCTGATTCTAGTTTTGGAACCTCAAATCAAAATCATCCAACCCAATTACACGGTAAAAGACTAAAATCTCTCAAATGAAAGAAAAAAACATCAAGCTCCCGAATTATGTACTACTGTTTTCCGAAATGAACAAACAAAGTATAGACTCAAAACTATCAACAACAAAAAAGCTCAAACCTAACTTGAAAATTACAATAATAAAGTCAGAAATCGAACCAGTTTTCAGCAGAATTCGCGCAATATGTTCGGAATTTATTGATGAAAACCACTGGAGATCGGCCATTGCAAAGATCAACGAGAATCGAACGAGTAAAATCTGCAAGAATAATTCGAAACAAAGATGAGAGAGAAAATTTCGCATAGAATTTCAATTATTCGCAGATGAATTTCACACCTCGAATTTTGTGAAGCAAATTGCCGGTTTTGGGAGATGAACGACTTCCCTCCATTTTCACAAATCAGTTTCAGTAAAGCAGTATATTTTTCCTGGTTTTGGGAAATGAACAAATTTTGTGAAGCAAATTGCCGAATTTGAGAGATGAACGATTCAGTTGAATGAAATTGTTATTCGTGCATTTAAACCTTTTGGGAAATGAGGAAGCAACAATAGTACAATACAATTGAAATTGGCGGTGTTTAGTTTTTGATTTTGGTGGTAAAAGAAGTGTTTTGACAAATACAAGTAGAGACACCGATTCTAATTGGACCGATTTAATATATATATTTATAAAATATTATAACTAGGCATTAAGAATAATGTAAGTAGACATTTAAGACATTAAAAGTATGCATTAATGTTATGGTAAGTAAGCGTTAATGATAATGTAAGTAGGCATTAAGAATATGACAATGAGTTATTAATCTTTAATGGGCTGGTAAGATACGTCTAGACTAACTTTTTGACAAATGAATTTAAGAAGTTGAAAAGTTGTTTTGAATTAAAATTAAAACGCTAATCATAATAAGTTCTTTTTTTGAAATATTAGTTTTTGACTCTTTAACTTATTTTTTCTCTATAAATACCAGGTATAATTTTAATAAACATCTCCATAACAACGTACTTAGATAGTTGGCCATTCTACTAATATTTTCAACTGGTCAAATCAACCAACAGTTTTAGTAAACAGCTGCAACTAATATTCATTTGCCAAACTGACCCTTTTTCGAGAAAAAATATATACTACAACTAAAAAAAGATTTAATTCGTAAATCATAGTTGGTAGAGGCTTTATATTCACCTTGCCACCATATAGATTTGATTCTAAATTCTCACTACATGTCTATATAAGAAATTTCAACAATTATAATAAACCCAAAATAAAAAAGCTACTCTGAGACTTCAATAAATTTTTCATTAACTATTGATTTTTTACCCTTCATCTGTAATAAATAAATATCTAACAGGTTCTCTCTTGAGAGACCGTCTATAGTATAAACGTCTCTCAAGAGCTCACTCATATCTCCCTTTTAACTTACAAAATAACTAAATTAGTTTTTTTAATTTAAAAGTTGGGTCAGCCCAAACTTGAGATGTCTATTGTATAGACGGTCTCGAGTAAAAATTTGTGAATATCTAATGCTTAAGAACTTAAAACTACTAATGGCCCGTTTGGTAGGTGGTAATAAACGGTTGCAATGGAAATGAAAAGCTAGTGTAATTTTGGTTGAAAAATCTCTTGGCTACCTGGATAGTCATGCTTGTCCATCTTCAATCATCTCAATTTCTTCATGAAATTCATTCCTACGCATTACCATTGGGAGAGGTGGTATCAGGTGGTAATAGAAATTTGTAAACAATTTTTTTTGTGATTAAAGTTTCATTACCATGAGAATGATACGGAATTTTTGATGAAATTTTACGCTATAAATCATTCTCATTACCACCATTTGATACCCCTAAGCAAACGAATCGTAAATACCCTATTAACAGTTGACTAGCTCGTGCAATTTGCTTAATAGTTGATTGTTTGAGCAAAGGGCTCTATTGAAGATCACAAATTCTTACTTGAGATCCTCTATACAATAGACGTCTCAAGTTTTGGGGCTGGCCTAATTTATAAATTTAAAAAAAAAAATTGATTAGTGGTTTTGTAAGTTACAAGGGAAAAATGGACTTAGCTCTTGAGAAACGTCTATAGTGTAGACAGCTTCTCAAGAAAGGGTGTTATTGAAGATTGAATCAACAAAGAATGAAACATTGAAAAAATACAATTGAGAAAACACAAATTTAGGAGGTGAGAAAATTTCTAAGAACAACTTCTCTGTAATAACTATTACTAAAACAAAACATAGCTGACATCATCAACTTTTAAATTTGCTTACGTGTTATTTCCTCATTAAAAATTTTCCCCCCAAATTTTAATGATGATGTCATTGTTATTATGATTAACTTTGACTTACTATTTTCATATATATTTTGACTATATTATTATTCTTATTGATTATTATTTTAGTTTTTAGGTCAAATGGCATTTAATGTATTAGAAAACTATATATTATATTTCATTTATTTCAATTATTTATAAAATTTTTTCAATTTCATTTATTAAAAGAATATTATTTAGCTTATTGGATATTTTGAGATGGTTAAAACATAATATAAGAGTACTTTTATCAGGATTTGTTTTATTATTTATACTCTTGGTTACTTAAATGCAATGCTTAATTTTAATATGATTTAGGTTGTGAATATCATTATATAAGCAACTTATTTTTTTATGAGAAAAAAAATTATATTTGTCGTTTTAACTAATAAAATAATTTTACATATTTCTATGTATTTATATTTGATTTTAAAGTGTGCTATTAATAGTCTAAATATTTAATACTTCTATAAGTAATGTAATTGTTATTTTTGTTATAAAAATTTGTATGTTGTTTTTATTAAGAAATCATAATTTTATATTGTACTCAGGGTATGAACCATTTGTTCTTTTATTCAAAATATAAAAAAATATAAATATAATTATATACTTGCGCACAATTATGATATAATGTATGTAATGTATATAATTGTTCATAGTGAAACAAAATATAACTATAATATACAATTTATCTCTAAAAATTTTAATTTATTAATTTAAACAAATATGTCAGAAAATTTGGTAAAGTCGTGCATCGCACTGGCACTATCTAGTTCTTATACTATAAAAGTCCACCTTTGACAATTGAAAGACAAAATGATGAATGTTCTTGATTAGAAAGTTTACTCACTTAATTGGATTTCAGAGAGCAGTTAAATAACCCTAACAACCTGTTTGGTAGGTGGTATTAAACAGCGGTAATGGGAATGAAAACTAGTGTAATTTTAGTTGAAAAATCTCTTGCTACTTTTGATGGTCATGCTTGTTCAACTTCAATCATTTCATTTTCTTTGTAAATTGCATTCCAATGTATTACCGTGGTGAGAGGTGGTATTAGGTGGTAATGAAAATTTGTAAACAAAAATTTTTTTATGTGATCAAAGTTTCATTACCATGGAATTGACATAGAACTTTTGATTGAAATTATATACTATAAATCATTCTCATTACCACCATTTAATACCACTAACCAAACGGGTCATCCTAAATATTGTGTTGTTCTTTCATCAACCAAAATGTATTAATTACAAAGATAATTCCAAGCTAAGAGTGGTCTTAAGTGTTGTACTTATCTCTCTAATTACATAGAAATGAACTAGTACATGAGTAGATGTATTATAGTACTATATGAAGTGAAAATATGTGAAAGACTTTGACATAATATAATAAGTAAAGATGCATCATCCTAGTTCTAGACGATCATTAAGAACCGTATAAGATGAAATTTTTTTGAGAAACAAGCCAAAATAAGTACTGAATACTTACTTTTAGACATATACTTTTTTGATGATTTTTAATATAATTATTTTGACTTTGAAGATAAAAAAATTTTTAGATTAAGGAACCCTAGTAATTAAATGCCCTAAAACACCAATTTTTTGTTGAACAAAAATGTAAATAATGGATTTATGGATATCAATATTGTTAGAGTATATAATATATTATGGGGCCTCAATCATTAGCTTAAACTTTTGGTTGAATTGGTTTCTTGACATGGTATCAGAGCCAGTAAAATAAGAGGTCATAGGTTCGAATCTCATCCACACTTCAAGCCTAAATTAAGGGCTTTCGTGTGAGGGGGCGTGTTAGAGTATATAACATATTATGGGGCTTAACTATTAGCTTAAGCTTTTGGTTGAGTTGGTTTCTTGACAAATACTCCCACATAAAATGCTAACATTAGGAAAATATTTCTCTACCTTTTTCTTTTTGATATAAAAAATAGTTCTCTACCTTTAAGATAAGATTAATTTGACTATTTGAGAGATAAAGTCTAAACTATAAACAAAACTTGTGGAGCATTAGACATATAAAAAATGGATCAAATTTAGTAAAAAATCATTGTACAAGATAAGAGAATACTTTCACTTATAATATAATGGGCATATAAATAAAAAAAAATGATGATAGTTTTATTTAAGATATATATGATAAGGATTTAAGAATTAAGCATATTTTAATGACTTTTTGAATTTTCGCACTACTCTAATATTTAAAAATATGATGAGATACTCATAAAATAGGCTATGTACATTTGTACAATACAATTTGGCTCCACGTCTTAACTAAACATTTGAATCGATACACACACTCTTCTATTCCACTTAATTTACATTATTTACTTAAAAAAATTTAGCATTGTAATCCAATGTAGATGCAATGTGAAGGGAAAGAAATGTATTTTGATATTTTAGATTTCTATTTATTAAAAATTTATACTTGAAATTTAATTCTCTATTTTTGGTTATATCGAAGTACTTCCTCCGTTTCATAATACTCGTTACATTTTCCATTTTGGGAAATATCATATTACTTGTTACATTTTCCTTTTTTGTAAAAAACCAATTAATTAATTAAAGTTATACCTACTCCTATTTTTATTCTACTCTATATCTAATTACTCCTATTTTCTTTTTCATTTTTCAACAAATAATATTAAAAAATTTCAAAAAGCAACTTTCCACCTACTACTCATCATTGCACAGTAACTTTTTAATCTTTGTGTCCATGCAACGGTAGCAAGTAAATCAGAATGGAGAAAGTATATAAAAATGGAAAAAAGATTTATTTATTATTGTTCATTTGAAAAGTATATATATTGAAGTTGTATACTAGTATTTGAGATTTAATAGCTGAGCTGGTACAGTGCTGGCCAAGGGATACTCTGAATGTATGACAGTAGGCCTGAATCAGTCTGCTTACAGAGAATAGAAATTAATGTTTATATCTCCATATTTTCTTACACCATAATATTAATTCTGGAGAATAATCTGCTATTCTTGCTGGGCATTTAGCGTATTTTACTTCTCCCAGGTAATAATTTAGTCAATTTTATTATTAGTTATTACATTTTCCGTTCTTTAATCTCTCTTTAGAGTTGGAACTCTCTGATCGCACTCTTTTAATGGGTATGAGTTGCCGTCTATCTTCCCTCCTCTGACCCTAACTATAGTCCGTCTATGAGCGGAATACACTGGGTATGATAATGATGATATTTTCCGTTTTTTAGATTTTGCCTAATTTAATACTCCTTCTGATTCATAGAGAATGAGAAATTTTCTTATTGGGTCAATTCACTGAAAATGTCACATTTTTATTTTGTCATGCTTTTTTACCCTTTTACCCTTTTACCCTTACTACAACAACACATAAACATCAATATCTTTTATGGAAAAAGAGAGCTTTCTACCCACTTTTAAGTGGTCCCCCACCCCTTTTTGGTTTTGGTGCAAAAACCAAATGTCTCATTCTCTATGAATAGGAGGGAGTAAAAAGTTTTATAAATCGTTAAAAGAGGCAAATTATAAGAGACGGGATAGTATAATAATATGTTTGGCAATTTGAAATTCATTACTAAATGTTGAATTGGACCAAATACTGTGTTTAGTAAATCTTGAATTTGGAAATGTGGAATTGGGTCAATTCCATGGATTTCCAGTAACAATGAAAAATTGGTCAAGTATTAAAATTTTCAAATTTTAAGTATTTAAGTGTCATTTACAATTTCTAAATTTGAAAGCCAAAATTAAATTGCCTATTTTCAAATAAATTCTATATTGTCAAACATTACCTCATATAATTCAAATACTTTTGATAATGTTGCAATTGAATATATTTTAGATCATCTATGTGGAGAAATATATATGTAGTATATTATTTGGTTGTGCTTCCTTTTGCTAAAGTCAATTTGAATTGCAATGGAATTTCGGAGAAAGATTTAATATGATAAATGATCTGAGAATTTGATACATGATTTACTTTTTATTAGAGTAGAATTTGTTACATTTCCATTTTTTTTTTCCATTTATTCGCTAATATAGCGTCTATTTGGTACTTATAAATATTAGAATTTATAAATATTTTATAATTTATTTTTATCATATTAATTTTATCATCGTAATTGGCTTTAAAAACGAATTGTTGGATACTTATTTGAAATGGAACATTAATTAAAAATGTTAAACTAAACTTAATTAAACTTACACTTTGTAGGTCATTGAAGGCTTCAACTAACAAAAATCTTGGATAATTGCACAAATGGAGAACCAACACAACTTAAAGAAACCCTTACTAGGAACATCATCATCATCATCTAGCCATCAAAGCAACATATCCAAGATCAGTCGAAAACAACATCTCCGTCGATCAAAAAGTGCTCCTCTAATAGTATCTCTCCCTAGAGATCACTATCTAAACAACAATCAAGACCTAAACCCGAATCCAATACCCGAATCCATCTTCAATAAACTCCATCCAAGTTGTAGAAAAATAACAACATTTTTATCACTATATCTTCTTATTGGTGCAATCACTTTTTACCTAATAAAAGACCAAATAAAAGGCAAAAAAACCACAAATACCATAATTGATGCTCTTTACTTTTGCATGGTAACCATGACTACCGTTGGATATGGTGATTTAGTCCCTCAAACTTCCCTAGCAAAATTCCTTGCATGCACCTTTGTTTTCTCGGGAATGGCCCTAGTCGGGCTAGTCCTGAGCCAAGGTGCAGATTATCTTGTTGAAAAGCAAGAAAAATTAATAGTCAAAGCTCTAAAAAAGCGAAAAAAAATTCGCACTAATGATATAATGAAACAGATTGAAATAACAAGTAATGTTCGACACAAATGTATTGTGATTGGTTTGCTACTTATTGTTCTTATACTATGTGGGACTATAATTTTGGTAAAGGTTGAGGAATTAGATGTTATCGACGCTTTTTATTGTGTTTGTGTGACAATGACTTCTTTGGGTTATGGAGATTATGGATTTTCGACGCAAAAAGGACGTGGTTTTGCGGTGTTATGGATTTTGCTTAGTACTATTTGTATGGCGCAATTTTTTTTGTACCTTGCTGAGCTTAGTTCGGAAAGGAAGCAAAATGCGATTGTTAAGAAGGTTCTTAAACGACAAGTGAGTGTTGTTGATCTTGAGGCTGCTGATTTAGACAACGATGGTGTCGTAGAGTAAGTACTCGATTTGATTTGATGTGTTTCTTTTGAATGTTATAGAAAGTTGAATGCTTTGTTAGTCAAACTTTTCATTTATTTTAGGTTGCGTTTGGGAACAAGCATTTCATTTCAAATTATAGAGTTCAATTATTATATAATTATTAATGAAGTGTTAGAGTATATAACAGATCTTGGGGTCTCAATCATCAGCTTAAGCTTTTGGTTGAGATGGTTCCTTGACATGGTATCAGAGCCAGTGTGATGTGACAAGAGGTCACGAGTTCGAATCTCAACCACCCCTCATTTAAAGTGGAATATTTAGCACCAGGTATGAGGAGAGTCTGTGTTGCATCCACACTTCTAACCCTAAGGGCCCTCGTGGGAGGAGGCGTGTTAGAGTATAACAGATCTTGGGGCCTCAACCATCAGCTTAAACTTTTGGTTGAGATGGTTCCATGACATGAAAATTTTGAGAATGACAAGGTTTAGAAAATCATTCTCAAATCTTAATCGTTATCCATTTTTTATCAGATGTCTCCGAAGAGACCGTTATCCACATTTTATTACAATGGTGGATTTGACTCAAATTTAAATTTAAATTATTATATTTGCCAAACATCATATTTGTGTAAGTTCTGTATTTTCAAATGAAATCATCATTCCCAAACATAGCATTAAAAATTTGTGTCGAATTCTTGACACTTAAACATGGGTGGTATAACATTTAGACTTTTTATTGCGGACCACAAAATTATACTCCCTCCGTTCCTAATATACATAGAATTGCATGGTTGTAGCATGATAATAATTAATAAATTTTGTTTGATGACTTGTAGTGCTGCTGAATATGTATTATACAAGTTGAAGGAGATGAGGAAGATTACTCAAAAAGATATATCTGTTGTGATGAAAGAATTTGAAGAACTTGATGTTGATCAGTCTGGAACCCTATCAGTATATGATTTTCAAAAATCAACTACGACGTGAGCACTACAATGTCAAAAACAAAGTGTTAGGAATTGAAAGAAGATATTTTATATGGAAATATTACATGGTAACAACAACTATAGGGAAGGCGAGTTGTAGTTATTCTTAAATATTTTTTTTCATAAAATAGCACTCAACTCTTTGAAAACTCACTACCGTAACAATATAATGCAAAAAATGTTATGCAGCCGTTAAATGGTAATAGGACACAAATATCCTTGTTAAATTTTAATAAGGGAAATTCTACGTGGTAAACACCAACTATAGGGGAAGGCGAGTGATAACAATTTTTAAATTTTTTTTCTCCACTAAATAGCATGAATTTAAGAACTGTCTTTTATTAAAATTAAACAAGGGTATTTGTGTCATTCCACCATTTAACGGCTACATAACGTTTTTTGCATTATATTGTTATGGTAATGAGTTTTCAAAGAGTGCTATTTTGTGGAAAAAAATATAAGAATTGTTACCACTCACCCTTTCCCTATAATTAGTACTTATTATGTAGAATTTCCCTATTCTATAATAACTTCATGAATAAATTGATGATTGGGGTTTGATCATATAAAATACAATTCTTTATCTCACGTATTTTGTTGCGGTCTGTTTATAGGCTCTCAAATTGAAAAAAAGAGACAAACTAATAATGAGGTGTACACAACTACATACTTCCTCCGTTCTGAGTATATACTCGCTATATTTTTATTAGCATGTATAATGGAACGAAGGAAGTACTTTGTATATAAATGAGTAAGATTGATTTTTAAAATAAGTTATGAATTGGTTAATGTGTACATAAGCCAAATGTTATTTTTTTCTTTTTGACTTTTATATAACGGCCAAATCTACCCCTTCAACTCAAAATAGATATTAAAAGTGTTTGGCAATTAGTTGTTGGCTATTGTCCGTTGACATTTTAGTTGATTAGTTTAACCAGTTGGAAATGTTGGTTGTTTTGTTCGCTTCTAAGATAGCTCGAGACGCCTGGTGTTTATGGAAATGTTTGATAAATTTAAGTATTGATTGTTGATTGTTTATTAGAGAAAAAGTATGTCAGCAACAAGACAAAAGTCAACAAAAAGTTTAACTTAAGTAGTTTTTGTACTTTGCTTAAACTAATTTTTCAACAAGCTAAACAGCCAATTACTAAATACCTTTTTGGCTCTTTGACCCATCAAGCCAAAAGTAAAAAGCCAACATTAATTAACATCCAAACACCCCTTGTTTTTAAAAACATTGAAATTTGAATTTTTTTGTTTTTTAAGTTGCACCACGTTATAATGACACAAATATTAAGAAAATGAATATATTGGTAATTATTCTCATTTCACCAGAAATTATGAAAAATTGAATGTGGTCTCGTGAGAGAAAAATTCATCAATTAAAGAGTGTTGTGCCAACTACAGCTTTGGGGTTTAGGCTTTTTACAAACAACAATCTCAATCTTTTTTTTGGCGAACAATAGTCTTCACATTTATGACCACGACAACGATTCAACTACTTTTTGCCAGATTCAGATGAAATGTCCTGCTAAATGACCTTTAATCTAGATAATGAATGACTTTTGACTTTCTATAAGTTTATTTTGAAGATCACTTTCTATAAGTTTATTAATTTAACATAGTTTAACTAATTCCCCAATTAAACCCCTCTTTTTCAACCTCTTTTTACTATTTTCAGTTCACCACCATTTCCTCACCCTCAACACCACCACCACCAACAGACCAAAGTTATATCTAACACTAATCTCTTCTGCCTAAAATCCCAAGATACCGTCAATTCCAATACTGCAACTATAAATCCTAATGGACCTAATTAACAATACCATTTGTTTTACAAACTACCTATTAAGCACATAAGTTAAAATCTATAAAGTATATTTATATAATTATATATAATCTTTTAATACTTCATATGTTTGTATATAAATGTGAAAAAACTTGAATAAATTAGGTTATTTTTATTCTATTTAAAGGTGTTAATAAGTCATGGTGACTCACAAGTGACAAAGCTATTTGGGTGGGATTTACTCGAGTTAAGGTTGGACTCGAGATTTTAATAAATGGAGTTTTTTTTTTGAATAATGTGAGAAAATTCAGAATAATTTAATATTATTATAATTTTATTTAATAATTTTAATTATTAATTAACCATAAATAATCTAAATTTTAAGGGCAATTCTACGTAACTAAATGACTAGAGATACTAGGTTTTTTAAAAAAATTTAAAAGAATGCTTTTGTTAAGTTCTCAATCTCTTAAAATTCGAAATAGTTTGGACTTTGGAACGAGATGTCTTATCTTCATTCCTTTCATTTTCGTTCCCTTCCCTTATGAATTCTATACAAACAAAACAATTTTTTGTTCATTTCTTTCTCTTCGGTCCGTCCAGTTCCTTTCCCCTTTTACTTTCACTCTTTTTTTATTTATAGTGTAAATTTTCATAAAAAGTTCTATACAATTCCCATACTAATGAAACTCTGATCAAAAAAAGGTTTTTTTTGTTTACAAATTTCTATTACCACCTAATACCACCCCTAATAATGATAGTGCATTGAAATGAATTTTATGAGGAGAATGAGAGGATTAAAGTTGGACAAATAGGTCCATTAAGATAGCCAAAAAACTTTTCAACCAAAATTATATTAATTTTTTATTTTCAATACGATCTTTTGATACCCCTACCAAACAGGCCGTAAAATTATTAATCAAACAAATGATCATCTGCGAACACATGGCCACTAATACTATACAAGTAGTGTATTGTGTAGTGTAGGGCTGAACAAAGTTTGGTCTAAACCGTAAACCAAACCGGAATTTTAGTATTTGGTCTGGTCTGTTTTTTTTTTCAAATCAAATTACGGTTTACGGTCTGGTCTTGGTTTTTAAATTTTTCAGACCAGATCGGACCGCAAACCGTACTAAGGTCGAAAATCATAATTTTGTATTTAAAAAATTAAGTTCCTACCTAGATATTTAAGATGTAGTTATTTTTATATAGCAATACATACTTGAATGATGTTAATATTATCAACTGATTATATTTATTAATTGTAAGTGTGAAATATTTGCATAAATATATGTATTAATTTGGATAAAAATATAAAAATGACAAACCGTAGACCAAACCAGACTGGACCGGTGTAAAACGGTTTCGTCCGGTCCGGTCTGGTGATTTAAACGGTCCGGTCCGATCTGGAAAATTTTCAAATCGAAATTTCTGATTTGGTCTGATTTTAGTGTCAGACCAGACCAAACCCGATCGTGTTGACCCGTAGTGTAGTGTGTACCCCATAATCCATTAGTATGTAAGCACATGAAAATTGTTTTTATCAGCCAGAGATAATCACTTTTTGATGCATCACACATGGGCATGGCCTGTTTATACTCAGATTTGGCTTGCCTTCTACACTTATCCTTTTCTTCCATTGTTTTCCTTCCCGTTATTCTCTCTACAACCCACAACAACCGAACAATTTCCCATTTTTAGTCTACTGTTTGTACATAAACTTTACTGGGTAAGATTTCTTTTTCCCTCGTCTCCGAAAATCTTAATTGTTAATTGTTATTTTAACTTATGCTTGATTTTATATGTGTTTTTCACTTCAATTTTTCTGAATAATTTATGGTTCTGACATTTGAGTAACTGTACTGTATGATGTACATGTATTTTGTTGATTCTGTTGATTGTGCTCTGGATATTATCCGTTACCGTTAGTGATTTGAGAATTAAACTTACCGACTCAATTGAGGGATTTTTACCATGATTGTTTTATACTATTTACATATGCCCGTTTTTGCTCTATTGAGCCTTTTTTAGCCCGCTTCATTTTAATTATATATAGCCCGTTTTCGGCCCGGCCCTTACAAAGCCCCTGTAGAAACGTGCCGGATAAGGGCTCAAAATGGTGGCCCCGCCCATTGAACACCCCTATTTGTACCTTTATTAGCTAGATCATGGTTTGAATCTATTAGAGCCCAAAGGTGGTTGTGCTAATGTGTTACTATGTTGAAAGAAAAAGTAGGGGGGTTTGTTGGTTATAATGACAATTCAATGTGTTTGGATAGAAGTAAATCGATGGAAAGGAAGTGGAGGGATTTAGAGGGAAGAAAGATTCTTTATTTGGATATAAGAAAGAGAGCGGGGGATTTGGAAGGAAAACATGGAAAAGATTTATTAAGGATGAAGCCCTAGGCCCCCAAGATTAAAGTTTTTTGAGCTAGAAGTCGGAAGTGTGAATGCAATATAAACCCTCTTCGTATTTGACGCTAGATATTCCACTAGGAATGAGGAATGAGGGTGAATAAGAATTAAACCCGGGACCTTTCTTCACACTGACATCTGATATGATATACTCCCTCCAACTCATTTTAATTGTCCCATTTCCTTATTTGGGCAATTCACTTTAATTGTACCATTTCCATTTTTGTCAATGATTTTTTTACCTAAATACTCCATGTTCATACAAGTAATGACCAATATACCCCTACTTTTACTACTTATAATACCCCAATTACCACCTTTACAATTAATTTAATCAATTAAAATACCCCAACTACCACCTTTTTGGTGGACTCCATCCCATTCTTAATACCCGTGCCCAACTCAAATGGGACAATTGAATTGAGTTGGAGGGAGTATATTAGAAGACCAACTCAATCCACACTGGTAGCTGAAAGAGATCTGGTGTGACGGGTGTAATAGAGTAAATAACATGTCTTGCAACCATAAGTTAGGCTTTTGGTTTATTTGGTCGGACACGTCTAGGGGATGTTCAATGGGTCGGATAAGGGTCGGGCCGGGCTTAAGTAAAAATGGGTCGGATTGGATAAGGGCTCGTTGAATTTAATATGGGCTTTAAATAGGCTGGGTTTTGAATGCCCGGCCTATTTTTATTACCAAAAATTGTTTTAATCCCCATTTATCAATTTATAACAATGAAATTATCATTTATAATAATTAAATTGAAAAAAAACTTAATAATCTCATTGACATTGTCATTTATAATATTTAAATCATCAATTAATTATACTATTTACAAAGGCCCGTTTTCGACCCTTATTGAGCGCTTTAAAGCTCGCTTCATTTTAATTATAGTAGAGCTCATTTTCGACCCGGCCTTTACAAAGCCCTTTAAAAAAATGGCCGGATAAGGGATTTAAATGAAGGCCCAGCCCATTGAACACCCCTAGGCACGTCACACGTGCCTAGTGCCACCTTTGATCACAATGGCAAATAGCAGAACTATAAATACTTGGTTGATTGCTGGGTGTAATTAATAAAATCTGATATTCTGCTTCAAGCTAAAATTTCTAGTTATACCGGAAAGGCAAGTACTTTTAATAGGCAAAATAACCTTTGTATAAATCCTACCTAGTGCAGCAATTTGGGAGGTCTTTAGATCAAGCTGTAAATAGCCTTTCAAAGAACTGAATCTTTATTCCTGTTGGGTACAAATAATTGAGTAATGAAGCAATATCTAGAATGGCTATTGTGGTGGTTTATTTGGAGATGACCTTGCTGTTTTATGTTTGTGGTGGTTGATGTGCCTATGTGGTGGTTGTCGTTTATCGGTAGTGGATCTATATACTATACATTTCACTGGTTGGTCTGGTAAGAAGTGACATTATGTTTAGTTGTTTACGATGGTATGTATGTGTGTTCGTGTATTGGACTGTTATCCATACATGTGGATGGTCATGGAGCAAATTGTTAGTTTGTAGAAAAGAAAATAAACATTAACGTTGCATGAAGAATTAAAAAAAAAATAATCCCTAGCTGTATAAATGTGTCAATTTGTGTGTAGATGATTGAGAGTTTAGGTATTATGTGTTCACTATGTAATGCTATTGCTTCCATTGGAATGGTAATTGGTTGTGCACGAATTTTGTAGCTTCAGATCAAGTCGAATGGCTATTAATGTGACTTATTTGTATGCCATTTGCATTTCGGAGCAGAACTATAAACACTTGGTTAATTGCTGGGAGTGATTAATAAAATCTGATATTCTGGTTAAAGCTAAAATTTCTAGTCATACCTTAAAGGAAACTACTTTTAATAGACGAAATAATTTATCGGCCTAATACTCTATATATACCACATTTTTACTGATTTTTGAGGGTGGATCATGGCTGGTCTGCGCCCATTTAAGCTAAGTCCCTGAATATGTAGTGTATGTTTTGTTCAAA
Source organism: Amaranthus cruentus (assembly GCA_019425755.1). NCBI lineage: Eukaryota > Viridiplantae > Streptophyta > Magnoliopsida > Caryophyllales > Amaranthaceae > Amaranthus > Amaranthus cruentus. The sequence continues at coordinate 1,131,987 of CM033456.1, forward strand.
TCCTTATTCAAAGATGTCTGTAAAGGGCAGTTAGCATTTCTCAAAATCTGTAAGCATTAGTGGTGAAAATGGCATCAATGTTCCATGTCTTCAAGGCTTTAAAGTTGATATGAGTTTTAAGCGAGTTTTTGAATGAAAATTATTTCACCAATATAATTGGTATTTGGCAATTATGATAAGGATGCTAATTATTTTCTATATGGGCTATATGATCTGTAATTATGATAAGAGTGCTAGTTTTTAGAACGGATTTCCATCATGAGACACAACTCTATGTGAATGAGGAATTAAATTCATTAGCTTCTAATGCTTGTAGGTGATAAATAACTGTTATAGTTTGGCGTGGTCGAATGGAAAATGACAATAACTTAAAGGAACTCCTAATACCAGAAAACTGCTTTCAAAAAGACAACATTAAGAGGAGAAGATTTCGCCGAGTTAGAAGTGCACCTCTTACTGAGCACACACCCGGAGAAGTAAACGGCAGTGATGCTGTTTCTAGCAGATCTGAATCCCTGTTTCGCAATCTAAATCTGCATCCTAGTTTTATACAAATAGCTTCTTATTTGTGTATTTACTTGAGTGTCGGCGTTCTTGGGTTTTACTTGGTCAGAAATCACATATATGGTCAAAAGACAAATGTTATAGTCGATGCTCTTTATCTCTGTATCGTCACCATGACAACAGTGGGATATGGGGATCTGGTTCCACTGAATGTCGCCGGAAAGCTCCTTGCATGTGCACTTGTCTTCTTAGGCATGGCTTTGGTTGGGTTAGTTCTTAGTAAAGGAGCAGATTACCTTGTTGAGAAGCAGGAAGGTTTGCTTGTCAGAGCTTTACATATGCGACAAAAACTCGGTCCAAGCGACATCATGAAGGAAATAGAAACAAATAAAGCTACATACAAGTTTGTATTGGCCTCGGTAATTCTCTTGGTACTCTTTATAACTGGAATAATTTTCTTGAGATTTGTTGAGAAGTTGGATATAGTGGATGCATTTTACTGTGTGTGCTGCACCATTACTACCCTGGGTTATGGAGATCGCAGTTTCTCAACAGAAGGAGGACGTATATTTGCAATCGTGTGGATTTTGACAAGCACAATATGCTTAGCTCAGTTTTTTCTATATCTTACCGAGATGCATGCTGATAGGAGACAGAAGCACCTGGTCCAGTCTGTACTTAGTCGACATATGACAAATCTCGATCTTGAGGCAGCTGATCTTGATGATGATGGAAATGTCGAGTAAGTAAAATGAATATACTTTTAGTCTTCATCTTTCCAGCTGATAGTTTCTTGCAGGAAATCATTCGCCTTTCTCAGGACTTATAGGCCCTTGAACTCATCCAAACTATATATTTGGCCCTTATTTAAACTTGATGTAGCTGTAGATCTGACATACTCTAAACTATACATACTTCTATATCTTTGGTTGCGTTACTTGCGTATACACCAGTGTAACATAATTCGCCAATTAATTCGTTTTTTGAATTCGTGATTCGCTCAAAATGGCCTTAAAATAGCCCAAAATCGACCATAACAGTGTAACATAATTTGCTTTTTGAATTCGCGATTTGCTCAAATTTTCCCTTGGCAAATCCTGTGACACTGGACCATAATTTGCTTATTTTGATTCGCAATTTGTAAGGAGATTAGTGAATCATGAGACACTGGTATATACATTTGTGATATTATTGATATTGAGAATGATGGTAGTATCATGAGAAAATGAAAATTACACTTGTCGGGTCTTTTTCGCTCTTTTTTGTCATTCTCATTCTTTTCATGTAAAAAATCCCTATCTTTTTCTGATTGCGGAATTATTCTGCTAATTTTTTTTCTGAATTCTTGATTCGATGCAGTGCTGCTGAATTTGTTGTATATAAGCTCAAAGAAATGGGAAAAATAACCCAGGAAGATATAAACCTTGTTATGGAAGAATTTGAAGAACTTGATGTTGATCAGTCCGGGACTATCTCTGCATGTGATTTAGCGTTAGCTCAATCGTCTCAATAAGATAGAGAACCATGGTCCGGTTTTTGGAGACCGTCTCGTGCAGTTTTGAAAAGATTCAAGACTTTGACGTATATATTTTCGGTAAATGCTCGATCTTATCTCAATTATACTGTAAGTAGCTTGATCACAAACTTAATTTCCTCTATTTCTTAAGGGATGGGTTATCTGGTTTCACTAATTCCGTGTCGTTGCTCTTTATTCATGGTTCTGCATTCCGATCCACATTTATGAGATTTTATTTCCTAATGAAATAATACAATATTAGCTGCAATTTACCTAAAATTTCACAAGTATTTTTTCAGGATCATATGATACTCCTTGATTATATGATGAACTTACAAAGTTGAATGTTCAGTGTGAGCGTTGGTGTGTAACTTAATCATGTAATGACATTATGATAATGGAATGTTGTTACTTGATTCTGCTAAATTAGGTTGGACTTATTTTAAATGCCAGCATAATATCGGGGAAACAGGAAGTGCACACACTTCATAAGCCAATGAGATACGATTCCAAAATCGTATGGCAATGAGAGGAGGGGCTATTTCAGTGATCTACTGCTAGCAAATTCGGCACTAAAGTAATCCATGCCATGCTCCCAGGAAAAGCTCGAATGATCTTTTAATCTGTACCCGAAACCCACAAAGGTAGGTTGGTAGAGAATACCTTGGAGCGTAAGATAACTCTCTTACTTAAGGAGCTCGGAAATATAGCTCGTGACAACGGTAGAAGGAGTGCTACATTACAAAGGGGGTTGATGTGACCAGGCTCGGGCGATTGTTACCAAAAACACAGGTCTCCGCAAAGTCTAGCTAGGAGTTTGAACATTTTGGTTCATGAAGCAAAGTTTAAGTACCTTCTCTCAGATTGTTTCCCATCTCATGAATCCTTAGTGGGTTACACCCGATTTTCAGCTAAAATGACATGTTTAATCAAGTGCACTTATTATTTGCGTTAAAGTTACAAATGATATTTTTTATCCATCATGTTGAATATACATATGATCTCCGATTTCCTTGTAGGTGGGAGCCACGCAATAACATTTGAATATATAGAATGTCGCAATTTCTTATGTTGAAATTTTGATGGTTCTAACTTAATATATCATTTTTATTTAAAAGAGCAACATGTGTTGGTCATCTTTGTATAATTCATGTCAATAATAATAGTTATTCATTACTTTTTTTTCAATTACTATGTTTGGTTAGTGGTTACTCCATATTGTTTGGTAGTTGTTATTTTCTTTTTTAGAAAAAAGCATTGAATTTAGATAGCCAAATACATATATTGTTGATGGTTAAACAAAAAAAATATTTCTTGCTTAATCGAAAAAACTAATACTCTCTCAATAATATTTTTTAAAAAATAAAACATATACATTTCTATTTTAATTTTGGCTCGGCCAGTACAATGTTCAAGATAGCTCTGTATTATTTGAGATCATGAAAAGTATATTAGAAGATATTGCACATGCCAACAATCATAATATGTGATCTTCATAGTGTAATTTTAAGATTCTTAATATTTTCAATCAATATAAACCATCCATATTTGACAAATTGATACCATCACTTTTGTAACTTTTAATTGAGGTTCACGCTTTGGGGCGGATTTAGACCATAGCAATGCTGTCACTTGACAGCACTTGGTGTTGACAGAGTTGGTTATATAGCTTATTTTTCACCTAGTTGACCAGTGTTCGAACCCTTTATCATACAAAGATTTTTTAACTTGAATTCATTGACATCATTTGATTTTTTTTCTGAATTCGCCACTTTTCACGATCTAGTGAATTCACTCTTTTGTCAATAATTACTGAGAAATTACTGTTTTGGTGATACTTTAAAAATAATAAATTCACGTACTAATAATTTGTATTATCGATCTATTTAGCCCATGTATTAACTGAGGTCCACGATCTAGTAAGCTTGTTGTTTGTTGTTCTCTTGATTTATCCTCTGTTTTCCCTCATTTTCTACCATAAATTACACCATTGTTGGATCCTAGACCTTTTGTTTCAAGGGTATTTGGTAAATGAATGATAGTGTTTCTGGTTTTTTAGTTGATTTGTTTGACAAGTTGAAATAAGCATCTTAGACGAGTCAGGTCGGATTGAGCAATAGGTTAGAAATTTCTTCACTTGAACCGTTGAAGGTAACTCATTTAGTTAATTAGGGTTAAACTCAAAACCATGACTTAATTTGTTGCAAATTTTAGGTCTGTATAATTTTATCCCTCTTATTAAAGTAGGTTGGATCGATTTTGAATTAGTTGTTTTCACCTAGTAGATTATAAATTTAACATTATTATTTAGTTCTAATTACATTTAAATACTTTAAACTTTAAAATACCATATAATTTATCTATTAAATTTTAAATGATAATTTTTCTCATACTATACTGGAAGAAAAATAACTTCTTATATCATGATTATTCAATGTTAAACCTAAATAATAAAAATTGTTTACAACTCAAAAATATTAAAGGATTTTCCTATAATAATTTTACCTATTGATTAACGATGAATAATTTCAATTTTGAAGGGAATTTTCTTATTGTAAACCCGGTGACTGAATGACTTGCTGTAGCAAGTTTTTTTTTAAAAAAAGATAAATTAAAATAAAATATCAAAAAAAATTGTTAAATAATTGTTCAAAAAACATTTATGATTTTTTTATTATTTAGATTTTTTTATGTAAATTTTCTAAATTTTTTTTTAATTTTAAATTTATAATTTATTTTTTTGGTGAATTAAATACTATAACCGGTGATCGGGTTACCTAAGTTTACTCTAGGCAAATATTCCTTATAATTGAAATTATTCATGATTAATCAGTAAATAATATTATTATAATAAAATATCATAAATATGTTAGATTATTCTAAGTAAATTCTAAATATTACTCCCTCCGTTTTAAATGTTTTTTCATTTACTTTTTGCACAGTTTTCAAAGTAAATTTTAAGCCTTAATAACTCTAAATACGCATTATAAAAAATTATAAAAAATATATGATAAAAAAGTATACATTAAGACGAATCTAACGAGATCTCACATAAAAATATTTTATTATTGATATATGTCTTAAAAAGCTTAATCAAATTTCTCTCTTTAAAATATAATATTTAAACGGAAAGAATATTCAGAAACAGAGGGAAAACTTAAAAATTCACCAAATTTTACAAACTCAAAAAATATTGATGCTAATTGAAAGGAATGAAATGGTACGTCACTATCAACGCTGTACCCGTATCAGATTCGCCACATGACCCACCCATTTTGTACGACCTTTGTTTTTCATTCACCTCATAAGTCATATCTCAACACAGGTTCTTTTGAGTAAATTCTAGGGTTTTCTCTTCCCGCTTTCTCTCACCAGAATCGGGGAATACTTCTACAACAATTTTTTTCAATTCATTTCTCAATTGCTTAATCAACTGCGTGTGAATTGGGCTTAATCGCCCTTTTATTTTGCAAATCGATGATCATCATTGTTCCATGGAACAATCTTCACTTCAATCTACTTCCTCTATTGAACAAGATGAATGGGGTATCTCCTCTTTTTAGTCTTGGTTAAAAGTGATGAAATTCGTGTTTGATTTCTGATTTTTACTCGTTTATTTTTTTGGATTTAATGTTTGGTTCATTTTGATTTTAATGTTTGAAAAAAGGGTGACTTTGTTTGAATTTTTTCATTAGGTGTTATTATTATTATTTATTTCTTTGTATAATCTTGTTTTTGAATATTGAATTTTTATTTACTCGGAATATTATTTTTCAAATGCTGAAATATCTGTTAGTTGCTGATTTTCGCTAGTTTATTTTTCTTGGATTTAATGTTGGATTCATCTTAATTTTAATTTTTGAAACTAGGGTGAGTTCTTTCATAAACATTCCAAACTTTATTGAATTGCTGTCATGATTTGGAAGTAGTGATATGGAATTCATCTTTAGCTTAATTTTAATTTTTGAAACTAGGGTGAGTTCTTTCATAAACATTCCTAACTCGAAGCATATAGGTGTTACACCCTTTGTCCTCGTTTCTGAAGTTTGACGTGTTAATATGCTTTCTCTAACTAGCAATTAGCGAAACATGTTTCGAATGCTCAGTGATGGAAATGGCTGTAGGGTTGTACTTTGATGGAGTAGTCAGCTTTTCTTAGTTTATTTGCATGAAGCAGAACTGATTTTGTTGTGCCTCATCCTCTTTACGTGCTATGCCTCTTGGTATGAATACCTAGCCATTTTGAGGAATCAGATGTACATAACCTTACCCTTGTAATAATAAAGAGTTCGTTTCCAACTGACTCTTGATTCCGAACTCCAATGCATATGGTTTGGCCAATTATGATCCAATGTTAAGAACTATAAATCTTTGGTTCTGTCGAGAATGAAAATATGAAATGCACTGCAAAGGAGACGTTTAAGTTTTTAGATGATGGTTCTTTTGTGCACCGACTCTCTGAGATTGTGTGTGTTTTACTGTGGAGTACATATTCTGAGATTTTCACAATATATCGGTGCGCTTTTTTCCCTTCTGGAATTAGCAAATAAAGACTTTACTGCAAGTTAATATTTTGCAGTGCCAGATTTTTATTGTTTGGATCAACTTAATCAAGATCGAGTAGTTTACATAAATGATGTTGGAAAGACAATTGTAGGTGAAGTGTTTTTATTTGCTTTAGCTAGGACATCATAGTATCTGTATTGTGACTTTATATCATGTTATAGCAACTCTACTACATCCCTTTCTTCCTTCTACTTATTACAAAATATTTTCATCTCTAGTACATCATTTTAGGAGAAGTAAACTTATCTCTATGATGAATCTCTGATTCTGTACATTTTGACGTGATTTGTTAACGTTTAAAATTAGTTCCCTGTCTGGTTTGTCCTGGTCCTGCAATTTTAGATAGGATATCCTAAGTGTTAGATGTGTACATTTTGGTGATACTTTGGCTAAGGGTTAGAGGTGTACTTTTTTGTGATACTTTGGGTCGGGTTAATTCTACTCATATGTGTATGTTAATATCTTAACAATTTGATTTGTTTATGCAAGTTATTTTGGGTCGAGTCGAGTCATACTCTCAGTGTCGGTTAATCGGATTATTTGAACACATGTACCAAGGGTTAATTCTTGATTGACCCGTTAAAATTACACGAGTATCGTAAACTTGTGAATGGACTCCATTTGATGTTGTGCTGCACTGCTGCGTAGTAAAAACCTTAGCTACAACTATGTTTGAGTCAAGAATCAAGAAGTTTGTACTGTCCTGCTCCAGTTTTATACTGTATAATTATCTAGTCTTGCCTCTCTGTTTGCTAATACATCTATTCATTGGAGTTGCGTTATCATAGGACTTAGGAGGGACGAGGGAATTTTCTTCGTTCTTTTAGTTTTTGCTAATGTGTTCTCTTGTTCCATCCAGACACTGAAGGATTTGTAATTCCAAGCTTGGGAATTGAGAACCCAGAACAAACCGATTTTGAGCCTCCGAAACTAGACGTCTCTAAATCTCCTCCCTTGAAGGTTGAACTTTGTGACATCAATCTTCGTCTTTAAACACTTGATTAGAAAACTTGTTCATGTTCTCATTGAAACTTTTTCCCATTTTCATTTCAGGATACACTGGAAAAAATCTACTTAGGACCCCACGGCGCTCCACCCCAACAGAAGCAACAAGAACAGAACTCCTCCACAAACCGCAAGCAGCGTTTCAAACAGAAGCTCAAAGAAGCGGACAGAAGAACACGCAGCTCAGGGCGAGAAAACAAAGTGGAGAGCCTAAAAGAGCTTGTTGGTGACGGTGCTAAGACCGGAAAAATAATGAAAGGTTCATCCAAGGATTGGCTTGACCCACACTGTGATGAGTCGATGTTTGACCGACGGACCCGTCAGTGATTGAATGGTTTGCAAGCTTGAGACTGTGTGCTTTTACTGCTTTGTTTTGTAAACAATTTCAACCTAATTAAACTCTGAAGCTTTAAGGATAATAGGCATGATGTGCCTTGATTATATACCTCTTTATATATCGATGGTTTTGAACTGTGTACCATTTGAATCTTATAATCTAGTTATTAGCATAGTTATTAGAATTTCGATCCTAATTTACGATTTTACGATCCTACGATTCAAAAATAGATAATCGATCCGGATTGTAGATAGGATTTTAATGTTGGTGGAATCGTGTGATCCTACTTGGCTCAAGAATTTAGATGGTAGTATTATAATACGATTTTACAATCTGATTCTACAAGATAGTTTCAATTGTAAAAATTTTCATATAATTTGATTTCACTAAATGTATAAAAATCAAGTTTTTCTTGATTTGCAGTTTAAAAATGATTATCAAAGGTATTATTTTTCAAAACTTAATAGATGAAATCAAATAAGCTTTTATATACACCTTAATACTCAAACAATTATAACTGATTATATTAGTTATCCAAAGCTGCATGTTTGTAGAATCACATGATCTTACGATTCTACCGATTTTGATTCTATCTTTAAACGATCCTAAATAGAATTCCCGATCCTAACAAGCAACCTTGGTAATTAGTTTTCGAAACCATGTCTATGCTTATGGGTCTGTTTGGCATTGGCTAGAGATGTTTGATTTAACCGGTTGAAAGCATGCATAAATTAAAAAGTTAATTGTTTAAATCTCGTGTGAAGTTTCAGGGTTTGCACGATATCGAAATATTGTGTCGTCGTTCTTAAATATTATTTAATTAAATTATATTTTTTACGTGTTTTTTTTTTTAAAAAAAAGAACTAGTTTTTAATTGATTTAATAATAAACTCATCGACCACCTCACGATTAAATATGGTTGGTCATTTAATTGGCACAGCAGTTGCAAATTTTGACATTGCGTGATATCTTCATTAGGTTTCTTGCTCGTTTTTTAGTTACTTTATATGGTTGTCAATACTCAATAATTTGGTATCATTGACTTTGCCCAAAGTCAGAAGTCATTCAGTCAGTTTTTCACTGATGGAAAGCCAATCGTCTAGATCCTTCAATTAAAATCCAAAAAAACAAAAAAAACTTCGCAGATTTACACCGTTAAATAGTAGTCAATCTAAAACAAAATCAAATGATATCGATAATATTTAAAAAATTTATATTTAATGAGGTATGAACCCAAATAAATACTATCAAATAACAAAATTTCTACTAACTTAATCATTACATATATTAATACTTCTAAATATATAATTTTTTATATATATACTTCATCTGTTTCACTATACTTGCAACATTTAACTATTTACACAATCTAATCTGTTATTTTGATCATTTTTATATTTAATTATATATATCTAAAAATTATAAAAGCTTATTATTATGAACGTAAGCAATTAGACGATTCAAATAATATCCAATTTGATTATATCTTACTTACATATTAGCCGCAGTATATAAAATAAGCTTGAACGATAAATAGTATACTTAACTAAAATATATCGAGTATATTTGAACGGAGGAAGTATATGACTTGAATGTTGTCAGTTGACATCATTAATTGGCATGTCTGAAAGCAATTCTCCATTAGTCAAACTTCTAAACATGTACGTACTACTATCATCTATATAAACAATGGCTTGTTCCAAAGCAATCCTCCATTATCTCATCATCCTTCACTACTTAACCATAGCCATAACAATGGCTTTTTCCAAAGCAATCCTTGTAGCAATCCTCGCCATAACTTTGGTGCTTTGCATCACTACCCCCTTGATTGAAGCTCAGGACTATTCTCCTACGGATCCTGACTATACTCCAACCGATCCTGGTGATACTCCTACGGATCCTGGTGACACTCCCACGGATCCTGGCGATACTCCCACGGATCCAGGCGACACTCCCACGGATCCTGGCGACACTCCTACTGATCCTGGTGACACTCCCACGGATCCTGGTGACACTCCCACAGATCCTGGCGATACTCCCACGGATCCTGGTGACGCTCCTAGTCCTACGGATCCTGGCGATACTCCCACGGATCCTGGTGACGCTCCAGGCCCTACGGATCCTGGCGATACTCCCACGGATCCTGGTGACGCTCCAAGCCCTACGGATCCTGGCGATACTCCCACAGATCCTGGAGACACTCCTCCCACGGATCCTGGCCATACTCCAACCACAGGTCCGGGCCATACTCCAACCACGGGTCCGGGCCATACTCCAACTCCTAGTGTTCCTACTAGAGGAGGCCAAGTGTCAATCTCTGAGGTGGTTACTGATGATTTCTTTAATGGGATAATTGGTCAAGCTAGCTCAAGTTGTGCAGGTAAAAATTTCTACAGCAGGTCTGCTTTTCTGGATGCTGTCAATAATTACCCTAACTTTGGTAATCATGGATCATCTGATGTTTCTTTACGAGAAATCGCTGCATTCTTTGCCCATGCCACTCATGAAACTGCACGTAAGTGTTATATTTTCTCCGTTTTATTATATTTGCTATATTATATTTTATTATGCAATCTAATGTGTTCATCATTTATATTTTAAGTTATGGATAACTAAACAATAGAAAATTTGATTTCATGAAATTACAAGCTTAGAAAATTCAAATAAGATCTTATCTCGACTTTTTTTGTTTAATTTCTTACACATTAGCTGCATTATATATAAATAATCTTGAATAACAAACAATTCTAAAGATACTTCTATAACAAGTATTTCATAATGAATTTAAGTAGACTTCCAAACTTTTTTGCAATTACTCCTTCATTAGTTCCATGTTTGTGGTGTATTTTTAATTTTTATCTTTCTACTTAATTTGCTATATTTCTTATATGGAAATAATCCCCACCACAGATATTTCTTATTAGGGAGAATAGGAGGGAGTATTACTGTGATTTAGTTTCCTTATGTTTAATATTCCGTAATATTTAGTTAATTCCTTATTAGATGCTCAAATCATGTATAAATAGATGTGTTTCTCTCATTAATAAAGCAATACAAATCTAGTATTCATCAGACTAAATCCTAATCAAATTCCGCATTATTATAGATTTTTGCTACATAGAAGAGATAAGGAAAGCAACATATTGTTTAGGAAGTGCAAAATGGCCATGCAATCCTAACAAGCGATACTATGGAAGAGGACCTCTTCAACTCACTTGGAATTACAACTACGGTCCTGCTGGTCAAACCCTTGGATTTGACGGTTTAAATGCACCAGAAACGGTTGCAAATGATCCACGTGTCTCCTTCAGTGCATCCTTATGGTTTTGGATGAAAAATATGGATCCTCTTATCGTCTCGGGTCGTGGGTTCGGGTCTACGATCCGAGCTATAAATAGTGGAGAATGTGATGGAAAAAAACCAGCTGCTGTTAGTGCTCGAGTTGGGTACTTTACTACTTATTGCAATCATTTTGGCGTGGATCCTGGGAGTAACCTTTCTTGCTAGACGTTACTATATATGTTTTTTTTTCGATTATCGGAATTATCGAGTAGGCTGAGAAAAATAGGAAACTAAAACCACTTTTAAAAAGTGAAATTTATTACTCGATAAGATCCGATTCTCATACATGCTAGCTAGCTAGGCATGTACTATGTTACATTTACGTATTGAGTACTTTATTTGTATTAAGGGTTTAAGGGGCTTGATGCTATTGCTACCAACTCTATCATGTGTTTCTTCTTTATGCAAAATTGATACATATAAAATTCTATACAATTGGGTTTTATATCGGTCAGTTAAAGCAAGTATTGTTTTTTTTTTGATGCAAAAATTTGAGATAGAATCATATTTGCCATTTTTTATACTTTCTTCATTCATACCTTTTACCTTAGAACCTAACCTTACGTGCATGCATATGCAAACGTAACGAATTTTGGTCTAAATGAATAAAGAAAAGATGGTGGCTAATTTTTTATACTCTAGCTTTTCTACTGAAGATAAACTAATTAAAGAGTGGGAATCAATTATGGAAAGAATTCAAAATTGCCTCAACTACTCAATAATAATAATAATAGATGTTCAAAAAAATAACTCATTAATAATTATAAGTTAGTACTGGATAAATTTTAAAATGTGAAATTGAAGTTAAACTACGAAAATAAATTAAGCTGAATAGAGATAGATTTGAAAGAAAGTAAAAGGGTTAAGGGCAAAGAACACTCCCAGTATTCCGCATAAGACAGGGTTCGGGTTGTAGATTTTTCTTTTTCCTGAAAGATGCGGACAAATCATACTCATTCCCCCAATGAGGGAGTAAAGATAGATGCGCGTAGCTAAGAAACCTCCAACTGATACCTGAGTCCAATAAAAATCAAACCCTAAACCTAATCCATTTAAAAGAAGGTATAAATAAAAAATAAAGAAAATGGTATGAGAATCATAAAGTGTGGGGGGGGGGGGGGACATTATTAATTATCTCAAAATGAGGGACTAATTCTCTCATTCCTATCTTCGCTATCACCTTTTAGTAATGTGTTACCCTTAACTATAAGTGTAAGTTTAAAATGAATTTAGTCTAAATTATATTTATAAAGATTATCAATATTAAATTTTTATAATCTTTCTTTTCTATCATTTGACTATATTTTTTCTTACATATTAGTTGTAATAGTCAAAGGAGATCTTGTTTGATTCGTCTTCTTATAAAGATTATTAATATCAAATTTATATAATTTTTTATTATACATAATTAAAAATACACAAATTCTTACTTGAGACCGTCTATTCAATAGACGTCTGAAGCTTTGGGCTGGCCCAATTGATAAATTAAAGAAAAAAAGTGATCGGTGGTTTTGTAAGTTAAAAGGGAGATATGGGTTGGACTCTTGAGAGACGTCTATAGTATATACGGTCTCTCAAAAAAAGGTCTGTTAGAAATATTAATAATTAAATTAGTATATTAAACTGTATGATAAAAACATAAATTCTTACATGAGACCGTCTTTTGTAAAGACGGCTCTCAAAAGCCCAATCCAATTTTAAATACACAAATTCTTGTGAGAGATGGTCTCTTTGAGAGACCATCTTTTATTAGGTTGGCCCATAAAAAAAAATGTAAAGTAAGAGTAGAAAATAAGCTTTGATGGACTAGGCCTAAGAACGTCTCTCAAATAGACGGTCTCTCAAGAGACTAACTGTTTTAAATATATTATTATTACAACACTAAATATAGATTAGAGCTGAACTTGGAGAGTCGTTTTTAAAAAAGACGGTCTTAAGAGTACCCGTAAAAAAAAATGTTGGCAGTATTTTAAACGGAAGAAGCATAGGAAAGGAATAACACACACCACAAGTCCAATCTTAAAAAACTCCAAACAAATTAAGAACATAAAAATTCTCATTTTTTCACTAAAAAACTCTGATCTCTCAGAGAATCTCTGCAAACTGAGATAATCTCTTTCTTCCCTTTCATTCATTCATATTCTTTCCCTCAAATCCTCTCTCTAAATACCCAAAAAAAGTCTCAATCTTTCAAATTAAATAATTCAATCAAAATAATTAAAAAAATTAAAAAAAAACCCAGAAAATGGAGACCCAGAATCAGCTAATGAAATTCAAATTCCATATTATGATTGGGGTAGTTTTATTTGCATCTTTGATTACAATTATAAGTGTTCCTCCAAGTTTACTTAATATATTGGCTTATTTTTGGCCACTTTTAGCTTCAACGGCTCTATTTCTTGTGGTGGTTGTTGTATTCAGCCGTGTATCGCCGCCGCCTGCGGATGTTTCCGGTGATAAGACTGCTCAAGGTTTCTTGGATTATGTCGCCGGTCAAGCAATCATAAGTCATCAATGAATTTCATACAAATAGTCAAATATTACATTCCTTCTAATTTTTTTTTTTTGAAATATACATTCCTTCTAATTAATCACAAGTAACTGTAATATATCGTGTGGAAATATGTTTCTATCAGCTCTGTAAGTATAATGTTACGACTTACGAGGAAATAAATTTATGTACTTTCTGTTTTTAATGTAGTTTTCATTTGAAATATTTCGAAATAGAAATTTAATTAATGTTTTTAACACATGTTTAGAAAATAAAGTATATTTATATGAGATCTCTTTAGATTCATCTTAATATATATTTTTCTATTAGGAAAATTTACCTAGAATAATCCAACATATTCGTGATTTTCCTACAATAATCTCGCCTATCGATTAACCATGAATAATTCGAACTTTAAGGGGTATTTGCCAAGAGTAAACTTGGGTAACCCGATAACTTGCTATAGTAGATAATTCACCAAAAAAAAAGTAAACTGAAAATTAATTTAAAATTGGAGAAAAACTTTGAAATTTGACATTAAAAAATTCTAAATAATAATAAAAAAAATCATAAATATTTTTTGAACATTTTTTAAATACTTTTTTCGATATTTTTTACATTTATCTTTTTTTTTAATAAAAAATAAAATTTGCTATAGCAAGTCATCCGGTCACCCGGTTTACTTTAGGGAAATATCCCTCAAATTTTTCTTATTCATCGTTAATCAATAAATGAGATTATTGTAGGAAAATCACGAATAAGTTGGATTATTCTAGGTAATTTTTCCTTTCTATTATGTATTTTTTAAAATGTTTTATTATATGCATTTAGAAATATTGAAGTTCAAAATTTACATTGAAAACTGTGTAAAAAGTGAATGGGAAGAACAAAAGAAGATCGAGGGAGTATTTGATTACTATCTCCCATACGTTCTCTTTGTCTTTTTTTTTAGACTAGACTAGATGTGGTAGAGGAAGAGGTTATTAAAAATAAAATGTGTAATATGTAAATTTAAGGGGGATTAATAAATATAATAATAATTAAAACAAATTATAAAAATTCAGAATACTAATATAAAATTGGCCAAAAACTTATTTTATTTGTTTGTCATTTTTATGTGTTGTATGTTATTGGCTATGATTGATGGTTAATTATAATTAATATGATGTTTAATTAAATAATTTGATAAATTCATGGTTTAAATTAAATAGGCCTAGAACTAGATTTCATTATATAACAAAACTACTATTTCCTTTTTTAATTAATATTGATATTGATTAACTTGTTTTTTCATCAAGTTTATCTGATCTTTTAATTTTAAGGATGAAGCATTAAAATAATTTAAGATTTATAGAAATGAAGTAGAGTTAAAACATGATTTATATGTTAAAAGACTAAGAACCGATAAAGGTGGCAAATACTATAATTCAAGTTATTTTCAAACCAATGGTATTATTCATGAAATGACCGCATAATATGCACTTCAATCAAATGGTGTAGCGAAAAGAAAGAATAGAGTACTCTTCTAGAGGTGATTAATTCTATATTATCTTACTCTAGTTTGAATAAAAGATTTTGATGAAGCAATGTTGATTGTATGTCACATCTTAAATAAAGTTCTTACAAAAGTCAATAACTCATTTCCTTATGAGTTATACTATAAAAAGAAACTAAAACCTAACATATCTTAGAGTTTGAGATTGTAGGGCAATAGTTTTAGATAAAATGTGGTAAAAGTTTTTGAAAATGAAACGTGTAGAATGTAAATTTAAGGGGATATTAATTAGGAAAAATTACCAGGAATAATATGAACTTTCACTGATTTTCCTACAATAATACGAACTTTCGATTAACCTTGAATAATACCAACTTTGATGTGAATTTCCCTATAGCATCCTTAACTTGTTGGTAACTTACAATTGTAGGTCAACTTGGCAAAAAAAAAAGAAAAATACAAAAAAAATAAAAAATGCAATAAAAAAAAAGAAAAAAAAATGCACTATTAATTAGGAGAGGGTGGGGAATTAATTTTCTTACTTATTTTTTCTTTTTTTATTGCTCTTTTATTTATTTATTTTTTTGTATTTTCTTTTTTTTTTTTGTCAAGTTAACCTACAATTGTAGGTTATCAACAAGTTAAGGATGCTAGATGGAAATCCACATCAAAGTTGGTATTATTCAGGGTTAATCGAAAGTTCGTATTATTGTAGGAAAATCAATTAAAGTTCGTATTATTCACGGTAATTTTTCCTATTAATTAATATGATAATAAAATAATTTAAGCAAATTATGAAAACTCAGAATACTAATATAAGATTAATCGAAAATTCATTTTCACATTAATTAATATATACTAAATTAATTCATTTGTCATTTCAAAAAAAGGTATAGTATGATTGATGATCAACTGAGATTTTGAATATTTTGTCAACGATAACCTTAAAATTTATGACTTCTTAGAGCAACAACCTTAAAATTGATTTTTTTTTTTACGAACTACAATCATCAACTTATCCAACTCGACAATATTCCAGCTACCTTGCTTGATTTTGGTGGGATGACCACTTAGCCAATGACATTGACTTTCACTACTAAAATTTATAAATCTAACATAATTTATCATTCTCATTATCATATCCAGTGTATCTAGCTCACAGAAAGACTATGACCAGGGTCTGGGGAGGGAAAGACGACAACAACTCATGCCCATAAAAGGAGAGTACGGCCAAAGAGTCCCCCGACATCTACCATAATTTATTCAATTACCGAATTAGATATTTAGATATCCTTGTCCAACCTCTCTCTACCTTTCCCTAATCACCAGTTTACAACCATTCCCCTATCTCAACAGCATCACCAGGGCCGTTCCTGACCATAGGCAAGATAGACATTTGCCTAGGGCCCAGAGTTAGAAAGGGCCCCAATATTAGAAAATGCTAGTTAATGGAGGTAGATAGTTAAAAATTTGCAATTTATGAGTAGTTCTTTTACCATTTGAGAATTATATGACACGTCTACCTTTTTAATGCTAATTATAATATATAAGGTTCGTCTTTGTTATTTTTCTAAACACCCATTTAGTTCATAATCGACCCTCCATAAAGAGGGCCCATTTTTTTCAGTTTGCCTAGGACCCATACAATGCCAGGAACAATGCCAGGAACGACACTGAGCATCACCGCCATCAATCACCACTACATAATCACTCTTATCACACTTAATTTCAAAGCATCACAAACAACAACTAAAATGATAATCACATAAAATTTAAACAAGATTTGAAATTGAAAAATAAGAAAACAAAAAAATTCCGTAAGAAATTTACTGAAATGATATATTGAAAATGAGCAGCAATTAATATTCAATTGTAAGAAATGATTGATTATAGTTTCTTGTTGCTTGCATTCAACTAGCACAATTGAGTTTGTGTCAATTGATGATCCTATTATTCGCTAGAAAGCTCTAATAATTCGAAAGGAACCACTAATTTATTATAAGATCAGAAAATTAGATTTATCCGATATTTGCTATAATTCTTTTTGCACGTGATTTAATGTCTATTTTAATATTAATGATCTTTATTTTCACTAAATGAAAATTTTAAAAATTACATATTAAAAAACTACACTTAATGACGAATAAAATAAATTCTCATATGAATATATTATTTCTTATGTATGAGTTGGAATTACCGAAATAAGATCGAAGATGAATGGTGCTACTATTGAAATGTAGCCAGTATTATGGTACGAAGGAAGTATTGAGAAGCCCTATGAATTCTAGATTAAAATAAAGAGAAGAGAGAAAGTGGTCTTTTATAAGATGAATTTATGGTTTTTATATGAACACAATAAAGAGGAAACCATGGAAGGAGGAGGTTAAGAGGAGGAGACAAGGTCGGCCTTAACCAAGGGCGAGGCAAGCCTATGCCCAAGGCTCTCAAAATTTTAGTTTTCAATTAGTGCTAAGGTTTGAACTTTTTTATGTATACACTAGTTTAGGGACTCATAAATAATCTTTCGCCCCGGACCCCTAAAAACCTAGGGTCGGCTTCAAGGAGATTGGGTGATGGTGGCATTGGGTGGGTAAATGAGTTAGGGATTATAGTGGTAATTGAAGAGGCTTGGAGGGAGGATGGAAAATGGGTGTATAATTAGGGTGATTGGATAAATAAATTAGATTATTGAATTTTAGCGAAAGTCAAAGGTCACTAATTAAGTCAACGATTATTTAAGAGATATGCCAAACTAAATGTGATGTATAGGCTAGTAGGCTAGCTAGCACAGATGAGTACATAATAAATAGGTTTGAAATAAGAGAGATTATCAAAGTGTAAATTTTAAATAAGAGAATTTTTTATTAAATAACTGAATTAATTGAAGATGAAGTTTTAAACTAGAAAATAATAAAAGTGAATCATAAATAACATAATAAGTTATTTTGCAAATCTTATATATAAAGGAAATAACTTAAGAGAAAATTATATGTAACATAATTAATTAATAATTAGTACGGATCTTAATTAAACTAGCTTTTTTTTTTTTTGAAATATTTAAGCTAGTTTATTAAAGGAAATTTACTTTTACTACAACTACTTTATTCTATGTGTATTCAACACATATTATTCTATTTTGAAAAAACTTTGCCTTTTCAAAGACATTGCTCTTTCTTTACCTATTTTTGCTCTCCCTTACGGTCTATTTTGTGCATTGTTGCAAAATTTTTTATAACATTATTATCAAAAACCATTACGATACTTTGAAATATCAGTATACCATGTTTTCTATCTGGTACTTCTTCCGTTTCATAATACTTGCTACTAAGTGTGACATGTCAGTAACAAATATTATGAAACGAAGAAAGTAATTTCTTTGATCCATATTATTTGTATCCAATCAACTTTTATACTATTCATCATTCTATGATAATTTACATATTTCGACTATTATACAACGAAAAAACATAGTCTTATGAAATTTTGTTTCTTTCGTCTCATAGCATATTTTTATAATATTAAATTTTTATAATTTTTAATCAGATACTTCTATAAATTTCGATACAAACAATCAAAACAAACACATTAAATTGCACAAAATTCTAAGTACTTTTGAATGCAAAAAAGTATTTTAAGATCTTATGATTTGTTTTGACAAAACAATCCTACGTGATGCTAATAAATAGTAATAATATTCGTACTTGGTAGTAGTAAGAGGAGAGAGAAAGTCATCGAGCGACTGAACTAGCTCTCTTTGCAGCGTTGAATCACAGAGATTTCCCCTGATTTCGCTGTAAATTTTCGAATTTCATTCAATTAATTGCCTGTAAGTCCATTTTATTTCTTCAATTTTGTGTTTTCCCTATTTTTTCGTTGTTAAATATTTTGTTTTTCTCGTTTTAGGGTTTCGCCGAGGGCATAATTTTTGATTGTTTGCTGCTTTTTGTTTACTCTGAATTTCAAGAATTAAGGATTTTGAAGTGTTTTTTGTGATTTTTGGAGTTAGGTGTGATCTAACTGAAGTAAATTTGCATAGAAGATATAAATTTGTTATTTTTTTTGGAGCTAAAATGGACTGTATAGTGAAAGTTTGTGTTTTTTTGATTTATTGTATGAAAGTTTTGATTTTTTATTGGAATCTCTTTGGTTTATGTGCATTTAACGAGGGAAAAGTACTTCTAGTTTATTGTAGGAGGAATTATGATTAGTTGGATATGTGAGTGGATCTGAATTTGAACAATTTTGTATATGGAGTTGTTTTTGGGATTAAATTGGATCATATAGTGAAAGTTTTAGAATTTTGTTTTATGGTATGCAAGTTTTGATTTTTGATTGGATTTTGTTTCCGATTACTGGAATTAAGCGTGAAAAAAGGTTGGTATAGTTTATTTTATGTTGAATTGTGATTATTTCGATGTGTGAGTGGATCTGAATTCTGAATTGAAATTTTTTGTAGGCAAAGTCATTCTAGGGTTAAAATGGATCGTATTGTGTAACTTAGGACATTGAGTGTTTTTTGGGTTTAACTATATGGAGATTTGATCTTGTCTTAGATTAATTTTGGGCTTTAAGCTTGTCATAGTTGGGCATAGTGTATTCTAAGTGTGAATTTTGATTGATTTGATGTGAGGATGAAGTTCAGTTGAGTATTGGTTTAGAAATTTGCAAATGTGTATTTTTTGTTGTAATTTGTGGATTACTTTTGCGTAAATTTGAGAGCTGAGCGTTTGATATATGCAAGGTTTGATTGGGGCTTTGTGGTTTCAGGTTTTGAAGAGTTTGCTTTTTGAAGTTTGATGATGAGCGAGGATACTAAGGTGGAAGCTCTAGAGCCGGTGACAAATGGGAGTAAGTCTGATGTAAAAGAAGTGGAAACTGTGGAAGGGAAAAAAGAAAATGGAGTGAAGGAAATGGAGGAAGATAAAAAAGAGGAAAACGATGGTGAAGGTGGGGATAAAACAGTAGACAAGGTGGATGATGGTAAGGAAATTAAGGAGGATAAGGAAACCAATGTAGAGGAAGATAAGGAAGAGCCTAAAGCTGAGGCAATGGAGGAAGAACCAAGCATGAATGAGGATGCAAGTGATATTGAAATGGTCGAGAAAGTTCAGGTTTCGGAAGAGAACAAGGAGGAGGAGATAGAGGATGGAGATGAGAAGGTAAAAGACAAAGAAGAAGCAAAGGAAAGTGAAGACAGAAAGGAAGAAGGGGAAGAAGAGGAAAAAGATGAGGGGAAGGAGAGTGAAAAGGAGGAGAAAGAAGAAGAGAAAATAAAGGAAAATGAAGAAGAAGAGGAAAAGGAGGAGAAACCTTCAAAGAAGCGCAGTAGGAGTAAAAGTACTGAGGATATGAGTGCTGATAAGAAAACAAAACTTGTCCAGAAAGTGCAGGAGCCTAAGACTCCAACTTTTGATCGTCCAGTACGTGAAAGAAAATCTGTAGAAAGGTTGGTTGCGACAATTGAGAAAGATACTTCTAGGGATTTTCACATCGAGAAGGTTCTGTTTGCATTATTCCCTTTTCTGTTCATGCCCATCTGGAATTTTGTACTTATGCCCTGGAGTTCAATTCTCATATTTGCTTCATTGCTTGACAACGCAGGGTCGTGGAACGCCACTTAAAGAAATACCCAATGGTAAGCAACTCTACTCTGGATGTTTAACTTAAAAAGATTTGTTAGTTTATTTGTGTAGCTTCTTGAGCGTCCTTTTTAATTTTACATAATGATAGAACTTTTTTAGTAAAGGGAAGTCTAAAGAAGCTTATATTTTTTAAGAAAAAAGTTCTACTTGGGAAAAATTCTAAAAGTAAATAAGTGAATTGTGAATTTTAGTGCACGTTCCTTTGAAATGTGATGGTTTTAATTGCATTTCTCTGTACTGTCTTATTATTATATGTCATTGAAAGGCTTTTCTGTGGAGAAGAGAAAATTAGGTTTTTGCTCTCTTGAATGAATATTATTTTTAGCTAATTAACCCATTGATATTTCTTCCCCTTCCTCTCTTGGGGAGAAAGAGTGTTTCAAGGAGGGATCTTATTGTAATTGGTTTGGAAATTCTATGGCTGTCTCCCCTGTTCTGATGTCTGTTTGCATTGCAGTTGCATACAAGTTATCCAGGAAAAAGACGGAAGACACTTTTAAGTTGCTTCATATGATTCTGTATGGAAGAAGAGGCAAGGTGTGTGTTTCCAACTCAATCAATAAAATTTCTCCAGTTTTTCTGTCATACCATAATCTTGTGTTGCATTCAAAACTGCAGCACTTTTGTGTAAATCAAATTTGGTTATAAGTACTCCTAATTGATGGACTCTCTATAAGTTTGAATTATTGCTACGTATTCAGTTAATATTGGACATGTTTGGGAGCACAAGGAATGATCTATAGTTGGAGGCTCAGTTTATACATGGGCTATATGAAGAAATTAATTTCTTTAGTTTAATGTTAAGAGGTCATTCACCAACACTTCAATATTCCATCACTCCAACGCTACTAAGTGGCTCCTGCCTAAGTAATGATCTATACATTTGTGGCTACATCAAGAATGGAGAGAAAATTTCATGAACTATTAACAAGATAGGACTTTGTGCTTGGTGTAATAAAAAAAGTGATTTTCGAAGGTTAAAAGGCAGTGGGGGTTACTTGTCTTCCATTGTCAAAGTACTTGCTTTTAGTGGGTTCGCATCCAAGTATATATCTTTCCCTGTTATATGGAGAATTGTTGTATCTAGGTGGCTTTGATTACTGTTTGGTCAGCAATAGCATTATAAATGCGAGGCATAATGATAATTGGAGGAAAACTGAGCTTTCAGTTTAGAGTAGTTTGTAGGTATATCTAACAAGATCCCACATGACAATATTTTTTTACATGTCAGAAAATTTTAGGATTTATCTTAGCTTGACAATTATTGTAACTAGGTGGTTTTGCTTACTGTTCTGATTTTTTTTTCCTACCCTCACAGGCTGCTCAAGTTAAACATAATATATCCCGGTTTTCAGGTTTTGTTTGGCATGATAATGAGGTACGTTATTTCGCCGTTTGTGCAGTCCTTGTGCACAAGGATTGAAGTGTTTGATTGTCTTAGTTATTCTCTGTTTGCTGGTGGTAGGTACTTATCTTTTGTTTGCTACACATTATTTTTCTCTCTGATGCTGATCACATTTTCATTAACTTTCCTTGATTTAATCAGCTGTCTTTAATCTTTAGCCATTGGTTTTATTGGGTGTTTATGTTTTCTAAATCCAAGGTTGCGTTTTTTGAAATAGACTATTTAAATAAAAGATGGAATTGGTCCATCTGAAAATTGAGTTCCTTGGCAACAACGAATTGTCATATTGACGTGAATTAGGAACATGAGCATGTCTAATTGTAATTAATCTGGAAATCTATGTGTTGCGCAGATTCTACAATATTGATCTATCAGATAATTAGGAGGATTGAAAGACAACAGTGTTTAGAAAAATCAGCTTCTAGCATATCATTTCGTGATTATCAAAGTAGCTTTCTTGGATTTTCTCTTAAATACTTATGTTTCTTGAATTTGAACTACTAAGGGAAAGCATGTCTATGTTTCTTGCACTTAACTGCTGCCACTACTTGTCTTTGCCTATGAAAGGCATGTCTAAATTTCTTTGTACAATTTCAGGAGAAGCAGAGGATGAAAGTCAAGGAAAAGTTTGACAAATGTGTCAAAGAGAAGTTGCTGGAATTTTGTGATGTACTTGACATACCTATCACTAAAACTACCACTAAAAAGGTAAGTATATATCAGTCACATCTTCTGTTCTCTCACTTTGTACTGTAGATGACCTTATATTTTATGCGAGTAAACCCTGAGTGTTGATAGTATTATTCAGGAAGATATTGTATCCAAGCTGCTCGAATTTTTGATGGCTCCTCATGCTACTACTACAGAACTACTTGCTGAGAAAGATCAGGTTTTGTTTCAAGGATATTGGAGTTGTTTGTTAGTGCTATAAATGCTATGCGCCAAGCTGTTTATGTGATATACTGCATTTTCACTATTTCTAGGGAAAGAAGCGCAAGCGACCTGCAACAAAAAGTGTAACGTCTACGTCACCGTCTTCAACAAGCTCTGCAAAGGTTCTATATTTCTTGATTTTACATGTCATTTTTTAACGCTCTTGTAGCTATACTTGGCCTTCAAAATATCCCTCTTTTTCTAGTCATAGATAGATACATTCTGTTGACTGCCCTGCCTTTTTGGTTGATTAGATAGAAAGGCTAAAAATTTATTGTTTTAAATCTGACTTCTCGTCATCAAGCTTCTTGCATTATTTCTTTGATTTTATGATTGCAGAGCCGTAAGAAGACAGGTGATGCCTCGAAAAAACAAGAAAAAAAGAGCACTTCGGAGTCTGATGATGATTCCCAGGAGGACGAAGACAATGAGGAAGGAGAGAAAGAGAATGGAGTCACAGAAAAATCGGAGGATGCGAAATCTGAAGACTCTGAGAGTGAAGAAAAAAAAGACACTTCTGAGACTGAAGAAGTTACACCAAAAGAGAAAGCGAGCTCTGGAAAAGCAAAAAAAGAAACCAAAAAAAAGACCCCAATCAAAGAATCTTCAGGAAAGGCTGCTACCAAAGTAGTAGTTACTCCCAGGAAAGCCAGGTCAAAAGGAACACCCAGAAAATCGTCATCAAATCATTCCAAAGCTGCTAAGATCGAAGACAAAAGTCCCAAGGTGTTCTCAAGGAAGAAAAAAGTTGAAGAGCCAAAGAAAGAAAATTCTACAGCTTCGAAGAAACCTACTACGAAGGAAAAATCTTCTGGTAAGTGTTAGTACTCAAGTACTTTTGATGTCTGGATATCTTGATAACATTCACCTCTGCTTTCATGCTCATGGGTGATGTAGTATCAAGTTGATACTCTTCCTTGTCCTTGAACGGATTTTTTTTCTCTTGAGACTTTGTCATCATTTATATTAAATCTCTTTGGTCAAAGCTGCTTTTGAAATTTGGTTCTCTTAGATCTAAGAAAACATAAAAAAAATAGTTGTTTGAAAAAGGTTAATGTCTGCGGCTTTGTGCTTGCCCACAAATCATAATTCTTATCCTTATTATGGTAAAAATCTTTTGAAGCTGTAATATTAACTAGTTGGGGAGGGCCATTTACTTGGCTCACTAATATCTGTATAATTGATATGAGATTCTATGATGAAGCTGTTAGGTTTAGTACTTGGTTATTCAAATCCTATTCTGACTTTTGCTTTGTTATCCTGAAGGGAAAAAGGTAGTAAAAGGGAAGGAGAAAGTCAAAGACAAGCTGAAGCCAAGTGATGATGAGCTTAGGAATGCAATATGTGACATTCTTAAAGAAGTTGACTTTAATACGGTAAAACAAATGCTCTTATCGTTTTATGCCTGGTGTTAAAGAAGTTTACTGAGGTTTTATTGCCTATGTATTTCACATTGTTCCTATTTCCGACATCTGTGTTTGGTGTTTATTTAAGTTCTGGTGAAAGTTGATCCTTGGTTATTGGAAAAACTTCCTTAGGTGACTTGCTATTTCCCCAAATGTAAATTCGCTGTTTGGTGGTATCTTGGGTGCTCTGCTTATATGAGCTTTATCCAGTATCGATGACTAGTAGTTTTCCAGTTAGCTTAACACAAGTATCGTTTATTGAGGAAAAAGCTTATTCGGCCTTTGGATGGCTGATGCAATGCTGAACCCTCAGTTTTTGTTATTTGATCTCGTATCTGTTATTTTCAGTTTCACTTTTTGTGGAAGCTATCTACCCCTGTAAAATGTGCCTTTTACAATCTTCGATGCTTACACCTATCACCTATCGCTGATGTGATATTAATCTGTGATGTGCAGGCAACCTTTACCGATATTCTGAAGCTACTTGGTTAGTTCTCTCTTGTCTTATACTGGCAACTTTCAACGATTTTCATCAGACAAGTTGTTGCATGCTATAAAAAACAGCAACCTGATGGAATTTGTTCAACACAACGCTTAAATCGAAAATTGCCCTTGTCTATTCCTCTAAAAATTATCTTCTTTAGCCCAAACTTTTGGCTGTTTAAAATTACGTGTCATTAATCGAATTTTATCTTTTCCGCCTTTTGTTTGGACCTACTGTTACTAACCAAACTATCTGTTTGGCTGCAGCAAAGCAATTTAATACTGATCTAGCACCCAGAAAATCAGCGATCAAGCTTATGATACAGGACGAGCTCACAAAACTAGCCGAAGAAGCTGATGACGAAGATGAAGAAGAGGAAGAAGACGCTGGTAAAAATGAAGCCCAGCCTGCTAGCAAAGATGTGGTCGCTTGATACATAACTCGGCAGCAGAACAATCGGTAAATTACGTGATTGACCATCCTGAGCCGCCTTTTTTCTGCGCTGGTATTAAAGAAAAATAGATAGTATTAACTTGTAGTCGCTCATACTTGTTTATTCCGTAGTTTGTACAAGTAACTGTAATTTATCAATAGTTGTCTATAATATTCTGGCAAACAAACTAGTCTTGCTAGAGATAGTCGTAGAACAGTTGACGCGATCCTTATGCTGCACGATGCATGCAGGTTGTAATATACACATTCTTGAACCCGTTCTTTTTTCTTTTGACCTTTTCTATTTGAATCAACATTTTGCGATTAAAAGTTCCGGTTTAAATGATCAAGTATCATCAATATCGTCAGTCCTGAGTGCACCGGAGCTCCCACTATCAGCTCGAGGGATCGATGATGAATCAGACGGAGGTTAATTTCATGTGATTCTCTTTTCTTTATGGTATGTTTGGTTCAGGGGTAAAACATATTTACCATTTACCAAGATGACATAATTCAAGTGAACTTTCACATATAGACATAAGTGTACAAAAACTACAAATATCCGAGGACATTTTTAATAGAAAATTAAATTGAAAAGAAATTAAAAGGTGTTGAGATAAAGTCAAAATGACATTTTTAATAGTGAATTATCTTTTCTTTTATCTAAAAAAAGGTGAATTATCTAAACAGTTTTTAATTTCCTATTGAAAAAATTCTATCTCAATAGTAATAAGTAGTAGTACTAAATTATACTCCATCCACCCCTTTCTTATTGTCCACTTTCTAGTGGACACGTAAATTAAGAAAAATAATAGTGTGGTATTTTAAGTGATTATAATGATTGTAAAGGTGGTAGTTGGAGTATTTAAGTGATTATAATAATTGAAAAGGTGATAAGTGGGGTATTTTAAATAATATAAGTTGGGCTAGTTGGGGGTATTTAGGTAAAAAATCTTTGCCAAAAATAGAAAGTGAACAATTAAAGTGAACTAACCAAATAAGAAAAGAGGACAATAAAAAAGAAACGGAGGGAGTATAAGGGTGGGAACAAGAAATTATTAAAGTTCGCCACTATTTTTATTGTATTGTCATCCTTTATTAAATTTCTAATATCGTCTTTAATGTAATTTCATAACTTTATCTCTCTAACTTCTCTTAAAAAAAAATCTTTGAACTAAAATTCAACATCGAAACACTATGACAAATGATTTTGATGATCAAAATAATTCGGTAAGCATCGATAACGATCGTTAGTTTTTTTAAAAAAAATTGCTTGTGCTGAATTTTGATACATGCTCACTCTTTTGACCATAACTTTTGATAAAGAAAATCACAATAATGTAATTATTGCGGCATTAGAATTGACTTCAAAATTTTTCCAATGATATATTATATGCATAATTCCGATAACCGAGTGAGAAATGACGATCATTTAAAGTTTGCTTGTGCTGAAATTTACTACATATTCACTCTTTTGGCCATAACATTATATAAGCAAACACATTAAAACAAGGTTTATGTTATTAGAAACTAAATTTCAAGAGCTTTCAAATGATATATTATATGGTCAAATCCAAACACCGAGCGAGAAATGACGACTGTTTAAAGTTTGCATCGATTTTTAGTACACCAAGTTGCACAGTCATTTCTCGTTCGGTTATCAAAATTGGGCATTAATTTGTTGTTGGAAAGCTATTGAAAAGTAGTTCTAATGCCGCAAGCCTTGCATAATGTGATTTTCCCATCATAAGTATGAGTAATAGAGTAAACATGTATCAAATTTCAGCACAAAACTTGCGACTAGGCCCATTTTCTGATTTATAAAATTATTTTTTGAGATAATTCTGATTTATAAAATTATGTTTTCTATAATTAATTTTTTGTATTTTAATTAAATTATTATTAATAATTTTAGTTTGATTATAATAATAAGTTATAATTTAAAATAAATTTAGATTTTGTTTTTTTAATTTCATTAAAAAATGGCCACCAAGTTAAGATGATATCAACTTATAAAATTTGGGTCATCCAAAAATTTAATATCTTTTCTTTTCTAACACATTTTTTTTCACTTACACCAACCAACTTAAATGCGAAGGACAGAGGGAGTTGTTGACTATTTCTAGTGGCTAGTAGCAATCATTTGGCATTAAACAATGGCTAACCAGCTTAAACTTCCATGGCAAAAATGGCTTATCTTTTCTTCAATGCTCCTTACTATCTTCTTCCCTTTACGCATTTCATCAAACACCTGGTCAGCATTGCTTGCTGATTCCCAGAAGGAAAGTCATCAGTTTCCCAATATTTATTCCATTGAAATTATCAATGAGTATCCTCATGATCCCAAAGCTTTTACTGAGGTCAGATTTTCAGCTTCAAATTCTTTATTTTTCATGTAATTTTGCTCCTTTTCTTGCTTAATTATCTGGGTTGTACTTGTTTTGTTGTTCCATTCTTGAAAATGCCTTGTTTGGAATTTGGATTTACTGTTCAGTTTAGTGGGTTAATTTGAACTTAAGTGTAGTATTTATGGACCATTTTTATATATCTGATCATGATTGTTAGATAGACTATTTGAATTGTGATCAGAATTGCGTAATATGATACTCTTGTGTGAGATGTTGCATGTAAATTGCTAATTTGGAATTTGTCATAGCTTTTAGTTCGAGGGTAGATGTGATATGATGGTAAATTCAGCTCATGGAACAGATTGAAGAGAGGGTGATAGAGAAAATCTGTTTTCTATGTGAGAATTGGGAAGATCTTGACATTTTGTTGATCAAAAAAGTATCTTTGGTTGCTTGAACAACATCAACTTCCATAAACCAATGCATTAAGTTGCTCCCAAGGGATTTAGGGGTCGGATGTGTTTGAGTAAATAACATATCATGGGGCCTCAACCATCAGTTTAAGGGTTAGAGTATATAACATGTCCTAAGCTGATGGTTGAGGCCCCAAGATATGTTATATACTCTAACAGGATGTATGTAATATTACCCTTGATGGTGATAACAAAGAAAGTGTTTTTATTGACCCTTAGTAGCAAACATCTTGTACAACTCTACATAAATTAAAAGGGGACATGATTTGATGAGCAATTTTGATATATTTCATCATAATCCGAAAATGTTGCTTGAACATCATCAACTTCCATAACCCAATGCCATTAAATGGTTCCCACCTAGACGGGATTTAGAGGTCAGATGTATGTAATGTTACCCTTGATGGTGATAACATTAACAAAAAAGTGTTTTTGATTGACCCTTAGTAGCAAACATTTCTACAAATTTGCATAAATATTAAGGCACACGATTTGATGAATAATTTTAATATATTTCATTATAACCCAAAACCAAAGAACTATAACCCTTTGGCCCCACCAAAATATGCGACAATGTTTGTAGCTTGAACAACAAACGAACATCTAGAATTTCATGGTTTTATACGGATTTTGAGGTTGATTATCAGAATATGAAGCTTATTTTCAAGTTTTTAGGATATGGCCATGGGATCAAATCGATTTTATGAAATGAGACTATTTAGGCTCTATGGCAACAGAGAAGTTTTGTGTTACTGATAAGTCTTTTTGATAATTTGGTCTTACTGAGAAATGACCTGCACTTGTGCTTCATTTCAGGGACTACTCTACGGAGGAAATAATACTCTTTATGAATCAACTGGTCTCTACGGAGAGGTAAATGTTCTGGACTTGCAATGTAGGGTGGTCCAAGAGACGTCTTAAAACAAGCATATGGTCATTTATCGAATGTAGAGGTCGTAAAGATGATACTTTCATCATATATATGGAAACAAAGTCATAGTTTTACCTGGTCTTATTCATTTTGTTCTAAACGCTTTGAAAGGGGAGGTATTCACCTCCTTCAAGGATCACTTAATTAAGGTTTAAGTGTGTGTTTGTGTTGTATCAAGTATAAGAACCAAATATGCAAGTGTATGATGAATGACAATAATAACTAAATAATCAAGACAAAGATTTAAGGTGGTTCACCAATCTTGGGCTACATCCACCATCTAGCCTAGGATTTATATTAATGTGTTTAAAGGATAAAATACAAACTTTGAAGGAATTACAATGGAGTATAAGTGTGTGGGAAGAGAGGAGCTAAAATGGGTGTAATTGACATAAACAAGAAGGAGCTCTCTTAGTGAGACTTTTGGTGCTCCAATAGAGTCCTAAGCCACGTGTATTTATAGCAAAATAAAGGGCCTTTAGTAGTACAAGGGGTCAGCAAGTTAAAAGGAACAAACAAGACTACCCAGTAGCTTACAGCAGGTCATGAAAATCAGTCAGTAGCCTTCACTCGACCTGCTGTTGGTCGAGGAGAGGGTCAAGCAGCACATTAGATGAGTATGGCTTCCTTTTCCATGCTTGACTTTCCTTTTTCGTGAATGCTCACAGTCTCCCGTATTCTTGCACTTTGATCTTGGACTGTTTTAAGCACTCTTTAGGCTTCACATGTCAAGATTTACTACCCAAACAAATCAATTACATGTGACTCTTTGTCCTCTTCTTACCTTCACTAATTAAAGTGATTAATTAACTTAATCATGTTTGATTACTTGGTAACACAAGTCACTCATAATCTTAACACGCTTATAATTACTTGTTGCACCGACACTTAAGTGTAGAATCCGACTAAATACACTACTATTGAACAGTTATAAGGGTTAATGTCAATTTTAGGACTAAAAATGAAGGTAGAACATGTTTCTGGCCCTTGTTAATCCATCTCACGAGTCAGTTGTTCGATCTCACCTGAGGTTGTAGTTGAATTTTTGTGTTGAAATATCTCATATAGTAAACATGCTTATCTACTAATATTCATGTAATTGTTACAAAAGAGTGATTGTTATACATTGATTTAGGTGTGTTCTGTTGATTTGGTTCCCCTATATTGCTTAAGTTTTAGTAGTTGAATATTTGAAACTACTCAAGAAGTTAATTCACTTGATTTTCTACCATGCAGTCTTCAGTCAGGAGGGTAGCTCTGCAAACTGGAAAGGTACAATACAGTTTTATGAGCAATAGCGTATAATTTGCGGTCAATATCAGCTTTACTCATCACCTTGTGTTCCAATTCCCTTATTGCACTTTCGTATCTTGTATGCTCTCTCATATAGCCCGTTTGGTCAGTGGTACGAAATGGTGGTAATGGAAATGAATTATAGTGTAAAATTTCATCAAAAGTTCCATATCATTCCAATAGTAATGAAACTTTGATCACAAATAAGTTTGTTCGTTTACAAATTTCTATTACCACCTAATACCACCTCTCCCAATGGTAATGCATTGGAATGAATTTTATGAAGGAAATAAGATTATTGAAGTTGAACAAGCATGATCATAAAGGTAGCCAAGAGATTTTTCAACTAAAATTACGCTAGTTTTTCCATTCTCATTACCAACTTTATTACCATCTACCAAATGGGCTATATACTAAATTGCTAATACTGATGTCTAACCACTGTAGTCTAGGCTACCAAAATGAAAGTACAAAGGTCAAGTATTCTGTGATTGTTTAGCTTTGTTCTGCTTCATCCTATAGATAACATATTTTCACTCAATAACCTATGTAGTCATCTACGTATTTAATGTATCAGGGATCTCGTGGTTGAGCCCGGGATTTTATCATATTGATGAACTTTTTCTGAAACTGAAAGTAAATCTGCCTACACTTTACCTTTACTAGCCACAAGCCCACCAACGCTTAACCATGCAATTGCGAGTGAGCTGAAGGACTTGTATTTGACACACTTTTTTTTTGAAGGAGACCTGTTTTTGACACTTAGTGTTTCCTTAAGCCAGGAGTAACTTGGTTAACAGCTGCAAAAAAAATCTGCCATATTTGTGGTTGCTGAGTGATTTCTGCCTTAGAGAAGTCAAATCAACTAAAACACCGACAGCGTATTGTTCTTAATGGGAGTTGGGATGATAACGCCAACATATGAGAGAACATTATGTTGAACCGTGATATAAGGGAAATTTCATAACACTCAAAGCACAACTAGCAATCACCATCCATCTTTACTTCTTAATATCATTTCTTCTTTTCCAACCTGAACTATGTGTTCATGGGTGGAATATAAGTCCCAACACTCCTCTTCTCAAAATCATAACATCTCTACAAAACATGTATGTTATCAACTCAACCAAGGGCGCTAGCAGACTACTTGTCACCCAATGATAAAGTATGACCTTATGGAGCTTGTCGACCTCAAAGTATGTTTGATCAGAGTCTACCCTTGGGATTTGTAAAGCGGAGGTAACATACTTAGGAATAATCTTTCTATGAATGAGGAACCTTGGGATTTGCAAGACCCACTGGTAACTCAAATATAAACTTTTTTTTTTGAAGATAACTCAAATATAAACTTAGGTAATCTTTATATACCTTTTAAACATCAGTGCTTTTAAGGAAAAATTTGTGCAGATTAATATAGCAGATATGAAACCGATGCATATTTGTTTGTGGTTTGATTTTATTTGGTTTAATACAATCATTTTTTATCTTTTCACTTACTTTTTTTTCACAAATCTCTATGCATTTTTAAAACTTAAAACTCAAATAATGTCAATTGTGAATTTATAAAAATTATAATAAGTTGATATTTGTAAAATATAAATTCAGACAAACATAGTAAGATCTCACATGAATATACTTGTCATATAAAATGGGGAGAAGTCATAATCAAAACTTGACTATAATATCTAAAGATTCCATACCAAAAGAACAACAATAAATGGGGGAGTATTGAATTAGTATGGGCAGAAATAAAGCATTTAATATGATAACTTTACTAGTAAGGCCGCAATAATAATTGAATCTTGTCATATGATAGGGGTTTGGGGAGGTCCAATTTACAAAATCTTACCCTTGGCCTTGTTCTCCCTACATATGCCATGAATTTTAGTAGCAACTACCACATTTATGTTCAACGTGCAGCAACTATATTGACATGAAAATACTTATTGTTTTTTGTTCCCTGTTGTTTGTGCCCATTATCAGCATACCAAAAACTTATGTACTCTCCTTATAAGTCTTTGTGATCACCAAATGTGCATATAAATTCTGTGTAAAGAACAACTACCCTTGAATGGAAAAGAGTAGGGGGAAATGACATATCCAATTCCTTGCTAAAAGTAATCATGTCACTCTCCTTATGTAAAACAAGACCGCATTGCATAACATTAGCAGCTTTGTAAAGGTTTCAATTAAAAGGAAAAGTTGTTTTTAAAAAGCCAACCTTTTGTCCATCTGCAAATAAAGAGTCAACGTTTCATTTATTCAATAAAAAGACAACATTTGTCTCATTTTTGCAAATAAAGGGATAGCAGGTAAGTTTTCAACTCTAAATTTATTGAATAAATGAAACGTTGACTCTTTATTTGCAAAAATGAGATAAAGGTTGTCTTTTTATTGAATAAATAAAATGTTGACTCTTTATTTGCAGATGGCCAAAAGGTTGGCTTTTTAGAAACAATTTTCCCAAAAAAGAAACAGGATATTACCCATTACCCTTGTTGTAAAGGAGTAAAAAATCGCGTTTTTGGTCCATCAAAAAATATCTTATGGTTTTAATTGATGTATGGGCATTAGGATAACCACAACACTGTTCCGTTATCGCCTTTTTACACTGCTCCAGATGTTGAAAAATTGCCTTCTTCCTCAACCGTATAACATTTGATCCATTTTTTTACACCAATAATATGAAAACATTACAAAATAAATTTCCAGATAAGCCATTTATACTGTAGTTAAGATTTCAATTTGATCTTTGCTGATGAAAGACGAAAAATCTTCTTTACTGAGAAAACTCAAACCTTGCTTTCTTGATTTATATAGGTTGAGGCACTTCAGATAATGGATAGTTCTTATTTTGGGGAGGGATTAACTTTGATTGATGAAAGGTTTGTATCATAAAGAATTAATTATATTTTCAATTGAAAAACTTGCATGTACTTTACTTAAATCAGTAGCTTTAACTGTTAGTTCTTTCTCTTTTGTTATAACTTTACTTGAGAAACAAAGCCTTTGATTGCAAAACAGTTTCAGAATGTAAGTGTACACCATATACTGCGTAGGCAGAGACAACATCAAAATTTAAATGAGGGGAAGCCCAAATTTTTCATATTCGCATCACAAAAAGGTTTATAGGTAGGAGGAACAAAAATTTTCAAAATATTATGTTGTTTGATAAATGATAGTCGTAATATTATGTTGACAATGGGGCCAACCAGTAATATAAGTTAAACGTAGAGTTAAAATAATTTATGGGCCAAATACCCTCATATATACTACAGTTTCCTGATTTTTGAAGGAGGGTCGTGGACTCGTGGCCTACCTTCGTCCTAAGATAGTTCTACCCTTGTGTCTAGGAGTGAACTCCCTTCATATAGCTATTGGTTCAAAGACTTGGGGATCATAAAAAATGGTAAAAATCATGATAGACTGGTTTTATTTATAATTTTCAGGTTGTATCAACTGACTTGGGAGCAGAAAACTGGTTTTATTTATGACAAAGACAGTTTGAGCAGAGTAAGTAATTCTAACTTCTTTTTTTCGTGCTTGAATTTCATTTTTCGAGCACTGATGTTCTACCATCTGTCTTCTACTAAGATTTGATTAAATTGACATACTCCAAGTCCATGAGCTTAATGTTTTTATACCTATGTCTCACTGGACATCGTCATTGATCGAGTATATAACATATATTGGGCATCATGATAGACTAGAGTATATAACATATATAGATTATGTTAAACACTGAGCTAAGTGGCCAAGACTGGTTGAAATTGTAGTTTGACGAATGACAATGTCCGACATGACTAATTTTGCAAGAAGATAAAATTGGCAAGAAAATAAATGGCAAACAATAAGATGTACTTAAGCACTTGTTCACTAGAATGACGAATTTTTTTTACTATTAAAAGCACGTGTCAAGTAATTAACTAAAATGGCTTAGTCCAAATAATATTTCATCTCCATACAATTCATGAGAATCGCCCATGATCAAAGATCCAAAATAAATTGTGCCATACAATATGACTCAAGTCACATTTGCTACAACAGTACAACCTTAATTCTTTAGCAATTTTCTAGAGGTTATTGCATAGACTAAAATGGCTTGGAAATTAGGATTTTAGAAGTGGTAAATTGAGGAATGGAAAAGCAGATATAGCAAGCTACATTTCTTCGATACAGATCTCTCTTGTTAACCTATTTTCTTGAGCAAAAGAAAAGCGAACCTACTGACAGTAGATAATTTTTGAAACTGCCAGTTTTAAGAATTTAAATATGGAAAGTGTTTTAGTAGTATACACCTACATCATTGTGAATTTACTACCGGCAAAGGGAGTAATTGATAAATAATAGTTGCTTGAACGTCTGTAGCTAGTAAAAGAAGAAAAGAGGTTGTAGTAAAACTAGAGCACAATTGGCCATCTGCATTGATTTCATGAGAGACCAACCTTGCAGTAGTTCATAGTACTTAAAGAGGATTTTAAGGAGTTATACGGCCTAGGAATCATTGATCTTCCTATATATTCTACTGCGATAAGTGTCAAAATTGGTTTTGATGAGCTTGTGTGTGGCCGGAGAAAACTGTCAAAGAATTTAGATTTGAGCCGTTGCTGGGACTTGGATTTACTCATTTAAGCAAAACAGAATGGAAAATTAGTAAACAAGGTGAACTTTTACAATGCTTCTGTCTTTTAATGTTATTGGCATACTTTGAATGTTATTAGCATACTGCATCGAGGTCAAATGTCATATGATTTGCTTATCGCCTTGGGAATCAGGAACTCAAAGAAATGAATTGTGGTCGATTTTGGGCTGTTTTTAAGTCATTTTGAGCTAATCGCAGATTCAAAAGGCGAACTAGGTGACAAATTATGTTACATTGGTCAGGACTTTAGTTTCAATGCATTGCTCGATAAATTACTAGCTCCGCTTTCTGTTTCAAAGAAATAAGGATTAGTATTGAAATGATTGTACTAATAGCTAGTAGCTTATGAAGATTCTCATCATCTATTTGACTTTATAATTCTATGCTTTTTTTATTAGTTCAAATACATACTGTATTACTGTTTAATGTATTTGGGCCCACCAGCCATGAATGATCAGCATTAGTATAATATTGTTTGCTTTTGATGAAGTCCCCACGGATTTTTTTGGCGCCTTTTCGAAACGCCTCATACTGGTTTGGAGTTAAATCGCTTATATGCTTATCAAATATCAACTCTTTAATATTTTTCTCATGTGGCAGTGGTACAGTTTACCAATAAGTGTTCCAACTCTCGTTATTGCAGATAGGGGAATTTGATCACCAAATGAATGATGGATGGGGATTGACAACTGATGGGAAAATCTTATTTGGAAGTGATGGTTCATCAACATTATATCAGTTTGATCCCCAAACAATGGAAGGTACTATTCTTCCATCATCAAAATTGTTTCAGATTAATCTTTAGAAAGATATTTTATCAGGCTGCTGCTTCTGTGTCCGGGACTAAGAATGCCCCCACAATCATTTTTCTCCTTCGCAGCCTCGGAAAAAATGAAAACACATAAAAGGACATAGAATACGATTTTCTTGCTTGCATTGCGTCGTCTTCACATCCTACTGTCATTTCCAGTTGTCTGACTTGAAATATAGAGCAGTTTGAAACACGGTTTCTATGGCTTTTTAATATCTCCTTGTATGTACAGAGATACGGAGGCAAACTATTAGATACAAGGATCATCAAGTGCATAACCTGAATGAGTTGGAATACGTAAATGGAGAAGTGTGGGCAAATATTATTCCGGTAATCAAACTGTACAAAATACAATACTAATGTGATCAATCTCGAGCGGGGGACTCTTTGGCCGCGTCCTCCTTTATGGGTATGGGTTGCCGCCTTCCTTCCCTCCCCAGACCCTGATTAAAATTCCTATGGGCGGGGTACACTGAGTACGATGATAGCGTAATGATGGTGTTGATTTGTTTAGCGTTTTCTTTCGCAAGGTGAACATCATCGGAGGATGATACAGACTACAGATTTGACTTGAGTTCTTCCCTACTCCTTTGTCCCAATGAGCTAGCCTCATAAGTCATATGGGTTTGGGGTTATTTTTAGATATGGATGAGCTTAAAAGGTGGTAGGGTCAGATCCTAATAAGGAAATGAGGTAAAATAAGTTAGACAACCCAAAATAGATACAAATTGAAAGGGTTAGAGGAAGCATCGATTTTCTAATTATCACTTTTCAGACTGACTTGAGTTTTCACCGTGCAGACTGACTGCATTGTTAGAATATCACCGGAGGATGGAACAGTGCGTGGCTGGGTTCTTCTTTCCATTTTGAGGTTTAATAGTTTGTTCCTTTAATTTCTTTGTCCATTCGACCTTCCTTTTTTAACTAATAATCAATGTGAATCCACTCGTACCTCAAAATCTCCGTGTTTTGTTTCAGAGAAAGATTGATGGCAGCTCATGAAATAGTATGTTTTTCCACTAAAGTGATCATTTTTTCCATGAGTTTGGATATTTTTAGGTCTAAGAGCTTCATTATGATCTTCTCATTAGTGTTGAAATTGCCTTATGCTAGGAAACTTACGATGTTTCGAATGGTATAGCATGGGACCGTGATGGAGAGCGCATATTTGGTGAGTTTCTACCGCTGCATCTTCATTGTTCGTCTCACTTTGTTAACAACTCCCTCTATCTGGAGCTAACATGCAACTTTTTTTTGGCTATTTAACTTACTACTAACCTTTGCGCCCTTCTACATAAACCTTATGAGAGAAAGGGACTAATACAATAACGGTAACAAAGCCTTAATCTGAACATATACTCAACTGCAAAGGGATTACCGTTTGCGAAAAATATATAGCCTTAATCCGAACATATATACTCATCTCACTCTGTTAACAGCCCTCTATCCTGTAGCTAATGTGTAACCTTTTTTTGTCTATTTAACGTACCACTAACCTTTGCGCCCGTCTACGAAAACCTTATGAAAGAAAGGGACTAATACAATACCGGTGACAAAGCCTTAATCCGAATACTCAACTGACAAGGGGATTACCATCTGCCAATAATATATAGCCTTCAGCTCGCACGAATGGGCACTTGGATTATATGTGATGTATTAATAAATGTGCAAGAAGGGCTAAATTTGGCAATGACATTCAGGTTTAGTAGCGGAGCTACTTATGGACGACGAGGTTACAACTTACAACCATCCCTTAAAATTTTGCAGTGTTAGGGTTTCTGGTGTATTCAACCTATAAGCGGCAGCGAGAAGTGAACCTAGGTCTTATCTGGGAATAGTGTTACATGTTCCAATTGAGACAAAATTCGATTCTTATAACTGTTTAAGTCACAATATTTGTTGGTCTTGCTGTCCACATAAATGCTCGAATACTTTAAACTCTTGTAAAATTACAACCCCCTCGCTTAAAATCCTTTTGTAATGTTTATATGAAAATTTTTGGCCCGCCTGACCTAAAGTCCGAAATTCGTTTCCGTTCAGGTAAATTAGTTTATGACAAACGTTGTGCTAAGCAATTTGTGTTCTGCTTTTTTCAGTAACTGGAAAAAATTGGCCGAAACTATTCGAGATCAAGCTTCTTCAACTGAACAATCATTCTGAAAGTGATATTCTGAGGCAGTGTATACCAATTATAGACAGTTCTAAAGCCAGGGAGTAGCAACAGTCATTCGGAAGCTGGTTTCTTTGATTGTCAAATATAAATAAGCATTGCTTTGTACTTGTCCACTTTCGATAAACTCGTTTGTTGATCTTCGTTGAATCCAATAAACGTAGATCTTACAAGTTGAATCAATTTCGTTCCCTTATTTCTATTGTTTTCGACGCATGAAGCAAGTTATTTCATGCTATTAAAATCAGCTATCTCGACTCACAATGTGTAGTGAAGTTCTTATCACGTCCTAGAGATGTCAATAAACTCGTAAATTGTTTTCTTCTATAAATGATTGGTGTGCAGTCGATTTTGAGTTGTATTCTTCACTTAACATGGACAATACCGGAGAGCGAAAAGTTTTTTAGATCTAACAACGCCTTTTATTAGAAGTAAATCGAAAAATGGAATCTAACATGCCTATTCACAAATTATACTATTCGAAACAATGCAATGAAACAAATAAAAACCATAATATCATGTATTTTTGAGTTTTGCTCCGTCGGCTATGTGAAGCTTGTGTAAAATTACTTAACGAGCCGTCTTAGAAAGGAATGGTGCACACTCACTTGGTAAAGGGCTTACGATATTAAATAACAACTTGGATTACAAATTACAAGTATTTATATATTCATATCATCATCATCCAAATCATCGTACAGCCAAAGCTGATTGAAGCTGAACCCACAAGCTTGCATCTATATATTCATATTGTATATAATATACTTATATATTCATATATCTTAGATCGCTATCAACCCTATGGAAAAGGAAAATAAAACGTAACAAGATACAGAAGACAATATTTTGATGTCAGAAAGAACTGTATTGATAGAATGGTTAGAAATCTATACAATTCTCTAAATCTTATGTACACAAGATGAGCATGAGCTATAAACAGGGCATTATACACAGCAAAAAACAGATGACAGCAAAAGGCCAAGAAAAAAATACAACAGAGAATCGGGCGCTAAACGAATGATACAACAAACATCCAACAGCAAACAAGACACGTTAACAGCCTCTGTGGCAAACTAAATCCTATTACATAACTTCAGCATAAAAATAAACCGGTTCTCAAGCCATATGCATCATCATAATCGACAACAGTTGGTTTCATCGAAAGTTTTCTTTTGAATATAACATAAAATGAAAAGATAGCTAACATCTAAACGGCAAAAGGATTCGGGGAAGAAATATGAGGATAACGAACACCACACGAAAAACTTCAACTTAGAAACTTAGAGGTCGTGTTCATCCCAGGAAGCCGTCCACTTCAGCTTGAGCCTCTGAGTTAGGTTGCCTTCTTTACCTGCAAGCAAAAGCAATCTTTATGTCATAATTACAATCCCAAGTTCAAAGTTCGGGCTGAGATATATGCCCGTCTTAATTTTACTTAAAAACATTTACCGACACTATTCTGCAAAGGAAAGCAAGGAACCTGACTAGACCAGATTAGTAAATCAGATATTGCTATGAGAAAATGTTAAGGGGTCATTTGGTAGTTGGTACTTGGTACTACAGAAATGTAAGGTAAAGAAAAGAATCGTGGATATTATTTGTTTGGAAACATTTGAGAAACACAAATGGCAACACTTGAGAGTAGAAATGACGAGGAGACAAACACAATGAAAAACAAAGGAAGGAGAAAGGTCAATCGTTATGGTAGAGGAAAGATAACAAATCAAAGGTCAATTATTGATGTTAGAAACAAACAACCGGTGTTGGATTGACTTTCTTGACTCCGTTTCCAATCTTGAATGTTGACAAACTAAACATGCTCCAAGGGTTTTGTTACAAGTAATATACTACAAAACTTGAACTGAAGAAAAAGGCCGTGCATTTGTCACTGATCAAACCATACTAAAGGCAGACCCAAATATTGATGAGAATATGCAGTTTCCTATAAGAAATCACGCAATGAAAAAAAAGGAGAGTTAAAAAATAATCCACACAAGGCAGATTCTATTTTACTTGGTTGGGTTACTCTAGGTAAAGATCTCACTGGACGGAGCTGCACCCCAGCAAAACATATACATAAAAAGGTAAACTAACAATGTCTATGCCTATCAAATATACAAGTCAAACTAATGTATAGGTACCATAACATGAATCTGCTATGAGCTAATATTTTGGAATAATGGGTTTAGGAAGGGGCATATTAGGTAATTACAATGTTAGTGGTAACTTCGGAAATAAGTTAGTATTATGAGGACGGTTTAATATATATAAGTCAAAAACTAATATATATATATATATAGGTACCATAACATGAATCTGCTATGAGCTAATATAATCTTACTTTTGTTCTAATACCATGTTTTATACTAAAAGATAGATTATTATAAATTGGATGAACAAAGAAAGATGACAACCCTACGGCCCGTTTGGTAGATGTTAATCAACGATGGTAATGTGAATGACCAACTAGTGTAATTTTGGTTGAAAAATCTCTTGGCTACCTTGATGACCATACTTCTCCAACTTCAATTATCTCATTTTATTCATAAAATTCATTCCAATGCATTACCAACGAGAAGGGTGGCATTAGGTGGTAATAGAAATTTGTAAACAAAAAAACCTTATTATGATCATAGTTTCATTACCATGGGAATGATATGGACCTTTTGATGAAATTTTACACAATAAATCATTCTCATTACCATAATTTAGTACTACTAACCAAACGGGCCGTAAAAGGTATAAAAGAAAGATGGATCAAGCAGTTCAAGAAGCTTGAGATCTCCGAAAATGAGTATAAACTCAAACACTAATTCCTTAACAATTTTCATCATATTCCATGACTCCCTAATTCCCCTTATTTATATTATAATAAACCCTCATCATAATACTAATTTATTCCCCAAATTACCACTAACATTGTAATTACCAAATACACTCCTTAAGCCCATTATTCCAAAATGTTAATTCATAGCAGAATCCATTTGTAGTGTAAATGTGCAATCATAAGTAAAAACTTGACCTAAAAAACCTTTGAGGGTAAATGGCTTATCAGGAAAACTCTGCATGTCATAAAGCTTGGATGATATAATAACTAGAGTGAATTACAACGTTTCATAAAGTAGATATTAAACTTCAAAAAAAGACCCGTAAAAATGATGTGAACACAAAAGTTCATAAAGGACTATTTGAATCAACAGCTTTTTAGCTAAATGGAAAGATTAGTCAAAACCCAACTTATTAACCTCAAATACTAGAGCAAAGAAACTCATGCAACCAAACCATCTTACTTGTACACTAATAATAGCATTGTGGAAAGAGATCAATCTGAAAATTACGGCTACATGGTTTTTATAAGAGCTAAAGTAAAAGAACATCCAGTAAGATAGGAAACTTGGTTCTTAGCAAAGAACCAAGAATTAAAGAGCCAATTGCAGCTACCGAGGAGAGGATATAGTTTGTTAAAACTCGATAGAAAACTACAATCAAAAAAATAAATCCACGAAAAGATATAGGGGGCAAACGGCTAATAGTTGGTAGATGGTAGCTGTTCACTTTTGAGTTGCCTGATTTAACAAGATAGTTGATTTTGAACCCGTTGATAGAAGCAGCAGGTTCAAAAACTTTATTGCTAATGTACCAAACTAACATTAAATGGTCTAACCACCCAAGCCTCTATTTGTGCAGAAATCTATAACTATTACTAAAACAAAATACTGGTGATGTATCATTTTTTAAAATTGCTTATGTGTCACTTTCTCAATAAAAATTTTCCCTCTAAAACTCAATGATGATATCATTGTATTTATTACTAATGTTTATATCTTTTGACTTTTTTATTATCTAATTATGACTATAATATTTTCAATATTGATTGATTTTTTACTTTTTAGGCCATATCATTTAATATATTAGAAAATCATATATTTTCTTTTATTTTCTTACAATTATTTATAAAATCTTTATAATGTCATAAATTTTTAATCTTTTGTTCAAACAAATATGTCAAAAAAATAATAATAAAACCGTGCATACGGATATTATCTAGTAAACTAATATAGCCTAATAAGGTATTTTACCAAACACAAGCACTAACAGATATAAACCATAAAAATGATAAAGAAAATCAACCACATTCTACTCAAGTACATACATATTAACAACTGGTCTTGTCCGAGAAAATTGGGAATGAACTGACTAATATATATATATATATATATATATATATGAAATCATGGAAAATACACTTTGCTGTTTCACTACAGGTAAATTTTACCCCCAAAAATGTGAATGAAAGATAAGATCTGACTTACAAACTAGAATAGAACAGTAGGCCAGGAAAAAAAAATCAGTGTAGTCATAAACAAGCATAAAGCACACAAAAGTATACAAGGTATTTTACCTCAGGAAAAAACGGAGAAAAAAATACTTCTAGAAAAATATATCAGGGACTCACCTCCCATGAGAAGCAAATATGCCCAGCCCAGAAACAAAAGGTAAAGAAATGACTTAGGAATGAACCATGTGATCAATAAAAGTAGCCATGAAGAAGCTAATCAGCAAGGTGAACCACCTCAAGTATTTGGACCTCCTCAAGTGAAGTGCCCTTCTCAATTATTCGGAAGTAATCCTCCGCCTCTTAGTATAGTCAGAATCTCTAGATCTTGGACGCTCCTCTTCTTGGGATACACGGGATTTACTATGAGTCCTAGACGATCGCCTCTCCCATTCGTCATCATAATCTGCATCACGTTCCCTGTACCTATGGTGATCAGCATATCTATCTCTGTCGTCTCTGTAGCGTTCCCTTTCCCTCTCCCTGTCTCTATCTCGCTCACGATCTCGGTCTCGTGACCGCTCACGATCACGAGAGCGACCACGGTCACGATCACGAGTATCTCTGTCATCACGGTGTTTTCTTTCTGGCCAATCATGATCACGACTTACTTCTTTATCCCTAGGCATTTCCTTGTCATACCCAGGATCCCTGTCGTCCCGATACCTCTTATCCGAAGACCCTGAAAAATCTTTGTCAGAAACTCTGTCTTTGTCTTTAGCAGGGTTCTGCCAACCACTACGGTCATGACTTGCCTCTCCATATAGATGATCAGACACAGCGTCCTCCCCATAGTTTGAATCCCCGGCTCGCCCACCATGCTCATCACCAGCCCAGCCACCCATATTAGGATCCGACCACATGCCCATATTAGGACCATCAACACCAGCATTAGGCATCATTCCCATCCCATTCATGGGCAT
Organism: Amaranthus cruentus; assembly: GCA_019425755.1. Classification (NCBI taxonomy): domain Eukaryota; kingdom Viridiplantae; phylum Streptophyta; class Magnoliopsida; order Caryophyllales; family Amaranthaceae; genus Amaranthus; species Amaranthus cruentus. Next base: position 1,175,472 of record CM033456.1, read on the forward strand.
ACCTCTCCCAAAGAATGCAGGATTCACATGAGGAGCTACTCCAGGCAAACCAACATTACCCACAGGAGGAAAAGAAGATAGCATTCCTTGAAATGGTGGTTGAGGTACACCGGGGAAGCCCCCATAGCCGCCCATTCTTCCCATAGACCCTCCAAAAGCGGGATCAAAACCCTGACCCATCATTGCTTGAGGATGCATTAGCGGAGGAGTTGGCCCCATACCTTGACCAAAGCCACCGCCACCATTCCCCATCATACCCCTTCCCGGCATTCCATTAGGCCTATTCCGTATTGGTCCTCCAGGACCCCTACCACCCATACCTTGAGGATTGCCTCTCCCCCAACCACCTCTTCCAAAATTCCTGTTCTGATCACCACCCTGGTAATTTCCACCAGTAGTGATGTTGTTCCCAGTTGGTTTGTTGCTAATATCACTTGGACCTCTCCTAGTCTGTGGAAGTGGTTGTTGGGAACCCTGTTGATTTTTATTCAGCTGTGCTTCACCCATTCTCTTAATAGAATATGGAGAAGCAAATGCAACAACACAAGGCCGACCATTGAAAACATGTCCATTCATACCTTCCTTACAAGCTTGAGCAGCGGCAGGATCACAAAACTCAACCTGGCAATATCCTTTCGACTTCCCACTAGCTTTTTCATCAAAAAATTTAACTTCTCTTACTGGTCCGTACTTCACAAGCTCAGCTTCAAGCTCTGCATCAGTGGTCCACCAATGCAAATCCCCAACAAAAAGAATTGTCCCACCTCCACCTCCACCTCCACCTCCACCTCCACCTACACCAGAGCCAGAACCAACCATGCCACCCGCCATCGGCGTGACTTGCATAGGTGAACCCCCCATCCCACCAATATTCCCAGCAGCTCCATTTACAACCCCACCTCCACCACCTTGTCTAATCATTCCCTCATCCCCAACATTCATTCCATGAGGTTGTGGTGGAGGTTGACTCATTGGCATACTATCCCCTGCTTGTTCCTCAACATCCACTACTTTACTCGAATGTGGTCCTAGCTCAACCCGTAATCCACCTCCATACCCACGTCCCGTACCAGGCACCCCAGAACCTATCCCTCCATTAGGCTGAACAGAACCTTTATCATCCCCTCTAAAACCCTGATTCTGAAACCCTTCTACTCTACCCACATCATCCTCACCTCGACCAACAGTTAAGTTATTCTCCGACAAATTTGGGGCCAATACATCATGCTGTGGTTGAGCCTGAGCCTGAGCCTGAGCCTGAGCCTGAGCCTGAATCTGAGCTTCAACCTCCCTAGTACCTCCTTCTTCGTTTCTAAACCCTAAATCCTCATTATTCTTCCTCAAAGATTGGAAAATCCCTTCTCCTACATTAACATCATTATAAAGATCCTCGTAATCTTCATCTTCTTCACCAAAGCCTTCATCAGCAACAGCTGAAATCGCTTCATTACGATGGAAATCTCCTCCACCACCACCTCCTACAGCTTCACCATCATCCATTTCTATCTATATTATCAATTTGTTAATTTTAGGGTTAGGGTTCCTGATTTCTACCAACTTCTTGAAGAAAAAATCAATACCAAACAGATTTGAGTACAAGAAATACCGAATATTGTACGTAATTCTAACAAAGATAAAGATGAACAGAACAGAAAATTTTCATAAACAAACTTACCGAAAAACGAGAAATTGCAGAGAATGAGCGCTGTTTCTGATTAAGGAAAAATTAAAAGAAGGAAAGGGAAAAACGGAGAGAAAAACGTCGGAAACCCTAATCTTGAGAAAAGAGAGAAATTCGAAATAAAAGGGATTTTCGAGAAAGGAATAGAAATGGGTGAAATTTTGATTTGACGTGTCGTCATGACTCATCAAAATGACTCAAATGAGTTTTCCAGAAAAAAAACATTTTTACTTCAATCTTACTATTTGAGTACTTAAATTCTTTTTTAACAATATTCCTACGTCACTTTTATTTTATAATTTTCGTCGGTTTCAATTTACTTGCTAACCCATTTTTGTTGATGCAGTTTAATACATTAATTTAATTTTTTATATTTTTAATTATTATAATAAAAAATTATAAAAATTTAATATTAATAAACTTTGCAATAAGACGAATCAAACAAGATTTCAATTGATTATGTTTTAACTTGTAAATTAAAAACTAATCACAAATTAAAAATGATGAATGAATAGTGTCATTTTACCTAATGTTTTAAGTTAAATAATATTGAAGGATATTTTATTTTATATAATTTGTGTAAGTGTCAGAATCTGGTGATGGGTCTCATCACCCCTGACTAAGGATGGTCATGAGGCGGGTCAGGAGTGGGTCCAACCAGTCCAGGACCTGGACCCTTTTAATATTTTGAGATTCAGACCCGCATCTGGATCCTATGGGTCCAAAATTTTTAGACCCAGATCCTCCGTATATGATGGGTCTAGGGTCCTTAATGGGTCTAAATAAAGTCTCTTTGATTTGTCAAATTTGAACTATTTGTAAGTCATTATATTTTTCGTATATTTGTAAGAGAGTTATTATCGTATTTTACAAAAATTTAATACTAATTTAACATCTAAAGTTGCATAGCGCCATCCATATACGCTTAAATTCTATTATAAACACTAGTTCGAGTCCATGAAATAAGGGTAATTTGGTTAGCACTTAGCAAGTAGCATATATATCATTTATACATATTATGATTATATGAAAAGAAATGCATACGTAGAAGACAAATAGAAATGAACAATTTAATATTTATAAGGGTCCGAGGGGCGGATCCAGGGTCCGAACCTCGGACCCGGACCCAGATCCACCAATTATTTTTTAGATCCAGATTCGACCCGGATTCGACGGGTCTAAAAAAATAAGATTCAGACACTTAAAAAGGGCGGGTCTAGGGCGGGTCCTATAGGGTCCTGGACCCGTGACCATCCCTACCCCTAACAGGTGAAAATATCAAATCTAGAATAGTCATAATTCTCCACCGTAATTACTCCTTGGGTAGAGGAAAAGGAGAACAGCTAAGATTTCCTCAAATATCTCAGCCCCCTAAAAAAGATACTACGATCCCCTAGAAGGTCAAGACAGCCATAGACTAAGCCCTTAGGATGATAGGTAACACAGGAGTGATGGAATAACCCTGAGAAAATCACACTCAGGAGTCAGGAATATAAATACCAACACCTTGAGAAGACTACAACAACTATGGTGACGTGTCAAGTGACAGTCGTAGTCACGTACTAAAAGCTACCAAACTCGTATAAGGCGAGGCACCACACATACCTCGTATTATAATGCTAGGCATACACAAAAGGATAAAAGGACTGTTATAAAGCAAGAATCAACAATTCAACAAGCTCCACATAAGCTTTGAGAACATTCCATACCTTTAGCGGCTCCCCAAGAAAGAATTTATCAAGGTAAAAAGTTTGATTTGCCACAAGGGTTTCAGAAACCTCTCTACACATCCACTACTATAAATATACAGTGTTCTGTGCTACCAAAGGTACATTAACTCTTAGCATTTGAGTAATTCTAAGCATGCTAGCACTATCAAGTAATTGCGTGTTCTTTCATTACGGATCTCACATTCGTAAACAAATACTTAATGACTTTATTATCGAAGGAGGTCCCCAGAAGCACCCCTTTCTGGCCCTTATTTGTTTGTAACACTCCGGCCCAACAGACCACCAGTGACTACTCATGGAGACTGTAGACTGACCCCACATACCAACACAAGTCATTCCAGCGCACTTTAGCCTCACTCATGCGCACCCGAAAAACTTCCGAGGAGGTCACCCATCCTAAGATTGCTCCCCACCAAGCACGTTTAACTGTGGAGTTCTTAGCAAATGAGCTCATTAGAAAAGAAGATGCACCTTGTTGATATGAGTAGTCTATCAATCCCTTTTCAAGTTAAATCTAGGGTATCACACTGTTCACCTATGCAGGATAAAGATCAAGACGTTCTAAATAGCAACTCAATACCTTCCTCAACAATTTTAGTCATTGTGGGCTCTAAAAGACGTTCTTATAGGATTTAAATCTAAGAATAAATTCAAATACTAATACTCCTATTCCTATATTGATGATTATAATTAATATAATTTTCAAATTAACCTTTTATATATTTATATAAAATGGGATCGTATGAGACCACATCCCTTATGTGAGAACCATATTATACGTGAGGACTCATTATAACCGTTGGATCCATTACATCCAACGGTCATAATATAACCCATCTAATAAAAAAAGAAACATCTCGAACGCACGCTTAAACTTACATGTTCTTCGAAATCCTAGAACAATCTCCATTTCCCATACTATTCCATAAGAAAGTTGAAATCCTAAAATCAATTTACTAGGGATTTATTTATGATTTTTCTGCACAAGAAAAGTATGGTAGAGATCGCTAATTCAAGGAATTTTCTCTCTCCAAATCGCCATTTTCAGCTCCATTATGCTTAAATTACTTCTCAAAATCGTACTTTTTCACTGTTGAATCTCCATTTCTTCACTCAAACTTCCGCCATTGCTGTGTAAATCTTTTCAATTTCTCAAACTCTTGATTAGACTTTACCTATTCAAGTTGCGATTAATCTAGGGTCTCGATGGCGATGCAATGGTAATCGATGAATCGACTCCGAAACAGTCGTCGCTATTGAAGAGGAAGAGAGATAAGATGGAATTGAAGGAGTTAACTCCAGAGGAGACGGAGTTGAAGTTGAAGTCGCTAAATAAGGAGTTGGAAAATGAGGATATTGTTGTGTTGATTACTCCTGGCGTCGATGCTGAGGGTAATCCTATCGATCCTCGTAAGATTCAAGAACATTTTGAGGTATTAATTTGATTCTAAATTAAGTTTTTAAAAAAAATTGTAAGTGTTTTTTTAACATCTAATTTTGCAACTGATAAGAGTTTTTATTTGATTCTGGTTCATTTAAAATATTCATTATTGTGTTGTGTTTATTGTTTCACCTAATTTATTTGTCATTTGGATATTTAATTAATTCAAGAACAGTTTGAGCCTTTGAGGTACTAAATTGATTTGTCGGTTGGATAATTAATTGATTTAAGAACATTTCGTGGAACTAATATTGATTCTAAATTCAGTTTACATTGATTAAATGTATTTTGTAAGTTGCCTATTTTAACGTCTAATGCTTCAATCTATTGATTGTTGTCTGTTCCTATGTCATGTACATTTTTCATGTTTTGTTTGTGATTCCTAAATTTGTTAGTTATTAGGATAATTTATTGTTTGAAATTTATTCATGCCATTTTATATATTGGTGTGCAGCTTCTAGTTGTTGTCTTGTGTTAAAAGTGCATCTATAGATGTGAGCAGCAATGCTTTCTGCTGCTGGCTGTTGTTTCTGTGTGCAAAATGAGCACCTAATTAATTGCTCATTTGACAAATGAGCACCTAATTATTTGCTTATTTGACAAATGAGCAACTAACTATCTGCTCTATGCTAAAAAGACTATCAAATGTCGGAATTATAACATTCGTGTTGTTGTAAGTAATTAAGTGCTTGAAGCAAATAGACCGAGTATACAGTAAAAAGACTATCGATGTTTTTGCTCATTTCACAAATGAACATCTATGTTTTTGCTCATTTGTGTAAAATTAGCAACTAAATAAATTTGCTTATTGAAATGGTATAAAAATTGTTGTATTCCTTCCCCTTAACCATTTATGTGGGAAACTATCATCGTCTTTGTTTTTCGCATGCTTGCCTTTTCCTGTTTGCGAGTTGGATTGTTGCTGGAACATGCTATTGGTAATTTTTGGTGTT